>JADLZN010009382.1:0-653568 GCA_018155175.1 Sinocyclocheilus anophthalmus | reverse complement strand
CCTGCATTTTACTGTCAATCCGAAACCACACGTAGAGTTTATTGATCGGCCTCGCTGTTGCCTCCGGGGGAAAGAGTGTAGTATCACACGCTTCAGTCAAGTGGAGAGCCGCTGGGGCTACAGCGGAACTAGTGACCGCATCCGGTAAGTTTTTTTTTTTTTTTTTTTTTTTAAAGCAGTGATTGAGAAAGTGCGAACACTCAATGGGGAGCATGGGTGATTCTAGTCATTTTATTTACCTGATATAGTTGGAACATTAAAAACTGTTGTTGAATAACGTTTGCATTCAAATTCCTCACAGGTTTTCTGTGAACCGCAGAATATTTGTGGTGGGATTTGGGCTCTATGGGTCCATACATGGTCCAACTGACTATCAGGTCAACATCCAGGTGAGAACCAAGAAAAAAATTCTTATTTCAACCATGAACTGCCTGGAGAGTATGTTCACTGATGGTTGGTGCATGTCTGACAGATGGTCTTCCTGTATAAGTAGGCGATTCTTGGCCAGAATCAATTGCAATAAGGACCAAATTTTATGTAGCAAGTCAAAATAATTTTTTGTAGTTTTGCCCTTGAAGTTGATCTTGGAAGTGTGAAAATGTGGTAGTACATGAGTGGTAATGGTGCATGTTTTCCTTGAATCTAGATTATACATACAGACAGCAACACAGTTCTCGGTCAGAACGATACAGGCTTTAGCTGCGATGGAACGGCCAGTACCTTCCGAGTCATGTTCAAGGAGCCTGTGGAAATTCTTCCCAGTGTCAACTACATTGCCTGCGCCACCCTCAAGGTAAAACAGACTCAAAATTGGAGTATTAGCCCATTTATATGCTAAAATGGTATTATAAATACCACCTGCCACATACGAGCAATTGCAAGTACCAAATCATGGTTCCTGGCATCTTCAGTTGCGCTAATACTAGCTAATACCTTGTTAACTATAGTCTACTGGCTATTATTTATCTTTGGCAATATACAGGAATTTTAATAGGAATCCATGGGATCTGGAATTTTGTGTGAGAAAAAAATTTCCCATGCACATTTCGCATCATGTTCAAGTTGGTCAAGCGAATTCATTGCATTGACCAACAGAAAGCTGTTTGGTTTTAAAAGTGACTTCTGTGTGAGCAGTGCGCAAACATCAAATGTACTATCTATCTATTCCCTGAAATCTTCTGTATCAAGAATAATTTTTAACAATATCTCCTTATCATGTATACAGTATTTCATGAATTATAAATGCCTTTGATGGGATGCTTTTGCAGGGCCAGACTCTCATTATGGGACCCAGGGGATGCGTAAAGTCCCCCACGAAGCCCCCATTTATTAATATATTTATGTGTCCATTTGACAATTTCATCAAGTTTTGTTGACAAAGTCTGGGATTTTAGTCCTAGGTTTATACCTGAAAACTGGTCATCTTTTATCATGCGGGCGTAATGGTTTTAACCTCACCATTATTTTGCTCAAATTTCTAATCGTGATACTGTCATGACTGTTTGTCCATTTCGAAATCTCATCAGAAATATTGTAACTTTCATCTATATCACAAATACAAAGAAGATAATCTCTACACAGGGTTTTAGTTCACACTTAACTTGTTTCCTGATTTATTAAATTGTCATATAAATGATCACACTTTTTACATTATGAAAACTGGTAAAACTCAAAAGCTAAAAAGGGAAATTCTGATATCAATTCCAATAATTCCAACTGATATTCATGATTCGCATTGATCACGCATACAATTCTTACATTTTACTTGCTGTCAATGGGTAAATGTATGTTTCAGTGCCTAAGCAAACATGGGAAAATGTAGCGTGTGTTAGAACCATGAGAAAAGAATACTAATGAGATCATGTTGGAATACACCTTTCTTCTGAGTCAGTGGTTGTTTTATCTGCTATAACATTGTGCCGCACCCCACACAACATTTTGATCCAATGTTTCAGTTCACCAGATCAGAGAGAAGATGATGTAATGTCTCTTGCATTTAAGTCTTAACATTTGTAGCTCAGGACCACAGCGATCCTTCAAAACAGAAATAATTATTTCTTTCACTTCTATTTTAGAGAGTCAACGCAAGCGTGAGCTGATATATGAAACATAATAATACAGGACTATTCAGTATTGACTGTAATGGGCACAATGAATGCACTGACAGGAGAAGACATTGCATAAACATTATGTCCTAGGAAAATTCAGCAAATTCTTAAAAAAACAAGGGAAGGCGATACAGAAAATAGAGAACAAGATTAATCAAGACCCTGGGAGGAGGGGGGTATATGAAATGCCGTCCAACACTGCATAGAAATATAATTCTGAAAAAGGTCATTAGGCAGCAACTTGGGCAAATTGAAAGCGCAAAGATTGCCGTGTCATAAATAAAGGCTTGTCATTTTACCTGCCACCGTGTATGCAGAAAATTCCGCCCTGACATTATCTGTGTCACTTGGTCATTACTCATAATTCCAGCGGCTGCTCTGCAATGCAAACACAATCCCCTGACACCAAAAAACCAATGCCCGCGTTTCCTGAAGCCCCTCACTATACTGTCAAAAATAATATGATTTATTAAGATTCCTTCCTAAGACTGCAAAATGTGCCCCCACCCTCCCCTCAGAGAAAATCCAAATCAATGTAACCTTTTCAGTGTTGAATAATGAAGTTGAGGTAAAAGCCACCAAAACGGCAACTAGATGTCACCATGAAAATAGCGGTAATTACATGATTAATGTCACATGGAGAATAGCAATGGTGTGGGGAGATGGAAGCAGACACCTCAACTGTTACAGGATATTAAATATTATATAATTTCCATGATAATGGCATAGATAATCCAATTTTATTTATGCAAACCTGCATGTTGGCCCAGCTGTTTTGCAAATCACAAAACTGTAGAATATAAAACTTTTTTTTTTCAAAAACAATGCAAATATCGGGTACATTAAAGACCCCATGAAATGGCTTGGCAAGCACAATTTTCCCTCTTCTCTACATTTCCAATATTGTAATAGGAAGCCTGAGTGGTACTTGAGTGGTGTCATAATTTTTATATAGCCAAAATGCATTAGTTACGTCAAAGCCATGAACCATGATTTTTTGCTTTTTTTTATTCAGTTGAGGTGATATTAGGGGCAAAATATAACACTCAATTGGGCAAAAAAAAGCTAATGGAAAGTCATCAATATGTCAAACAAACATATATTTATTGATAAATATTGACTTATAGATACACTGTAAGCTTAATAATGTTAAAGGGGTCATATGATGTTGCTAAACATTATTTTTTGTATTTGGTGTATTGAAATGTGTTTATGCGGTTTAAGGTTAAAAAAACACATTTTTTTCCACATACTGTACATTTTTTTTTCTCCTCTATGCCCCGCCTTTCTGTAACGCGTTGATTTTTACAAAGCTCATAGTTCTGAAAATTGAGGTGTGCTCTGATTGGCCAGCTAATCCAGTGCGTTGTGATTGGCCGAATACCCAAAGCGTGTGATGGAAATGTTACTCCCTTACCATATTGTGATGCCCTGTTCCCGTCCGGAGCGACGAGACAAAACCATTAAAACCCATTACAAACAAAGCATTTCTTGCATCCAGTGGGGACATAATTACAGATTACAATGACTTATACTGTCTTTTTTACGCATTGCGTTGCATCGTGCCGTGTATACATAAAACCATGTCTGCATTTGTGAGAAATTACAAACAACAAGTGCTACTCTACATTGCTCAAAAAACTCGCGTTTGAATCATCAGTGGCAAAATCTTTCTTTAAATATAAAAGATGTACTTACAGTTTTTGAGTCAGAACAGCCGGCATTGTATTCTACTCTCCCAGGATCAGGAAACATTCCTCCATTAAGTGCGCTGGACACATCTGAATATTGGGTTGAACTGTTCTCGAACAGTGTTGTAAATACAACTTAAAGCCACTGATTTTTAGTCGTGTCCTTTTTTGGAAGGCCAAACAAATTAGTTTCGCATTCACAACAAAAACACCGAGGACTAGAATGAGCGGAGGCCGGAGGCCTAGAGTGAGCGGAGGGCGGCGGGCTAGAGTGAGTGGTGGCTGGCGGCCTAGAGTGAGCGGAGGCGGTCACTGATGAGCGAAGGCAAGGTGGGCTTGCGACGGTGTGGCCCGCGGTATTCAACGAAGGAGCCTCGGTGGCTTGCAGCAACCATCATTTGACGACCCCGTGCTGGCCTCTTCCGCTTCGTCCATCGGTGAAATGACCGATCGCTGCATCCACAGCCTCGAAGTTGATGTTTTCCTCAACGACCAGCATGGACACTCCCGGCTTACGAAAAAAAAAAAAAAACGATATCGTCCTCTTTTGGAGGCCAAACAAAGTAGTTTCACAACGAAACACACAGTGCCTTCCACGACATGGCGGTGGCGGCAGCAACAATACTACAGCAGAATAAAAGTTACGCCTTCTTTCTTTGTGTGAACTTTTGGGCGGCATTATGCAAATCTTCCAAAATTGTGATGTAAACATGTAGAACAAGCCGTTTTAGGTAGGCGTGGCAGAGTCTTAACTTTGATAAAGAATATCTTTTTTTTTGAGACTTTAGTCTTTGCAACTTTACCGATCTTCTTTATGCACCAAGAACTTGCAACACTCCAAAGAGAAAGGAAAATTGTACCATTAACCCCCAGGTCGCCGCGTCCGCGCGTGATCGGCTCCTCCCGGGAGGGGATGGGGGGAGTAGAGCGCAGTGCGGTGTACCCCCCGACCTGCGCGGGGCGATGTGGTATGTTCCGCGAGGGGCCGGGCGAGAGCCGTGGTAAGTGCAGCTAGTCCCCGGCGGAGTAATTGCGAAGGCGCGACAAGCCTTCGCCACTCACCGGTCTCGGTCTCACTGGAGGCGCTCCGGAAGAATACTAAGGAGTGACGACAGGAAAAGACGAGAGCGGACCAGGCCTGGATTTTATTTTGGGTTTTGGTTCTGTTTGTGCGCGACAGTCGTCAGCGAGGGGCTGTCCCCGCTGTTTTGAGTTTATTTTATTATTAAAGTTTTGTTTAAATGTTCGCTGGTTCCCGCCTGCTTTTTCCCGATCTACAAACTTTGTTACTTTTCCCTTTTCAATTTTTTGTCACATACACCCTGATCGCCCTTGTGGTGTACTGAAAAATTGCTTAGCAATTACTATGTTTTACAAGACAATACTATTTGGGGTCTTTCTGCATCAATTTTTCACAATTGTAATTATCTCTTTATTTCAAGTTGTTTGGCTCAAGCTTACAGATATGACTAAATGCCACATACTCATTTGATTTCATTCGGTCCTAATAGATCAAAGAATTATTTTCAACAAAGTGCTTCTGATGTTATCACCTTAACACATCACCAACCTTTGAGAAGCTCAGTGCTCAAATAATTATTTCATAAAGAAGGATTTTTATATCAGCTTTGCATCAGTTTCATCTCTTCTTGTGTAAAGAACCAGAATTTCAATCAAAATTATATAATAGTTAATGTAAGACAGAGGTGAGCTGAAAACCACATCCAATTTTGTAGTCTGAGGCAAGGCTGTATTGAAAGCAGATGGTCAATGCTGTTCTTCCGTAATTAAGCTCTTAGGCCTTTCAGAAAGAGAGGAGCATTCGAAAATGAAATCTCTTGGTTAATAATACAGCAAACACATAAAAAGTGGCCCTATAAAAGTGGTCTGCTTCATCTATCTCCCTCAGAGTCCGGTATTGATTTGGCTGACACGCTTCAGGCTGAAAGGACACCAATACAGAAAAGAACTGATGAAGGAGGAGGCCTCCTCTCTCAAAATATCCTGCCCTCAATGAGGGGCAAAGTCAAGTAATTTCCATGTTTGGAAAGCCAAGCAGGTAGAGCACAGGCAAGATAACAGCTCTCTTCCTGTAGTGAGCTATTTGTGGGTCAGGGAGAGTTACTGTAAAAAAAAGCCTCAGCAGTGAGTAATTGGCTGCCTAATGAATTGTATTGGCAGACCTTGTTCTGTGGAGGGTTGAGTGTGTCACAGGGTGCTTCGCGCACACTCAAGGGTGGCTCTTTATTGGCTTCTCTTCGCTTCTGTGGCCAGTCATTCACCTCTACAGCTGCTGCAGTGCAACTGTATGGACCTATGTAAACTTTCAGAAGGAATCATTACAAAACATAGATACTTGCTTTCTAGGAATGTATAATGAGGGTTGAGTGATACTGATCAGAAATATAACCTTCAAGTTCAAGTTTCACATAAAATATTCCACAAGTCACAGAAATTTAAAATGACATGAGGTAATTTTTTTGTCTCCTTTTTCATTTGAAGACAGAAAGTAGGCAGGAATGAAGCATTAATAGTTCTAATACAGTCAGTGCCTACAAACTCTGGCTTCTAGAAACAGCATGGGAGGATCTTTGACACTATATTTGGCTCTCACATGCATCTCATACGCAGGGGGCTTTTGGCTCTGATGTTTGGCCACTCACATGTGAAACCTTCCGATGACCACTGATGCATATTATAGTACACTCAAATGTAAAATTATTATGGAATATATTGAGTAACATACAGTAAGTGCTAATTAAAAAAGTGACTTTTTCATTACAGGAAATGTATCACTGCACATACCATCTGATATTACAGTATTTGATATTTAAGCAAATTTGTGTATTAGTTATTACCATATGCTATTTAAGGGTAGCTCACCCAAAAATGAAAATTTACATGATTTACTCACCCTCAAGCCATTTTAGGTGTTTATGACTTTCTTCTTTCAGATGAATCCTGTCGGAGTTATATTAAAAATTGTCCTTGATCTTCCAAGCTGTTTAATGCCACTCAGCGGGTGTTTTGTCTCGAAGTGCTTCAGTCCAAAAGAAGTGAAATAAAGCGCGTCCATCCATAATAAAAAGTGCCTGACATGGCTCCGTGGGGGGCGGGGGGTGAACAAAGTCCTCCTGTGGCGAATCGATGCGTTTTTGTATTGTGTTTAGTTTTTGACCATTATTTAATGTACTAATCATCTAGCTCTGCGCTCACGTGTGTTACATTGAAGTCGCCCCGAGCGGATGATGAGGAACGGGCCTGCAAACATATAGGAAAAAACATCACATTCGATATTTAGTTTTTTTTCGCAATATATATTTGCGATATGAAAAAAAAACAGATGCTTGATAGCTCTAGTTTGTAAAAAATGCTGATTGGGGTGATTTTGTAGCGGTAAATCAGCAAGACATAACAAATTCAAGCATGATAAATATTAATAGAACAAAGAACAAATGAAAACAAAAAAGTGTTTATATTTTTAAGGTAATTCTGCGTATTCAGGTACAGAACTTATAATCAAATGTAAATAAACACTGCATAGTTTTTTCCTATAATTCAAATCCTACTAGGCGAATCTTGTGTTAAAGCATAACAACAGTGATTTTTTCTTTGTGTTTTTGGGTTGTTGATTAACGTTCATTGACAGAGAAAGTAACAGGAACATTACTGCTGTGAATCAATATACTGTTAACAACACATCCTTTTCATTTCTCAACTCTTTACCTCACCTCAGCCCTCAGCACTGGTTTACAAGGATACTTGCGAGACATGCCCTTTTTGGACATAATTTTGTGGTATGTGGTCAACTTCAGCACAAATTAACGAGGACTTGAATGGAATCTCCATTGTTCACAGTGCATTTGCGTGGCTCTCCTCGGCCGGGTATACACCAGACGCGATTGCGGTGATGTGGTGATCAGTGATGCGTTTCCACTGGATGCGGCGCGACATGACAAATCCATGACAGTAAACTGATGCTCGTTCTATTTATGACATACTGACATGCGGTTTGTTGCGTCCAGTGTAGAAAGACTTTGGGGCCATTCACATATCATGCCTGAAAACGCGTGGAAAATGCCAGCTGCGCAGCTTTCTCCTTCTTTCCAAAGCGCTCAGGAACTTGCGCTTTCGTGACGTCTGCCATTGCTAAGCAACCGTGACCTGCGCTCTCCACGCCCCAGAAGTTTTTCAACAAGGATAAATGGAGTTCCCAACACTGAAATCGCTTGCAGGAGCTCTTCGACTAAACTTTCATTTTCAAAATTGGGGGGTTCTCTGTAAGCGTGGTCCCGCATCCAGTTGTAGGACGTGGATGTCCCTGTGTGTGAGCAAAGAAAACGATCTGTATAAATATAACGATCAGTATACTAACCATCGCACATCCTGCGATGTGACGATCCGCGGATGCGCACATTGCGTATCGATGCTGAAACGTATCGTGCAGCCCGCGTATGACGCCGCTTGGTGCATGCGCCGCCAGAAGGACAACGCGAAACGCAGGGGTAGAGTCAATACAAAACAATACGGTCCTAATTAGAAGTACAAAACGGGATTTGTAAAGTGAGATGCTCGGCAGATTCGATATAACCCCAAGAGACTGTGTTTTCCTTGCTAATGGAAACTTGCTTCCTTTGCTTCCTTTTACAACAACGTTGGTTTTTCATGAGACTCGAACCGGTGGCTGCGCAACGCCGACCATCTAACGTCATCCTCCCGAGCTGCTGCCTACGTGTAACAACGGTTACGCAAGATAGATTATACCGATTATTACGTTTTAAATATGTTTTTTTTCTTACAAAAACGCTTCGATTCGCTACAGGGGGCTTTTGTTCACCCCCCAGAGCCGTGTGAGAGACTTAATTATGGATGCATGCGCTTTATTTCACTTCTTTTGGACCGATGAACTGCAACACCCACTGACTGCCATTAAACAGCTTGGAAGTCCAAAGTCAATTTTTAATATCCACCTTTTTCTTCAAAGCGGAAGTAAGCCTATGGGTGAGACTTCCGGTTCATTAGCCGCTTTAGGAAAATAACGAGAAGAATAGCAATGTACAGTAAACGGTAAAACTGTTACCGCACTACAAACCAATGTGTTCATAATTATCTAATACATTAAATAATGATAAGAGACACACTTTCATATCAAGCAGAAAACTAAACATTTTGTTCAGCAAAAAGAGCTGGAGGAAGGTGTAGACGCAGATAACCGGAAGCCAGATCCCTTGAATTTACAAATGGCCACGCCCTTTTTACGACAAGAAAAAGGTGATAAATCCGATTTGGATTCATCAAAGAAGGAATTCATAAACGCCTAGTGAGGTTGAGGGTGAGTAATACGCGGCTATTTCATTTTTGGGTGAACTATCCTTTTAATATTGCATAACAGGAATAATCCTCACATTTTAATGTGAAAGAATTCATGAGTGTCTTTCACATAAATGAGTCATTTTGTTAAATAAGCACAATATTAAGAAGATTATTATGTACAGTATTTTTCTTCTGCTGTCTGAAGTTTAGATGACTGCGAATTTAAACTTACATTTTATCTCTAGGTTATTGATAAAAAATTAACATGAAATTCCTACGTTAATATAGGAATTTGGCTAGCTAGCATACAAGTTCTTATCATGGCTGCAACATCGGTGGCAGTTGTAACAGTTGCCCCCGAGCCACACGGCCCAGTGTAAGCAACTTGTTTGTCTGTGTTGGCATCTTCTTTCGGAACATGCTTCACGACTCCTTGTTCAAGCTCTTGTTCTATATCCAGGCTGGACTATTGCAATGCTAACTTGGCAGGTCTTCCAGCCACTTCTATCAAACCTCTACAAGTAATCCAAAATGCCGCTGCAAGATTAATCTTTAATGAGCTTGAAAAAATGCACGTCACACCTCTGTTTATCAATTTGCACTTGCTACCAATAGCTGCTCAATTAAAATTCAAGGCATTGATGTTTGCCTGTAAAACCACCACTGGCTCTGCACCCCTGTACCTAAATTCATTACGTCAGGCTTATCCCCTCTAAGCTATCATTCTCTGCAGTGACATCACTTATTGATGCCAAACCAAAGAGGCACCAACTCCCTTTCACTGACTTTTTTCCATTAACTGTTCCCACTCCTGGGGAATGGCCTGCCCACTCATCTGAGCATCTGAGTCCTTCAGGCCATCTTCAAGAGTGGCTAAAACCCATTGCTTCCAGATTTATGTTGTGATGGACCGCTACCTCTATCACTCTTATCTAATGCCGGATTCTGGGTGGAAAAACTTGCTCGAAATTCTTTTCTATCTAATCTGTTCTCCTTTTTATTTTAGTTATATAGGTGGGGGGGGATTAAAACTACACGCTGCGCACTCGGGACTCGCTCGTTCTTGTCACTAACTGAACCTGTATACCACTCTCCTGGCGCCTGTACCCAACTTGCTCTCTCGTAGGCTTTTTGAATTCGCGGCCTCTCCCACTTGCCTCTCCATCGGGTGACGAGCGCGGTGTGGACCGTCCCCAAGAAGGGTCGGCCGGACGGATGATGGAATGAGAGAGAAGAGATTAACTGTGATAATCGCATAAACAGAAATATCTTCTGCGGCGACGGTCGTCGGCGTGAAATGCTATAAGATGCATGACTAGAATCTCTGGAATACATGGAATACAAAGCTTAGTACGCTTCCCAGGTTAGAGACGCAGGAAAGGGACGTGTTTGTTCAGGACTTAGTATCTCTTGCCGTAGAGTGCAAATTATATCAAGTGGATGTTGAGGCAGTGCCCTATGGGGGCATTGGGATCAAAAGAATGACTATGCAATACAAGTAGTCGTGAGGTTTATGAGGAATGGAAAAAAATGGTCAATTGCCCCCATCGCCCCTACATTGGGAACTGCTAGAGGGCCGCACACCACACAGAGTTTGTATGGATCTAAATTCCTGAATTATTTTTACACAGGTATCACTTGAGACACTAAAATGAAAATAGAAAAATTAAAAAAATTTAAAAAGTGTGTTTCTAAATAGGGCCTGTCGTTTTACAGACTAAACTGAACTGAGAGCCCACTTGATTATTTTTTCCACTTAGGTTGGAAAGCAAGGTAATTTATAATTTTCTCTAAATGAAATCTCAGTGCAATTTAATCAGATGCAACTGAACATAAACAGTAAGTTTTTGGCATAGAAGCCATGTGAACATACTTAGAACTCGTGTACAGCACTGTAGGATGTTAATTATATTCTGCTGGGGCAATCTAAGATCAACACGTTATAATAATTTTATCCAAGATCCAAACACTGACTCACACAAAAATGATTTACAGTATTATAGTAATTTCAGGTCTGAAGTATTCAGAGAACATAGTAATTACTACTAATTGAGTTTCTGCTGTCGTAATGCTGATTGAGTCGTATAAATTTAAATGTGATGGCATTTAGCATGCATTTAGTGCATTGTTGACCCAGAGCAGTTTGACAGTTGAAACATGACAGGACCGCTCATCTACAGAGTGCTGAGGAACAATGTACAAACAGTCATTACAGAAAGCATGAAAAGCCATGCCTAATTGTCTCTCATGGGGTGAAGCCACTTGGCTTCAGATGCACATAGGCTTGTTCTTACCATTGTATGGTATAAACGTTCTTCAATTCACCAAAAGACAAAAATAGCTAATTATAGCAAACATTTACGGTCAGGGAATGATTAATATGGATCCAGATGTACGATGTGGATGAGGAGTGATGCTGACTGGCTTTTCTCCATTTTTATTTACTCAACTGGTGTTGAGTAGATTGGATCAGGTTGAGTTATGCCCTTAGCAAATAAGTTAGAATAGAATCCAGACTTCCAGAGTGCAATAACAATCCATCAGGCGACCAGCAATGGTGGATGTGAAGAAGGTGATATAAAAAACCATTACTTGTGACAAGAATGTGATATATAGGATGACAATTTATTACTTTCAGGTCTAAGAGATGCATGTGCTAAATTCTGCCTGGATGTGAACTGTTGCCTATTCTGTCAAAACAGAGGGCAACAGTAAGTCATTTTGGAGGTGAAAGCAAAGTTTTTCTGAAATGTGTGAAATTAAATTCAGGTTGGCCATTTAATGGATTATTTATCTTAGCTGTAAATTAATGAGCTTTCACAAATTAGCCCTTTTACTGTGCACTCAACCTTAATTTGTTAACATTGCCTGTAGAGAGATGCCACATATACCCAGGATAAGGTTTGGCTTTTTACCATAAACGTGTCAGCCCATAGTACCCATACAGAAATATACTGTCCCCTATATCAAGAGTAATACTGCTGTAAGACTGGAAGAACCTCAGACACTTTGATCTCCTAAGACATGGACAATACAAACACAGCGTATTAACATACAGGCATCTGTTTCCACATGTGGGAAAGCTTCTTTCTCACCTTTTTACTTTTTTTCTTTTACTTTTAGTCATTTAGCAGACGCTTTTATCCAAAGCGACTTACAAATAAGAAAAAGTAATTAAAAACCTTAAAAGCTATAAAACTCTATAAAAACTATATTATATATATAACACAAATTTAAGAAGGGAAAATTAAATTAAATTAAATTAAATGACAAATGCATACAACAACATTTAAAAACTAAACATTTAAATGAAAACAAAAATATAATAAAGCTAAAAACAATTCAAAATAAGAACAAAAGGTATAAGAGTATAATGATTCTAACGTAACACTAAGCCAAAACACCAAAAAAACAACTACATATGAGTATGTACAACCATACACACATACATAAATATATATATATATATATATATACAGTGGGTAGGGAAAGTATTCAGACCCCCTTAAAATTTTTCACTCTTTGTTATATTGCAAACATTTGCTAAAATCATTTGTCATTTTTTCCTATTAATGACACACAGACCCCATATTGACAGAAAGAAGAAAAACAACAGAACTGTTGCCTTTTGCAGATTGTATTAAAAAAATAAAAACTGAAATATCACATGGTCATATGTATTCAGACCCTTTGCTGTGACACTATTATATTTAACTCAGGTGCTGTCCATTTTTCTGATCATCCTTGAGATGGTTCTACTCCTTCATTTGAGTCCAGTTGTGTTTGATTATACTGATTTGACTTGATTAGTAAAGCCACACACCTGTCTATATAAGATTTTACAGCTCACAGTGCATGTCAGAGCAATTGAGAATCATGAGGTCAAAGGAACTGACTGAAGAGTTCAGAGACAGAATTGTGGCACGGCACAGATCTGGCCAAGGTTACAAAAAAACTTTCTGCTGCACTTAAGGTTCCTAAGAGCACAGTGGCCTCCCTAATCCTTAAATGGAACACGTTTGGGACGACCAGAACCCTTCCTAGAGCTGCCCGTCCGGCCAAACTGAGCTATCGGGGGAGAAGAGTTTTGGTGAGAGAGGTAAAGAAGAACCCAACGATCACTGTGGCTGAGCTCCAGAGACAAGAGATGGGAGAAGGTTGTAGAAAGTCAACCATCACTGCAAACCTCCACCAGTCGGGGCTTTATGGCAAAGTGGCCCAACGGAAGCCTCTCCTCAATGCAAGACACATGAAAGCCAGCATGGAGTTTGGTGAGATGGTGAGAAGTAAGATTCTCTGGTCTGATGAGACCAACATAGAACTTTTTGGCCTTAATTCCTAAGCGGTAGTGTGGAGAAACCAGCAATGCTCATCACATGTCCAATACAGTCCAACAGTGAGCACATGGGGGTGGAAACATCATGCTTTTGGGGTTTTTTTTTCTGCAAAGGGACCAGGACGACTGGTTGCAATCGAGGGAAAAATTAATGCGGCTAAGTACAGGGATATCCTAGACGAAAACATTCTCCAGAGTGCTCAGGACCTCAGAATGGGCCGAAGGTTTACCTTCCAACAAAACAATGACACTAAGCACACAGCTAAAATAACAAAGGAGGGGCTTCACAACAACTCTGTGACTGTTCTTGAATGGCCAGCCAGAGCCCTGACTTAAAACCCAATTGAGCATCTCTGGAGAGAAATGGCTGTCCACCAACGTTTACCAACCAACCTGACAGAACTGGAGAGGAACTGCAAGGAGGAATGGCAGAGGAACCCCAAATCCAGGTGTGAAAAACTTGCATCTTTCCCAAAAAGACTCATGGCTGTATAGATCAAAAGGGTGCTTCTACTAAATACTGAGCAAAGGGTCTCCCTGAAGACTTAGGGACCATTGATACCCCTTGTGTATATACATTATTTCATTTCCATTTTGTATGTTGGAGTACTGAAATAACTCAAATTAAATACAAGTAAAACTTAATAAAAAAGCCTATATAGACATAATAAAAAAAACTAATAAAATGACAACATTACTACAACTGTAACTAAAACTAAAAATCGATAACTAATACAAATCAAACTACATAAGTTTATCAGGACTCCTCAAAAACTAACACTGAGCCAAAAACACATGCTAAAATAACAACAACTTACGGATAGTAAGACTAGGAATTATAAAAATAAACAACATATACATGTGTTCCTTTTTCTCCCACTTTCTTACCTTCACCCAGCTGACTCAGAATGAGTCAAGAGCATGATATAATTTTCTAAATGAATGCAAGTGTATTCACAGTCAGGTTTGGTATCATTGGAAATGTCTCAGGGGGACTGTTACAATGGCCTCAATATTACAAGTAGTAGACTAATGCCCTGGTCACACAGAACGTGTTTTTCAGGTTTGAAAACACGAGGCGCACCGCACTGCCTTTTTCTGGTTGACTTTTTTTAATTTAGAAAAGAGCAGTGCGCTGCGTTTTTTAAATGTTGTTAGGCAACCACCGAATCAGCTGTCCTGACAGTCTAATCAAGGATTATAGCTGTTAGGGAAACGGTCATATTAGCAGAAACGTACATAGCTCCAGGTAACCCGCGACAGCCACCACAAGTTTCTCCTCCAACATTGCAGTCTCCAGATGTTCCAAGCAACTGTAAATGTCCAAGACAACAAAGGAAGGCCCGCGTCTCTATTCATTCGGAGTGGGCAAGAAATTTGTCAATTTGACATTATTATGACTACTTTGAAATTATTTTGTAAGTAAAGGTGTACTGTATGTCCAGGGGTAAGTACATAGATCTCAGGTTAGATGGAGCATGGGGCACATCAGGTGAGATTCTAGATTTCTGACTCTGCTTGACTTTAGTTAAGTTGTTATGCAGTTGCATTAACTATGGGTGTCTAGACAAAATACTACTGGGGTACTAGTAAGTTCGGCATAATTCATAGTACTAGTTATAACCTCTGGCTACGGTCTCAGCTTTAATCAAGCTTTTAAATAGTTAGATTAACTATCGGGGGTTAGATAAATAATACTATTAAAGTATTAGCAAGCATGGGGCGGCATATTTCATAGTACTAGTCATAACCTCTGATTATTGCCTGAGCTTTAACTAAGTTGTTACATAGGTGACTGTAGCGGGCTAAACAGAACCACTATTTAAAGAATGGCAAGCATGAGGTGGACTATTAAATAGTAGCCATAACTTCTGACTAATGATCAGACTGGAGAGTTTGTGATCGTGAGATCCACATACACCGGCCAGCGCGAGAACCTGAGAGACATAGATTCCTAATGAACGAGTAAAATATAAAGTAAAGAGTTAATTAGAATAATCAAATGTAAGAATAATCAGAGACAAATAACAAATTTGCATTTCAACCTAAATTCGAGGTCATAATAAAATGGAGTCAGATTAGATTTTGATAGAAACTAAATTACTCGGCACACCGAAAAAGACTGAACGTGCAGCAAACCTTCAGCCGCCACTGGATACCTTCATTGGGCCAACTGAGTGGACCTTACAAAGCCATTCAGTATATGCCAATTTAAAAAAATAAAAATAAATTTGGGTAAGGCAAGGCAAGGCAAGGCAAGTTTATTTGTATAGCACATTTCATACACAATGGTAATTCAAAGTGCTTTACAGAAAAGAAAAACAATAATCACAACAATAAAACAAGGATGGAATTTAAAAAAATTTGAAAAATATTTAAAAAAAAAATTGATTAACGAGGTTTAAAACAATTAAAAACAAAATGATTACATAAAATACAGTGCAATCAGTTCGGACTTCGCACAGTGCTCATTCAATAAATGCACAGCTAAACAGATGAGTTTTGAGTCTGCATTTAAATGTGACTAATGTTTTAGCACATCTGATCTCTTCTGGAAGCTGATTCCAACTGCGGGTGGCATGATAACTAAAAGCACATTCCCCTTGTTTTGTGTGAACCCTCTGTATTTCTAACTGACTCAATCCTAATGATCTGAGTGGTCTGTTAGGTTTATATTCAGTGAACATATCTGCTATGTATTTAGGTCCTAGGCCATTGAGTGATTTAGAAACGAGTAAAAGTACTTTAAAATCAATCCTAAATATAACTGGAAGCCAGTGTAAGAACCTGAGGACTGGTGTGATATGCTCAGATTTTCTGCTTCTAGTCAGAATCCTGGCAGCAGCGTTCTGGATGAGCTGCAGCTGTCTATGGTCTTCTTGGGAAGGCCGGTGAGAAGACCATAACAATAGTCCACCCTGCTGGTGATAAAAGCACAGACAAGTTTCTCTAAGTCTTGACTGGAAACAAAACATCTAATTCTTGCAATGTTTTTGAGATGATAGTATGCTGATTTAGTTACAGCTTTGACATGACTACTGAAACTAAGGTCTGTCTCCAGAATCACACCAAGATTCCTGACTTGATTTTTACTTGTTAGACCCCTAGAGTCAAGGTATGCATTCACCTTGAGAACTTCATCTTTGTTTCCAAATGCAATGACTTCGGTTTTTTCTTGGTTTAACTGAAGAAAGTTCTCGCACATCCAACTGTTAATTTCATCAATGCATTGGCAGAGGGAGTCAATGGGGCTGTAGTCATTTGGAGATAAGGATAGGTAAATCTGGGTATCATCAGCATAACCGTGATAGGCAATTTGGTTCTTTCTCAATATTTGACTTAGTGTGAGCATATAAAGGCTAAACAAGAGCGGTGCAAGAATAGAGCCTTGTGGGACTCCGCATGTCATGGACGTCCACTTAGACTTATGCTCTCCTATACTCACATAATAACCTCTCCCTTCTAAGTATGACCTGAACCATTTAATTACCATGCCAGAAAACCCAACCAAGTTTTCCAGTCTCTCTAAAAGTATGTTATGATCGACAGTGTCAAAAGCAGCACTGAGATCTAGTAGTACCAGCACAGATATTTTGCCAGATTCAGAATTAAGCGAATATAATTTATTATCTTAGTGAGCGCTGTCTCTGTGCTGTGATGTGGTTGGAAACCATATTGAAAATTGTCCAGGTATCCATTTAAGTTTTAAGTATTTGTTCAGCTGATTAAAGACAACCTTTTCAATAATCTTTCCTATAAAAGGAAGATGTGATATTGGTCTATAGTTGCTCAATATGGTGTTATCAAGATTCTCTTTTTCAGAAGGGGTTTAACTAATTCGAGGTGCATAATCGGAGATTAAGATGGTTATTTTGTCCTGGCCAAATTGCCACCCTGGCCTTTGTCAATCATGGCCTCCTAATATCCCCAACCACTTGATTGGCTCTATGACTCTCTCTCCTCTCAACCTGTAGCTGGTGTGTGGTGAGTGCACACTGGCGCCGTTGTCCTGTGGCTTCCGTCGCATCATCCAAGTGGATGCTGCACACTGGTGGTGGTTGAGGAGAGACCCTCCCCCCCACATGATTGTAAAGTGCTTTTGGTGTACAACAATACACAATAAAGCACTGTATATATGCATCATTCATTCATTCATTCATTCATGTTTATAACATATAAAAAATTCCCCATGTATGTTCATAAATACCTTTCTCATTCTACAAAGAAAAAACACACCATCTAGTTCATTTCAGTGTATAAAATGATTTAAAGAATGTTTTTTTTTTATGTTTACAATGCAAATAAGGCAGGTCTCAGGATACAACCTCATCTGTGTACAGTCTAAGGCAAACAACTCCAATAAAGCTCCATCAGAGCAAAATAAAATGTAATGTGATGACTTAGCAGGCATTTAGTCACCTGAACTTTTAGCAAGATAAAACACATGGACACAATTAAATGCTTTTGCTACAGAAAGTCAGAAGGTTTAATTGAGTCCCTGTGGATACTGACTCCCCGAGCATTGTTTTCTTTGGGTAAACCACACTCTAAAGAAAGGATCAAAAACAGCGCAAAGAAATCGTTGTTGTTAACTTTTTTAATTTGATTCAAGGGAAATTTAAAATGTTTGGCTTAAAATTGTTTTGTGGTATTATGTTTGATTTTTTCTAAGGAAGGCATTTTGAAGTACACAATAACAACAGCAATACAAGCCTGTTTAAAAGTTTTCAAACAGCACAGCATACACATCTCTCAACCAGAACAGATCCATATAATGGATAGTATATATTGGTGAATTGTGTTAAATGCGATACTACTGTGCATCTCAGGGGGGGGTTGAAATCTCTCTTAATAATTAAAAAAGATGGCTGCCTCAAAAACAGCAGTCACATCATGCTTATTTTACCAACAAAATTGCTTTGTAATAGCGTATTTGCAGCCAATATTCCAGTGGGGACAATTTAGCCCTTCAGGTGAATGAACTGCAGTGAAATGAGAGCCTGAAGTGTGGGAGGGGACCACTAGGCTCATTTCAGAGGAGATGATGGTATGACTTTCCCTCTGATGTATTGATGTTGAAGTTTATTGCTTTCTCAAGCTGTTCTTGGAGAGCACTGGATGTGGAGAGTGATTTATTCATTCTTATTTATATATCCACAGGACCATAAAAAAAAGAAAGAAAGAAAGGTGCACATGGTTCAAAACTAAGTTCAGTCTCTCAGCATGTAGTACAGGTCATTTAACATAAAGAGCAATTTGGGCTTCCCCCCCTTTCTGTTTAATCCTGAAGCATGTAATTTATTCCTGTCTCAAATTGTGCCATAAGGGAAGATTCATCATCAGCTGTGCAATAATGCTTCTTTCAAATGTAATACTATCCTGTGGTTTATCCTCTGAAACTTATTAATAAAAGCAAGGACAAGCTAAAAATTTATGGTTGTGTTTATGTTCCCGGGTGAATAGAGCAAAAGATGGGAATATTTTGGTTTTACTCATCTGTCAAAATCTTAGTGACAGTGACTATAAATCAAATGCAAATCTGCCTGACATTGGACTGGGCCTGAACGGTCTTAAAATTCATAGGGAGAAAAACTGCCTCCAGAGACATCTTATATCCTCATTAAACTCTCCAACATTGATCTTTTTCATTTCCCCTTTTGAGGGCATAGCTTCTCACTAGAAAAAGCACACACTGAATAGCTCTGCATTACAAGAGCTTTAGTTTTCTTTGACACAGAGGTCCTCAACTCTCTAAAAAACATGAAACCTATTTAATTCATTCAATAGCAGTATAGTTAGTGTAGCTGGTGTAGCAGTTATGCAGTTTTCAAAAACTACATCTGTAACATGAAACACTGCATGCAGGTTAATGCCTTCCCATGTTTCATGCTTAGAATTATTACTGCATACTCAAAATGTTTAATTTCAATTAAAATAAATAGATACTATGCATATATGAATTTTAACGCCTATTTCCTCAAACCTAGCTGATATATATTCCTTTTTTAAAAGAAATTATACAGCAAGGATGCATTAAATTGGTCAAAAGTGACAGTTTAAGACTTACTTGGTTTATTTAAAAAAATAAAAATAAATGCTGTCTTTGAACTGTTACATAAAGAATAAGCGCACAAGTATTTCAACATTGATAGTAATAATAAATGTTTATTGAAATCAAATTAGCATATTAGAATGATTTCTGAAGGATCATGTAACACTGAAGACTGGACTAATGACTGCTGCAAATTCACTTTTGCCATCACAGGAATAAATTACCCTTTTAAATACATTAAAATAGAAAACAGTTATTTTAAATTGTAATGATCAAATAAATGCAGCCTGGTGAGCATAAGAGACTTCTTAAAAAACAAACTAACTAACAAAACAACTTATCCCAAACATTTCAACAGGAGTGTATAGGTACATTAAATTTTGGCATAAACTCTTATAAGAATTTCCTGTATTATTATGCTATTAACAAGCAATGCCCCTAATGCATCAGGTCATCAGAAAACGAAAAATGCACAATCCACAGCAACAAACCAGTGTTTACAGCCATTTACTATTTTGGGAGAAAATTTAAATCAAAAGGTCCATTTAGTCACTTTATTACACACACACTGCTGGTCAGCAGAAGGAAGCATGAAGTGCTCCAAAATGTCTTGGTAAACAGGTGCAGTGACTTTGGTTTTCAAAAAACACAATGGACCAACACCAGCAGATGACATTGCACCCCAAATCATCAAAGACTGTGGAAAATTAACACTGGACTTCAAGCAACTTGGGCTATGAGCTTCTCCACCTTCCTCCAGACTCTAGGACCTTGATTTCCAAATGAAATACAAAACTTGCTCTCATCTGAAAAGAGGACTTTGGACCACTGGGCAACAGTCCAGTTCTTCTTCTCCTTAGCCCAGGTAAGACGCCTCTGACATTGTCTGTGGTTCAGGGGTGGCTTAACAAGAGGAATACGACAACTGTAGCCAAATTCCTTGACACGTCTGTGTGTGGTGGCTCTTGATGCCTTGACCCCAGCCTCAGTCCATTCCTTGTGAAGTTCACTCAAATTCTTGAATCAATTTTGCTTGACAATCCTCATAAGGCTGCGGTTCTCTCGGTTGGTTGTGCATATTTTTCTTCCACACTTTTTCCTTCCACTCAACTTTCTGTTAACATGCTTGGATACAGCACTCTGTGAACAGCCAGCTTCTTTGGCAATGAATGTTTGTGGCTTACCCTCCTTGTGAAGGGTGTCAATGATTGTCTTCTGGACAACTGTCAGATCAGCAGTCTTCCCCATGATTGTGTAGCCTAGTGAACCAAACTGAGAGACCATTTTGAAGGCTAAGGAAACCTTTGCATGTGTTTCGAGTGATTAGCATGTCACCATATTCTAATTTGTTGAGATAGTGAATTGGTGGGTTTTTGTTAAATGTGAGCCAAAATCATCACAATTAAAAGAACCAAAGACTTAAACTACTTCAGTCTGTGCGCACTGAATTTATTTAATACACGAGTTTCACAATTTGAGTTGAATTACTGAAATAAATTAACTTTTCCACAACATTCTAATTTATTGAGATGCACCTGTATATAGTTCCAAACATGTACAGATTCACTGAACACAGCCTTACTGTAGGAAACCTCACAGACACAAACCACCACAAAGACTCCCATTTGAAATCAAATTTTATTTCATACAAATATATATTGTCTTCATCATTAAACCAGCTCATTGTCTTTAGTGTGAAAAAAAGTTAAATGTTCAATGGACATTTACCAGCCATGAAATTGATTATCATTCATGCTCAGATTGCTAATTTTCTAAATCATTTGAATGATTATGTGTAAATGGGATTCTCTTCCCCCAACTGCTCTGTTCTCAGACCCACAAGTGTGAAAGCTAAAGTGTGACCAAGAAATTCTGGGAAAGAATGTGACAAGCCATTGCAAGCTCACGCGAGTGCAACTATGAATCAAAAAACCTATGGAATCCACTGAGTTATGATTTAATATGTTCAAGATGTTGTTTAGCACAGTTCTTTGTTCAGGCTTGGCCCTGGGGGGGTTGTAAATGTAAAGAAAATAAATTAAGAGCTTTTTTCAGATCATTAGCAGTAATTAAATTCTGCGTAATAAGAGCTCTTTCTTTAACAAATCTGAAACGCACCCCACTTTTTTCCCTTTGCTTTTGTCACTTACTGTATATGTCTCAATTAAGAAGCTGACAAACTGCATTGTACATGCAGGCAAGTAACAAAAAGTACACTGGCTTGTAAGTGGAGATAGAGGTGGTCAATGACAGAAGCAGACTCAGCCTTAATGTCAAAGCTGAGTGATACATCACAACTACAAACATCACACTGAAGCTGATAGAGTGCAGGGAAAGTTACCTTGGCGAGCTCCACTGTCTATGATTTCCCACCTGCAGGTCTCTTGTTCAAACACTAGCTTTGCACAAATTCATACACTAACCACAGAACAGAATAGTTTACACAATGGATGCATCTAAAGGGAAACATGGTCATGGTCAAACAATTATAAATTTAATGCTTTTCGAGTCATGTTGTATATGTACTGCAATTCATTGTCTTGAACTTAGATGACATGATGAGAATAATGAAAAATCTTCTATTTTGTTGTTTCAAAATTTAAAACAAAATGTTTCCTTATACATTTGAGTTAAAAGTTGAACAATTTTATTTTTATTTGGTACTGCATAGGTCCACCTTTTGCTTTAGCCCCAAAATGAATTTGCCCACACAATTATTTTCAAAATGTTCTTGAATTATTATTTGATCATGTAAAATATTTGAATCATATATACACACACATACACACACACATACATATACACACACACACATATATATAGATATATATATATATATAGATAGATATATATATATATATATATATAATATTGATCAGACATATATCTACAATAATTATATATGAGGGGCGACAGCCATATTCATTCTAGCACTTCAAGTTATATTATTCTACATTCTCCTCTTCACATACATAGTATTCTTTGCTTCACACACTAATTCCCTTTCACTAATATATTCTTGCTTCACACACTACATTCTCGTTCAACATACATATATTTCCTTTAACATACATATATTTCCTTTCACATAACATATATTCTTGCTTTCACACGACATTCTCCTTTCACAGGTACACAACATTTTACTCTAACACGCACTCCATTCCACTGTCACATAATACATATAGATCACCGCATACATTTCTGACCTTTAATTCTATATGATTTCTCACGTCTACACACCCGCATACACCCACATTCTCCCTTCACCACAACATATTTCTACTATCCACAGTACATTCCCTTTCAAATACACATTTATACTCGAACACCATACATTCTCCTTTCACATCCATAAATTTCTTACTCTACACCACACACACTACTTCTCCCTGTCACCAGAACACCTATTCATATATAGAATGTATGTATGTCTGAAGAAATCGTGTTGTAAGAGACGAATGTAGGTATGTGGACGACCCGGCCACCGGAGTATAGTGGAAACGGAAGGAGTATAGGGGAAACGGAAGGCGTGTAGTGGAAACGGAAGGCAGGTCAGGCGCGATCAGGTTCACCGGGACAGTCATGATCAGCATGGCTGACGTAGATGAAGCGGCCGCATAAGTATTTCAGCAAGCTATTTGGATTAAAAAAATATATATTATCATCGTGAAAAGGTTACATGGCCTTGTCCCTTGAGCGAGTTGTGATTGAGGACATGGGCTCAGCCTCAGTTGTGTTGCCAGATACAGGTATTATAAGCGTCTATGGATTTTTTTTCACTAAGTGCAAATAGCCCTCCTTGTTGATAGAGGCTATTTACAGTAGTTCCACCCTCAAATGTGTTATAGGGATAGTCAACACTATAGAAGACGGCACTTAATCATCAGCTTCGGTGGCGTAGATGTTAAAGTGTGCACCGTGGTCTCTTTGACGTGATCGACCTGGGTTCGAATCCACCTTTTACCAAACTTTTTTTTTCCCTTTTCAAATGTCATATCACATCAGAAAAGCATTTCAATAAAAATGAAGGAAACAATCAAAAGGTTGAAGATAAAGTAACGGGTAGGGTTAGGGAGGGATTTATTGTCCCAATAAAGTGGCATCCATTTAATAATTAAAATTAAAAATGACTAGCCGAGCAGTAAAATAGGATTGAGTGTAAAGTGTTTATAATGCACTATAACTTATGAGGCAGATACCCCCTAGTTTCACTAAAGTAGTATAAACCTCCGACAGAACAATCGGTTTTTTTTTTGTTATTTTTCCTTATTTTAACATAGTGAAAATAGAACTCATCGAGGAACTTAGATAAATAGCAATATGTAAAATACTTGATATTTACATACGCAAATAGACGGCAGGCCTTCCCAACCCCCCCCCCCCCCCCCACACTTAATTTAGGTGAATAATAAGTGAATAAAGTGGGAGGTTGCAAGTTAGGGAAAGCGATATCTTTATATTATCTCAGAACTCAGATGTGCGACTATGCGGTTTATTTATTTTTAGATGTTTGTTTAGGTTTTCAATATCTGCGCACCGTCAGCATAAATGACAGTCCTACCAATAATCAAAAAATGAGCAGGTTACAAACAGCGCCGCAGGTATTCCTGACAGGATGCAATTCGGTAACACAAACGTAGTGATCATCATGATATATTATCTTTAAGACAGATGCACTGAAGACGGATACAAAGAGGAGAGAATAGCAAGCAGAGAAAATACTGTACCAGACAGAACAAATTAATTGTTATTAAATGGATGCCACCTTATTGGGACAATAAATCCCTCCCTAACCCTACCCGTTACTTTATCTTCAACTTTTTGATTGTTTCCTTCATTTTTATTGAAATGCTTTTCTGATGTGATATGAGATTTGAAAAGGGAAAAAAAAGTTTGGTAAAAGGTGGATTCGAACCCGGGTCGATCGCGTCAAAGAGACCACGGTGCACACTTTACCATCTACGCCACCGAAGCTGATGATTAAGTGCCGTCTTCTATAGTGTTGACTATCCCTATAACACATTTGTGGGTGGAGCTACTGTAAATAGCCTCTATCAACAAGGCGGGCTATTTGCACTTAGTGAAAAAAATCCATAGACGCTTATAATGCGTGTATCTGGCAACTCGACTGAGGCTGAGCCCGTGTCCTCAATCACGACTCGCTCAAGGGACGAGGCCATGTAACCTTTTCACGATGATAATATATATTTTTTAATCCAAATAGCTTGCTGAAATACTTATGCGGCCGCCTCATCTACGTCAGCCATGCTGATCATGACTGTCCCGGTGAACCTGATCGCGCCTGACCTGCCTTCCGTTTCCACTATACTCCTTCCGTTTCCACTATACTCTCTCTCACACATACATACATTCTTCTCTTACATACACATATTTTCTTCAGACATACATACATTCTATATATATATGTATGTGAAAGGAGAATGTATGTGTGTGAGAGTAGAAATGTATGTATGTGAAAGGAGAATGTAAGTGTGTGAAAGCAAAAAATATATGTATGTGAAAGGAGAATGAAAGTGTGTGAAAGCAAAGAATATATGTATGTGAAAGGAGAATGTAAGTGTGTGAAAGCAAAGAATATATGTATGTGAAAGGAGAATGTAAGTGTGTGAGAGTGCTAGAATGAATTATGGCTTGTACGGCCCCTCATACACATATACACTCTATATATATATGCCACAATTGATTATTTTTATTTGTTTTATTTCATTTCATCCATTATTTCTATATGTACTTAAATAAAAGCAATGTCGGATAAGATTTAGTGAGTAAATATTAAGTTATCATAGCTGATAAAAAACATCACAATAATACACAAGTAAACCACAACACCCCAGACCATGCACTTAACATCTTGTGAACGGAGTGTTGGTGAGAAACAAGTTTTTACCCTTCAAACTTGGTCATATGAGTCCTTATCCCTAATATTGCTTTCTCAAAAGAAAAAAGTAATCTCGTCTGATCAGGAAAGAAAACAAACATTAAGTGCTGTCCAAAATGTTCTAAACAAATATGTCAGTCGAATGTCGCCCCATGTGAGGACAAAAGGGGATGGACTTTTTCACTGGATTACGTGTTATTATTAGGGCGGCCCTCGACTAAAGATTTTTCTGGTCGACAAGTAGTTTTAGAATTAGTCTACTATCGCACGTGGATTAAGAAAAACATTTTATCAGGGCTACTGCAGTCCTCTTATTGCCTGCTGCCTAAAAGGGCTCAAGAAACACGCATAAGTTGTGACCACCAGCCACAAGGCAGAAGTAATGGATGAGAATGTGTCAGGGAAAAAACAGTAAGAGTAACTCCATTAAAACCATTGTACATAACTATTGATAACTAGTCGCTTTTCTTGTGTCGCGATTAAGAGACGAATTCAGCGACACTGACGGCATCTCCACAGTAGTGGAGCGCCTGTTTGAATGTTTCATACGGATTAGCCTAATGGGTTGGAATTTTTGTTCTGCTTGGCTTGTTTTCATTTGAAAGTAGCACTTGCAACAATCTAATAGACATTTTTCATGTCTGTACCTGGCACATCTACCCAACGAGTTTCGCCCCGGCTCAAATCACACCGGACCCGGCAGACGACAGGCAGAAAGCGCACTCATGTTTGCTTTCATTACTTCCTAAAAAAACAGCGAAACGTGATGTGTTATACCCGTGACCCGTGCACACACAAATAAACGTAGAGGCTTTACAGATTCGAAAGATGTATTACTCTTTTTATTTATGACCAAAATGACGATAAGGTACTTTTAAGAGTCAATTCTCCATTTCTCGTGTTATGCGCATCGGCAGCCCCACTGTGTCATTCCACCAACTGAATCAACGCACATTTTCTAGTTAGATTATTACTACCAATCATGAGAGGCCAAGTAAAGTTGCTACTACTTTTAATATTTCGAGACACTGCAGCTATTTGGGTTGATGAATGATAGGCGAGCCAGCTGGGTTATGTACTTGCCACAAAATCCAGCAGTTAACGATCCGTTGACATCCCGGACACACGCATGGACCTCACTCTTCAGTGGCATTTTTCCCTTCAGACTAAGCAAAACTAATAACATTTTCGGATCGACCTAAGCTGTATTCTCGTTCGACTAAGGTTTAAATTTAACCATGCCTTGATGGATGGTTTGCTGTTTATCACAAACAAACGGTCATCAGCTTTTGGTTTCACGAGACATCAATAGACTGCAGTGGTGGGATTATTGTTGTGAATTATTCCGTGATAGTTTTGTAATAATCACAATTGGATTTTTTAACCTTTAATCTAGTGGGCACCCATTCACTGCAGAGGATCCAATAGTGAGGAAGTGATGTAATGCTAAATTCCTCCTAATCTGTTCTAATGAAGAAACAAACTTATCTACATCCTGGATGGCCTGAGGGCGAGTACATTTTTTGCAGATTTTCATTTTTTGGTGAACTATTAATTTAGCATTTCTAAGCATTTGATCATTTGTAGCTGTATTGTGGGGTGAGTTATCAATAGTATGTGCATTTAGCAGGAAAAAATAAGCACTTTTTGAAAAAAAATTTAAATAGTTTATTCCAAGAAACAAACAATACATTTTCATTTTGTAGCCCTAAAAATAAATAAAAGCTTTTCTATGTTTTTGCCAGGATCACAGAGAATATTACTAAGATCTGTAAAGCTAAAAATGAAATGTCAGCCAACCTCACTGACAGTGGGACACCATCACACATCACTGAACGAAGAAAAAGGGGCAAAAAGACAGAGACACATTTGACAACAGAACATCAGTTTCCTGAGCTGAATTATGTATTTGAGCTAAAGTGAGATTGAGACAGCGAAGGAGCGAAAGTCAGACACAATGAATGACAGAAGGAAGCAAGAAACACAGAGAATGTTGCACATTAAGGCAAGAGAAGGTGAATGTGCATTGTCCTACCAGATGACAGCTAAAGGAGCTTTAATTGCACTTGTCAAAATCCAGAGCTGGGTAAAAAGCAGATTGTATCACACTGTCACTTATTCTGAGCCAATATCACAGACCAGCATGTGAAGCGAGACTGAGAGAGGTTATGAAAGTTGTCATTACAGAGTGCTTCTCCCGCAGAAGGAGGGAAATTATCATTGTAAAGGTTCTGAAAAGCACGAGCAAAAAAGCATAGCCTGAAAGATGGAATCATGGGGAATGGAAATTATTGGATGCAATCATAAATAGCTGTACTACTCCCCCATTAACAGTAATTTCATAATTTGCACAATTCAAAATTCCTCAATAGCTTTGAGTGAGCATTTAAAAAACATTATGTTTGCCCTATAGTTGAAAACATGCCATTTCAAATCGATTATGTTCACCATTAAAGAAAAAAAAAGTTTCAGGTGACTGATTTTGGATGAGGCCTCAACAGCCTTACGCTTTATACTTGCTGACATTTATACTTGAGAGACAACAGCATGTCAATGACAATGTGTCTCTTTAAGGTCTATTGGCTTTTTGATTAACTGTTTTCACATAAATATTACATTACCTTATATCCATGTTGGACCTGGCTGGTCTTAATCAAAGAGAGATGTGCATCAAGCACATTCAGAGAACACAGCTTAGTGTGGCCACGCTGGTCATATGAAAATTTTATAAATGTGTTGGTGTTCAGTAATGAAAGTCTGGGTCCGTTCATCACTGTGGTTGCAGCAGGTGGCCGATCTTATCAATAACAACACCGTCTTTCCAAGACTCTCAAATCAAATGCTCTATTACACTGACTTGAGAGAGGGGGCAAGATAGAGAAAGAGGATGACAAAATGGAGAGAAAGAATGTCGAAGCATGAACAATGGGGTGATGTCACCTTCGCATAAAATTATGGGTAGAATGGAATTTTATATATAACTACAGTTTGTTAAAGTGGTTTGTTGAAGTGCACAGCTCAGTACTTTCTAGTTCGTATCTTCATTTATACATCTAAAGTCACCATCTCCATTGTCAACCTTTACAAAAGACTAATTATTTTTTCCTTGAAACACAAAAGGAGATGCTGAAAAAACAACCCATAAAAGTATAATGCAGCTTGTTCAAAATGTCATTACTGACTGAAAAGCTCTCAAATCTCACCCATGCTCCTGTATATTCAAACTTACAAAAACAGCTCAACTTTCTTTTTGTTTTGCTCACAAAGCAACTGCAGGTTTTTCTGAAGACTTCCTGCATAATGTATACGTTGTATGGACTACTTTTATTGTGCGTTTTTGTCCTTTCAGATCTTGACAAAATATGATGTGACTGAAAGGTAAAGCTGTAAAGAAAGGCAAAGAGGCAAAGAAAACATTCTTTCTAAAATTGTGCATCATGCACAACTGAAGGACTGTCAAGTACAGTTATGAAAGTGTTCTTGGTAATTCTGAAAGCTAAGTTGAGAAATAATTACACTCTGAGCCTAAAGACAAGGGACAGTTCACCCCAAAAATTTAAATTCTGCCATCATTTACTCACCCTCTTTTCATTCCAGACCTGCATGATTAACTTTCTTCTACAAAACACAAAAGAAAATGCTTTGGTTACCACTGACTTCTATTGTATGAACACAGACATTTCTCAAAACATCTTATGTTCCAAAAAAGAAAAATGTATACAGGTTTGGAACGACATTGGGGTGAGTAAATGACGACAGCATTTTAATTTTTGGGTAAACTATCCATTTAATAACAAAAGAGACAACTCAAACTCTTAAACTTAAAAGCCCCCACAAAAAAAGAGTTATAAAAGTAGTTTATAAAACTTGTTTTAGAAAGCCTTTAATCATTCTGAATCCTTGAAAAAGTGGTCATATTGGAAGGAATATCAGAGTTGTCAGAAAGTGGGACAATTATTGGCAGATATGTTTTCAGATTTTTCAAATATAATTTGGATCCTTTTCATTTGGCTCTTGCTAATAGAATACACACAATGGATTTCACATACTCACACCTACTCACAGGACTTATATTCACATCTCTTTAAATTCCTCTGTCCTTATTGGCTTAACTGAGTAGAGAGTTTAGTGAGCAAAGAAGATGAAGAAACAGGCAGGAAAGTATGAGAGTCGGTCTCGCTGCAGAGGGAAAAAGACGTTGTGGCCCTGAACAAAGAGTCTGTGATGGGCTCTTATCACACAGAGAGCGGAACGAATAAAATGCTGTGGCGCCCTGATCGTCAAAGGGCTCCCACAGAGGGATGAAGTCAGGACTAAGGAAGGAGAAGGAGCAGGCCAGCACCTCACCGGGACCATCGCTTTACCAGGGGAGAATTGTCTGCAGGACATCCGGCAAGAATCTCAAGGAAACAGCTTGATCAGTTAACAGCAATAATGGCGTACATATTATATCTCTTTTCTGGACAGCATACTAATGATGCACAATTAAAGTGAAAGTTCATCCAAAAATAAAAATGGTAATTTACTCTCCTTCATGCCATTCCAAACTTAAACTTCTTGTTACAATGGAGACATTTAGAAGACATTTTTTTTCAGGTCTTCTGAAGTCTGAACGTGACATTTTAACTGTTAACTGAAAACTAAAGTTGACATCCATTTTAGCTCTCTTTGGTGTGTTCATTGGAGTTCATGAGAGAAGTGCTTATGTATGATTTGCCGATTCAGATCTTTTCAAAGAATCAGCAGGTCTGGTTAAAGCTGCAGTCCGTAACATTTTTTAGTAAAAAATGATCCGAATCAATATTTGAGCAAGTACATAACAAGCCAGTGTTCAAAACTACCGCCTTACTTTAGCCCGATTCACAAAGGTAAGCTTATCATAATGTTTTCTAATTATGTGGTACGGGTAGGTTTTCACAGGAAATTTGAGCATGGCACTGCGTCATTACGTCACGTAAACAAAGGCGGCGTCCCAGCTAGTAGGCTATCGCATGCAAGGATCCTGCGGGTGGCAGATCATTAGCCTTTTCTCACAGCAGCTAGAATAATAAATGTATCATTTTGATGGCAGATTATAATCCAGAAAGGATTACGTGTTTATGAATAAAACATGGACTGATATTCCAGTCATTTAAATGTGATTGATTACAGAATAGCATAAAAAACAAACAACTTGATTTGCAAGAGAACCCAGTTCGCAGGAAAATAATTTGCTTATTGGGTTAATATTTATATCGAAATTCGAATGGTTAGGAAAATTGAGCTTACTGTACAGAAATTGGAAATCTACAGTGCTAAACACCACTATACACGTAGTCACGCAAACTGCGATGTTGTTAACATTACCAAGTGAGACAAAGTAATACAAAATAAAATTTGAACGGTGTGATGTGGAAAGGCTAACCAATCTTTAGATTAAAAATCACCATTGGTAGTGCGACATAATGATGCTTTTCACAACAGTGGTCAGAACAAACGTGGCAGACTTGTTATTACTTGTTCAGATGACAATATCCGTTGACAATTCTTATTTGTGTCATATTTCCAAGACGTAGAATTTGTGATTCCGAAGTACAGTATCCACACCGGTGTCTGTCTGTCTGACTGCCACACATTCACCTCAAAATATTAGATTAATTCATGCTGGAGCCATGCCGGAGCACAACCCACATAATGCAAATAATTTCGCAATTAACTGTAATTGCTGGTTTCAAACAAAGATGGCGACAAAGAAGCAAAACTTAAGGACTGCAGCTTTAAATACAGCAGTCCGAATGATCAAGTCACAGCAGTTAATGAGAGATTAGAAGGATTAGAAAGATTAAATACTAACATATCAGTATGTTTCTCACAACTTCAGAAGACCAGTATGACTACTTACTGACCGACACGAGCACACAAGATATGGAAGAATGTTGGTAACCATTAACATTCACTGTACACTCTCAGAAAAAAAAAAAAAAAAAAAAGGTACAAAATCTGTCACTAGGGTGGTACCTTTTCAAAAGACACACCAGTACCAGATGTACATTTTAGTTACAAATATCCTTTAGCATTAAATAAGGTACAAATGCATACCTTTTAAAAAGGTATAGCCAGTGACAGCTTTTGTACCTTTTTTTCCTGAGAGTGTATGGACAAAAAAAAAAAAAAAACTCAAGACATTTATCAAAATATGAAGAAGAAGAAAGTAAGACATAGTTTTGGAACAACACGAGGTTGAGTAAATGACAGATTTTTATTTTTTTTTCATTTCTGGGTGAACTATCCTTTAAATAATGCATTTAATAAGTGCATGAGTTGAATGGACCACTTTTCCATCAAAATGCCTGACTGACGCTTGGAGGATGACATATCAGAAAGTAAAATGCAATGCTACCATCAGCTTTGCATTTGTTTGACAGTCAAATAAAAAGTCCCCTGGCTACCAAATTAGACGCCAACTTTAGTGTAACTGATATTATCATTAAGAATGCATCACTTGTATTTAACAATAATGCATTGGCTTAAAACAGGATTCAAACTGTTTGGTTACCAGTACCCAGCTTTAAACAACCTTATTAACAAGACAAATAAATAAAAAAAACAAAAGGTTTTTTCAAAAGACCTTGTCCATAAGCATTTATTTCACAGTTTTGTTGCCAAGCAGCAATAAGCTCCATTACAATACTGTAAACAATTTAATAACACTTTCTGCACTCTAGCAAACCATGTAAAAATCAAGTGTGTTTTTGTTAATGACCTAAAAACTGCTTGTCTTTATTGAGCCTGCATTGCTCAATATTGATGTATGAAGTAATGCAGTTCCCTCCTCCCGAACGCCACACCCAGCTTGGAAATGTCTACATCCCATTTATTTTAGCACCTCATAATCAAGGCAGCTGACACTGTCATTACTCAATTTAATGTGTCTGTCATCAAAGCAGACCAACTCAAATGCAGCATTGTGAATCTAAGCCCTTGTCATAACAGAGGGAGGAAGTTAAATCAGCAATGTTTGACACATTGATAACAGGTTAATATATAAATCTCTTCATGGGAGTTATTTTCCCCCTTCAGGACTTTAGCAAAAGGATATTTCACACCAATGCTTATAGAGATGAGAGAATAGGATTGTATGCAGTAAATTTGCCCCTAATTCATAACACTTTTAGTGATGTTGAAATTCATTGCACTATTAAACAAATGCACTTCACATGACCTAGATGCAAAATGCACAAACTTTGTCTTGAAAAGATAAATAAGGTTTCAAGGACATCCAAAAACGCTATGGCAGTAAATAAAGCAGGACCTGCATCTGCTAATTAATACTCTTTACCCTTGAAATGATTAGACAAGATCAAGCATGAGAATGCAAAACACTGCAGCAGAATTTAACTCTGAATATGTATAAGCTTCTATATCCACATACATGTGCATCCTCTCATTCTGTGGGTCTGGCTTTATGTCATAATTTTTCAGTCACCTGAATATTTATTCTCTGTTCATTATCCTATAATAAAATGTCAGCATATCACTGAAGCGAGATAAATTACTCGTTGTTCTTTGACCTTGTCACAGTTTAAGCCTCCTCTCTTTTAACTTGGTCATTTTTTCCTCTACAGCAATAAAAGCAAAATTATTCAAATTGGTTTTTGAAGCATGTCTTATTTCATTTCATGGATTTACCATTATTTCAGCACCTGGACCATAAGTGAGAAGCATGAAGCGGTTTGCAATCGGTGTTTCAAATCTAGGCCCATCACACTGAAAAACGAACCTGTCGATATCTGATTATGTGCTGCGAGATGTCGGCAGGCCTACTTTGAAGTTTAAGAGCATTGATTGGGTGTGCTGTAAAACTCGGTTAGGAGATGTATTTTCGATTGGAGACGAACCTGGGAGTTCTTTTCCAGCGGGCTCTGGAGGATCCGCGTGCTGTCCTCTCTCTTATCTATGCCCATGCAGACAGTTGCGGCATCGATTCAAACAGCAAGTACTGTATGGGTTTATCCGCAGCTTTCATCTCCTGCAGTGGACCCTCGGTTCAAAACTGTTTTGACAGTGACAACATCTAAAGCTGGACTTGACTGAGTGACAGGCATCATTCTGATTTATCCATCTCTCAAAATCATATTTGATTGAGTCGAGGGCAGGATGGTCATGGTCATCAGTCCAGAGTATCCTGGAAAAGAAAATGACATGACAGCTAACTTTAAAATATGAAACTGATCACAACGTTAGGATGAAAAGAAATAGCAAAATAAGTCTTTTGATCAGGATGTTATATTGGGAAATGGTGTGATGCTAATTTTTGTCTGGATTTATTTAATTTATAAAAAAAATGCAGTCAATGTCCGGTGAATACACACTACACTTATGATGAGCATGTTTTTAATTTTCTGAACTAAATCCATTTTGCGACCTCGTTTTTTGCAAGTAAAAAAAAAGTGAAGGTTATAGAACTTAAATCATAATGAAAGCCACATTTAAAAAACAAGAAATTCATGAAGGACAATAGTAGTTTGGCAAATGATAATAGTGTTTATTACAATTTTCATAAAACCAGTTTCCTGCTTATTTTGGCCTTGAGTCACATTAATATTTAAACTGCATTAAAATTAATCCGGCATACCTTGGCTACAGACATACGCCACACCTAAGCTCCTCTATGATGAGCCTGTTTCTAATTTTGGAATTAAAATTCAATTTTGCTATTGGGGTGCATACTCTACACCCCACACTCAGGGTGAATGCACCAAGCCAATTCCCAAAACCATCTAAGATAGTTTTACCATCTGATTCGGTTATTTGTTCGTAACATTTTCATAAAAACCCACCCACCCCTTTACTGCATGATCCATACGTGAAAACGTTTGTCCACAACATACAAAGATCGTGGCTGCCAATCAAGACACGCACACAAAACACAAGCACCAAAAAACTGTCTTCTTGGGTGGGGTTTGTAACTACAGGCTGGGCCTTTACGCCACCCCCAGTGTAAACACAGACATATCGTATCAGAACTAGTAATCGGACTATCTTGAGCGTCCACCTCTCATTGCCTACACTCGCTGTAACCACGTGTGTCTCCGACCCACCCCCGCTGAAACACCAACAATACACACATTTTGCAAGTAAGCTTGAGCTGGCATCTTGCTACGGCATTGTACACAATACACGGATCTAATAAGCCAGTTTGAATGTCCTCTATAAAAACTGGTTAGTAAAACCTTCTAAAGAATTAGAACGAGGGCTGACACTTCATGGAGTGGGAAGGCCAGTAATCATGTACAGCCGGCAGGGTTGCACATATAACCGAATAATACACCAATACAAAAGTACGTATATAGGTTTCCAATGCTTTAATCTGCTAAATCAGTGCAGTAGTACTCCACATGCGTATTATACCCCTAAACATAGTTTAACTTTCAATAAATAGCCCAACTGACCCAAACCTCAATTAAGGGACTTGTCAGATTATCATAATCATGATACATTCCACCTGACCCAAAGTGCCTCGCTGAATTCATTTCTATCTCATTAAAGGCTAATTGTGGGCCCAAATACCGTAAAACAGAAGCATGTGGCAACTGATAAACTCTAAACCATGCTCTTATATACTCAGGGGCTGGAATCAGCCAGAAAATTGAGGTCTTTTAACCAGGTTGGTTGGGATCCATACAGCCAGGGTGTAGATTAACCTACGCATGCTGAGACCCACAAGTGAGGCTGCTATATCGACCCAAACAGGTCATAACAGGCCCCCCCCCCCCCCCCCCCCCCCCCCCTTAAACCTCACCCCCCGCCCCTCCCTCCCATCCCCCCCCCTCCGCCTGCCTCAGCCCCTCCCCCCCTAGACGATTCATCGTGCTGAAGCCGAGATGCCCCGTAGAGAAAAGGGAATATTGTGGACAGGTGACCTTTTCGCTGGCAGGACCTGGCCTAACCTCCACTCCGAAATCGGTCGACAGTAATAAGCCAGTATAGGAGACCATAAAACAATGCCATTTCGAAGGACAGCTGAAATCCAAAGGAGCGTTCAGGCAGGTTTCATTGTTCCTCTATTCAATCACAATGAGTTTCCAAGGCAAACTGTGGTTTGGGTGCTCTCTCTGCCAAATAACACCTGGCCACATTGATTTCATTTAACCTACCATCTACACTTAAATAAAGCATACAAGTGCACTCCATGGTGGTTTAAGACAACAGAGTGTGCGAGTATCATCATCCTAGCCGAGCACAAAGAACGGCATTCAATAACACTTTCCCAGACTGGTTCATAACCATGTTAATTGAGGGCACAGACCAAACATTTATTACAAGGTGTACAGCGGTGGCACAGTTATTAACTCGCAGTATGGGCAGAGCCAACAGTGGCAGAGCTGCAGACCATAGCTCTACAGTTTAATGTATTTAAGGCACCTCAGGTGGAGGCCTCTTTCCTTTGATGAGGATGTTTACTTTTAATATCTTCTTTACTGGCAAGCTGCAGGGCATTATTAAAGCAATTTTCTGACTTCAGAGAGCCAATTACATCGACTATTTAGGGTAAACAATACCCCTGGTATGGCACCTTCTCAATGGAATAGTGGGCAAATACTTCTTATAGAGGTAATGAAATTACAGAAATATTTAAATAGCGTTGTTATTTTTAAGTCTCTAGTTCTTGAGAGTATATAAATAATCCAGTAATGCTGACTTGTCTGCAATATGTCTGAAAACTCGCCAATTATTTTTGTTGCTTAAATTAAGAACACACAATGAAGGAAACGGTAAATTAAGCCATTCAACTGGCAGGATTTTTCACAGCTTTTCCTATTTTAGCATTTTTATACCATGGCAGCGATGAAGACCGTAGAGGCTCTCTTTATTTCACAGGTCAGTGACATGTTAGAGTGTCCACCATAAAAAAAAGGGGGAAAATCTATCTTACAAATGTGTTAAGTTGCACTCTCTGCGTTCATGTTAGCTTCAGTGTTGTAATTAAGTAAAAAGTGATTTTCCTTGCACTTTGCATAAAAAGCTTTTTAAAACATATTTCATACATATTATAGATAAAAGTTATTTTTTAACCAATCATGTACAGCACACAGTTTGACAAGGTATTTTTCAAATAATACTAAGCAGTGAAACAGTTTTATTCTATGCCAAAATACTCAAAAGGGTTTTCTTTTAAGGATTTTTACTTTTAATGACCCTGAATTTTTTTAATGCACTCAAGAAATACCAAAATACCACTTTTTATGCACTCAAGCAATATCAAAACTGTAATTCAAAAATTTGAAAAATGCCCACCATAAAAGAAGTGTTTCTGTATGTATGAATTTCATTTTTCTGAACTGTTAAATAAATTGACAAGAGGAAAAAATGAGCTTCACATCACTGACCTTCACACTGCCATGACATACTACATCTGTGTTAATTACACAAACTCTACCATGCATATAACACATATAACTCATGAAATAGTGAAAAAGTGCGCATTTTACACTGCAGTTAATTTGTCATCAAATTAAACTGTAATTGCTTTCTCTTTCTCAATCAGCTGCACTCCGTTGTGCAATCATGCAGATATTATACACTTTCCAGCTTAGAAGGATGATAAATCATATTTTTTCGTTGCCTTCAAATTTTCCAATATTTATTTTCTCCTCCAGTTAAATTGCCCTTAGATGAGCTTACTGTTCTCTGTCATATCAGATATGTTCTCATCAGCTACTTGATGGATATGCAGGCCTGGTCTAATTACAATGTGGGGGAGCCTGCGCCAGGTTAGGTAGAAGGACTAAGCCATTTTACCAGGTATTTTTAGAAGCATGGGTTTCCAATAAGATATACAGTACATTAGCTTGAGAACAGATGAGGGCTGTTTTGAACAGATGGTGCTCTCATTAGAAAACCTATTGTGTTCCAAAGGCTAAAACAGCACAGCCACCTGTAGATATAACAGGCTGAACCTGAATTAGCGCAGATACACAGGCTTTGGTCTCTGCGGGTAAAAGGCAGGTGCTGAAATCAGTTTAGGAGGTGAATGTTAATATTTTCATCAAAAACATTCATGGATTTACACTGCTTATATTAGGATAAATACGATGCTGATTTGAACAAATTTTCTCAGCACCATCATCATCATTCTGAATGGATTGCATGGTTTGGAGTGTGATGCCAATAATCATGTGGTTGTGTTTGCCTGCCGCCCAATTTAGGATGAGATGATTTCTCAGCTATATTCTATCAAAATGGAGGTATGAAAAGCAGTCGAGTGTAGAAATATTAAATTCCTGGATGACAGAACTGTAGGCTTTCAATCTGAGGCAACTGGGGTTCAATTGGTTATATTACAGGTTGAACATTGTTCCGCCCTGATTGTTCTATTTCGTGTTTTTATGTCCCATAAACATGAGGAATGGGTCTGACAGATTTACTGCTGTCTCAACAGGCAGTTTTGACCCACTACTCAACCTTAGTGTCTGGGACTTGGGAGACCGATGGCTCTTGTATTTATAGCCCCTCTTCTCAGAGAACGTGTAGATTTACAGCATTAAAATGTTCTGCGTGAGGTCACATTTGTCATGGGTGAAACATATCCGCCGTAAAGTTGGTTAACAATGCAGCTGGCAGTGATAGTGCTTACTGGATTATGAGAAAATAAGATATCAACAATCTATTGCATTTTCATTTAATCATGTGTGGGTCCCTAGGACTTTTAGAAGGTAAACTCTCTCGTTTCACAAGGTTTATCAAAAGACAAGCTCATCTCTCTTCAGGCTGCCGCGTGTCTTCTTTTCTGTGATTTAAGGCATCACACAAACTTATAAAGCCCATTCTAATTAACTTTCCTGTTAAAATGTGGACGATGGTGGAAAAACATCTGGCAAGTTCAACAGTACCTGACAATACTGATTACTGACAGATAGGAAAACAGCTTTAGTTTTTTTAATGGATTCTTTGGGCCTATTTAAATCTGATTGAATGCACAGTTACGCGTGGCCACATTAATTTGCCTTCGTAAAAATAGATACATTTTGGCAAAATATAACAAATTTCACTTAGGACAATGCTACACTCTAAAAAATGCTGGGTTGTTTCAACCCAATGTTGGGTCAAATATGGACTAACCCAACTGCTGGGTTAAAAAGCTAATTTAAAAATGTAACAAATTTAACCTAACAGTTGGGTTAGTCCATATTTGACCCAACATTGGGTTGAAAAAACCCAGCATTTTTTGGAGTGTAATGCACTAGTCTCAAAGATCTATGTACATACTACATACAGAGTATGCACTGTTTTCAATGTAACAAAGAGATAGTTTACCCAAAAGTGTAAATTCTGTCATTATTTACTCACTCTCATGTCATCCTATTTGTATGCATGTTCTGTTGAACACAAAAGATTGTTTTGAAGATAGTCTCGTGGGTTTTTTTTTTGTCTATACAATGAAAGTCAGCATTGTTCACTGTGTTTACACCCGTCTTTCTTCAAAATATCTTTGACGAACTATGTCTATATATATATATCTCACACACCCACACACACCCACACCCCCCCACACACACACACACAAACAAACAGTGGGCTTCGATACGTTTGGGAACCCCTGCAAATCTTTGAAATGTGAATCATTTAAAAAATAAAGAGATCATACAAATGCATGTTATTTTTTATTTAGTATTGTCCTGAGTAAGATATTTTACATAAAATGTGTTTACATTTAGTCCACAAGACAAAAATAGCTGAAATTATTAAAATAACCCCCTTCAAAAGTTTTGGTTCTTAATACTGTGTGTGGTTACGTGGATGATCTATGACTGTTTTTTTGTTTTGTGATGGTTTTTCATGAGTCCCTTGTTTGTTCTGAACATTTGAACTGAGCACTGTTCTTCAGAAAAATCCTCCATGTCCTGCAGATTCTTCAGTTTTCCAGAATCTTTTGCATATTTGAACCTTTCCAGCAGTGACTGCGAGTTTGTAGATCCTCTTCACACGGAGACAATTGCGGGATTTAAACACCTATCAAATTGCAACTATTCCAAACAAATAGGTTTTAATGGAATACTGTAGTGTTTATTGTAAATAATTTATCCGTGCACTTCATTTTTTTTAATTTTATTAATGTGCCCTCGTAATCTTTAATAAAATATGAACCCAACCCTCAACCGCTCATCTTCTCTTACGGTCCGAGCTATGCGCAATGGCCGAGCTAGTGACCGTGAGGATAACAGTGCCTGGGATAAACAACATGGTGAAGCGGAAGTTGATGTTTTCACTTTATAGAAATCAATGCCATGGGGGAGTACACTACCCTTAAAAATGTAAAGGATATTAGGATATTACCACAACATTACTCTTAGGACATCAAACTATTTTTTTATGAATATGACTTAACCTGATGGAGGATGCGCTCAGTCATTCAGGCAGTCTCTCTCTCTTGCACGCGCGCGCTGTTTAGGCATGTTTTGTGCTGTTGATCGTCGTTGTCATCGTTAATAAATAAAACATTTATTCATTCTTGGGTGTCGGCTGTGAATCCAGTGAAGAGAAATCCCCCACCATTAACTGCAAACTGGCATTCAGATCTGCCTCCATTTTGTTAGCAACGCCAACTTCCAATGATCCAATCAATTCCCGAAGGACGAAATCAAGTCCTGCCCTCTCATTTCAGATGCAGTTTCACTCGGATAAACGTCACAATAGAGAAAAAATGACAATCACTATGTCCGTTTAATGCCAACTTTAATGCATCATGTTTCCTTCTGGCACATAAGTGAATGTTTGAACCTTTTTTAAATAGTTGTGTATGAGTGCCTCAATGGTCCTCAGTGTGAAAAGATGGATCTCAAATCATACAGTCACTGCTGGAAAGGTTTCAAATATGCAAAAGATGCTGGAAACTGAAGAATCTGCAGCATCCATTATGCATGCACTGTTTGGGGATGTTATGTATGTCTGTAATATTATTATTAATCTATATATTGAAAAAGGCAATTTTTTGTTTAATAACCACCATAACTGATATCTGCACAAGATCTCTCCTCATTTGTTAGATGGTTTCACACCTCTAGAGAAGCAGTGATGGAGAGAGGATGCTCTGCTGATTTTGTCTGTGCATCTGTTTGGGTTACAAATTGTCTTTAATTTTCATGTTTGTGCAGCTCTCATATGGATGAGTCTCTCCATCAGCTTAATTTATTAAGATTCAGCACTAGTGTTTATCCTCTGGCACATGGATTAGAAATGTAATTACCAATTAGAAGTGACATTCTTGTCATTTCGGTCCAAAATTAACAATCTCGAGTTTTCCAGTAGGCGTTTGCTTAAACTCCGTTAGACAAGGCAACAGCAATAAGTGACATGCTTTTCTTGCCATAACTAACCCAATTTTCAAAGTATTAACCACATGCATAATAATGAAACAGTACATACAATAACAATGTGTGATAAATTTTACTATTTATTTGTGGAATTTTACAAATACGTTCTCTGCACACACATGAAAAATTACTATCTATTCCTTTGCTATTTAAAAAAAAAGGTGATAATTAATAAAATAAAAAAATAAAAAAATTATTCGCCTGAAAACTGCTCTTCTACTCTTAAGATCCTTGACTAGATCTACTGGCCTATTTCTTGTTCTTCTTTGTAACACTCGCCAAAGGGGATGGCATTCTAGGTGAGGATCACAACCCCTCTGACAAATTCACCTGTCTAGATGCCTGTAAGGTCAAATCCTGAAGTGCTGATATAACCCAGCTCAGTCGAGTGAAGTCAATTCGTAAGGTTAATAAACAGATTCTTACCTCGCCAAGTGCCTGTGAGGTAGCTTATTTTGGACCCCAAATACATCATCCACCTGCCAGCCAAACAGTAGAAAGACTGGCCTTAAGAATGTTCACAACCCTAAACACTATAAGCAAAGATTCATGGACCACAACAGAGAAAGCCAAGACTCATAATTTCCTGCAGCTCCGGAGTGATTAGTTACATGGCATTTACAGCTCAAATGTTTGGACCCCAAAGCGATTTCACTGACTGAGACAACTTATGGCTAGACAGCTCATAGTCTGATTAAAAATTATAAATAGTCTTAAGGGCTGTTCACAACCAAGAATGTAATCATAACCATAACTATAAAGTTTAAGCAATCCTTCTAATTCTATGAAAACAGCAAAGTCCACACCACAACTGTAATGATAAGGACTCAGAGGAGCAATATCATTGAAATCACAGTCAGAATGATTATTCCAGCCGATGAACCAAAACGTTGACAACCAAGAATCACTTGACTTGAGAATTGAACGTAACAGGCGACATAACCGCAGTGTGCGTTTATAACAAACAAAAGTATTGTGCACTGGTGTGGACACTAATGTCATTGTTACAGTGCTTTCAACACCATTACTGTAGCTTTGCTGCTAATATTATTATTCCAGAAATGAACATGCTTTCAAAGACATTAAAACTTCTCCACTAACACTTATTTTTCTTACAGCATGAGGTTTTTATGTTGAACATTTTAGCTAACAAGCTAAGCATTTTACACAAGTTGAATCTAATGTACGAAAATCAAACAGTGTTTCATAAGGCATTATTTTTTGGCCAAAGAATACTTTCAGCAATTAGAATTACGCTGTAAAGTGCACAATAATGACAGTAGAGCTGACTAGCATTCAGATCCCAGATGTTGTACAGCTTGAAGCCAGTTGGAACAGCAAGGCGCTCGAGAAACTGAAAACTCTTCCCCAAAAAAAAAAAGCGAGAGACGGCTAATGAAGAGAAGCTGAGCAAAGTGTTTTTAAAATGCATTTGGAAATGCTGTACAACTCATGTCCACATTGAATGGCTAATTAGAATTTCTCAGAGAATATTAAAATCAATTGCAATTTGGTCAAGACCACTGTCTGTAATTGTTATACACACGCATCTAAGCAAAGCCTGTCAAAGAGCCACCCTGTGCTCTCTATGAAGCAGAATGATTTCAAAAAGAAGCTGAAAAGTATTTTAGTTTCTAGACTGAGAGATGCAGTGGTTTTCCTGTCAGGTCTTGTAGATACAATTTACTGTATTTAAAAAATTTGATTATCACTTCTTATGAGCAAGAAAGAGCTTAGCCGATGACCAATATATGCCTAAGAATTCTAGCTTTTATAATTATATTATAATAAAACCTGGAAAGAAAGTCTTATGAACAAGACTCTTAACCATTCTCAGATATTGGATATTATTTATCATGAGTTGTTTTTTTTTTATACAAACATGTGTATCCCACTATATAATATAAAAATATTTATATTTTAAACGTAGCCTAATTCATTCCTTTGAAGCTAAATTTTAACAATAATTTAAAAATATAAATGTTATACAATTTCAATTAACTGTACAATGACTAAATTAATTCTATATAACAAATTTGATTTCAGAGACCCATAACCTTACATAGGACAAACGGTTTGGAAAAAGGACTGATGAATGATTTCAGAGAGGCAGGTTGGGCCAAAGGATTTAGTTGTACAAGGTACTTGAAAGTGAGTGTGAGAGAGTAAGTGAGAGTGTGAGAGAGTGAGTGAGAGAGAGTGAGTGAGAGAGTGTGAGAGAAAACACAGAAGAGGAACACCGACATCTGGAGTTTTTAATTTCATGAGGATGATCCTGTAAATGAGTCCTGCCCAAATGAATAGAGTCATAAAAAGAAATAAAGTTTAAAAGCCCTGGAATTAATCAAGTTACAGACACGCTGTGACCATCAGGAATGTTTCAGAAATTGAATAATGTGAGCTACTGTAGGTGTGTGTGTGAGAGATATAATAACAGTGGCTGGCTCTATACTCTCCTGTAATTTCAGCAGATGTTTAATCTCTCTCCAGAGGAGGTGGATGTTGCTCATGCTGAACAGCATCAGATCTGGAGTCCCTCTCCCTACAGGGCGCCGGAGGTTAATGTAAAAATCAAACTCAGCAGCATGTGAAGTTTGGAGCACCACTGCACCTCACACCACCCTTCAAATCCTATACATATGCTCTGTTCCAAAATTTAGCGGCACTTCAAGGAGTTAACACCAAGTATGTTCGGAAAAAGTAGGTATATTTCTAATTATGCCGATACCTAACTTCAGCCAAATTCTAAAACGCACTTAATGTTCCCAAAAGAACCGGTACTTTTAAGAAGTCGATATTCAAATTTGAAAAATGTAGCAATACCAGCCTTTTGTGCAGTACATATATAGGACCGAGTACAGACTTAATTTGGTACCAGCTTATAGGTTCTCATGCATATTTGTTTGAGCACTCAGTGAAGAGCTTTAAAGGTTGAGCATTGTAGCCAATCACTGATAAGTCTGTTGAGAGCATAAATGTAATGGCCAGTTAGGCTAGCTTGTCAGAACTACTTATCACTGCTCAAAACACAAAAGTTTTTGTTAGTGCAAGCTTGCTGACGAAGATCTGCACAATCGCGAATAAAGTGTGTATAAAGAGAATGGAAATAAGAGATTGCTGGCAGATTCAGAGATTATAAAGGAAGCATTCTTTACTTTCTTTCTATAACCCATTCACAATTTAAATAAATGTTTTATTTTAAAGCTATTAAGTACCCACTGCAAAGTTCCGGGAGTTACAACCATATTTAAATGCACAACTAAATCAGCAATTGCGATGACAACCATAGCAATGGATAGGACAAAAAAAAAAAACTGATGTCAAAATGTTGCTCTTCTGCATGTACTATAATTACAAACATTTTAAAAGCAATTTTTACTTAAAAATATCTGAAGGATATATACTAATGACTATGTAAATAAATCAAAACATTAGCATTAATATATTTATTTTCAAATAGTTAAATAGTTCCAACAGCTTTTGTAATGGCACCATTTGGTACAGAGAACCGTGAAAACTTACTGCCGCTGTTACCAACCACTTACGTTTTGGTATCTTTACACACTACACACACTAGAAACTGTAAAGTGTTATAAACAGTCCACTAATATGTTCCATTTTTCTCCTCTATTGTATTGTATTGTATTGTAGCCCTTTATTGTCACTGGTCACTAGTGACCCAGCGCCTAACTTAGTCTGCATTACCACCTGTCCCTACATACAATATGACAAGGGGGTAGACAGGACAGGAGGACAGGGAATTTAAGAAAGAAATACAGCATAACATGAGGGAGGGGAGGAGATAAAAAAAAACAGACTCCAGACTATGCTCCTATGGGGAGCACAGTGTGGGAACAGGAAAAAAACACCTCAGCAACATAAGCACATCAATACAGCGTGAGACACACGACTTGCAACAGGGTAGGGGGAGAGAGGAGGTGGAGGTAACCCCCCCTGTTTGCGATCACACGAGCACGTCACTCTTCTGTCCGGTCCTGCAGCCATTCTAGGCGCTGATCGCAGACCCGCTTGTCAGACTGGCGGAACAAAGCGGCGAAGGCGAGGGATGGGGGGGTCGGGGGGGTGAATGCATATCTTTATATATGTACGTGGGTGAGTATGTATGTATGTATGTAAGTATGTAAAAGTTCTTGTATGTGTAGGCCTGGAGAGTCGCTACTCCTGGCATCAATCTAGGTGTCTCAGTCCGCAGGATTGTCATAGCGATACACAGCAAGTTGCAATGGAGGCAGCCTTGATCAGGTCCCAGACAGAGTCAACAATCAGCATGTGTCAGAGGAATTGGGGGAAGGAACACAAGAGCGTCTCACTGCAGTGCTCTCTCGGGGGAGTAGTTGTTCCAACAGCGGCATTGGCTGAGGCCAGTGCTGGTTGAGGGGAGCCGAAAGCAGATAATATTGGGATTGTTTGGTCTTGGGGCAAGTAGAAGCGTCCGTGCATCCCATTTTACAACTCTTACTCCTTGTGTCCATTTCTGGTCCTTGAGCGTCGACTCTCCTATTGAATTTCTCGATAAACCAAGGCAATGCCTAATCCAATCAGCATAAGACCTGTTATCATGGTTCCGAATAGGTAGATATCTCTACTTTATATCCTCACATTTGAAGAAAATAGTGCCAGAGGATACAATTCCAAGCTTTTATCAGATCTTTTCATCGTCTTTTGTATCTCATTCCTCCCTCTGGACATTAGAAACATAACATGGTTGTGTCTTCAATTAAGGAAGGAGCACTGATAACCAACACCGTGCTGAGGCTTGCAAAGCGCTGCTCTGCTGAAAGCTAGCAAAAAATCCTCAAAAGACATCGAACCTGGAAGGGAGACATGCAACACGCACCACTGATGAATAATGTGATTACAACGGCACAAAACATCCCTCCCAGAAAAAAAAATATATATAAAAAAAATCTAATCGAGCGGTTTGTGCACATACTTGTGCAGAGAAGAATGGCCCATTTAGTAGAACATACACTGGCCAGAGGTTATCTCCTCAGGAACCCCACACCAGTAAGTCTCTCTAAAATTAATCGTTAGATGTATCTTCTTCCCAAACCAAGAGACCACTTTAAAGTGCTATTCATGGTTACATGCAGCTTAAGACGCTATTCTCTAACTGTATATAATTTATCTTTCGGATAAGGACCACTTATGGTTTTACCATCTTATTTTTTTTCACCATTTTCCAACTACATTAAGTTATAAGCACGCGACTTGAAGTCATGGTGGTTTAAGCTCGATCGTCGCGCTCCCCCTCTATATTCCCTGTCACTCCCATTGTGACTGCTAGACTAGAGTACCTGAAGCTAAATTAAATGCTCTTCATGGAATCACAAAATGGCTAATAATTTTCCTCTTTCTCCTCATAACCCCTATACAAATTCCATATTACAGCACAAAAGAAATCAATGCAAGGTGGGAGCATTTGATGACGACGACGACATTCTTTAATGGTCTCACTTGAGTAAGGTAGTAATTTACTTTTCCTGCCAGAGAGAAATGTAAGTCAGCAGGTGGCCTGCTGGCTAAAGGGGTTTTATTGATCCTTTGGAATTTACAGTGTGTTAATAATGTTAAGACTTTCAGTATGCATCACATGCCCAAAGCCTCTGAAAACAAATGGCTTTGATGATGCTTTTTAAACATTACATTATGTTGTGTGAAGGGGCTTGTTAACCTAACGTTAACAAAACCCTTTGATTGTGTGATTAAATGTGCATTTTGATCTTCATTAATGCATCTCTCATAGTCAATGATTTGCTGTTGTAATTTACAGTTTAACCACTGAATACTGAGACACTTTGTTTATTGTTAATTAAATAAGATATGCATTCGTGTAATATTGCTTGGTCCCTTACTGCCTGGAATTTAAGGTCAACTCATGTACAGACTTCAATACACATTCCATGATCCTACAATGTACACTGCAATAAGTTAGTAGAACTAAATATATTTGAGGCAAGAAAAGCAAACAACATTTAAAGAGACAAGTTCAGTATACACGCATATATTGGCCAATAACCGCATGGCACCAATATGTTGTGTATCTGTAATTCTCTCATTTAAAAAGGAGGCCATACGCATTTCCATGTTCACACTTCACTTCTTATTTTTAAAGGGAAATATGCTCATATTGCATACCTCAGATAACATATATAACTGGTTCCCTTATTGCAATCATATTTTTCTTACCCACGCATCAGTCACTGGGTTCTCCCAACCAACATGTACTAACTCGCTGGCGCGGTGACTCTCTGACTGAGTTAACACACCCGATTTAAAAAAAAAAAAATAATTTTTAAATGATGACGACCCAATTATTATTTTGCGTCGTGAATGGCTTATGTTAATGGAGTGCTTCAGCGTTTGACAGTAAGTGGTCAAGCAATTAAACCAAATTGCCTTCCATAATTATGCCCGAATAAAAAAAAACTAATCTATATAGTGTCTTTTCTCCATTTACATCCTTTGTAATCAGTGTACCAAGCTACCTCAAACATGACTCCAAAAGCAGCAATTGTGAAGCATTAATACTAAACAATAACACGTGGGCGTTCTGGAAAGATCAAGAAGTGTTTTTGAATGCAATCCATGTTCTGCTACTATTTTAAAGGGCTATCAGTGTGTCCTGTGTGGGTGTTCCATTTGAGTAATTATGAACATAGGAAAATGTTGCTTTCTTGTACAGTAACCATGAACTACATCTCTAAATATCATTGTTACAACACTGTGCATCGTTAAACAGTGTAGATCATAGGCTACGTATTTATTACAGAAAACAGTGTCATGTACAGTAGGAATAAATCTACCACTCCCAATCCTTGTGTTATGTTAGATTTTATAGTAAAATTTTACTTCTCTTCTTGCCCTTTCCTCTGATTTTTTTAGGCATATGCTCTATTTAAATAAAACATGTCTGATTAAACTGCAACAGCTTGCACAGCACAAAGAACTGATGCTCTGTGTTTGGTGGCGGTGATATAAAAAAACCCTTATGTGTTTGTCTACCTGCTGTTATCAATAAAAAAAGATGGCTATGTGTCCCACAGACGCACCACCACTTCACCTTATGAGGGAGGCAGCGTAATGACCGCCAGGTGATGTGCCTGGTGTGGGGTGTTTATTTATGTGCTGTAAGAGCCTGTAGTGCTCAGCGTGGGATATGTAACACTTCTTACAGACAGTATATGAATAACGGTCTCAGCATGGGCCACACCTGCCACTACTAAACTTTGGGAGAATTACCATGGAATTTTTAAATGGATGAGGAATAAAATAGGAGTTATTAAATACGACAAAAACAGTGGGGTTTATCTACAATAGGAGCTGCTGTGGTGTAAAATTCATTGTATGGATCATTAGTATTTAAATAAATAATAATGTTTTTCCTCTTAAATAATTTTTTTTTATTAATACAATAATAATACTATCATATAAATAATAAGAAGAATAACTTACAACCTGACTTTGTGGAGCTTATTAACTATATTCAAAATTTGAATGTACATTCACATGACATGTAACGCTTAAATAAACTAATACAGAAGATATTACTTCCATTCCATCTATCGCCAAGAAGATATTACATGAATTCTGTCAGACAGAAGATATTCAGAAGTTTCTTTCCATGCACCTCCAACTGGTGTGACTGGCTTGTAGGACGCTTCCACAGCCCTTACAATTAAACTGCTCCTACAACAGCTCATAACCTTAAACTTTATCCATGCTTAATACGCTTCATCAGCCTAATTGTTTTCAATCTAATCTTTATGTTCTCTTGTCCATCCTAGCCTTTTTTTATTTGCCAGTATCAAGCTTTTTCTTTGAAACTCTGCCCAAAGGACCAGCACCCCAGAATCTTCTCTTCACTCTAGCAGCCGAAGCTGGTATACTGTAGTTTCTTCTGGTTAATGAAGCTGCCAGCTGAGCACCAATGAGGAGTTTGGTCCTCAAGCTAAACTAGAGATGTACTTGTCCTTTTGTTGTGCATCTGGGCTGTGCACTTCTCTATCTGTCTTTGTTAGATGCAGTTTGCCTTCATTTAAAAAAAAAAAAAACCGTTTGTGTAATATTGTGAAATATTATTACAATTTAAAATAAGTTTTCTATTGTACTGTATTTTTTATTTTAATGTATATAATTTATTGTAATGTAAATGCAGTCTATCCCTGTGATGCCAAAGCTGATTTTCAGCAACCATTACTTAATCTTCAGCACGTAACTTTTTTTTGGTTAAAAATGATCCGAAATCAATATTTGATCAAGTACATAACCAGCCAGTGTTCAAACTATCACCTTACTTTAGCCCGATTCACAACGGTTAGCTTATAATAATGTTTTCTAATTTGAGTGGTAGGGGTAGGTTTTCGCGGGAAATGCTAGCATGCCGCGGCGTCATTACGTCACGTCTGTAAACATAAAGAAGTTGTCCCGGCTATTAGGCTATCGCATGTGAGGATCCTGCAGGTGGTGGATCGTTTATAGCCGTCTCTCACAGCAGCTGGAATAATTAAATGTATCATTTTGATTGCAGATTGAAATCTAGGGCTGTCAAAATTGCTGAAAAACTAAATTCCAATTTTGTACTTAAATATATCAAATTCAAATTTATGAAAATGCTCATAATTTGTTGGGGGTGGGGGGGGGGGGGGGGGGGGGGTGGTGGGGGGGGGGGGGGGGGGGGGGGGGGGGGGGGGGGGGGGGGGGAAGCTGTAGGCTTCTCTCCTAAGGCCACAAGAGGGCACATCGAGCAAAACATTATACACGTTTCTTCAAAGCATAATAAAATAACACTACTATCTTTGCATAATGTTTAAAATAATGCTTATAAACCATATATAATTAATAAAGTTGCTTGTTCATGCATGTATGTATAGTTTAATACAAGGACCGAAAACCAATCACAAAGAGTACTTTCTCCATTTACTAAACACTTGTCGTCATGTGGGATGGGAAAACCCTCCTAAAGTTTGAAACATGTTTTTTTTAAAGTTGGAACTTACATTATTTACAATCGCTTTCTAAACAGACGGCTTCTTACTCTTGTGCAACATAAAGACGCGATGCATGCAATACTGCATTGTATAGATTGTCCCTCTTGAGGGGAAACATCGCGTGATAAGAGCTAGCATTTCTGTTGTGTTTGGCTTTGGTATTTCGTTTCTTGATTGTAACAACAACGTCTTCCCCCATTGAGTTTCTCGTTTTTCTCCCGCACTATTTGATGAACAACGTATCAGTGCCACATCTATGGGTTCAACTGGATAGCTAACAAAAGATTACATGCAATGACACTTACATCGTCGCTTTCTTGCAGGCATACTACACGATAAGGCTGCCCTGACTGCACCCTCAAAATTTTAATATGCAACATTTTTGCATTCAAACTTGGATTTTATATTCGAAATTCTAAAACTTATTAGCACCCTATTTTCATCCATAAAGATTAGGCTGTTTGACTTGAAACACTGACTGAAATATAAATTCTCATTTATACATGTGCTTTTCTGTTCACAGATATCCTGGATTACAAGATTTGTATTTCTAAGAAAATCCAGTTTCTCTAGAAAAGGAGCAATATTGCTTTTTTGGGTTCAAATAATTTCTTTAATATGAAATTCTAATAGTATGACAATTAGATTAGACTGTGCCGAAATTGAAATCTACACGCTATAATACACACTATACTCATAGCCACCAATGCTGATGTTGTTAACATTAAACATTTGAGAATAAAGTATTACAATAATAATAATTTGAACGGTCTGATGTGATATGAGCTAACCAGCCTTTGGATTTATAGCATCACCATGGGTAAGCGAGATTACTGTAATACTTTTTTTTTTTCCTCATCTTGGTCAATGAACAAACTATTCTTAGCAGACTTTACTTACTTGTTCAGCAGATGGACAATATAATCGCTGTGAAAATTCTTATGTGGGCCATGCTCCAAGACTCAAAGCTAGACCTGCGAACAATCTACAGTCAAAATCACAACGGTGTGTGACTGACTGCCACACATATACTCTTCAAAACATTAGATTCATCCGTGCTGGAGCCGTACTGACTCACAACCCACGCAAGCTAGATAATTCCGCACACAGCTGCAATTCCAGGTTTTCAAACAGAGATGGCGACAAAGCAAAACTTACGGACTGGAGCTTTAAAGGAGTCATATGATGTTGCTAAAAAGACGCATTCATTTACGCTATGATTAGGTGTGAACCTGAAACTCCATTTAGTGCGGCTTTAAGTCTCAAAAAACACATAGTTTCCCAATACTGTGTTCTACTTTGTGTTCTCACCTACTGCCCCGTCCGTTCTCAAACGCTTCGTTTTTACAAAGCTCATTCGGACAGTCTGACACGAGGGGTGCTTTTGCAGTTTCCGGACCGCTATCCAGTGCCATTGTGATTGCCATACCACCATCAAGCCGTGGTGACGGAAAATTTACGCCCCTGTACCATACTGGGTGCCTTGATCCGGTCAAGGCGCCGGAACAAACCGTAAAACCCATTAGAAACTAGCATTTGTTGCATCCAGGGGGTTGGGACAATTTCCGACCTGTCGCTTAGAAGGTGTAAATATAAAACCATTTCTGCATTTGTGATCTGAGAAATGACATACAACAAGTGCTACTCTACACTGCTCAAACCTCGCATTTGAATCATCAGTGGCAAATCGTTTAAAACGTATAAAAAAAACAACAAAAAAAAACAAGTACTACCCAGTCTGTGTGGAGTCGAACACGCCGGCATTCGTGTATCGACCTCTCACCTAGTACAGTATATCAGTCCCTCCCCATAAATTGCTGCAGCACATACATGCTATTTGGGTTGACAATCTGTTCTGTGAACCAGTTTGTAAATCAACCCTTACCAGTGATTTCTAGTCGTGTCCCTCCTTTTGGATAGGCCAAACAAAGCATTTCCTTTCATCATGAAAATTAACGTCAATTAATCCCCTTGTCACATGAGACCATTGAATAAAAACTTGCCTGTACCAGAGTGAAAGAGTGACAATAAAGTAAACGGGTAATATCAAATATGGCGACGATTCCATAACCCAGGAAGTCTTAATCACATATGATTGTGTCAACATTATGTAATTACGAAGTAAACATCGCCCTGAGGCACAGCTGTATCTGTCTATAATATGGTAGTTACTTAACACTGACATAGTACATCAAATAGTGGTCGAATATACCATTGATGAGGGTCTACGCCACAACCGCAAAACTGATGTGACAGCACGCAGGGAAGACAGGCAACGTGCGCACGCGGTAGATCCTTCATACAGCTCATAATTACCATGATTTTTCAACATAGGAACCAGATGGCGTCCCGGCACATCGAAACTATGCACAACAACACTAACCACCCACAGCAGAATTCCGTTCAGCCTCATCGGGAACAAGAACCGAGTACCCACAAAAAAGTACAGGAGGAGCCAAAATATGGTAATATTAGCTTACTGCCTCTACACCATTAGAGTACAAGGTCTGCTCACTTATTTAAGTATAAAGAATTAACACCATACATGAAGTGGTCCTTGCTGCGCCATGCCAAGCCCTCTATAAGCTGTCAACAGAGGGAATTGGAATCACCAGTGGCGTAGTCATATTTTTTTGTTTATCGCCAACGTGGATATATGGTGTTGTTAATTCAATTGTGTTGTTAAACCAAATGGGCCGCAGTGTGGGTTACAGAGCTGAAAGTGCAACTCTTTAACATCAGTCCGCAAGCATGAATAGATGATAATATAACTTAGTTCTTTACTGTAGAGCTTTAGTAATAGAATTAAAACTGATATTGTACTGAATGCCGAGTAATTCTAACTGCGGACGGGTGTGGTACTTTCCATGTGTGTTCATTCAGGGTTTCTGTAAAAAAAAAAAATGGGGAAAAACAAAAAAAAAGACCAGAGAGTAGCACGCATAACGGAATTCTCTACAATAGAACAATATAAAACGTCCTACACGATGATGAGCTGCTGGATTCAGTGCATATGTTACAGGTTGGGGCGTTCGATCGAACTGATTTGTCGCGGGAAATCAAAACATGGACGATAAGACTGGTGACAAGTCAGCTTACTGAGATTGCTATTGTGCATAGTTACCGCCCCCTACCAGGAAACACCGGCAGTCTTAAAAGCCTAAATATTCCAACGGAATGCCCTTATTTTGACAAGACAAAACAACCCAGAATATCGTTTACAGTGTAGCCCATCCATTCTCCTCTCCCTGTGTGTGAGACAAACAACGGTGAGCGTGCCGCCTTCACACGAGATTTTACCGTACTCAAATGCCCAGTGTGTGCTGCCTCATCCATTGAGATGAAACTAAAATACAGAGTGCTGATTGGAGATGAAACTCATCAGAGGTTCGGCGAGAAATTGTCGGTGGAGCTCGCTAAACTTACTTAGGTACCGGGGCTTACGAGTACAAGAGCCACGTGTGAAGGTCCTCTGCCAGCTTTATTAAGCGGGAAGTGACCAACACAGACAGGGTCAACCATGGCAAACAGGTTATATGGCGGCAAAACAGCAACGTAGTCCTATCGGGCTACGCGTGGTCCCGATCGCAGCAGAATTACACAGGGGCGAGAACGAGAGGGAGAAATCGCAGGAAACAGGCAAAGATCAGAACCTGTGCAACCAGGCAAGGCAACACACCCTGAACACAGAGACTTGGAATGGGGTACGGGCTAAACAATACTCAGCCGAGAATGGCATTTTGAGTGGGTGTTATATAGTGAGTGAGTGATAAGAAACAGCTGGGTGGCAAGTGAGTGCAACAGCTGCAGTGTGCAAATCGTGCATACAGAAAGATATGAGTACAGTTAGTGGGCGGGCGTGCTATGCAACAGGTTGTGTTCATGACAGAGTCATGTAATGGACAGGGTGACCTCTGCTGTTGAATACACCGTAAGGTCCATGGCCACCGAAATCGTGACAGAGCCCCCCCTTAAGGAGCGGCTTCCAGACGCTCCGAACACTAAACGATCCAGGTGGGCGGTGGAGCAGATGCGGAACAGGGGGAGGGACAGAGGGCCAAGTCCAAGGATAGGAGAGACCAGGGACAGAGGCAGAGCCGGCGGAGCTGAGGACAACCACAGCAGAGCAGACGGGACCAAAGATCCCCACGGCGGCACAGAAGACCACCAGAACCAGACAGTAAACCACCACGGGGGGCGAGACACCACTACGCGCGGGGCAAAAGATCACCACAGGTGGGGCAAAGGCCACCACGTCGCGCTGTCAGTGGACCACCACGGCGGAGCAGAGGAAACAGGAAACCCCCCCCGGTGAACCACACCGACCAGAAGACCATGGCGGAAACTGTAACAACGAAAGAGCAGAGACAGACAACACAGACTGCATCATTGGGAGTACTGATAACACAAGACTGAATGTTCTGGGCAGGCCGTCCGCTCAGGGTCACAGAACAGTAGACAAAGTTCACAAACGGCCGTGCCATAACGTAACAGGACAGATGAGGATCCCCGACGGGCCTCCTAGCCGTACAGACAATCAGGGAGTTCGTAGACGACCTCTTGGCCGAACAGAACAGGCATATCGTTCATTGGGCGCGCTCCCTTGGCCGAACAGAACAGGCAGAAGAGTTCATAGACGGCCTCCACTTGGCCGAACAAACAGCAGAGAGTTCATACCAACGCCTTCCTTGGGTCCTAACAGACACAAAAAACATCGCAGAGAGTTCATAGACGGCCTCCTTGGCCGGAACAGAACAGGCAGGGAGTTCATAGGCGGCCTCCTTGTCCGGTACAGGACAAGCAGAGAGTTCATAGGTGGTCTCCTTGGCCGGAACAGGACAGGTAGAGAGTTCATCGGCGGCCTCCTTGGCCTGAACAGAACAGGCAGAGAGTTCATAGAACGCCTCCCTGGGCCAACAACAGGCAGAGACGTTATAGATAGACGGCCATCCTTGTCCCGAACAGAACAGGCAGAAAGTGCGTTGCTGGGCGCCACCACCACGCAAGGAACTGAGGCAAGTGTCGCCATCTCGGGAGGTTCTGCAGCCTGTGCCGCCACCTCTGAAGAGACTTCAGTGGACACTGTGGCCTCTGGGAGCATGGCATTTGACACCGCTACCTCGGGAGGTTCTGCCGCGTAAGCCGCCACCGCCATCTGGATATGTTGTAGGCCGCCCGTGCCTGCTAAAAAGAACCTCGTAGCAAAACACGCGGTGGAGTAGCTCGCGTTCCCAGCAGATACACCATAAGCAACCCCATATGGAAGTGCTGCGGTACAGGTGGGATGAGTTCCTGACTGAAATCAGCACGTTAGAGTGAGTGGGTTTGTGGATACCAGCGGTGCGTGCAGACACCAGCAGTGCATCCCTCACACTGAATACCAGACTGGGATACCGAAGGGCTGACCCTGAGAATCTGGGTGTGACAGACAGGACGTGACATGACTCTGGATTATCAGCTGTGATGCGACGTGATTCTGGACGAACAACTGAGGCGTAACGAGGCTCTGGCAGCTCAGCTGAGACCTGACTCGACTCATGAAGATCAGCTGTGACCTGACTTGACTCATGACGATCATTTGTGACTAGACCAGTCTCATGATGATCAACCGTGACTTGACCTGACTCATGATGATCAGCCGTGACTTGACTAGATGCTGTTGTGTCCGCCATCTTGGGAGTGTGCTCCGCTGTCGCCGCCATCTTGTGAGTGTGCTCTGGTACAGCCACCACTTCAGTCACAGACATTGTGTTGTGTTCTTCCTCTGTGACACCCACAGTAAACAAAGATCCGATAGTCAACAAAGCATAATCCATGAACTGAGCAAGTGATGAAAGTGGACCCTCGCGTCTAAGCTTAGCCCTAAGAGGTTGATTTATGCCATCGCAAAAAAACTATCAATAAACAGTCTGGTAACTCAGAATAGTGAGCAATGGCTAAAAACTCTCGAATATGGTTCTCCAAAGATCGGGGGCCTTGTTTAAGGGCTAACAAAATTCTTGACGTGTCAATACCTGCCCAATGTTCCTCAGAAAAGCTGCTGGGTCCTCGAAGGGCTGAGTATTCTTTAACGGGGCTGACGAGACGTGAGACGTTCCTGTGGATCCATCTGCAAGCTTTTATTAAAGAGACGTTGTATAACAGGCAGGGTCGAACAATGGCAAACCGGTATAATGAGGGCAAAAAACACATAGATATTCCTATGCTAGCGTAGGTCACCGATCGGGCAGACATAACCAGGGCGCGACGAGAGGGAGAATCCCAGGAAAAAACAGGCAACTGCTATTCAGAGCGATACCGGCTACAACTCGCGGCAAGGGCAAAACAAGTAAACACGAAGACTGAAAGGGGGGGTACAGACTAAACAATACTCGCAGGAAAAGGTTGGTTACGCATTGGTTGTTATGATTAGGGAGTTTGTGGTGAGTCTGAAATCAGTCTGGGGTGCTCTGAGTCGCACATCAGTGCAGTGTCCAAATCACTGATTGGATATGTATTGCGGTTTGCTGTCACGCAACAGCTTGTGTTGTGCGAGTCAATGTAATGGAAAGGGTGACCTCTGGTGGTGAATAAATGGAAGTCCATGGACCGAATTCGTGACACTTAGCCTCCAACTCACACACTGGCAAGTAAAATCTGAGAATTTATTAGCCATTGGCTAGTATTAGACATCATTTAGTCGCCCAGAGTGAAAATTTAGTCGCATATGCGAGTGATTTACTCGCCAGGTAGAGGGTTGCAATGACATGTATATATTTTTTTATAATATTTACTAAAATAATTCAAAATAATCTGAAGATGTAAAATTTGAAAAAAAAAGCATAAAAATCTGCAAAATAAATAATTCTATTAAATCTGTAAAATAAATAGATATGCTTTTACTGCTAAATATGCATTTAATTGCCAAATATTAGAGATCCACTGGTCAATTGGCTGTAAATCTGAACCTTTTTTTTCCAGCCAATCTCTTTTCCAGACTTGCAATTATTTCCCAAAATGTAAATTGTGTGAAAATATTATTAAGTCTGAAAACGGCGATTAACAGAGGCCAGAGACGCTGAAGACAAACACAAAGAGGAGAAAATACTGTACCAGGCAGAGCAAGCTCACTGTTCGCGATGCGCGAAACATTGGAAGAAAGTCCTAAATATTGAACTGGGGGTTGGAGTTTATATGACTGCATCTCTGAGGGGAACTGACTGTCTTCAGAAAAGTTTAGATGATAATTTCTTTTCATCTTGCCTCTGTATAAATCATATTAAAGTAGTGTTTAGAAACGCAGTTAGTGCATTAGTGCTTGTCTCTTAAGTCAAACTTGAAAAGTTTGAAGAAAGAAAAATAAAGAACACAGTAAAATTGATTCGTATCCATAAAAAACAACAAAATATATAGATATTCAACCCTCTTTTTTTTTTTTTTTTTTTCTCATTCCTCAATTTTGACATTGTGCAACGTAAAAGGTTACTTACATACTTACTGTTTAGTTAAAATCAATGTATTTTACGATTGTATTAATATTTGCACATTTTAAATAGTATAGACTAGAATGTTACAGTGGACCACCCAACAGAATAGGCTTATTACAGTGCACAACAGAATAACCCATTTGTTTAGTAAAAAGTTTATGTAGGTGTCCTGTGGGTAGATCACAAGGCCAAATTTAGCTCCTGTTGGATGGCTCATGGTCGCTGAGTTCGGCTTACAGTTCTCTCTTCCAAATTTCCTTTGTCTATTTAGAACAGCAGAGAACGAATGTCACATTCGTTCCCTACAGGTCTGGGGACACAGCACACTGGGGAGAGGTTACTTTGGTCAGCTCTGAGCAAACACACTCACGCAGAATGTAATTACATTAACAGAGAGCCTGTTATAAAAAGGAATGATGTTTAAAGAGCACAGACCCATCAGAACATCATGTGCTGCTTCTCTAATAAAGACATTAGATAGCAAACCAAAACATAGCCAGACAAAAAGGACTGGTGGTTAACTAATGGCCGAGATTGTCCTATTTTTGCCCCCTACCAAATGGATCATTAGCCTCAGAAGACAGTTGGCATTAGCACCACACCTGCTCTACATGGTAGAAAACATGAGAAAAGGTCATCTGAATTAACCACGGGTGGTGGCTGCCAATGCGTCATTATGCTAAACCCTGCAGCAGATCGGTCTCCATAAGGAGCTCCAGCTCATTGGGGGAAAAAAAAGCTATAGTGACTATCTTCCCTTCAGAAAGTTCTTACTTTTCCTTCCCTTCAATCCCTGAAGGAAATGAACATCTCATTCCCAAAACTCTTTCAAAGTTATATTACATCAACATGGAGCTGATGTTGATGTGTACCAAAACATTTTGCTTAAAGACTACATGCAATCAAAGTTAAGAGATTTGCAGTTTTCAGTCAATGAGCATTATCTTTTACACCACCACCACCTTAAAAAAAAAAAAAAAAAAAACTATTGTTTCCTATAGGTCATCTAAACTGTCAAATAGAATACATAAATTAATAAATTCCAATATACTGCCCAAACTTCCTGTTACAGTAGTAAATACGTAAGAAAACTGCACTCAAACGATTTTAAGGAGTCTTTTATCTTGCAGATTACATGCCATGCAATGTCTGCTGTATTCATTCTCAAAGTCACGTTGGGAGCCATGGCTAGTCAATTTTTATTTAATTAGGTACTGTAATTACTCTAATCTAGAATGGCATGCAGGCTGCATACCTCAGTTACAGTAAAGCGAGTGCGCGATCAATTGTGTCCTTTGTTTGCAGAGTCATGTTGTCTTCCAGGACTGGTGCATTGGATTATTAACTTTCACCCAAAAAAAAAAAATAAAAAAAAAAAGAATTTATACTGCAATTTGGATCATTGATTCTGGCATGTGTCCATATGCAATTGTCACTGGCCTCTGTATGTTCTCAGTTCATCCAGCCAAACACCCGCACAACTCCATAGAGGTGGTGATTCACAGTAGCTCACAATAAGAATAAGTATCTGCATAGTAGCCCATATCAAATAAAACAAATCTTATAATGAAGAATATTTGTATTTCATTAAATTGCACATTTACATCTCAAACATCTAAAATTAGAAGAACATATACAGTGGGCATAGAAAAGAATCACCCCTTTTAAAATAATCATATTTTGTTGCTTTGCAGCCTGAAATGAAGATGGACACAGTTTTTTATCCAGCTGTATTTACTCAGTGCAACTTTATAAACTGACATGACGTGTGGCTAAGTTGTGTCCCACACTTGGAATTTGTGCTCTGCATTTATCCCATTCAAGCGCATACACACAGCAGTGAGTAGTGAAACACACAGCCAGAGCCGTGGACAGTAATTTTTGCTGCAGTGCCCAGGGAGCAGTTGGGATTCGGTGCCTTGCTCAAGGGCACCTCAGTCGTATTGAGGGTGGAAGAGGATGCTGGTCAATCACTCCGCCCCCCCCCCCCAATTCTTGCTGGTACTGAGACTCAAACCCTGCGACCTTCAGGTTACAAGTCATACTCTCTAACCATTAGCCACGACTGCCCCATATAACACAACATGTGAGGTGAAAAAAAAAAAAAAGTAATAAAACTGAATCACTGAGTTGGAAAAAGGATCACCCCCTTCTAAAAATGACTTGTAAACTCAGTCAGGTGTATCTAATCACCTTCTCAATGGCACACAAAGCCATTTGACTTTCAACTGTATCTGCTGTGGTCATTTTGATTAGCTCAGCATGAAAAGAGCTTTCCTGGAGCATTTGGTAGTCATTGGTAGTGCAACTGAAGCAAACAATCAACTATGGGTGGCAAGCACTGTCAAAAGATCTCCAGGATAAAATTGTGGACAGGCACAAGTAAAATCCAAAGGTTTTATCAATGCCTAGAAGCACAGTGAAATCTATTAAGAAGTGGAAGATATTTAGTACAACAGACCCTCCCTGGATCAGGACGTCGCTCCAAACTGAGTGAAAGAGCCAGGAATAAAAAAAAGAAACTGGTCAGAGAGGCGACAAAGAGGTCTACAGCAACTCTGAAGCAGTTTCAGGAATTTATGACAAAGAGTGGTTATTGTGTGCATTTGACAACAATATCACAAATTCTCCACACATGTGGCTTGTATGGGAGGATTGCAAAAACTAAAAGCCACTCCTCAAGAACGGCCACATGCAGTCACGACTGAGCTTTGCCAAAGATTCTGAGGCAGATGAGACTAAAATTATTTGGCCTCAACACCAAACGATATTTCTGGCGGAAATCCAATACAGCTCATCATTCAAATAACAGCATTCCTATAGTAAAGCATGGAGGTGGTAATATCTTGTGATGGGGGTGTTTCTCTGCAGCAGAGACTAGAGCACTTGTCAGGATAGAAGGAAAAATATATGGAGCAAAATACCAAAAAAAAAGAAATCAAATTCACATTAGGAAAATCATAAATCGCCAACTCTGTCCAGAACGTTGTCAATAGGAAGAAGGATAAAAACATTCTCCACTGACAATGACCCAAAGCACACACGCCAAACTGCGCACACATTTGTTGAACGAAATGTGAATGTCCTTGAATGGCCTAGCCAGAGTCCAGACTTGAGCAGTTCTGCAAAGAAGAGTCAGCAAATATTGCAAAGCTTAGATGTGTTAGTAGAGACATATCCCAACAGACTAAGGCTGTAATTAAAGCTAAATTTGGTTCAACAAAATACTGACACAAGGGGGTGATCCTTTTTCCAACTCAGTGATTCTGTATTTTTATTTATTTGTCCTGACGGAGTTCTACGTTTCACTTGATGTGATAAGTTGACCCGAGTAATACAGCTAATAAACAATGTGTTCATCTTTTTTCAGATGCAAGCAATAAAATGTATTATCTAAGGGGGGGGGGGGGGGGGGTTATATTTCCAATCTCACTGTATAACTAGCATATAATTGGTGATCGCTGCTGTTGAACACAAAGTATCTCAATATCTTGAGAGGAATAAGATATCATATACTTACAAAATGAACAATTTATAGTATTATATCTATAAACTGGGTTGCATCACAACACAGCATAAAAAAACAGCATATAACAATAAAATCAACAGTTTCATCATAATCCCTCAGAAGGAAGTGCCATTCAATCACAATAGTGACAGCATGAATAACAATTATGGTTATAAGTGTGCGCTTGCTGACAGAATATTAAATTATTCTTTTTCCCTGATAAATATCAGTTTCTGAGGGTTTTTAAGATATGTTCTCCCAGTTCACCATATCAGTCTTGAAGTGATTAAAAGTCTGTTTTGCTACACTTCCTATTTTAAATTAATCAGGCCCTTTGGGCTTTTGGGTTCCTGAGGATATATTTCCAGCTGCAGAGATGAAGCCAATAGCTCCATCTACAGAAAATCAAGACAAGCTAGCAAGGATTTCTGCATCTTTTTTTTCCCACATATGTGGAGCCCCAACAATACCAGAAACATTTTGGCTGCATGCAACACTTATCAAAGCGACATAAAAAGCTAGAGTCATTACTGAACATGTTTTCAAGTTATAATTAGGCCACGTCTTCTGCATTTCCTCACATATCACTCATTATTCGTTATGGCAAGCATCCGTAGAGATTCTAGTGAGCGCTGCTATTGTACAAGATTGATAGAAATGAAATTCTTGCGAATTAAAAACGTGTCGCTTTCAAATGCACCTATGGTCCTGCTTCATGTTGTGCGATGCATTCAGCTTGTGGTTCACAGCCAAATCCAGTGACATCGAAGAGATAGAGAGAGAACATCAGACTCTAGAGACTCAATTAGATACTGCATGTCAGACAGATTTCTCTGTGTCTCATCAAAGCACCATTGCTAAATTGTAGCTATTTGTTTCCACGCCTACATGCACCACAGTCTCCACATAATAAAGGCTACAGAAAGCTGCTGGTTTTCTGCTTGGGGTGTTTCAAGGGTTAGAAATAGGATTTTGCTTGGGGAATATGTTATTGATTTCTCCTACTGGTCCAGAGAGGCTGAGCTGAGGACAAGCAGTGATAAGGGTGAAAGTTAACAAGAACCCGAAAGTCTGCTGAAATGCTATAGTGCCTCTCAGCATTTGGGTTAGTTTCATTTAATGCACCTTACCATTATGGATAAGATAAAACTCAATGCCAGACACATTTATTATAATGTGCAACTGTAGAGCATGAAAAAGAGGGGGAGCTAATGTACCGGGTCATTAATACTTGTACTTAAAATCATACATTAATGTACACTGGATCACAGATTTGGAATATCCTGACTTGCACATCAGGGTCATGAGAAAATCATAAGATTTAAAAGTAAAGTGAACAATTTGTATTGAGCTTGAATACAATTTTTCAAGATCTTAAAGAAAATATTATGAGTCAGCGATCAATTATCTACAAACAGTGAATATTTCCCATCCAAGACAGCACTTGTGAATGTGAAGCATATGAAATATTGCAGTAGGATATAATAGAAAAGACTGCCCCAACTGACACTGAAGAGCACGTTATGAATGCTTTTTAAATACTTGATGCAAGCGGTCTAAACGGCCCTCACACACTTCCTGTGTGCATGAATATGAATTTTAATCATATACAGTGGGTATAGAAAAGAATCACCCCCCTTTAAATTAATCACATTTGCTGCTTTGCAGCCTGAAACGAAGACGGACACGGTTTTTGATTTATCCAGTTGCATTTACTCAGTGCAACTTATAACACATCCAAGTGAAAGATATAACACCAACATGTAAGAAAATACATAAAAAAAACAGAATCACAGAGTTGGAAGAAAGGATCACCCCCTTGTGTCAGTATTTTGTTGAACCACCTTTAGCTTTAATTACAGCCTTTAGTCTGTTTGGATTTGTCTCTACTAACTTTGCACATCTAGGCTTTGCAATATTTGCCCACTCTTCTTTGCAGAACTGCTCAAGTTCAGTTAAATCTGGGTCTGGGCTAGTGTTAATTTCGTTAACGAAGACTATGACGAAAAATGTTCGTTGACTAGCTTTTTTCACATAACTAAGACAAGAGGACAATATGGTCAATAAAAGATAACTAAGACTAGATCAACATGCAATTTCGTTGACGAAATAAGACGTGACTAAAATGTATTAAAAAAAATTTAAAACCAAAACCCTATTTTTATTTTCCGTCAAAAAAGGAGACAAAATGTTATTGAAGACTGCTCTACTCAGTTCATGAGTGCGGTTGCCAGATATCAAAAGTTCTAATCCCCGAATCAAAGCTTCGCCGTTACATTCATACATTTTCTGGCCGGTGCGTTTTGCTTATTTTAAGCAATCTGGTAACCATGCACACGCGCTCACTCCTCATTGCGGAACCGCCGCCGCAGATGATCGGAAAAACTAACAAGCTGGAGTTTAGCGATATAAATGAAAGCGTCATTCAGCCGGTCAGTGTTCTGTCATGAGATCTCGACTATATTGTTTTTGATCGCTGAATAAATGCACTTACTCAACTACTATGTTGTTTTAATAGAGAAATAGACTACTGCAATTATGGAATTACCAGGAATTTCGCCGTTATAATATTTTTAGTTTGTTTTTAGCCGTTTTCATAATGTAGACAGATTGCATTAGTCTTTGGTATTGATTTATATAATAAAAAGCCTATAATAAATCAGTACACTAGATGAGGTAAAATGCACCGATGTATGTGTCCACATTCTATTGATTTGGGCTTGCAGGAGAAAGTGAAATACCTGAAATGCAAAAGTAAATTTATCAAATGACAACAATTATTACGATTAATGAGGAAAAATAATATTTTTGGGGGATCAGGTTAACCATTATCCAGAATGACGAAAATGTGACTACTATGTAATTGACAAAAAAAACTGACTAAATACTCAACATTGTCATTGGATAAACAAAAACAGGAGGACAAGTTGTCTAAATAGATACTAAAAGACATTTGAGTAGACTAAATTAATAATGGCCCAACATTAATACTGCTGTACAGTTAATTAATAATCTTATTGCCAAAATGTCAAGTTTTCCTTTCCTCTCTTTTCTCGACGAAAATCTAGACGAAAATGTTGAACTTTTAGTAGACTAAAACTAATTGATAGGTTGATAATAATGATAAAAACTAACAAGGACATTTTAGCCCGGGACTAAGACCAAGACTAAAATGAAAATAGCTGACAAAATTACACAGTCTTGGCTCTGACTAGGCATTCCGACACTCACCTTTTTCTCTTTCTTCAACCACTGGTTGGTGCTGGTGGGTCATTTTCGTGTTGGATGGTAAACCTTCTTCCCAATGACAACTTTCTGGCAGAGGGCAGCAGATTTTCCTCAAGAATCTGATGGTATTTTGCCCCTTTGAGATGTTTTTGTATCCATCTCCTGACTTGTGCCTATCCACAACTTTATGGCAGAGATCTTTTGACAGTGCCTTGCCACCCACAGTTGATTGTTTGCTTCAGTTGCACTACCAAGGCCTGAAATGCTCCAGGAAAGCTCTTTTCATGCTGAGCTAATAAAAATGACCACAGCTGATAACAGTTGAAAGTCCAATGGCTTTGCGTACCATTGAGAAGGTGATTAGCTACAACTGATTTAGTTCACAAGTCATTTTTAGGAGGGGGTGATACTTTTTCCAACTCAGTGATTCTGTTTTTCTTTTGTTTTCTGACATGTTGGTGTTATATCTTTCACTTGGATGTTATATACTTGGAGTAAATACAGCTGGATAAAACAAAAACTGTGTCCGTTTCATTTCAGCTGCAAAGCAACAAAATTTGATTATTTTAAAGGGGGGGGGGGGTGATTCTTTTCTGTACCCACTGTATTAGTGTGTCAGGCTAACTACCTGAAGGATTTTTATATGGGACAACTTCAAAAAAGATCAGATTGAAAACTGAATTCTGAGTTGAATGTATAAATTACCAATAAAAGTCCAATACTATGTAATGACAAAGTTTAGACTATTTTATCCACACAAAATCAAATGAAGTACTGACCATGTAATTTTAAGGCGTACCTCCACACTAAGCCAGAGCTTTCCCTATCCGATCTTTTTTTTATCCCCCCTCGTCTCAAGAAATATCTGCATCCACCAGAACCACCACAAAATAAAGGTGCTTCACGATGCCATAGCAGAACCTTTTTTGTCTAAATGGTTCTATAAAGAACATTTAACATCCATGGAAACTTTCCATTACACAAAAGATTCTTTATAGTGGAAAAAAGGTTCTTCAGATTATTAAAAAGGTAAGAAAGAGATGGTTCTTATAGAACCTTTTACGAATGGTTCTTGGTGTAACCAAAATGGTCCTTCTTATGGCAGGGGTGGCGAACGTCGTTCCTGGAGAGCCGCAGCCCTGCAGAATTTTGCTTCAACCCTAATCAAACACCTGAACAAGCTAATCAAGGTCTAAAGGTTACTAGAAAGCTACAGGCAGGTGGGTTTTAATTAGGGTTGGAGCTTACTCTGCAGGGCTGCGGCTCTCCAGGACCGGAGTTCGCCACCCCTGTTCTATGGCATCGCTTGAAGAACCTTTTGAAGCACCTTTATTTTTAAGAGTTATAGTATACATGCCAGACCAGTATGTGGAGCTGTAATTCTGCCACAGAAATACACTAAAAATGGAGAAGAAGACTTGGACTATGCACATAAACATAGCGCATGGTATACAAACGAACATGGAACAATACATTTATTAATGTGTGTTAATGTTAGTTAATAAAAAGACAATCATTCAGCGTTTGTTCATGTTTTTGTTGCTGTTACGTGACGTCTGACTAGGGCCGAGATGTGGGCTGATGTCGTCATCGTTTCAGAAAATATCCGGATTCGCTGTCCACACAAAAACGCAAGGGTGGCGTTTTCAGATTTATCCACTCTGGGACCCGGTTTAAAAAAATATCGGTTTCACTCTCCCAAAACGACGGATCCGTGTGGACTAAACGCCGATATGATACAAAATTTATGCGTATTCAGCTATACGTGTCTCCGTGTGGACGGGGCCTTAGATATAAAGTAATACAATGGTAGTAATAACTGCAGTATATGTACATACATTATTAGGCAACACAATTATTATTGGCAACTTAAAATTCACAGTTAAACAAGCTACACAACTTAATCTGAGAACAATAACATGACAGACATTATAGGTTTCCTTTTAATTTACTCTATTAATAAATCAGTCACACCACATTACAACACATTTTATGCTTTCGCAGATTAAAAAAATAATAATAATGGGCACGTTTCCCCCACCACGCAACAACCAGTGTCAAACCAACCAACTCTTCTCTTAGAGGTCTGTCACAGTCACTCATTAAGAATGGAAGAGGGGTAACAGATTAAACGACTGCCTCTGACATGTGTGAAGAATAAGAAATGTCAATGTGCAAATCAACGTGAAGCTTGCTGAAATACCAAACCCCATAAAAATCTCCATGAATACCAGCATTTGCAATATGGTCCATTTTGCATTTGTTGGTGGGGTGGGGGGGGGGGGGGGGGGGTGGGGGGTGGGGGGGGGTGGGGTGGGGGGGGGGGGGGGGGGGTGGGGGGGGGGGGGGGGGGCGGGGGGGGGGGGGGGGGGGGGGGGTGGGGGGGGTGGGGGTGGGGGGGGGGGGGGGGGGGGGGGGGGGGGGGGGGGGGGGAGTCTGTATCAAGATCTACGCAAGACGATGGCTGGTCAGTGATATACATTCAGCTGCTTGTTGCAATAACCTTTCAGAACAAAATAACTGAACAAAAGCGAGAGGATGTACCTCAGCAACTTGTTTTGCATGCATTGTTTCCTCATTATCCACAGGGTCAACATGGCTACAAATCTCATTACAATCTAGTGACAATGTCAGAGACAAACTGTTTTCCACATTTGCTGTGGCACTGTTAACCATGCATTAAATAAACTAAACACCAAAACACTCTATAAAAGCATGTTGGGAAATAAATTATTCTCGCTAATACGCAACCTTAACGACACCCTGTGCTTCAAAAGTCATGTCTATGCGTTTAGTATTGATTTTGCCACTGTGACATGGATCATTCATCGATCTCACCAGCTGGCATGAGGGATGGAGAGGAGTCTGTGTTAATAGAGACTCTGATGTGACTCTCCTCTGAAAATTTAGAGCAAACTTGTGGTTTCCAAGCCCACCCCAGTGGCTCTGCATTGGACTCCTTGCAACAGCTATCAATTAGAGTTGTGTCACACCATCTGAGCAGACGATTGAAGAGCAGTGTGATGTTCTCTCTGAAGGAGAACTAGGGTTCCAGTTGCAGTTCACATACTGAATTATGATATTAATCAGAATTTACATAACTGTAGTACTGACTCTGATTAATTCTGATTGGACTCACAGGCATTAGTAAAATTGCTTTAAAAATGACTGTATTAATGTTCCAAGCATGACAATAAACTGTATATATATATATACATTTTGTCATTTAGCAGACGCTTTTATCCAAAGCGACTTATAAATGAGGACAATGTAAGCAATCAAAATCAACAAAAGAACAATGATGAACGTGCTATAACAAGTCTCAGTTAGCTTAACGCAGTACACGTAGCAAGAGTTTTTTAAATAATATTATAAATAAAAAGAAAACAGATAGAATAGAGCAAGCTAGTTTTAGAGGTCTTTTTTTGCTTTTGTTAATTGTATAATAAATGAAAAGAAAACAGATAGAATACAAAAAGATTAGAAAGCAAGTGTTAGTTTTTTTTTTAAGAAAAACAAGCAGCAAATTAATTGAGTGCAAGTCTAAAAGGGACAAGTGTTTTTTTTTTTTTTTTAAGGAATAGAATTAGAATAGAGAGTGCTGTATGTTGTTGTTCAAAAGTATTAATTCTTACATTTTAACTAATTTAACCCAACATGCATTGTCCATATCTAATGACTAGCATAGCAGAATGGAAGGTCAGTGGTATCAAAAAGGTAGACTCATTGAAGTGTGTGGGAAGGAGCAGACAACTGTCATGTATTGACCATTGTAATTAAGATGTAAAGCAAAATAATGGTTTAACTGCAGTATGCATACGCCCACATTTTTAGTCAACACAATTATTATTGGCCACTTAAAATTCACAATCAAACAAGCTACACAACTTAATCTAGAACAATAACGTGACAGACATTATAGGCTCCCTTTTAATTTACTCTATTAATAAATCAGTCACACGTTATGTTTAATTTACTCTATTAATAAATCAGTCACACGTTATGTTTTAACAACACATTTTCCCCCGGTTTCACAGACAAGGCTTAAGCTAGTCCCAGACTAAAATGCATGTTTGAACTACAGTAACTGAAAATATCTTGTAAAATAAAGTGTCTCAACTGAAAATATCTTGTTCTGACATATCTTAAAATATGTCAGTGTCATTGTTCTGTGTCAAGATGCACACCTGTAATATTTTCTTCTAAGGCATTTTTGTAAAAGTTGCTTAAATATCTTAATTTAACTAAGGCCTAGTCCTGGCTTAAGCTAAGCCCCGTTTGTGAAACCGGACCTTTATGTTTTTGCAGATTCAAGTTGTACTTGTTAACATTTTTGAATTTTAAAATTTTAATTGTTTTATTTGGGGAAAAAACGAATTTAACAAATTCAAAATAAATAAATGAACAAATAACATAAACATTAACTGAACATTGGTCTTGTATTGTCATAAAACAGGATTACACTGATTTTATGTGTCTGTGGACCTGCCTCCAGTTCCTAAAATAATATTGTAACACAGTTCGTAGTCACGGCAAGAAGGAGGCAGGAACCGGCGAACATTTAAAGAAAACTTTAATAAAATAAACAAACACAAAATGAAAGTAAAGCGGCAGCCCCTCACAGACGACTGCCGCACACAAAATAAAATCCAGGCCTGGTCCTCTCTCGTCTTTCACTGTCGTAACTCCTCCTTTTATCCTTCCGGAGCTCCTCCGTGGGACACGAGACCGGTGAGTGGTGCAGGTGTCGCTCATTATCAATTACTCCACCGGCCTCGCTCCGTTCCCACGGCTCTTGGCCCCACCCCCACTCGTCACAAATATAATATAATATAATATCAACTGCTTGATGGTGTATCCCAAAAGGTCATAGACTTCAGTCAGTATAAAAAAAAAAAAATATCCAAAGCCCTATTTACTTTGAATGAAAATTAAGCCCTGTGAGAATAGAGTCAGTTTAACAAAACATACTGATTGTTCGGCTCACAAAACTCTTTCTAAAAAAAAAAAAAAAAGGCACACCTTTCCATTAGAACAAACCTCCATAAATACAGTTTAGAAAATTACATGATATACTACCTTTATACAGTACCATTGTAAAGACTGAGTCCATCCCAGCCTCATTTATTGACTTCAGCATACCGTTCCATCACAGGACACAAGCTCATTACTGTGACAATACAGGGAAATAACATGAAGGTTAAAGCACACACTTTGAAAGTTCACCAATGAATTGCGATGCAAAACTATACAGCATACTGTGTCAACCTATCACAGAGTAAATTAATGTTTTTATAAATTACCTCATTAGGATTATGAACAAGCTTTCTACAATCCACAGAAATCATTTAGGCCTGAACAGGCTATAAGTTATCCTCCTGCTAAATGAAATGCAATTAACATCTGTTTATCAGACTGAATATACAGCCATAAGTTTAGCTGCAATGACTGTGACAAACAATTAGCTCTAATTGCAATATATGCGGCAGGGAAGTACAGATTGTGTGAGCATTCAGACAGACAGCAATGATAACTCCATTACACTGATACCGATCCTATGTCGCCTATAAAGATGCCCCCAGAAACTTTCAAAATGTTATCAGATATTTTCATTACACCTTTTTGTGACAGAAAAGTAACAACAATAAAGGATTTCTAAGATGTTCTTGTTTCTTTAGGGAACCATGTAAACATTATTCGGGCAAACTATGAACCAGAAACTCTCACAGAAACTCTTTAGATAATAGGCTTTACAGTGTCGTATCGGTATTATTTCCACATCTCTAGAGTTAAAAAGGCTCAATTTTGAGGCAGGTGAGTCGTTTGTAATCTTTCACTATCCTGAACCTTGGCTGATCCACAATCTGATAGCAGGCAAGTAAACGTTCTGTAGATTTTATCCAGTTTTTATCCAAATCATATACTGTAGTGAGGTTTCTATCTTTACATATTTATGCATAATTGGAAATGTTGGATGTATAATGTCACCAGTGTTGGACTCGTTACTCCAAAAATTGTATTTATTACTCGTTACTAGTTACTCCTTTCAAAAGTAATATTACTTTACATATTACTATCTGGCAACAGTAATTAGTTACACTAGTTATTTCTTCACGCCCCACAGAAGTTGTGTATTGTGTATTTTCCCCATACAATTCTTCTAAAATGTTACTAACTATATATTTCTGACACTACCTTGACAAAATGCGGTACAGGGGATTCGGCGCAGTCATAAGGTTTGTGGACAACACGCAATGGAGTGCCTGTAAGTCCGGTGTTGGTATGAATTGGCATGTTTGAAGCTCGAAGCTAATGTAGCTTGAATAATGATTCTGTCAGCTGTTACCCAATTGATTAGTTTCATGAAGTATTTTATCAAAAGAAACACATATTAATAGAATTTGAGTTAGAGAAGTGATTAAGGTGGTTGCTAAGTCATGGGGGGGGGGGTTTCGCGAAGTGATGGGGTGGTTCAAGACATTTCATTGCCAGAGTACTAGGTAATGAGAGGCCACACTGCCATAATGCCCACGACTACACATCAGCCGGGTCAGTGTTTCTCATGACAAAATCAGTCTAATGGCAATATGTCCATCCCCTACATGTAAGCTTTTCCATATTCCACTTTCCTGATGCAGACTGGTGATCAGTGCCTGTAGCAGGTCGTAAAATTATGAAAATAAATCTAGGAATTATTGGATTTCAAATCAGTAGGGGTTGAGGCATCAAAAGTAGCTAAATAATTAGCTGTTTTATGGATGGTAACTGTAATATTATTACTGAAATCTTATTTTTAATTAGTTACACTACTAGTTACTGCACAAAGTAATTTTATTACTGTAACTAGTTACTGCCCAACACTGAATGTCACTCTGTCTGCAAATGCATTCGTTCTGAAAAAACCTGATGCGACTGCATCAACAATGAAAATACTAAAATTAAAAGTAAAATTATCTTCAAATGGTCTCTTTGGCTTGATTGGCTACCTTCAATGCTCTGAGAGTGAACTGAACAGTGTAGTTCCACATTATCTCAATTTGGCTTTTTCTCAGTTATAGCTCAAATAATAATAATAAAAAAAAAATGAATACCAAAAAATGCAGGGAGAAGTTTGTTTACCAAACTTGCATGTGACCAGTGTTATTTTAGTATTGCTTACATATAACACTATATTACATATAACAATATATTACTATTTTGAAATTAGCGTTTCGAGGTTTTGTTTCATTTTAATTATTTTTCAGTCATTTTGTTATTTTCATCTTTATTTATTTACTTTTTTTATTCCTTTTTTTTTTAGACACAGCACCTATCTATCAGCCATGCTAACCTACAAAACGACTGTCTAATTTGAGACCAAGATGTGTCTAAAAACGAGCTAGAGAGGTGAAGGAAAATTGGATGAACAGCTTTTAGTACAACTGCATTTGATTGAATTGAAATTGAATTCCATTAGAAGGACATTTTATCCCAACCTTGAACCTTGTGTGATGCAAAAAAATCAATTTACAAGCTGTGTGTAAGCCAGTTACATAGACCAACTGCAGTAGCCTTGCTTAGATGTGCGGCAACACTCATTATCCTCTTCCTTGGTAAAATTAAACAATGATTCAAAGGGTAGTAAGAACCAAGACGGTTTTGTAGATGGTATTTTAGCAGAAAAGTACATTTGAGTGCGCTGATCTAGTTACATGAATATTTAATGAAGTCGTCTTTGTCAAGTAAAATTAATCTAAATATTCAGAGTTAGAAAGGGCAGGAAGGTTGTAAGCTTAATGTGAAATCAATAAACTGACAATCTCTGCCAAAACAACAAGGTATGACCTGAGGAGATGGGACTCTTCGGACTGGAGGGCTTTTCAGTCTAATATACAATTAATAAATCAATTTTTTTTTAAAAGAACCAGAAAAATAAATAATGAAAAGAAAGAAAAAAAAGTGTACAAAGATAACATACCAAACCAATACAGACACACACACACACACACACACACACAAAACATCAAAAGTACCTTTATGATGTTACATAAAATAACTTATGAATATGCATAAGACAAGACACAATGTGTTCCCATTAGGGCATGGTTTCCCCATGACCTCTTGCCTCTGTAATTTACAGCAGCAATTGCTAAATGGACAGGATGATACCAGGAACTCTCTACAAAAGCGGATTGGGGTCAAAGGGAGGTTCAAGTCAGATGCTACTTCAGTCACACATACATACACACACATGTGATTTCTAACTGCATTCCCTAACAGCCCATTTCACATGCACCCTCTTCCTACTCCATTAAAGTGTCAGAGAGCCCTTGAAGTTTCACCTGTACACCATTAGCTGTTGCATCTAATTCATACAATGCTCTGGGGCCACGGCCAAACAATTATGCCAGCGCTAACATTAGTTTTTAGAAGTCAGCGAGGATCATGTTTGAACATCCTCTCCTAAGAGAGTCATTTTTGTATTCAGATGCTAACGTTTCAAGAACCAGAGGAAGACCTGATAAAACCCCAGAGAGCATCAAAACAAACTTTCAAATCCATATTCTGAAATATTTGACAAAAACACACCAAAGGTTATACACCTTTGGAATAAATTATTGCAGAATAGATAAATATACAAATTTTGTGTATACCTGTTATATAGTCTCATCCTGGAAAACTGGGGTAGTCACTAGGCCAAAATTGTACCGATGTAATGCTGCTCTCTACTGGAAAAAAAAACAACAATAATAATTCCTATGACAGACGCTCCCATTTAATTTTAGTCTTTAATTCAATATTTACAATGTTTTATTTATATATCTAACTATTGCCATGGGGCTGTAAGCTAGTACTGTTTACAGCAACGCATCCAAGTCATAAATAAGCCATCAAACGTCAAAGCTCTCTTGATTACGCTCTCCTCAAGATAGGCTATTCTATTTGATGCCAAACCTTGAATATGTGCTCCATGAATCAATAAATATTTGCATTCTTTTTTCATATTTATTGAAAGGTTAATGTTTTGGACTGTCTAAAGTGCACAAGTTCAAATAGTATCTTGTCTGTGGAAGTAGGCCTACATGTTAACTGTTGTGTTAAACGTGTGTGCAAAGGAATAAAAGAGTGTTTATGTAGGTTAATAACGTAAGGTTATATAGAAACAGGAAATAAACTGGATACATGGAAAAAACATACACTTTCTTGCTAAACGTAAATAAACAAACAAACAAACGTTTGTTAGTGTAAGAGTGTGGGTTCACCTCACATGAAGACATTCGGTTCATTCAACAAAGTTTGTGTCTGAGCCAACTGCGATGAGATTTTACTGATCTAAAGTTTAGTTCCCTATTACTGTTTATTCACAGCAAACGAACGACGCATTGCGACAAAACAAGAAAATCGCTCATAGAAGTAAACAAGGGCCCCCTTTTAAATCAACCAACGTCGTCGCCGTAAGCGAGCGCACTGACTCTATGCACGGCAGTGACGGCACGCAGCCTACGTATTTCGGGTGAAATCTCACGGGGGGCGCTATGGGGAGCTTGGCTCCCCTGAAAACGAAAGAAATTTGTGAAATTTTGGGGGGTCTCAAAACATATTGACTGTTATTTTGATGTGCAATTTCAGTTTTGTGTAATGTGATCATCGTGGATTATTATGTGTAAAATTGCAAAAATATAATTCATTCATGCATGATGGCGATTTAAACCTAATTCACTTCAATAAAGATAACTATACATGCTATTCTTGTCATGAGCATCAAGGTGTGGGGGCGCTACGGTGCAAATTCCACTCATGTTTAGTACATGTTAACTCAAAGATTCGTAGAAAAAATATAAACGCTGGACTCTGTGGTCGATTCTGTGTTAAGGTAAGGCATGTTATTCGCAATTATGTGTTGTGGCTGGGTTGTTATAGGTCTGCGTGACTCTCGATGTCTTAGGCCTAATTGAACGGAGGAATTATGGTATTCTTCTGTAGCCTGACGACAAGTAACTTTAACCGTTGTTCATGTGAACTCAAAGACAGCCTGATGCTTTGTTTATTGACTATTTGTGGGTGGCTGTTTGTTGTTTCACCTATCAATTCGTGTCGATAAAGTATAATAGAGTAAATCCTGTATAGTGATTTATCCTATATAGTGCTTGCATAAAGCAAGTAGTGCATACACTTGTAGCTGTTATGTATCATTGTAAGTCATTGTAAGCCCTCTTTTGAGGCACGCGCAAGCGCACCATGGTTTCAAAGCACTGACACAGCTGTGTATGACCATGATGCGCATATGACCCGAGGTCCATGCTCTCCATGGGACTCAGCCACAACTGCAGCAACCGCATGTGCAGAAGACCCAGGTGGCAATCTGATGAGGCCGACGGCATACGTCCCACAAGGGAACAGACCGACCTGGTCTTAAGTGGTGCAGAGCTGATGAAATGGTCACTATGCGCTCTTGAGAGAGGTGGGCTCGCATCTCCACCAAGTCAAAACACACACCCAGATATGTCCTTAACAGCTTTCGCGACGACCCTGATGAGCTCCACATGGAAGTCTTGGGGCCTTCAGTGACGGGGCGATCCTGCTCCGACTCTGCCCAGTCCTTTTCTGATGCCGAGATGGACATGGAGTATTCATCTTCTTTAGCGCCGCAATGCGAAGAAATTCATTTACAGTAATCCGCGGAAGTTCTTGAAAGCTGAAAAATCATCTTCTACTCTGTCATTTTGAAAGCTCTTTGTAGGGAACAATGGCTTCCGGCGCAGCACCGGATGTAAATAAGCACCCTGAGGAAAACGCATAGTCTATTAACATTGTAACTCTATGAAACAGGTTACTCCCAAGGTTGTGTTTATGTATAAGTGAGGAATAATTTGACATTATAGCCAATCATGATTCTGAAGAAGCATAAAAAAAGAAAAAAGTGAAATAACTATCATATTGATTAAACAGTGCTGTCAGTACCATTGTAACGAATCAGCTCATGTGAAATATGAATAATTAACCATAACTAGTTATAATTAAATATTCATATTTTAGATCCGCTGTAGATATTTAGCTGACCTCTCAGGGTCAACTGTCTTGTCAATTCTAAGAACGTTATTTTCCTGGTTAAGGGAAATAACTTTCTTACTGTACAATTCTATCAAGCTTGTAGCGTAAATCTGCATGATTAGTGACTCCGGTTATGAGCAAACAATGAACACGTCAAGTGTGATACAAGTAAGGTTTTATTAACTACATAAACACTTAAACTAGTCCAACATACTACATAAACACATAAACTGGTCTAACATACACATACACACACACACACACACACACACACAAACACACACATACAGTTGTATAGGAAAGGGTTAAAGTTTAGCTCAGTACAGAAAGAGACATAAGGAATGAAATTTATGAAACCATTTGCATATTCAGCAGATTTACACCTGAGGGAAACATCAGTTTCTTAGTTCAAACACCTTTGTAAAAAGGTGTAAATGATACCTAATGTATCAATTAAAAAGACTAAGTATGATACTTGCACGTCTTGTCTGTCTGAAAAAGAGTCCTGATGCAATCTTAAGGCCCAAGATCTTGCTGACGTTGGTTGATGAGAAAGAACCAGTTTACGTCAGAGTAACTTGAAGAATGGAAAAATCAAGGCCAAAAGGCCTGGCACCATGCTTATGGTATCCTGCAGCGTTTTCTCACATCTTCATCTGCATCTGACCGAACCACCGACTGGGGCGGGTCACATGAAGTGTGGCCTTTAAAGCCTGCAGAGATTCACGCCTCTCAAGAGGGGCTTGTCCAACGAGAAAGACGGAAATCCCAAGTGGGAATTTGGAAATACTGGGGAGTTTATGACCCTTTGTGTGAGGGCATGGTAATTTGCATATGTAATTCGACTGGGTGTTGATGTACAAACTAGTAAAGATTCTTAGAACACATATGTTGCATAGGTATCAGCATGTAATATGCACTCTCAGTTAGTTCATCCGAAGATGAATTCATAGAGACTAAACATGGTATAGTTGAGGTTATATTAACTAGTGGTCTATCATAACATGCATAAAACAGCATACACTAAAACAGACAATATACAAGAACAGTAATGGTATACACAATGACCTGAAGGATATGAGTATTCAATCAAAGAAAGGTTTTCCTATTAATTAATTAGTAGAAAAGTCCATTTCGACGGTGCGTTTGTCCTGGGGACACAGAATGGGTTATCCTACTCACATTCCTGGAGGGGTCATAAAACCAGTGATATCATGATTAGTTGTCATGGTGACCAGGGAGGGATGGTGTTCAGCAGAAATCCTGGCATCCAGTTTATTGAGTGAGGGGACTGTGACGATTTGTTAATCTAATGAATAATTGATTTGTTAAATCAAATAAAAATTAGTGTGTCAGATTGGTCGAGACGCTACACCAATAGGAAGCAGTGTTGGGGAGTGACTAGTTACATGTAACGGAATTACGTAATTTAATTACAAATAAAAGTAATTGTAATCAGTTACAATTACTGAAAAAAAAATGTGTAAATAAATTACAGTTACTTATGAAAATGTTAAGGATTAAAAAGTGGGTTACATCACGTCAAGTGTGATACATTTTTTCACACACACTCCCACATACAGATTTACTTGAGTTCTTTCATAAATTGCAGTGACTGCTCTAAAATATGAAACACCAATGTTTCAGAAGTTTATAACATTCTTATATGCTTTATTTTTTTAAGATCAACTGTTTTTTTTTCTAAGGCATTGTTAGATTCCAGTGTTTCCTGTCATAGCTATACAAAGATTTTATTTCAAAAACAGTATCATAGCTATTAAACTATTTCTTGTTATGATTTTAAATATGTATTTAACCTCAGAATGATTTTAAAGTAAGTCTGATTTTGTGGTGGCTGTGCTTCAAAGGGGACATCGGATGCCCATCTTCCACAAGTTGGTATGATTCTTTAGGTTCTTATTGAAATTTCTCAATGGTAGTGTAAAACAACACCCTTTTTAACTTGTCAAAAACAGCTCTGTTTACAGCGACTCGTTTCGGTGCATATCTCTTGACATGCTACTGAGCTCTGCTCACCCCGCCCCTCTCTTCTGTGGAAGAGCAAACGCAATTCGCAAATAATTATAAAAAATAAAAAGTGTGTTGGCACCGATAGCCTTGCGTGCATCATGCTGACATACAGCACCGTTGCACTTTGGGCGTCCCGTGTTAGAATCCCGATGCACACATATAGCAGTAAACACACCGTAAACACACACTAACAAAGTTGGGGGTTTGGTGCCTTGCTCAAGGGTCTCACCTCAGTCATGGTATTGAAGCTGGAAGAGAGCACTGGTATTCACTCCAAAATCAAAATGGCTTGATAATTGAGACTGTTTAGGTTTTGGGGGGATTCAAAAAAAGGAGTGCATTTCTATCATTGTATGGTTGTGTCCACACACTGCTAAGACACATTTATATGCAAATGAAGATATTTTACATCCAATGTCTCTTTTAAAATTGATCTTAATCTTAATTCAAGTGATGAAGGATTTCGAAAGTCAGTTATCAGTGTTGAGCACATATTGTAAGTTTAACCCTGCCTGGTTAAATGTATGAAAATTATTAACAGTTGAAAACATTAGAAATTTAGGAAAAGCAATCAAAAAGTAATCAAATGTAATCAGTTACATTACTTTAATAAAGTAATTGAAAAAGTTACACTACTTATTACATTTTAAGTAGGGTAACTTGTAATCTGTAACCCATTTCATTTCCAAAGTAACCTTCCCAACACTGCATGTCAGAATATTGAAATAAGAGTTTAAATATTTGTTTCCATTATTTATAATTTTAAATAGTTTTTCATGTACAAAGGGACACAAAACAAGATTCTTAGAAGTAGGCCTAAAAATGTGAAATGCTAAAATTCATATGCCAACATCACAATGGGCTTATGCATGTCTCACATTACGATTAGACAAGCAGTTTCTTCTGATTTGGAAGAGTAGCTAGGCCACTTTAAAGATTGATGAAAAATCAATTTGAAGACTAAATAAAATATATTGACCACTTTATGTCTCCAATCTGATGACTCAGTCAAATGCATTGTTCTCTTTGATATTTGCCTTTCGATAGCTTCCCTGTAAGCTTTTTCACTCAGCATAAAGTATTTATGAGCAGCACAATACAACTCTTGACTGCACTGTTGAATGATGGTCTCAAGCAGGTGTTTCTCTAATGATTTAGAGTATTTGTTCTGGAGAGATACAATTTTCAACAGTATTGTTGGCCTGTGCAGTATCTTTGTTTTTTCACTTTTTTACTTCCTTCAGAATCCTTCTTGCACTTTATTTATTTATTCTTTTTCTGAAATCTTAGCACCAGGTGGTCTTATCTTATCAAACCTGACAGAGACACAGAGTGTGCAAAAAAAATAATGTATGCAAAATCAAACCAAAATGATTCAACTTTCTGAATCTATGGGGAAAAAAACATCCAGTGAAAAACTGTTTTTGGGAGATACTGACCCCAGTACAGGCTATAGTAAGGAGAATTTTTTTTTTTTTAAATCAACTGCTCACAGATGTCACATGGTCATTGAATTACACAGCACATTTAGGCACACAGTTCTGACAGCAGTAATTTAATGACTTCCTAACAGTTTTTCCCCTAGACACATTTTTTTTTCATTTTTTGTTTGTTTTAATTACAGTGGTCAAACCCCACACAGTTCTTTTCCAAACACAGTAACTGTTGTCAGTGTGCCTAACAAACCAAGCTTATGAGGATATAAAACTTGTGACAAGTTAAATTCCTGATTCATTCAAGCCATATAATATGTAATAAATATGTAGGCTAATTAATTGACAACAAGCACATATAAGCACTCAAAAACATTTTCCAACATCTTTATAAAATCTATTTTATTTTATTCACTATGTAAACTTTCCCCCTGGAATGCATACAAAAAGTCTCAAACTGAAAGTACATATTTTTGTTCATTTTTTAACTAAATTATTATCTACAGTTCTTTTCATTTTTAGCATCCAATATGCTACAAACAATGCACCAAAATAAAAAGGGTTTTAGACATTCTTGTCCATCACGACCATTACACAAAAACAGTACAATTTCACTGAACAGACCTCCAATATTATTATCTGCCTTATTTAATACATTTTTTTTTTTTAAACTTATTTTTGAGATGCTTGTTTAGACATTCGCTCTTGCTCAGAACAGCAGATTGGTATCCATGTCCTCTGTAGGAATGAAAAGATGGAAAAGTTGAAAAACCAACTTGGTTTGTTTATAAAGTTTTTGATTTATTTAAAACATGTGCATAAATAATGAATTTAAAGTGAATGAATAATAAATTAAAAACACTTTCAGCTGTTTAATACAAGGCCTTCAAAATACTCTTACCTTCCTTAATGCCAAAGCAGCTGCACCACTCCTTGAAGGAGACCAGTTTGTCCTTGTCAGCATCACATCTTTGGAAAAAGACTGAGGTGCAATGCTCCATTGGAACTAGGGGAACGCGCAGTGGAGCCAGCTCAGAATGAGAAAGAAACCTGCAACAGCATATAGTGTATCCACTAGTTTACAAAAGAAAGAAAATCTTAATGATCATATTGCATGTACACACCACTTGAAAGACCAACACTAGATTCTTAAAGCTACTGTGTGAAATTTTCTCATATCTCAGTTTCATGCTGAGAGACATCTATAAGCAAATCATTCGTAGGCAGATTTCCCCAACACTGCAGCTTTAAAGCTTCTGTCTGACCACTAAAGTTGTGGAGGATATTGGCACAGAGTCTTGTCTTTTTCTGGAAATGTCCCTCAACCACATCCTCACACTAGCTAAAAATATTACTGAACCTCCTGTATGAGTAAGTCAGAGTTAGAATAATTTCAGCCTCAGACGTCTTGCCCCCGAACTGCCCATTTGTGAATATGCACGTACACTGTAGAGCTCCAAATTGGCGAGAATTTCACAAAATTGCGTGTTCTCATCTAATTGGGTAGCTTTAAGCAAGTTTCAGGAATCAGGTATTTTTATCAATATTTTAGTCAAAATTCTGGCTGCAAGCAAATGTTAGGACATTTGACAGCAAAATAAATGTCAAGTGAATTTATTGACTTCATTTACAGAGATATTTGGGATTTCTCATTTCTGATCAACTAAATAATATTGCAAGTAGAAATCTGTACAGACACACAGCCCCCACCTGTCTGAAGGATGTTGGTCCATCTGTGCAAACTGCCAGTGAACTGGATAGACGTACATGTTGTAGTTCTTCTCAAAGTCCTGCTGTAGAAGTTCAACAGGGTGATCGCCTGCATGAAGCCGTCTCTCACTCTCATAGATCTTCTGAACCTGTTGAGCAGAGCATTCGTCATCTGTGATGAAGCCATATTTGATGGTTTAGATACAACCAAGGGCTATTTTTCAAAGTAGTACATCAACATTGTGTATTTTACTGTCAAAAGTTGGAGAGCAGAGTAGAATTTGTTTCTTATTTTAAACCTACACTGTAAAAAATTATTGCGATTTTAACAGTAAAAGACTATAAAAATGCTACAGTAAAAACCTGTTAACTGGTTAACAGTAATTTCCATACTATATTCGGTGAATAAATGTAATTACATTTAATGTAATTTTACAGTAAAATACTGTTAACAATACGGTTTTTAGGAAGTGAAAAAGAAAAAGTCATTGTATAATTTACAGTGACAAACCATAAATTGACACTCCCAGAATTCCCTGCATGACACTTCATATTTGATGTTTTTTGTTGAAATTACATGTTTCTTATTAGTTTTTTCTTATTAGTTGTGTACATTAGGGTTTTATCTTACATCTAATGTTGTTAAATTAAAGTTTATTGCAATATTTCAGTATCACATGTGTTACCATGATGGTGTTTATTATTTGTGTGAATGACACTGTGCACCTTATATATATAAGTATTGCCCTCCTCAGCTCGTAGAAAAGCTGTTTGTGATCAGCTTTAGTTCATCATGTGACTTTCTCACCACCACCAGTTTGTGGTGGTTATCAGTGCATTACAATGGTTCAAAACAGATATTAGCACTTCAATATGTTGGTTTATTAACATTATATCAGTTAATGAAAGCCTGTAAAACCTAAAATGTTGCTACCATATTTTTTACGGTGAAGTTCTGGCAACCACAGCTGCCGGTATTTTACCGTAAATGTCACAGATTTTTTTTTTTTTTAAGTGTACTATTTGTCTCTTTGGGAGACATGTGATATCTAGATGTCATGAAAAACTGTCCAGTATCTCTGAAAGACATACCCTGATTCTTTGTTTAGCTGTAAGAAAGCCAGGAGACATGGATTCATGCTCATATAACTGCAGAAGCACGTTCTTCAGCCAATCCCGCATACGCAGAGGGAACTGCACCAGCTCCGACTCTGGACATGGAGGAATAACTGCCAGACAAAACACACAAAATAAACATTAGGAGAAATAAAAAATAGACAAAAAAGTAGATATGTAGAAACTCTAAATATATGTAAATCTTTACATTTCTTCTGACAAGGCGATTTTACACCTAAATCTTCACCAAATTTAACCTCTCAGGTGCTAACAATTAAAATAAGCATATTCGTCTTTCTTACATTTGCAGGATCCAGTGTAATCCAGGTGAAGTCTGTGGCCTATTTTGGTCCCCTCAAGGCCACACTTGGTGGCAAAGAGCTGACAGGATGTGTCATATGTCTTATTGTCAGTTCCGCATACCTACAATGAAAATGTCCCAATGACAACAGCATATTACTTGCAAATGTTTTTATTATACTTTTTTCTTCAATCAATATCTGTTGATATTCCATTACAGATTTGATCTGTAATGGAATATGTAAATATGCGCTCTCAGAAGGTACAAAACTGTCACTGTGGCAGCACCCTGCCAAAAGGTACTAAAATGTACACTTTAGGTACTAATATGCACCTTTAAGGTAATATGTACAATTTAGGGGGTAAATGAGCATGAACCTTTTAGCTTTTGTACCTTAGTGAACCACCTCAGAGACAGCTTTGTTCCTTTTTCTCTGAGAGTGTACATTTGGAAATTAAAGCAGTTTTACTGTAATCAGCTGAATGCAAATTAAACTAATTACGTATACTTACATGGTCTAAATCATTTACACTGGGAGGACATTCTGACGGCTCCTGACACACACAGACGGGCTTGTTGTCATCGTTCATTTTGCATGTCTTCCCTCTTTTACAGCGAAAGTTCTCGCAGGGGTCTGGACAAAACAGTGAAAGAATGTGCAAATATCTTGTAAAATACTGTATCCTCAATTCAAGCGTCCACTGCTGCTTTAAAAGGCTCTCAAAGAGACATCTAATAAAGGTTATATATAACAACTCTGTAAAGATGTGCCGGCATTCCTTTGCCTCTGTTGGTTTGGAGAGAGCATAAACCAGGGGCTAAGGCTCTCATTGATTTTTTTAAGCCAGGGCGGTTTAACAGACTGTGTTAAAGAAAACCTCTGCTCAGCAGATTCCTAATAAGAATTCGGAGCTATGAAGACAATGTTGAAACAACACTCACCAGCTGGCAACCCCTGTCCACTGGGCCGATGGGTGGGTCGAATGTCAGGGTAAAGCTCCATAGTGGCCCTAATTTGTACGGGATTCATCCCCACCAAGCGAGTCTGTAAAGAGGCATAACCAACACATTTAAACATTTCAAACACTTTCAAGGGGATATACTAAAAATATGTGGCCTAACTGAAACACTTAGCGCACCTACTTAAACGATCCACGAATTTTCTAATAAGATTTTTATTTTATTTTATTTTTTTTAAGTAAGCTTTTTCTTATGCGAGACTTCCAGTTCATTAACTACTAAATGTAAACTTAAATGCGATTTTTTTTTCTCACTTATTTGCTTTTGCTTACACTATTGATTAGGTTTAGGGTTTTGCTTCAGACTCAGTAGGGCATTAACCTTTCAGCGCCACTAATATTTCACTTGAGAAATGTAATACAGTTTCAAAAGAAATGCAGACATGCTTTTATTGCTACTCAGTAAACATTTTACTTCAGTTTGAGATGCAATTTGAATAAAAAGCAGCTCAATAATTTTGTTTGCACTGTATAACACTGACTTCATGTGAATAGCCATATGGTGTTAATAGCATGTTAATAGCTGTTTGCTGTGGTCGGTAAATTTCGCCTCTACTCCTTGAGCAAAATACTAATAATTCATTTAAAATTCAAGTATTAATCTACTAAAAGCACGTATGTGTAGGCTATATACTATCATACATTGTGAAAAGCTTACAGTCTCGTTTCACATCTATTTTATGTATCTATTAGTAGATACTAATAGTATCGATTTTATGATAATGTATGTGTGATGCATTTTGTACCCATTTTCCATTCTTCTTTCTGGGTTTAGGCTCTGTATTTTCAGTGGGCTCCTCCAGTTTTTCCTGGTCTTTCCTACGAGTATGTTCTTCAGTTGCTTCCATTGTACTGGCTTGGTCACTCTGCATCTTCTCCGGCTTCTGGTTGTTTCGCTGCTTCTTGGCTTTGTCCTTTCCATGGCTTTTACTTTCATTCTTCTGCTTTTTCGCCTTTTTGCCACTAGAAGGAATTGTAGCCTCAGATTCAGTGCTGTTCTTTTCATCCTGTTGATCACTCTTCTCTTTTTCATTGTCATTCTCAGAGACTTGAAAAGGTTCTTTAAGCTCACCTTGGGTTTGTTCTGCTGGCACGTCCTGTTCTTCTGCAATGTCCTCAGAGTCAGTGTCGGATTGCTGGGAATCATAGTCCACTGTGACTGTGGGAATCACATCTTCAGCCGTTTCCTCCATCTTTTTTCCCATAGTGTTGACGGTTGAAACTTTGGCCTCCTCCAGCTTGATGGTTAGTGGCTGTGAAGCATCACGGTCAGCTGCATAGTCCAAATCCATTGGTATCTCTGATTCAGTACTGCTGTCAGTCTCATTTGCAATCTCTAACTTGTTCTCACCTTCTTTTTCAGATCCATCTTCGTTCTTCATTGTAGATTCTCCATCTTTCTTTCCCTCCTCCTGCATCTCCTTCGTTTCTTTGTCTTTTTCTGGACTGTCATCATCATCATCTTCATCCTCCTCCACAGGTTCATCTACCTCCTCAGGGACCTGCAGGAGCTGAGTCAGTGCCTCGTCACTCAGGAGCAATGGTGTATTCTTCTCACCTTCCTCTGAACCTTCAAGCTCTTCTGCCCCTGCTTGCATCATCTCCTCACGGCTCTCATTCTCCTCACTCATGTCTTCATCCTCTGAGTCCTGAGTGCTGGACTCAAAAGGAAGAAATGTGGGCAGAACTCCATCCTTACTGTCATGATGCTTCACTGACTCTGACTTAAAAACAAACAAACAAATAAATGTAAAATAATAATATTACAATTATTATTATTATGATGAAGATTTTAAATTTTATTTTAAAAAAGCTACATTTAAGCAACCTATAACAGGCTGACAATTTCAAGCCAGCAAATTTATAATCTCGGGATTAATTAATTAAAACAAAAACTAAAAATTTTGATTGAATTAGTGTTCTTCACAATCAGTGTGAGCGAATAATTCAATGACTGGCTCATACCAGCTTCAGTTGTTTGGTTATGAATTAATCAAGTTTTGAACAATCAATTAAAACAATATATGTTCTATATAATATGAGGTATATGTATATGTATGTATATGTATGTATATATGTATATATATACAGTATATACACTATATCCTATTATTAATATATATATTATATCGATATTATACTATAACAAAGTGTATAAGGTCGTATAATTTTTTTTTATAAAAAAAAATTGAACGTCAATTAGTCAATATTTTTAAATATAGGCACATGGCTGAAAGAATGACTTGAAAACTATAGGAAACACCATTTAATGCAGAAGTACAGGTGCATCTCAAATTAGAATGTCGTGGAAAAGCTCATTTATTTCAGTAATTCAACTCAAATGTGAAACTCGTGTATTAAATAAATTCTATGCACATAGACTGAAGTAGTTTAAGTCTTTGGTTATTTAATCGTGATGATTTGGCTCACATTTACAAAACCCACCAATTCACTATCTCAACATTAGAATATGGTGACATGCCAATCAACTAAATAATCAACTTAAAACACCTGCAAAGGTTTCCCGAGCCTTCAAAATTGTCTCTCAGTTTTGTTCACTAGGCTACACAATCATGGGGAAGACTGCTGATCTGACCAGTTGTCCAGAAGACAAGCATTGACACCCTTCACAAGGAGGGTAAGCCACAAACTTCAGTGACTTCACAAGGAATGGACTGAAGCTGGGGTCAAGGCATCAAGAGCCACCACACACAGACGTGCCAAGGAATTTGGCTACAGTTGTGGTATTCCTCTTATTAAGCCACTCCTGAACAGACAACGTCAGAGGCATCTTACCTTGGCTAAGGAGAAGAAGAACTGAACTGTTGCACAGTGGTCCAAAGTCCTCAATTCAGATAAAAGTAAATTTTGCATTTAATTTGGAAATCAAGGTCCTAGAGTCTGGAGGAAGGGTGGAGAAGCTCATAGCCCAAGTTGCTTAAAGTCCAGTGTTAAGTTTCCACAGTCTGTGAGGATTTGGAATGTCATCTGCTGCTGTTGGTCCATTGTGTTTTTTGAAAACCAACGTCACTGCACCCGTTAACCAAGAAATTTTGCAGCACTTCCTTCTGCTGACCAGCTTTTTGAAAAAGCTGATTACATTTTCCAGCAGGATTTGGCACCTGCCAACACTGCCAAAAGCACCAAAAGTTGGTTTAAATGACCATGGTGTTGGTGTGCTAGACTGTCCAGCAAACTCACCAGACCTGAACCCAATGGAGATCATAGAGAATCTACGGGGTATTGTCAAGAGGAAAATAAGAAACAAGAGACCAAAAAATGCAGATGAGCAGAAGGCCACTGTCAAAGAAACCTTGGCATCCATACCACCTCAGCAGTGCCACAAAAAAATTACCTCCATGCCACGCCGAATTGATGCAATAATTCATGCAAAAGGAGCCCCTACCAACTATTGAGTACATGTACAGTAAATGAACATACTTTCCAGAAGGCAACAATTCACTAAAAATGTTTTATGAAGTCTTATGAAGTATTCTAATTTGTTGAGATAGTGAATTGGTGCGTTTTTGTTAAATGTAAGCCAAAATCACCACAATTAAAAGAACCAAACACTTAAACTACTTCAGTCTGTCTGCACTGAATTTATTTAATACACGATTTCACAATTTGAGTTGAATTACTGAAATAAATGAACTTTTCCATGACATTCTAATTTATTGAGATGCACCTGTATATGTGAAAGATTTTTTTTTTCCGGTCTGCGAGTAAATTCAACCTTTTTAAGAAATCACCTGCTCTTTTGGAGTCAGCTTGTGTTTGACATGCTGATTTTTTCCATGTGGCTTACTTTGTACCTAAAAAAGAAAATAAATAAAGCAACTAAGCCATTTGATTTGGTTTATGAAAGTTAAGGCTAAGCTGTCAAATTCCAGTTCCAGGTAGCAATAAGTAGACAGTATAATACCATGCTGAAGTTTCATGATGAAAATGTTCTTTTTTTTTTAAGCATAGAGTTTGCATAGATGTGGCACACATGCACATGCCATTGCACATGATGTTCACTGCTTTATTTGCAAAACAAACTGTATTTACCCAGACAACAATCTTGTTTCAGCTGCACGACTCATACAAACATGAAATTACATTGCTGTTCATGTAATCCTTCCAACTCAGTTGTTTGCGATTATCAATGGCTAATCACTCTGTTGTAATTTCCTGGAGGAATGCAGATATTTTGTCAGTGGAGTTTTGTCTTTATATTTCCTGTTAAGTAACTAATGCTGAGAGTCCATTTACATTACATTCTCCTATAGCTGAACTGAAAAACATGCCTCGGTCTTTTGATTGATTTAAGTGAGGCATTTTGTCATTTTAAATCTACACAATTATCCTTTCTCCAGCTATGGGACTGTGGGATCGATTTACTGCCCAGCAGTTAGTCTACTCCCATTCCAATCCCAAGAGTAAGGCAATGGAATAATATATAGCCATGTTTGTGATTAGCTGTGTCAAACCCTCTCTGTTGGCCTGGGTCATATATTACAACAGATTGCATTGCAGCTTACAATGTTCCCGCTGATTTATCTGCACACTTGATAACATTTGATTGACTCTCTAAAAGCTCCTTGTCTCAAATTCCCAGCATGCATATTTCTCATTGCTTGCATTTTGAACTTTATTCCTTGAAGTATTTTCTTGGAAATGTCTTGGTGGTTGGTGACTGATTCCATTTGGTTCTTTGAGCTTTAGACATGATGATGTGGATTTTGATTGCAGGATTATAGAAATTTTGCTGAATATTTGGAGAGTTTACTTACATATGCGGCCAGTGCTGAAACCAAAAAGCAGAAGAGAAACAGGCCTTTCTTCATTTCTAGAATTTTTTTTTAAATAAACAAGAATATGTATGGATGTCAGCACAGTCCTGTGTCCTATCTTAAAACTTCCTGAAAAACTTGAAGTGACATGATGTCCCCATTCCCTATTCTTTCTATCTAAAAAAATCTGCTTTACTGCCCTCTGGGCCATTCTCTCACAGGGTTCAGAGTTATCCATCTGTATGCTGGATGTACTCCTCCCATGACACCCCATGCATAAATCAGCTGCCTCAGTTGTCATGGTAACAGGGCCCAGGAGATGAGCCCCGCTCAAAAGTCACATTCAAAGTCCGGAGGAGCAAAGCAAACATCAGAAGCTACTAGACTGGAAAAAGACAAAGTACACAAGCTTTTTGCTTCCTGCACAGAGACAATGTGCCCATTATTGGCCATGTTGATGTGGACAATGAACGGGGTGCAACGGCATGAAGATACTGCATGCCAAAAGACGATATATAATAATTGCATTTTTTTTTTTTTTTTTTTTTACCATATGTGTTCTTTCTGTTTTAAACATGCACAATACATTTTCAAGAATGACTTAAATTACACTGTGCACATTTTAATTCCTGACTATTTATGTTAAATACTTTTGGAAAACAAACTTAGAATAAAATGATTAAACTTGTGCTAGAAGAATTTCCAGCATTTAAAAACTGCAAATGCATGAAAATGTACATTGTTATTGATGACACAACACGATATGCATCATTTTTTTGCATTACCTTATTATTAATTCAGAAGTGATCATTTAATTAATTCAGAAGTGATCATTTCATTAATTCAATTAACTAGAAATTGCAATTTGAGACTTACCTGAGTTGTGATGAATTACGAGTCACAGAGAATCACAGAGAGTCACCGAGAGGCAGTCAGTCGAAGTACCTCGCACTCCCTTATGCCTCCCCCTCAGCAGTGTACATCAGATGCCCTTCATCTGCACTGGGCCATTCAAAGAGACACAACTAACTGAAGCTTCGGTGGGGGGTGGGGGGTGGGGCGAAGACCTGAGGATGAGAGTCACTCAAAAACACAGTTACAATTTGAACTCACTTAAACATTAAACATGTATTTAATGTTTCCAGTCTGTTAACAATTTTGGATTCAAATGATTTAACATTTTATTTGAACAAACTACTTATGTTTTCTAGAAACGTTTAAGACATCTATTTTATGTGGAAAACCCTCCTGATGCTTGGTATATTTTCAGATCTTGAAGCTATGAGCAGCCCGGGGACAGGGAATTTTGACATTCAAAGCTAAAAGCAGATATTAAAAGCCACCTGTAGATGGCGAACAGTGTTTTTGCAGACCTTGAATCTTTTTTGTAACCTATTTTGGTTACAGAGTATCAGTTCATTCAGGTTTATTTAAATAAAAAATATATATTTTAAGACATTTAAATGAGTGTGTGCTTTTCAACCACACTGTACCCTAGAAAACAGGTTGGCTAGTTTTACAATAATGTCAACCTTAACTATTCTAGAAATACAATAATATAATAATGATGATAAAAATTATAATTATCTCCGTTTCTTTAAGATTCCCTTTCTTATATCTTTCTCACATCTACCCTTTCCACATCCACCTTTTCTCAGGAAATCTAATTATAACTGCAAGCAAATTCCACTCAAATTGCAAGAGCTGAATATTCATTAGTGAACCATTATGCATTGTTTTATATTTCCTCTGCACGTGGCGTTATCCGTAAATATCTTGGTATGCTGCTATATGTGGGTTTTTGGGTACACTGCAATGAATGATTGCCAGTAAAATGGAAATATTCCACTCTTCACCCACACACACACACACACACACACACACAGTAGCACTCCAAATATGGAGCTTCAGGAAGTGGTGACAATTAATTAAAAAAAACTGTGTGGGGACAAGTAAATATAGGAATATTTATATAAGCAAGCTATCATAAAAGTATGATGCCATTTGATGTTTTCAACAGTTTATATCCATAAGGTTCATAATAATCATACAGAATTTAAATAAGGTACATACATTACTGCTTGTCTATGAAAAAGAAATGCTCTGTGTTGGAATGCTCTCATTATGGACTTCCTGTCCCAGTGTGGGATCAGACAGTACTCTTACTCAGTATTTAGAGGCCGCACACCCTATAGTTTAGCATCCTAAAATAGACATGTACAGGAGAGGAAGTTTGGGTGAGCGTGCACTGTAGTGTGTCATTGCATTATGTAAACATATTTACTGTGGCACTCTCATTTTCTTGTATATTCCAACTCCAGTTAATGTGCCCCCACAGTAATCTGAGTATTGGGCGAGCAGGAAGTGATGCTGTTACCTTAATGGAGAGTCAGCCTGTTAAATAGCACTTTCTCTAGACATACCATTAAATCCAGTCTTTAGCTTTAGCTATAAACACTCTCTGTAAAGTACTCTTGTTCATTTAATCTCTTCTGCTTTCTTGGACTTTGCATTCGGACTAAGAGAAGAGAAAGGTGAGGTTTTCATACCTACCCTATGTATTATTTCTAAGCAGAAATGTTTTAAGAAATGTTAAAACATAATTAATTACATTGAAAAACAATATGGATTTTTATTCTCCAGATTTTGTATTTCAGAATGAAACCTGCCATATTGATTCTCTGTCTGCTGGGAGCAGCCTGTGCTAATCCAGTGAGTACTGCAGTGGATAAACTTTAAATGTTCTTCTGAATGGTCTTCTGTCTTTCCAAACATTTCAAAAAGTGACAATGTTTCTTTCCTGAATTATCACACAGATCTTGCATAAAAAGACTATGGAGATGATTCAACATGCATCCAGCTCTGTAAGCGATGCTCAGTTTATTTAAAGAAACTTTGTGTCAAGTTTAAAAGTGTTTTAGGTAATGCTGTTCTTATAATCTTTTACATTCCACAGTCGGAAAGCTCTTCAATGTCTGAATCCTCCGACCAGAGTAATACCTCAGAACTTTCAGAAGAGGTGCGCTTTGTCAAATTCCATGTCAAATATACAAAAATAAACTTAAATGTGTATCTAGAAGGAAGGACAACTGTACCCAAAAAACTGTTTTCCTGTAAAAAGAAAAAAAAAAAGTGAACTAAGTCATGGTAAAATATTTTTTTCATTAATTTAAACTCATCAAAATAACAATTTAGCTTCATTTTTTTAAGGACTTGCAGTTATAAAAAAATGTAAGGCAACAACTGAACTTAAGTGTTTAAGTTGAAGTACAGGTGGGATTTTTTTACAGTGAGGAGAACTGTAACTTTTGATTTTCTTACCCCAATAATATCCAACTATATATGAAAATACATGTATGTAGTACCAAATTTCTAAAAGGGGGAAAAAAAAAGTAATAACACTATTTTTGGTAAAAATACGTATGGTATTTTGTATTTTTAATAGCCTTTAATGAAAGAAAAAGGTACAAATAAAACATTTATTTATTTGCTTGCAGAAGTCTAAGGAAACTGTCTCAGAGAGCAGTGTAAGTGCAAAGACTGTTATGATAACAAATCTAATGAGAAAATATTTTTATATATTTCTGTTAAGAAAACAGGCTCACTTCACTTTCTCTGTTTTCTTGACAGAGTTCAGAATCAATTGAATCGGACTCAAATGAACCGGTATAACTAATAATCACTTTTAACATCTTTTCACAAATTTACAAAATCACTAAACAGATGAATATGACTGCAGATATCTTACCATGTTTTTTTTATATCTATTTTCTGTTTCAAGATTTCAAGTGAAAGCCATTCTGTGGAAAGTCTGGTAAGTTACTTTGCCCTAATATAACCTAAAACTCACACACTAAAGCGTATAGATTGCAGAGAAATTGATTTCCTACTGTCCTATGTTTTCTGTCATCTATGGCTATCTAGACTGGAAAAAGCGAGACTGCACTGACATCAGATAACACTCAAAGCAGTAAAGAGAATGTTCGTAGGGTAAGGAACATCCAATTTCATGCATCACACAACATGTGTGGTAACACAGGAATAATGACCATCATAATGCGTTTACACAGGGCTGGATCTACACCCTCAAATGGGTCCATATTAACAACAACGGCAAAGTGCAAGTGACCAGCCAGCCAGAAGAGAATGACAGCAAGGAAATGGTTGTTCTGAACACAAAGGAGGAGGATAACAGTGCCGACACAAATGAAAGCACTGAAAACAGTTATAGTGTTGACGGTACTGAGTACAGTACCAGCAATAGCAGCAGCAGCAGCAGCAGTAGCAGCAGTGAAAGCACCGAGTCCAAAAACAGTGCACCGGACAGCGAAAGCCGCTCAGCTGAGTGCCAGCCAGAGGCTGACAGCCAAGAATGTGACAGCGAGGAAGACTTTCCTCAGGATATCGGTGATGATGGTGCAACTGACCCTTTCAATGGCATCCTAATGCCTGATGTCACTGAGCCCTAGCAGCAGTTTAAGACATCACTTTAGGACTCAATGCTCTGATATCTGCAAGTGGAAATCCCAGGAATATATTAAAATGGGAATGTTCTATTAAGGAAAATATTTAAAGGAGGGTATGTAAGGAAATCTATATAATATTAATATAAACCATTAAATAAATGTTGGTACCTGGTACCTCAGTCAATTTTTTACTTTAAATTAAACATTGTAGGCATACATTGATTTTATACTTTCCTTTTTTTAATATTTGCTTTTTATCACTGAATATCTGTGGAGCTGGAGTTGTGCGCAGTATTTTTTTATATAGAGAGATTTTGTAGTCATTTATTTATACTGTTGGTATTAACCATTTTCAAATAAATAAAGTAAATACAAAGTCAAGTCTTGCAGGAGTGCTGTTTTTCCCAAGAATTCTTGATGCTAAATAGTTGCATGCAAGCACCATACATTCCGAAAATGAAAGGGTTGCCTTAATGCGATCCAAGAGTAATTACCAACTTCATTGCCTATAATTTTACAGATTTAGTTTATACCTTCGCACAAGCATGCCTAAACAATACAAATGTTTATAGAGAGCTGAAATGGCTATTGTGTAACATCAAGCTATGAAAGAGCACTTTCAGCAGTAAGGGAATATTGCAACAATTATGTTTGTGTGCATAAAAGTACTATATCATGTCTGTCAAACACATGTCATTGCTGTTTTGATACCACAAGATGGTGGCAAACTTTAAAGAACAGTGGTGGGGTTTCCCTATAGGCAGAAAATCATGAACTCACAAACTTTCTGAGCGGGACTTTTTGCTGTTTCACGTGTGCTGCTTTTGGCAGAGGGATAAAGAGTCCTTACGCTAAGAATGGAGGTTTGGACATTGTACATTTGTTAATTACTGCATAATTAAAATAACTGTTTCATGGTTCAATCTTCAGATAACAGTCTAAGCGCCATTGGCTTTCATTGTCTAGACTCTAGACAATTGACAGTGTGAGCCAAGATAATTTAAATAATGTTTTTTTTTTTTAGAGACTGCAATATGTTATGTGTAACAATTTCCCATTTTAAAAAGACAATGTAAAATTGTCAGATGCTATTTTCCAGTTAGCTTGCCATATAGTACCATGAAATTATTATATGGTAACAAAACAATAGCCTACTAATTTTGCATGTTCTCAATAAGACCCCAATATAATGCTGAATATCAGCACTCATTTCGCACCAATACACATTCATCGTCAAACTCTGTTTTGAGGTAAAAAAAAACAAAAAAAAGCATAACGTTTAAAATCTGCAGGATATTTTTTTTAATTATAAGCCAAGCAATGTTCCAGAATTATATTTAAAGCGATAGGCAACACAAAAATAAAGATTGTCATCATTTACTCCCCCTTATGTCATTCCAAACTTGTATGACTTTCTTTTATGGAACATAAAAGAAGGTATTTTGAAGAATGTTGGTAACCAAGCTGTACCTGTTCCATTTACTTTCATTGTAAGGACAACAAATACAATGGAAGTCCAAGGGAACTGAAATCAACATTCTTCCAAATATCTTTTTTTTGCATTCTGCAGAAAGGAGGACGACAAATTTGGAAGGACATGAGGGTGAGTAAATGATTCTTCATGTTTAGGTGGACTACCCCTTTAAAAAATGTGAAACATTTTTTATTTTCCAGTACTTTCATCAGATTCATGCCTTCGCTTAATTTTATCTGTCTAAATATGTCTTCCGTTATCCACCTGTCCTAGTGAGCCAAGCTCGACAGGCAGTTACTTTCACACGCTTTACACACTGACGCTACTTAAGGGACTTTGTCTTTACTTTATGACAATCAAGGAAGCCCTGTACTCTTGTTCGCAGCGTCGCGCGCAATCGTGACTTGCACACCCATCAGCCGGGCACAAGCTGAACTGTGATCTTCCTAAACCTGATATATCACACCGAGGAGAGCGGCAACTGTCTCGAAAATGTGTAAAATCACAATTAAACCCCAACACGACTCGACAATTAACTCTTTTGATGCCAAAAGAGGGGCTGTTACTGAACTATTTTTCGACGTTTAATGTGAAGTACGAGAAAAAATATACCCAATTTGAGATGGGGAAGTCCCCGCAAGGAAATCCCCTCTTCATAAAATAATTTCGAAAATGAGTGAGGCGCTCACAAGCTGAAGCTTTCTGCCTTTGGTCTACAGCAGACGCATGCCAGCCTAAAACACTCAAAACTGTACAATCTATGGGGAAATCGAACTTTATGTATTGCTTTTAACGCGCGAGCGGAATGTTCAGCATGGATGAGGTAAAAAGGGAGAACGAAGCGCTGAGGGCGAAGTTGCGCAGCTACTCTACACTCAACACATTTTACCACGAAACACAACAAGAAATTGCTCGTTTAAATCAATTGGTCTCCTCCAAAGACGGAATTATTGCGGATTTGAGAGCAAGACTGGGGAACTATGAGAAAACAGTGGTCATAGAGGGAGAGGAGCCCTATATTGTAGGGCCGTCGAAATCTCTCATCGAGAGTTTGTGTAAGGAAATTTGCAAATTACAGCAAAAACTCAAAGAGTCAGAGGAGGACACCGCCCAGAAATTGGAAACCAGTAAAACAGTAAGTTAAAACACAATTTTCATATATCTTCCTGCTTCTCCTATCTACAACAACGTCAAGTTGATTTTTTTTCTCAGCACATTTTACCAACAATAGCACTGTTAAGCTGTAATGTATATCTTCTTTGTAAAAATACTTGAATTCCATAATCAAGAAAACAATAATAATAATAAAGAGCTTAATCCAGCCTACAATGATTTGGTGGTCCTAGCTGGTTTACAATGGTCTCCAATTTTCACCATTTGAAAAGTGCCCCAAACCCTTTTAAAACAGACCAGTCTGGTTAACTGAGAAGAGCAAACTAATTTACAGGGCGTTTTTTTTCCCAGCAGATTTGCGAGTATACATTTGTTCATTAACACATGAATACTTAACAGTGTAGGCTTGAGCTGTGGTGAGATAAGTGTATTTCTTGTTCACGTTCACCTGTCAGCAAATGGGTCTTCTGACTGTTTGCTTGTTCCAGGAGATCCAGAGATTGCACGAAAAGTTGAAGGAGAAGGATCAAGAGCTGGAGACCGTCAGGGAAAGGCCAGAGCAGGAGAAAGAGAGGGAGATCCAGCGACTGTGCTCAACATTGGCCGAAATCGATCGGACACAGGCCACCAGGGCCGTCCTTTGCAACTCTCTCGCTGAAGAAGCCGAGCAGTTGAGGGCACAGCTGGGGGCCACCGTGCAGGTGTGCCAGGAGCTTTTGGGGCGGCTGGAAAAAGAGAAAAGCAAGACAGCCCTGCCGGATCAGAGAACTCAAGCAAATGAGGTGTGTTGGGAAGCTATCAGCATTCTACAACATCTGGACCACCTTTAAAACACTTGATTTAACAACTATATTTGACCTTGCTTTTTGTGTCTTCATCAGACAAATGATTCCCCTGAAATTCCTCATCTAAATGTCATCAGCAGCAAGTTAGAAGAGGAGAACGACCAGCTTAAAAAGAGAGTTGCATATGTAAGGCTCACATGATGGAACCATTGTTTGATCACCACCCACTGACATTTGTTTTACCCGTTTCATTTGCAGAAAATGTCACTCTGTACCTTTTATGGAAAGAAACTAATGTAAAATATTCTTTTTTTTTGTTTCTGTTCACATCATAAATACTTTGTTCCATCTCAGGTGGAAAGTTTAAACTCAAAGTGGCAGAAGTATGACTCCAGTAGAGAGGAGTACGTGAGAGGTTTGTGTCAGAAGTTGAAAGAGTCAAACGGTCTGGCATCTGCAGGTCCGACCCTGACCCAGACTCCGGCTGCGGGCAGCATGCCTTTGTTCCAGCAGGAGATCGTGCGGCTCAATGGCCTCCTACAGGACAAAATGATAGAGTGCGAGAGACTCAGCAGAGAGAGGGATGGCAGTAAAAGAAGAGACCAGGAACGCATTCAGATGCTTGAGCAGCAGGTCTTTATCAGTTCAAAATTCTGAATTCCTCTTAAACAGAAAGTCATTATATTCTTGTCACAACAAAAGTGAAAAGTAGTTTTGTTTGGCTTGCTGCCCATAAACCAAGTGCCTTCCTTGTTCTCTTGTAGGTTTTGGCCTATATTGAGGACTTCAAATCGGAGAGGGCAGACCGAGAAAGGGCTCAGGGTAAAATCCTGGACCTTCAAGATGAAGTTGGGCGACTTCAACTGCAAATACGCACACAGGCAAGCCTCATTAAAAGAATGAAATTCTTGAAAAGATAATTTGACCTTTTTATGGCATGACAAGGTTAGTTCAGGTTGTATAACTCCCCTAAAACCTAATGTTATTTACAACTTCAAGATTTTAAAATTATATAATTTTATAAAAAAAAAAAAAAAAAGCGTTCTTTGTTGTATCGTTATTTACTACAAAATACCCACGCAGGATTTTGAAAAAGTCTCAAAAAGATTATTAATATTAATTTACAAAATATATTTATTTTTTGTTTATTATTATTATTATGGATTGTTTTAAGTCACAATGAAACTGAAATAGCGACAGATCATTTCTTCAGTTTATTGATGTACATCTGAGAGCAATAGATTAACAAAATAAGAAAAAAAATATATAGGGTGGGTACAGTGGTTGATTGGATTTTGAGATGTGGGCGTTGCACTGAAAAATGAATTCGAGCTTGCAGTCAAACATGGATAGACAGGGTTTAAGTGGACTGAATTATTTGAGAAGTCTGGAAAATGTCACCAAAGAGAAGCCTGATGTTATGACATTTTGATTAAAACATGGGTGTCAAAAAAAAAGTAAAAGAAAAAACAGATTTTTATTAAATGCTGGCATTTTTTCCCTTTCTTTAGCATACTACTAAATATCTACATGATTTAACCTATAAAACGAAGTTTTGGTGGTATAAATTAATGCATTTAGGTTGATTCAGCTATATGAAATTATATTTTTGACTTAAAACCAGTGCATTTACCATATTTAGGTAACCATTTTTTTTTCAGTGCAACCCGACCAGTGTGAGATTTTAAAATCCAAGTCCGATTTCCTTTAAATAACACACATTTTTTCTTCATCACTCAGAGTGTCCAAGATGCCTCATCCTCACGGCAACTTCACATGGGCCTAAAAAAAGTTCCCCACCGACAGACGGACACTGCCGAACCACTAAGAAACAGTCCCCCAGAAACAAACTCAAAGAGGACTATCAGTAACACGGCACCGCAGGGAGCCGCTGAACTGCAGTGCCCTCGTTGTCTCACCACATATGACGACGAGCACACGGCTGAATACCTAAAACACTGGGACGAGTGTGCTAAGCTGTGAGTCTCTCACCTCACTGACTTTTTACAGGGCACCGAAAGCACTGAGGACAGAATCACTACAAGCTTGCAGACTATGGGATGTTTGACAGGGTGTTGATGAAGGCAGGGACACGTTTAAACAGGATTGTGTCGAAGGAAGAGCTTTTTTTTAAACTTGGCTTTTCGATTGTGGGCTTGGTTGATGTTAAGAAGGTCGCTTGTGGCATAGGACTCACTCAAGACATGACTTTGGGTTGGTGATTCCCAGTTCAAAGGCTTACTTACATGGCTGTCATTGAACGCAGATGGTTTGGTTATGGAAAGTTATTCAATCTCAAGCATTTGTGGTTTTATAAGTCACTGGGTTTTGTCATTTGTTTGGTTTTATGGTTTCAAGCATGGTATTTTGTCTAAGAGTTTCAGTCACATTTTGCTAAATACTGTATACCAGATCAGTGTATAATTCAGATGGATCGTAAAATTGGTATCATATACCTCATATACACCAGTATGTATTCTCTTTATCAGCTGGTTTGCACTTTTTGCTATTTTATTGTTGCCAAATACAGATGATAAAAGTACATAAACTGTTATATTTAATACATAAGCTTCATTGTTATTAGACTGTTAAATATAATTCATACTGTTTTTGTTATGGTGCTATTTGTAAAGATTATTGTTATATTTTTATATTTCATTTTTTGTTTATTTGTAAGTGTATTATTATTATTTGCCTTGAGCTTACATTTTAAATCAGAAATGTTCATTTGTACCAGAATATACAGAGCAGCACAGCGCACACTATAAAATAATCTTTCAATTATTGACTTGCTTTCATATATAATATATAAGATATATAAATATATATATATATATAGATCTAAAAAAAACTTTAGTTTCCGGTTATAAATGTTAATGGCTCCCGTCGGCCCTTTTGACTGTGAGGTACTTGCCATTCGATCCCCCTCTGCAGTTGAAAACATTCTAGTTTTAAGTAAGAGAGGAAGTTCCCTACATCCTGGTAAATTGAGAGAAATTTTCACGTCTCAGACGCTGCGTATGACAAAATGGCCTCCTATTGCAGTGCATTTGAACACTTTTTAGGGGGCTTTTAAGGCACTGACAACAAAAATATCAATTGACAATAAGAAAATATTACAGATGCCAAACTAAGACAGAGAAATGTGATAACTGTAGGAGGATTTATTTTTATAATAAAATATTTCCTTAAGGACCATTTTCTAAACTGTATAATCTTGTGTGTGTCTGAGTGTTTGTACACTACAGTCAAAGGTAATTTTTAGGAAGATATGGGAAACCAGACACAGAGTTGTGATAATGCTGGCAAGATCATTAGGTATAGTGTGTCATGAAGCATTAAACTCAAGTCCCATGGGATTTGAAAGTGTGTGTGTGTGCGCGCACAAGTGGTGGAAAGCCCCTTACCAAGCACAACTGAATGGACAGGCTATAATTGCAGCAAATTCTCAGCTGTCCCGAGGCCTACACTCTTAAAAATAAAGGTGCTTCAAAAGGTTCTTCAAGCGATGCCATAGAAGAACCATTTTTGGTTCCACAAAGAACCATTCAGTCAAAGGTTCCTTAAAGAACCATCTCTTTCTTGCGTTTTTGTAATCTGAAGAACCTTCTTTCGCCACAAATAACCTTTTGTGAAACAGAAGGGTTCTTCAGATGTTAAAGGTTCATTTTTGTGGGGGGGGGTTTTTTTTTCTTTATGGAACCATTTAGACAAAAAGGTTCTTCTATGGCATCGTGAAGCACCTTTATTTTTAAGAGTGTAGAAGTGACTAGAAGAAGAGAAACGGGCGACTGTTGGGATATAGTGGGACTGGCTATTTAAAGGGGAGGAGGCTAATAGGACCAAACAAGGCTATGTCTTTAACTGAAACTAGATGTGTTGTGTTTCTGTCGTACAAACACTAATATCACGAATCAAAATCCTACTGTTAAACTCATACACATTTTGTACCTAGCCTAAACTGCTGCCATAGTTTTGAGAAGCTAGTAACACGTTATCCAACCCATAATGAAGGGATTCAGCCTGCAACTAAAATGCAGCAAAACCGTGATAAAATAATAAAGTCACCATTGGTGATAAGATAGATATTTATGTGCGTCCATATGTGGTTCTGTGGAATTAGTTAATAGAATGCTGACATTTTTGTAGGACAAAACCTGGAAACGAGTTAGCATTTTAGCACTTCTAGTTCCATCATCCTGAAGTCAGTTGGTTTTTGGTTAAATGCTTGAAATAAGATCTGTGGTTAATACAAGTGTAAGATATTTTCACATTTATCTTTATGGGACTACAGAGGTTGTTGGGGATATTAAATGTCATGCAGAACAGGCGAATTAATCTACTCACTAGTCCGCTTTCACAGCCTTGTTGAGTGCATAATTGGGCGCTTGAAAACTAGGGAATGTGTGTGTGTGTGTGTGTGTTTTAAGTTACCGCTTGGTGGTGTAGTTTGATTATGGCCTACATTTAGCTTTTAACTTCTGCCGACTGTTTTTAGGCTTCAAAATAGATAAAAGTTTTTCATTTGTGAATGATGAACAAGACATGTAAGAATCATGACCTTTTGTCAGTCACAGAGCTTATTTTCTGCTATAATCCAAAAGCCAAAGGAAAAAAATTTGTTGGGTTTTTTGTTGAGGGATGCAAACTTCCAGGTTGGCCTACAAAAATATTTCACCAATGCAGGACTCTATTATATCTTTAAAGTGCACAAGTGCTTCCTGTGTGCAACCACAAGCAGCACAGTTAATGAATTGTGAAATATATTATTTATCCCAAAATATATATTTTTTTCAGCATGCTAGGATATGCATAGTGCGCATGCAGCGAATTTCATCGCAATATTGCAGAGCACAACTGTGATCCCTGAATCGTGGACAATTACTCTTAAGCCCACTGGAAACCATTACTAACCGCAACGACATAATCATGTTGTAATAACTGGTATTCTAAAAATATAATTGTTCATTCCTCAGCATAGTGAGGTCAAATTGAAACTTGTTTGGGAGTAAAACTGTAAGGTGGGTGAACCATAATCAACACAATACTTGATACCTTTTTTTTTTTTTTTTTCAAACAGGAGAAAATATTCCTACAACAAAGAGACATTTAGTAATATTACCAAACGTATTTGGCTCCTAAATGGATCCCTAGTAAAAAAAAAAAAAAGAATTTTCCACCACCAATGTGTTACATCTGGGAAACTGGTCATAAGTGCAGGCCCTTATTCGGGTTATATAAGATCACGTCAGACATGCAAAAGAGCACCACAGTCCCCTGAGTCAATAAACCCTTGATGAGCTCAGACGCACGACCCTAGCTCGCTGCCACGGGGGTAGGAGGGAAAAGTCCAGCAGGAGTTTCATGCTCTCTGCTTCAGTCAAGTCACCACTCTCGAAATGACGTCGCCCAAGCACAAGTACACACTTCGGATGAGTTTTACAAAGAACAGTGTCATTTTTCTACCTGCAGGACTCATCCGTTGTGAAGCCACTGAGAAGCTTGCAGTGAAGATCGTAACTGGAGATGCAGAAAGCTGAAGTGATGTATGTGTGGGCCCGCTGTAGTTTTGTTCTTTTACGAAACCTTTTTCCTTGGAGAAGTGAAAGGTAGGCTGGAAGGGATTCCCCGCATTGACAGTTCATACACACCTACAACAATGTGAGGCCCACACATCTACTGCAGAAAAGCACACACACACACACCACAATCAACCTTCAGGAAGTGGAAATAATTAGGTCACATGAACACAAGACTTTTACAGTAAAACTATTCACAGAAAGACAAAATGTCACTTTCACAATTAGCCCCACAACTTATATTCATAAATTTAACACCAGCACAAGAAAAAAAAAAATCCAAGTAGCCTATTATGGTGAAGCTTGTATCTATTATTATCCTTAACTTTACCCGCTATGTTGTTCCAAGAGGGAAAACTTTGGGAATTTCTGAGCATTGGCTAACTTTATGGCTTATTTGGAATAGCAGCACCTTATTTAACATAGAATGTTGTTGTTACCGACTGTGCTATTATCGTGGCCTGTTGTGTTATTTTTATGATAAGAGCGATCAGCGCTTAGACAGAACTCTATTGTCAATTCCAGTATGTGGAACGATGGGGGTTTTCCCTCTTGAGCTGTCTGTGTTTCTCCCCAGCTCTGGGCCATCCTCAATGAAAAGATCTTCACGAGTGATTACAAACTACACTATCTAATCTCCGATCTTTGATTTCTCTCTAATAAGCCCAGCTCTCGGCTCTCTTTATGACCCTGTTATTGTCCAAGACTGACTGTAGACGTCAAGGCTCCGCACGTATTCCTTTCAAAAGAGCATCATAAAGTACAGTTGAAAATTGGGACGCATATGCCAAGTCAATTTATCTTGCACTCTACTGATAATATCCAAATGTCATATGGAAGACACTTTTTTTTGCTGATTTTCAGTATGGGAGACAAGATAAGGTATGTATTGATACATCATCTTGTGTAGTTGCACTTCTCATTCAGTCAAAACAACTACTTTAAACTTCATATTGAAAGTACAGAGTGAATTTGGCCTCAACCAGAAATAGATTTCACATAAATGAGGTAACTCCAGCATTGCATCATGGGTGACTAAAACTGGGCAGACTTACAAAAGCACTACTAGGAGATTCACAAAATCTCCCATTGTTCATTCTCTGATTTTCCAGGCAAACACGTGGTCATATTTAAATCATAAATAAATATATTTAATTATTAACTGATTTTTTTTTTTTTAACTTAGTTTACTATAACAATTTAGATTACTGTATTAAAACGTACAGTTTTTCTTACACTACTGGCTGTAAAATGCTTTTGTTTTTAAAGAAGCCTTATTTTTTCATTCTCATTTATTTGATCAAAAAAATACAATTAAAACAGTAATACTGTAAAATATAATTGCGGTTTAAAAGAACGGTTTTCTACTTTAATATATTTTAATAATTTATTCCTCTACTGTCAAAGCTGTATTTTCATCATCATTACTCCAGTCTATGTCAAAAAACATGTTGATTTGCTGCTCAAGAAACATTTCTGAGTATTATCACTGGTGAACACAGCTGTGTTGCTTGATTTTTCTCTAAAAACTGTGATACTGTATCCTTGCCATTTAGAATTGTATGATAGTGTAAAAAAATGCTTAAATATACAATTATTGAAATGAGATCATCTCTAACAAGACAAGCAGCAGTTCATCTATCCTGTTGTTTCTTTGTTACATGCTAAAAAGGAGGTAGGCGTTCCACCACAGCGAAAAAGTTTTTTGACAGGAAGTGAAGAAAAAAAAAAAAGCCCTACATAAAACAAAGTTTTATGACGGAGAGTGACAAAAGTTCCCTTTCTGTGGGAGTCATAAGTACAGAAATAGTCTGTCAAGTGGTTTCTAAGATTAAAAATATGCCCTCCCTCCCATTTTAAAACAGGATTCTAATAAATTTTTTGAAGAGTGAGGTAATCACACTTTTTGTTGAAATTTTGAAGTGAAAAAGCCAAAATCATATATATACACCTCTAAACGCTGTCACCTCATACACAAAGAAAAATCTAACTTCTGACCAATCTCTATGATGGTAAAAAATTAAAATTGTTTTTAACGTTTTACAAATTATTAAAATAATTGTTAAATCTCAATGGATGTATTTCAGTCTTCTAAAAAAATGGGTCACCAGAATGCATCAGGCAAAGGTTAGCACAAATTAACCATATTGCACCAAAATTCCCAATTTAGGAAGAGGAGTCACACAGGGCTAAAATTTTTTTAAAAAATCCTGTGGAGGGCAGCCTTTCTGAAAAAGTAAAGATGAGAAAAGAGAATGAAAAATAACCTAATTATTAGTTTGAGGAAATATCACATGCACTCTTTTTACCTTCGAAATAATATGAACCAGAGAATTATGCACAAAAACACAAGGAACATTCAGAAAGTCTATTTTGATTCTTATGTTGACTTTAACTCACCCTACATGGCATGGGGCAGCAGTATTTGCCTTTGTAATTTTTTCTTATAAACTTGACAAGCAGAAGACATTTTAAAAAAAAAAACTAACTTAAATATCACCTTTATCTCAATATGCATTCAGTAGGACATGCTTACTTGAAATGCATGCTTACTTAAATTAAAAAAATCTGAAATACTTTTAAGGTTATTTTCACTTTCAACATGCACTTACCTCAGCAGCAACAATACTGCATAATCTGCATCCAGTGATGCTCAGTGTTTGGATTGGAAAGAATAGTTTCACCGACTTGTACCTGCAACACACTGGTAATAAAGTCACAGGAAAGAAAACCAAGCAAAATAAACCTAAAATTATTCATAATGACCTCAAATTTTGAGCAAATTATCCAAAACGTTTGCATATCTATTATCATCACCATTATGATTGCTGAAGTAATTAGCTGCAGCCAATGTAAAACTGTAAACACTTACCAGAACAATGGGGATGGACTTGTTGCAAGGTGCCAAGTCATGCAAATTAGGGGTGTTAGGTTGCTCCTTTCATGTTGATCTGCAGTCGGTTTTGTATTTCTCCTTGATTGGATAAGGTTAGGAATTTGATAAGTGTTATGAGATGGAGCCATATAGAAAAAAAGAGACAGACACAGAAATGTCCTGCCACTCTACTGTATTCCATCTTTCAAAAAGAAAGACAAGATTTTAATATTACTTAACAATATGTTAAAAAGTAGCCAGTCCGGCTTCAGTGTTAATACAATATACACGCTATAACAGATTGATAGTGTGAGTATTGTTCTTTTCGATTCGATTCTGAAAGTATTCTGATACAAGCTTGGTACAAGTTGGAAAAAAATAATAAAAAAAATAAAATGGTAACTTGAACACAGTCGTTACACTGAACAATTTTAAATGGAACTGAAAAACCGATGTGAACATTGTCAAGTATTAGCCGTTCTCCCAATAAAGGGAGAGGTACGGGGCAATGACATGAAGCTGACCAGTCCGATTCTCTTGACGAGTTGTGAGGAAGTGCAGTGCTAGGTGCAAAGGTGAGCAAAGCCACAGCTGATCTAAATTAAAGGATCTTTTAATTTTTCATATTCATCTTTTTTTTTCCACTGAAGCATGTCTTTTGCAGTGCCTTCATCCTAATGTACATAAAGCCAGAGAAAACTCAGAACATGGCACAAACCTAAAGGAAACGGCCCACTCACTGACAAAAAGCACACACGCTTTTTAAAAGAAGAAAGGGAAACCAAAATAATAGGGATAAACTTATAGAGTAGCATTTTGTGGTTGTTGTTTTTTTTTTTTTGACTTTGCTCTTTTTTTTCTCTCCAGAAGTACTGCAGGAATATAAGCACATTTTGGGTTCTTTGCGGAACCCATAGCAACAAGGACAAGGCAAGGCGGCATGGATAATGTAGACCAGAGGAGCAGTTGAAACATAGCAGCACTGGGGTCAGCAGTCAGTCTGTAGAAACATGGGAGAGAGAGAAGAAACCGGAGGAACGCTTATCGATTCCTGCCATTGTCTCTTGAAAGGAAGACCCATTAGTGGGCAGCAAACGTGGCCTTCTTCAAGCTAAAATTGGACCAGTTGATGGACAACCTCTGCCTTGTCTGTCGCGCTGAGTCCAAGCAGAACCTGCAAAAAAGGTGAAACATGAATTCATTGGGGAACAAAAGGTCATGAATGCCAGATTAAAACATTACAGTATAATACCAAACAGTACCTTTTGAAATATTCCACCTCGCGTTCGGTCTCGTCCATGTCTACGCTGTCCAAATCAATGTCTTTGGGCAGAAAAACATCATCTGTTGGACAATAAGAGAGTTTTGACTTGATTTTCCATTCAAAAATGGACAAATGTTTTCCTTTTATCCTTTATCTTCAGACAGTCTGGCACTTCACAACACTCACCTATTGAGTTACTCGTCTTGTCGGCTTTTTTCTTCTTATTCTTCTTGGCTTTGCTTTTGGGCTGAGGGGACTCATTGTTTGGGACTTTGCCGTTCTGCTGAGGAGGTTCTACAGCTGAAGATTCAATAACAGGAGAGTTCCTCTCGTCTTTCCCTCCATTCTGTGGCTTTTTCCCATTAGTCCTTTCGTCCCTCTTGATCTCGGTCACTGACTCGTCTGAAGCTTTCTGCTTGGCTTTGGTGTCAGTTTGAGGGCTGGCTGCATTCCCGGCTTTGGGAAGCTCTGAAGCTTTGGAAGTCTCAGCTGGCCTCTTTGTGGCCTCACTGTTGGGTTTGGAGCCATTTGCTTGCTGTTTGGGTTTGACCTTGGTATGGGAGGACTCTGGGTGGGAGGAGGTGCCATTCAGGAGGGCAGGAGACTCTGAAGGTCTCTCTTTGCAAGTCTTTAGGCTTGGCTGTTGCAATGGGCCGTTCTTCCCACCCGTGGGGGATTCAGGTTCTATACGAGGCTCCTTAGGACTGAGACGGATGAGATTGTGCAGTAGCTGTGTTTTGCCATTATGCATGTTCTTTTCTAAAACGCTCTGTGCTGTCTGTTGAAGAGGCTGAGGGCTGTTGGTTGCTGGAACGAGAGAAGGATTTTCAGACTTGGTAACCTCCTTGACTTTGTCTTTCTTTTTCTTCTTAGATGCCCGCAACTGCTGCATTTCCTGCAGACGGAGCAGCTCCTGCTTCAGTGCTTCCTCCTCCTCCTGTTGCCGCCTTCTCTGTTCCTTTAGAAACTGCTGTTGTACCTCCAGTTCCCGAGCCTCCACCTCTAGACGGGCTTTCTCCTCCAGCTGCACCCAAACAAACCCCCAGACAGTTAATTCCATGACACCCAAAAAGATAGTTTGATTCATCCAGGGACCAGTGTTTTCTTTTTGTTAAATAACAAATATCATGCATTACTCATTCATAAATATCATTAAGGATTTGGGGTAAACATCACATTTTACAACCTGATAATCTTACTTGGGTCCATATAAATGTCTCAAATATTGGAATATTTATTTGACTTTAAGCGGAAGTGTAATGTCAAAAACGGTTTACAAAGTTTTCTCAAATCATAATAAGCATTGTTGAAGTTTTGTTAAAAAAGTCCTGTCAATCAATTCTGAAATTAAGCGCGATTAACCCCACCTAACATTTATGTTTTTATATTGAAAAATAAAATCCACCAGATTAAGGTAGAAAATCACCAAGACGTAATGTTTTACTTTGTTTAAGTGGCAACTCCTTTTTTACGTGATCACTGATACAAAATACTGATGGCTTTATGAAAAGTTTTTTTCCCCTAAATAACCGCAACCACAAGGGATGAAGAAACGGGAGATATAAAAAACACAAAACAGTCCACACCTAAGCCATTCAACATACGTGGTAGGCTGGAAATGCTATCAATTTTAACATGTTAGTAGGACTTCAAAAAACTAACAACTCTGAGTGAACTTAACACAATCTTCACATAAACCCATTATAATAAATGTCATATTTACCTGTGCCCTTCAGTAGAAATATACAGAAATTGAAATTGAAAACACTAAATTCTAAATTAAATATAGTTGAATCGTGAAGTACACAAGTATGCTTTCCATTTGTTCTTTGATAACGACATGCGGTTAGCTGGTTACTATTATTTTGCTACTTTAGAGCGCCGCTGAGAACCATGTGACACAGATCCTGACACGCATAGTATTTTTCCTACTATCCCTTCTGCACTAGGTCTTAAGTCTCGATACAGAGTGACGAGCTTGCATCGGTGTGAGGTAGTAGGAGGAGACCGTGACGGGATTCTCCAGGACAGTTTTGAAAACAATTGCATTTCAGAGACATGTTCTTAAATGTGACATATATAACAAATACATGCATGCAAAGTTGAGGCAGCTTTAATCGCCTTTTTTGGTAACTTCACTTAACTGATGACATAACTACGACATTACATGCTCGTAGTTTCATTTGAGCTTCCATATGATATAGCACTTTAAAGTATGTGTGTGGCATTTGACGGCACGTGCTAAAGCACATATAAATCCTGACAGGACAGGAACCCTTTTTTGTTTTTACGGACAAACATCTGACGCATTGCACTGTTGTTCCTAAGAAGATCCATACTCAATGACATTTCCCGCCAATTGTACTAGGACTGTCGCAAGGGAAGTTGGATGTGCAATTGATGCGCATGTTGATGTGGTCGTTAAGACGTTTCTACGTCCATGAAAGCAATTCTTGTCAAGAAAAAAAATGACTCAGAAGCAGCAGTTGTATGGAATGGCCAACCTCTAGCTCCACCCTGCGTTAATTGGGTAATATTTTAAATGCTGTTAAACTGAACAAATTTTAATTTGCATGTGTTAACGTATATTTATATTGAGGTTGTGGAACGATCGGTATTCGTACCGAATCGTCACTGTACGGACATCTCGGTTCGGTGCATGATGCCTTACAACGAATACAGGCAATTCACTCCCAATCCAGAAAGGGGTGCCTGCAGCAATGCAATGCTGTTTGATAACCGGCCACCAGCAGAAGAACAGTGAATGCTGTGAGTTGCAACTTGAAAACAAAGCCCAGGTCTAGACAGTGACCATGTGCTGACTCTGATTGCGTCTCTCACAGACTGGCAAAGGAGTATACTTAAAAAGCTTGTGCACTCAACTGTTTGCGAAACGGTGCTTTGTGTTCGTGTATCCTACCCCTCTCATTCGGCACAAATCCAAATATACCATTATATTTCCATATTTGCGATGTAACGTATATGAATGCTAAACTATTATTTATTATGGTTAATTATAGGTTTGTATTCTTGTTCAACGGGAACGAGGAAGGGCGATGATGTTTGGTTCCCGCATTTATTTTTATAAGATACCAACTGTGGCGGTCAAGTTAGCAATGCGGACGGATGTGGTGTGGTGTGTGGTGTGTGAGTCCGGCGCGATCACTTCAACCGTTTGCCTTCTACCAGCAGCATTCAACGTTAAACACTTATTGTCTTATTACTAATGCATCTACGTATAAAGATTGCGTTACTGGTTGTACATCACAAGGAACCAAAACATGTGCTTTTGTAAATAATTGAAAACAATAGGATGTGGCTTTTCTGCAATTGGAGGTTCCTTGTGTGAACAAATGTAGCATTGTCACCAAAAGAACTGAAACTCAGGCATATCGGCTACAGGGAGTGTCGCACCGTTTCTTTCCCTGGTATCTAAACGACAACCAAAAGATATTAAATAGATTTATTCATTGTATGTATATGTACTGCAGATTGTATATATTTAACAATGTAATAATATTTAGTATTTTTACATCTAGGTGGAACATTTTTTAATTTATACTACTGTCTGTTCAAAATAAATGAAAAACCGAGAATAGTAGGTTTGTTGTTTTTCCTAGTTGGTACCGAAAACGTATCGAACCGTGAACCCCCGAACGAGGTACGTACCGAACCGTGGACATCTGGTACGTCCACCCCATAATATATACACGGGGTACGGAGGAAAGATCGACCCCTTAAATGTTACACTCTTGTTATATTGCAGACATTGCTAAAATCTTAGGTAATTTTTTCCTCATTAATGTACACACAGCAACCATATTGACAGAAAAACACAGAATTGTTGATTTTTGCAGATTTATTAAAAAAGATAAACTTAAATATCACATGGTCCTAAGTATACAGACCCTTACAGAGTATTTAGTAGAAGCACCCTTTTGAACTAATACAGCCATGAGTCTTGTGGAAAGATGCAACAAGGTTTTCACACTTGGATTTGGGGATCCTCTGCCATTCCTTTTTGCAGATCCTCTCCAGTTCTGTCAGTTTGGATTGTAAACGTTGGTGGACAGCCATTTTTGGGTCACTCCAGAGATGCTCAATTGGGTTTAAAACAGGGCTCTGGCTGGGCCATTCAAGAAAAAAGTCACAGAGTTGTTGTGAAGCCACTACTTCATTATTTTAGCTGTGTGCTTAGAGTCATTGTCTTGTTGGAAGGCAAACCTTCAGCCCAGTCTGAGGTCCTAAGCACTCTGGAAAAGGTTTTTGTCCAGGATATCCCTGTACAAATTCATCTTTCCCTCGATTGCAACCAGGCGTCCTGTCCCTGCAGCTGAAAAACAACCCACAGCATGATGCTGCCACCACCATGCTTCAATGTTGGGACTGTATTGGACAGGTGATAAGCAGTGCCTAGTTTTCTCCACACATACCACTTAGAACTAAGGCCAAAAAGTTCTATCTTGGCCTCAACCGACCAGAGAATCTTATTTCTCACCATATTGGAGTCCTCCATGCGGGCTTTCATGTGTGGGTCTTGCAACCTAAGGAGAAGCTTCCGGGGGCCACTCCACAAAACTCTGACACCCATAAAGCCCCGACTTTTGGAGGGCTGCAGTGATGGTTGACTTTATACAACTTTCTCCCATCACCCGACTGCATCTCTGGAGCTCAGCCACAGTGATCCTTGGGTTCTTCTTTACCTCTCTCACCAACGCTCTTCTCCCCCATAGCTCAGTTGCCGGGGGCCAAAACTTAGGAAGGGGTCTGGTCCTCCCAAACGTCTTCCATTTAAGGAATGAAGGCCACTGTGCTCTTGGGAACCTTAATTGCAGCAGAAATTTTTTTTGTAACCTTGGCTAGATCTGTGCCTTGTCACAATTCTGTCTCTGAGCGCTTCAGGCAGTTCCTTTGACCTCATGATTCTCATTTCCTCTGACATGCACTGTGAGCTGTAAGGTTTTACATAGACAGGTGTGTGGCTTTCCTAATCAGTCCAATCAGTATAATCAAACACAGCTGGACCCAAATGAAGGTGTAGAACCATCTCAAGTATGAGAAGAAGAAATGGACTGCACCTGAGTTAAATATATGAGTGTCCCAGCAAAGGGTCTGAATACTTACGACCATGTGATATTTCAGTTATTCTTTTATAATAAATCTGCAAAAATGTCAACAATTATGCGTTTTTCTGTCAATATGGGGTGCTCTTTGTACATTAATGAGGAAAAAAAATAAAATTAAATGATTTTAGCAAATGGCTGCAATATAACAAAGTAGTTTGAAAAATGGAAGGGGGTCTGAAATACTTTCCCCGTACCACGTGAGATATAGATATGAGTAGTACTATATAGATATCTATATATTATTATATAAAAAGTTATATAAGATAATGGTTTCTATTTTAATATTCTTTAAAATATAATTAATTCCTGTGATGCAGCAATGAACTTCATCAGCCATTATTCCAGTCTTTAGTGTCACATGACCCTTAAGAAATCATTCTAATATGCTGATTTATTATTAGAATATCAAGATCAGCAGAGTAGACTGATTGAAGGATATGGGACCACTGAAGACGGGAGTAATGACTGCGGACAATTCAGGTCTTGCACTCCAGGAATACATGACGTTTAGTATATTTAAAATAGGAAATCGTATTTTACATCGTAATAATATTTCGAAATATTAATTTTTTTTTCGTATTGGTGAACAAATAACCGCAGCCGTGATGGAGCATAAGAAACTTCTAAGAAGATAATAATCTTTTGAATCCCAAAAATTGAAACGGTAGTGATGTATGTATGTAGGTAGTATATATATATAATTCTATATATATGATATAATTTATTACACACCACATTTCTTGTTTTTTTTAAAGAAAAATAATAATGAACGGTATGCAAAAAACTACGTAAGGTTTCTAAGGTTTTCTGAAGACTTCTTATAATGAAGTAAAAAACACATATGAAAGGATAGGTTTTTATTCCTGCAAATATATTTTATTTTAATATAGTTATGATGAATCTATTAGACAAGAGGGTTACTTCCTGAGTACAAAGAGGTTAACTTCTTTGTTGATGACGGGCACGCTTTGGCTGCTTCTGGAGCTGCTGGCTGGTTGCTCTCCGCGCTGTGCTGAACTGGAAAGGTCTCTACCTTGCGATGGTCCTTCACCCGGCCTGCTCGAGCAGCAATTCTCTGTATTAGAGCTGTTCCGCTTTTCGCTTATGCAGCCTGAGTCGAACTTCGCCGCATCTCTGCATAGGTCCTATCGGTGGGGCGGAGGGGCTACCCACCGCCAAACACACATAGGGCTTCTGATTAGCTCATTTATGCATCATACCTGTACGATTAAACAGGTATAAATGAACTGCTCCACAAATATTCCTTTTACTGGTGATAGACAGGAGGCAGGGAGAATGCAAAACGGATCATGGTGCAGTGAAATAAGTGCTATGACACTGATCTCCTACACTGTTGTGAACACCCCACACATGATTGGAAAGCTCTGATACTCACGTGTCTGATATAATTGAAATAGCCAGGATGGTATTGATGTATGCAGTGAGGTAGGGCAGAGAAAAGGGTCACTATACAGTGGTAGATGTATGTATTTTACATGGATACATTTGTGGCCAGGACGCTTGTGTTAAGTAAGTGCAAGTGTATCTACATTTCTGTACCCAATTTAGTGCAATATACATTAAGCCAATTATCAGTAGAGATATGGTTGATAAACTGAGAATGGCTATTCATAATATTTTCTTCTCTAATAAATATGAAATAAATAAAACATAAAAACTAAACTCTAGTTTTACAGGCTGACAGGTGAATTTAGGCATCATAAGCTTATAATGTACTGTATGAAAAGTGAAAATTCATTTTGAGATTTGCTAAATATTATATGGTGAGTGTCAGATGACGGCAAAGCTAATTTAAATGTAAAAACGGGAAATGAACGGGCACACTTATATACCAAAAATGTGTTATACCAATAGTCACAGATAAAAGTTAAAAAAAAAAAAAAACTAACACAACTATATCAGCTGTACAACCAAAAATGTGATTAATATATGCCAGACCAATTAATAATAATGCGATGTACCGTTTAATTTTAATCAGTGTTTAATTATTTTATTTCAAATATTTAATTATTCAAAAATAGCCATTACCTCTTATCGTATTTGTTTAATAAACAAACCATTCTTGCTATCTATCATATTGTGATAAATTCCTTTAATGTGAATCATATTATATTCAATAATCTATACTGTGTGATGTAATACTTCGGTCATACTGCCCAATCCTAATTAGGAAGACTTTTAATTGAACAGTTTGGTGACAGCCAAATGAGTGCATTTCCATACCCCTCCGTGACCGAAGAATTCACAGTAGCAGCAGTCACAGTACTTTCCTTCCTTCTGATTGGTGGAGGTGGAGGTAGAGGAGCTGTGCTCTGAGCTGCTGTCCTCATCTTGGCTCTCCTCTCCTTCATATGGCTGGTGTTCGTAGCCTCCGTTCCCTTCACAGCGATGACCCTCACAGTCTGGATCGCTGACAAAAACATCCGAACTGTGAGTATATGGATCATATTCTGGTGTCTTTCTTAAAAACATAAAGCTTGACATGGTATTGAATACAACAGCTTGTCTATGCGTTTTGGATGCTGGCACAGAAAGAACATGACAGAAAATGTATAAATGATATACATGGGGGACTGACCTGCACACGCTATTTGGACCACTGACTAAACCATCGACCGGGACGGTTGGCTGCTCACCAGCTGACAAGCACAGACCCTGATGGACATCCATGTAGCCTGGAGTCTGAGTTACAGTCTTTGGGAAGGACTGGGTGCCTATACTGGGTAGGTGGGTGTTGGGGGAAGAGGGATGTGAGGTTCCGCTGAAAGGGGGGAGAGACGCGAGACTAGTGGGACTATTCCTAGGAGCAACAGGAGTGGGATGTCTATGGTCCTCTTTACCTAAATTATGGAAAACTTCATCTAAAAAAGGGAGAGGAGGAAAAGGAGGAAAATAAGCACAGGAAAGCAAAAATTCAATCTAAATACTCATGATGGGCCATTTAGAAATGTGGAAGTGATTATTACTCGACTGGACAGTGGTGGCGGTACTGGAGACAGAGGTGGCGGCAGAGGAAGTGGCCATCACCACTTCACTCGCCTCCATGAAGGCATCTTGGTAGTTGAAGAGACACTTTTTCTTGGCGCCGTTCTTCTTCTCTTTGCCATCTGGAGCAGGGTGGGGATTGACATTGGGGTCCAAACTGGAGGAGAGAAGGGGCACGTCGGGAAGGGGAGGGCCCAGCATGTCACCTTTGATAAGGAGAAGAGTTTCAGGGTCAGAGATATACTGAAAACGATAGAAGTCACCAGACACATTCTTTTTGGTCTTTTAATGACCATTTAAATGCACATAAAACAAGTATATAAAATATGTATAGAGCCAAACAGAACAAGTAGTTGTTACCACAGTGACAACACCCACTTTTTGACACAGATGGCTCGTCTGAGGTGTGGTGCTAAAAAAAATTGCATTTGGACTCATTCACAAATTTTGATCTCTTTCCAACAGTTTCTCACCACCAGCCCTGCGGTCTCGGGGAAACCCATCAATTATGGTCCAGCAAGAGCACACCGTTAAAACTTAAGGAGTATAAACATAACACGGCCTCTGTGGACTGCTTTTTGCTAATGATGGCTAAGTGACTAAATGACTTTGATCGTTAATATTACTCAAAAACAGCTCAGCCAAACAGCTAAGGGTGTAGTTTTAGTGTAGGCTTTAAGTTAAAACTTCATATGTAATTCACTGTGTCATTTGTGAGTGAATCCTGTATCCCATATATATTTGGGGGATAAGACTCTAGAAAATAAAAAAATAAAACAATTTCAGGAGATCACATGCATTTTATAGGCTTGTGTGTCACTCCCCAATTCTCAGGTGTATTTGCAATGGAGTTGAATTTTGAATGGAGGTGTAGGAGTACGGACTCTGATTTTGTGACTACATGAAATACAAAAAATAATGTTTTAAGCTTATTTCTCAGATATTTTAGTCAAGTATCTGAAGTATCTAAACACAGATCCTGGTCCTGTATGCACATTGTGCTGTTCCAAATTATAACAGGTTCTTCCATAGATGCTTTTTTTTTTGCGATAGTTCGATGAAACTAAAATTCCAAGCATCTGTTTCAGTTCTATTGTGTTGTACATCCAACTGAAACAGCTTCCTGAATGAGAAAAAAAATGTAGGATGAGATGTGATTGTCCATCAGAAATTAATTAGATTGTTGTTGTTTGCTAATTGCTGTTATCTCATGTGAGTGACAGGTGAAGGGAGGGAGGAATTACTGGCTAGTCTTCAAAGAAGAGATGTTGTTGGAGGGGGATGGGAAGTTAATGTTTTTGATTAAGGATTACAAGGGCAAATAAAAAATATATAAAAATATTGTGCACGGATAAATTATTTATGATAAAACACTGAATTATTACATAAAAAGGTAATAATTGTCACTTTTGATTTCATGGTGACTTCTGAATGTAGTCTGACTGATCAGATACCCAGACATATTAATACCAGATCTAAATGGTATTAATGGTGGTTAATGTTTTAAGCACCTGAATAACTCCTAAAGGTTACAACTCTCCACATTAAAAATTCAACTTTGAAGTGTGCAAAACATCTTTAAAATGACTTGGGCAACTGACCAGGTAGGGGTTCCTGTAGCAGCACAGAAGGGTTCCAGTTTTTCATCATGTGCGTGTCTATAGCAGACAGAAGGGTTCCAGTTTTTCATCATGTGCGTGTCCCAGAGGTTCTCTAGTTTAAGCGAGGGACATGGCAAAGAGCCGTTCCAGTCCCCTGCTGTGTTGAAGCAGCTCTGGTAGACATGCTCTGGTAGGGTGGGGTTGAACACTTGCTGCTTTCCGCCTGTTTGACTGGATGTGGGGCTGGGAGGGAGAGTCTAGAGAAGATGATGTGAAGAGAGTTGGGATCTTTATATGAAAAATCCATCAAGAAATTTTAACAACATTTTTACAATAAGGCTACTGAAAATGTAATGGGAAATTTATGATGACATCGCGTCACTGCTTGATAAGCAATAGTCAATGATGTGGAAAGGGACATACCCAGTAAGAAGTTAAATTTTGCACCTGTGCTTTTTTTTTTTAAAGATTATGATTTCTGATACAAGTCACCCCCCTTGTGGCTGGAAAAATAACAGCAAATTCACCAAGCACCTATAACCCACACAACTCTCAAAGGGAAGGCTGGGAATTGCCTGTGCATTTCTGTGCATGTGCGTGCGTCTAACCTTGCTGTGTGTGAGCGGAGGGGTGGAGTAGAGGGTGGGCAGCAGTGGTCTGGGCAGGTGGGAGAGGTTGTGTAAGGGTAGATGGCCGTGGATGTGGGGGTAGAGGTGGAGGGCAGGGTGGGCTGCCGTCTTCTCTGAGAAGAAATGGTGACCCCCCGCATGCAGCCTGGTGGTAGGCAGACAGGTGGAGTTCAGGCCGGAGGCGCTACCGCCCCCGTTGCCCTGATTGCACACATGACATTCGCACTGATGTTGTACCTGATCCACCTAAAAAGGAAATGAAGATTTATCATTTTGTCAGAGGCCATATTTGCTTCTCAAGGTCAGCACATGCATGGGCTAAACTTACGCATGTGTAACAGCTCAAGCGGATTAAGTGTTATAGTTTCCAAAAGCTTAATAGTGTTTTAAAACAATTTTGTACCCTACCATAAAAACAAGCTACTTAAAGGGTTAGTTCACCAAAAAATTAAAATTAGCCCATACATTACTCACCCTCAAGTCATCCTAGGTGTATATGACTTTCTTCTTTCAGACGAATCCAGTCGGAGTTATATTAAAAACTGTCTTTGATTTTCAAGCGTTTTATGGCACTACGGGTGGTGCATGCATCAGTCCAAAAGCATTTAAATAAAATGCGCCCATCCAAAAAAAAAAAAAAAGTGTCTCACACGGCTCCGGGGGGTGAACAAAGGCCTTCTGTAGCGAATCGATGCGCTTTTGTAAGAAAAATATCCATATTCAAAACGTAATAATCACTTTAATGTAGCTTGCGCTCACTGTTGTACACTGGAAGCAGTTCCGGGCGGATGACGTATGGAGGTCGGCTTTGCGCATGCACCGCTCAGAAGTGATGCAGCGGAGAGATCAAAACAAAACAAAACGGTCACTAATTAGAAGAACAAAACGATTTGTAAAGAAGAATGTCGGAGGATTTCGATATAAGCCAAGAGGAGAATGGTTTTCCTTTACTAAAGTAAGGAAACCTTGCTTCCTTTGCTCCTTTAAACAGTTGGTTTACGAGACTCACCGGCGCTATGCGCAGCACTGACATAATACGTCATCGCCCTGAACTGCTTCCAGTGTAAAAACAGTGAGCGAAAGCTAGATTAAGTGTATTACCGTTTGAAATATGGATATTTTCCTTTACAAAAATGCATCGATTCGGTACGGAGCCTTTGTTCACCCCCCGGAGAGCCGTGTAAGGGACTTTTTTTTTTTATGCATGGGCATAGTTATTTAATGCATTTGGACGGATGCATGAAACACTTGCTGAGTGCCATTAAACAGCTTGGAAGATCAAAGTCAATTTTTAATGTAACTCTGATTGGATTCATCTGAAATAATAAAGTAATACACCTAGGATGACTTGAGGGTGAGTTTATGGACTAATTTTCATTTTTGGGAGAACTAACCCTTTAAGCACCGCGCAAATGCTGAATAACTAAATTAATGATATAGCTTACAGTATTCCAAAAAATGCTAAAATAATTTGGTGTATATATATACTATATATCATATAATATATATCTATCTATTGTATGTATATTAAAATAGGATTTATATTAACATATTATTGAAATAGACTTTTAGAAACGATTACCACCTCATACCCAGCCATTGGCCAGAACGACATTTTGAAAACTTATTACAGTAAACATTTTAATGTATTAATATTTTGATTGTACAAACTATCTTTGCAACCCTTAAAAAAAAACATTCTATATTTTTTTCCTTGCCAACCCCCCTTTGGGGTATGGTTTGTAAAACCTGTACCCTTAAGTCAATACTATTTGTTTTGTTAGATCATGCTATATTTGTGTTAGAGAAATATCTACTGTAACGGTTGTTAATATTATATATACTATATATATATATACAATACCCACACACACAAACACACACAAACATAGATTATTTATATTCTTAAACTTTCCCAGGACAATTTTTTAAAGGGGTCCTATTATGCTTTTCACTTTTTAAATTTTAGTCATTGTGTATGTTTGGGCATTAAAAAGATCTAAAAAATTACAAATCTCAAAGTCCACTCCAAAGGGAGCTATTTAGTTTTTTTAAAAATCCCTTTTCAAGAACTACAACGAACGGCTCGTTTGGACTACAGAGTTTGTTTTCCAGGCTTTGTGATATCACAAAGCGGCTCATTAGAATATCATTAAAATAATTCCCACCTACAGAAATTTGAATGGTTGGGGGGTGGGGAGGGGCGAGCGAGGTCGTGGTTAGAACGCTTGGTTGAGTGGATCAGAAAAGACGACGACGACAAAGAAATGCTGCTGTAGCCTCAAGTTTTCGCAAGTTATTACACATGCACCTGAATAATTATGTATGTAAATATGTATGTTACAATTATGAAAACGTTTTTATAATAAACAGGGTTCCCACTCTTTCATGAACACCAGATTCAAGGACTTTCAAGGACTTTTTAAAGCACCATTTATTTTATATCAAGCACCTATCAAATTCACACCCCAGCATTTGTAGTGTCATGAAGGACCTTACATTACTTAACATTTCACTACTTACACTACTTACACTTAACATTTACATTAAAATTTCAGAGTAATAATGTTTTGCATGCGTAGGTTTCATAAATTTAGACCGTTTTGAGCAGTTGTGTTCAAAGGAATTTTTATGAAATCCATTGAAGTCAGTACTGGTAATATTCAAATACAATTTCTAAAATATTGATAAAATATGCATCAAACTGATTTTTGCTGTAGTCCTTGTACAATATGTAAATTGGAAAATTTCAAAATTTTTCAATTAATAAAAAGTGGTTAAATGTTGTAATAACATGGTAAAACCTGTTAACAAAAAATTTGCACATTCACTCAAAAGAAACATTACTCATTAATAAATTAACTCAAGTCAAAATAATTTTGTAAATTACTTCTTATTGTAAATCCCATTTTTTCACCTAGGAATGCAGCTCAAACATGCAGCTGCTCAAAACGTCAGTATTTTTTGAAAATATTTCATGAGCATTTTAAACCTTGTACATGTGCAAATCTGCAAAAAAAATATATTAAAAAAAAAAATAGGACGTTCTATTTGCTTTTAAACTGTAAACACTTTTCACTAAGCTGTTTCAAGTTCTACATTTTCTCCTTAGCTCCATGTTGCAGTAAGTTTTGGGAGTTCATTTTTAATCCATGAGCTCCTAAAACTTACTGCCAGATTCAGGAAGATAAATTCTTCAAACAGTGGTACAAGAGGATGCGGTGCTGCTCCTTCAAGAGTCACTCTCAACTTATCGGTCCATAAAGCCTACAAAAATAGTCTTCATGTATTTCACAACACTACAGAATGTTATTCTTATTAAGTAGGGGTAATTTTTTAGGATTTTTTACCCAAGCAAAGTCTCTGAGAACCTGTCACCTTGTAATTCTGGAGACTCAAGGTTGCAGTTCTGGAAAATAGTGGCACTGGAGACTAAAAGGTTCCTGATGGTTTCACACTTAATTCTTCACATGAATTATTGATTATTTAGCAGTTAACATGAGTCTTTTCTTCTCCACCTGTTTCTTTTCTGACTCCGCTGACCCAATGAGCATTTTGCTGACCAATGTTCATGCCATAACTTTGAAATTTTTGTATTGCATTAGTTTTTAATATTTCTCATGGGGATTTAATCATTTTTGACTTCTCCGTCTGAGTTAAATCTCTTTTTTGGCTCATTTCATCCATAAAAGAAAACCTGCCTAATAATTCTGCACACCTTAATAAGGAGTTTTTTTTCAGCCTTCATGTACAATACACACACTTCTAAATGATTAAATAAAAGATTAATAGTAGTTATTAAGATTTATGTTGTTTGGAATTGGTCAAATGTGCTTGGGAAAAAAAATATGATCAGAATATCAATTTGCATAATAATTATGCAAGCACTGTAAGATGTGATCCCTTTACACAGAATGCGCGATGAATCGCAAAATCGAAGTGAAAAGCTGAGCGCCATCAAATGCAATTTCAATACCCCGCATATTGATAGCGGCTCCCTGATGTGCGAAAATAATATACAATATTAGAATGTTGCGGGAGCGGGACACACACGTTGTGGGAGTGGGTGGCAGTCGGTAATGGTAAGAAATTCCAGCTGGGAGCGGGCTCTTAAAAAAAACTGCTACGTGTTTTTCGCGCTACCTCATCTCCACCCCCAATCATTAGTGCCATTTCGTTCTGTTTTTGACAGAACATATAGGACAATTTTTGAAATGGCGCCATAAACAGGGGTTAAAGCAAAAAAAAAAATATATATATTTTGACTGAAAATTTTTCCTCATTCCACAGCCATACCTGTATCGAGTTCGATACTTTTTAGGCACCGAACCGAATTGCCTCGATACCATCGAGGTATCGAAAAACACGTCTTGTGTTCGGTACCAAAAAATTTAGATACTAAGGGTTAATCTCATCAACGTAAGTGACGGCTCAGATCGATCAGTGTTTGACATCCGCTAGAGCGATGCGGAAACGTACGGAGCAGTCTGCTCGTGGTACTACAGCCTAATACACCGATAGGTCTGCACAGTCAGTCCACGACTGTGACACCCAGAGATGTGGCTCACACGTGAGTATTTAGTGTGAATGCGTCCCAGCCCCGTAGCTGTAAGGCTACATTTACACTGGTGCGTTTTTTGTTTTAAAATGAAAACGATCCTCGTTGTACTGGCGTTCCACTGCGTTTCAAGCCGGCTTTCCACTATCTCCAACAAATGACAGACCAAAAGTCATTCATTTCCAATGGAGAGTAGCGCGGGAGCTGTGTAGAGTTCCAATCATATGCAGACCATTCATGCACACTGTAGCATCACGCTACATAAGACCAGGGTTTAAATTGGGCCGGGCTGTCTGGGGCTGAGCCCCAGCACTGAACATAAGACTCCAGGGCTTGACATTAACTCTTCGTTAACGCCAGACAAGTAACATGATTAAAGCATCAGTAACCAAAAATATCTATGTAAACACCAAAACGCAATATTATTCAGATATTATTACATTTAGAGTAAGTGGCGAATAATGGGTATGTATAAAATGCATCTATTGACAGTATAAGGTTGCGCTGCTGAGGCGAGGCTCCCGCAGCCTCTCCAGGAAAAATCACAATGCGCAACACTAAGAAACTCAGCATCCTGAGGTAAAAATTCAAAATGGAAAGTTTTTATATTTAAAATACAGTTAGTTAGGCAACATCACACAACGTTTTCACCATTACGACTGTTTAATAGTTCTATAAACAGTTCAATAAGCAAATACAATAATATTAGGTCACTTGCATTTTAGGCGTAAACACAGCGCATCTCACAGCAAACAGCCGATTCATTGCTGATTGATTCAGTGTTTTGAACGAACTGGTTGAGTCAAAGTTTCATTAGCCCAAGCATAAACATCTGTTGAATCTGCCGTTTGAACGAATTGTTTGAATGAACGACTCAATGAATCACTCATTAAACGCTCACTACTGGCACATACTGGCGTTTTAATAGTTGAAAAGGATCGATTTCCACCATAATTTTCATTGGGTGTATAGATTGAAAAGGGTCATATGATGCGATTTCAAGTTTTTCTTTCTCTTTGGAGTGTTACAAGCTGATTGTGCATAGATAAGATCCCTGAAGTTGCAAAGACTAAAGTCTCAAAACCAAAGAGATATTCTTTATCAAAGTTAAGACTCTGCCACGCCCCCTAAAACGGCTCGTTCTAACACGCCCCCACATATCTACCTCACTATGTGGGACTATTTGCATAATGCGCCCAAATGTTCAAGCAAAGAAAGGCGGCGTGGTTAGTAACCGCAGTTAGTGTTGATGCAGAATGTCAGGGAGACGCTGTGTGTTTCAAAAGCAAAGCAAAAGCACTTTATTTGGCCCTACGAAAGTAGATGCATTTAGGAATCTTAAAGATCACTTACAACAGAACAGCAATGCATTTTATGGACGACCGTTTCGTGAACCTAGGAGAGGAGGTAATTCTGACTTTGCTATGACAATCTGGCGCTTCTGAATCAGCTACTGTAAGTATGTTTTGTTATTAGTTTAAGTATTTGCTATTGACAAATGCGGAGTTTTGCGCATCGTGTATGTGTGTGTGTGTGCGCTGCGAGCGAGAGGACAGAGAGGAGAGAGATAGAGAGCGAGAGAGCGAGAGAGAGAGGAGAGAGAGAGAGAGGAAGAGAGAGAGACAGGGTCACATCACAGAGGAGTCAGCTGTTTTAACCGTGGCTTGTGTACTGCAAACATATATTCATCACTGTGTCCGTCACGAGACTCTGTTCCCCTCTCGGGCTCTGTCTTCACATTTATTTTGAAAGATGAAGCTTGTGATTATGGTAAGGGGCGTTACATTTCTGACGAGTGCTTACGGTGTTCGGCCAATCACAATGAACTGGGTCAGCTGGCAAATCAGAGCAGACTGCGCTTGTCGGACGGAGGGACTTTGTAGAAACGAAGTGTTTGAGAGAGGCGGGGGCATAGAGGACCTACAATAATGTACAGTATTTGAAAAATAATGTGTTTTTTGAACATTAAAGCAACATATTCTGTTACACCAAATACACAAAATAATGATCTTTAAAAAAGCATCATATGACCCCTTGAAAAAATATTTAAAATAATCTCATAATTATTTAATGCAGTTGTATTTTTCAGTGTCAATTGAATTTATAGATCAAATGTAAGAATTTGAAAAGAAAGTATTAAGAGATTAAGTGGAATAGAATATCATTTGCACAAAAAACACAACAATTATCTATATATATATATACTAATTTAGATATAAGCTCGATACCATAGAGCCCCCCCCCCCCCCCCACACACAAACACACACAAACACAAAGACCCAATTTAAACCCCTGATATAAGGACAATAATAAGCTTTATATTTTTAGCTTGTACTCAAAAAAACTCACTTTAAACCATCAAGTTTTTGTAATAACTTCAGATTGCCGTGTGTGTTTTGGCCATGTATTTTTGCTGAAATTAAATATGTTATTACCTCTGAGTCAGAGCAGCGATCGTGGAAGAGAGAACATAGGCAGACAGCGCTGGAAGCAGCTAATGCTCATCAGGTTGTGTAAATCAGTGGAAAATGAATAGAAATGACGATTCTGTCTGAGCTAGGAGTTTTAAAACAAACACGCACTAGTGTAAATGTAGCTAACAGATGTGTAAACTGAAGACTATTTGAGCTTTATTAAAACTATTTGCACTGATTTTTTGTTAGTTACATTTTGTTCCTTTGTGCAGTGGCTCAGGAGATGAGTCTTTGAGTCTGTATAAACATCAACAAGCTGAAAAATGAAACCCAAATTTTTTTTTTTAGATAATGTAATCTTTTTAAAATTGATTTCATAAAATTGGTATCAGAAAAAGTATCGTTCAGGAACCGGTATCGAAGACAAGGTATCGATATCGAAAAATTTTGAACGATACCCAGCCTGATACCGTCACACACCCAGTTTAAAAGCATTTTTTTTCTTGTAATTAGAAACGCTTGTCCTCCTAAATTAAAAAATTTAGGAGCACCTTCTAATCAATAATAAAAAATTCTGATCAAAAATTTGCCTTCCTAATACGAGGTGACATTTGACTCAAAGTGACTAACAGGGGTATTTTCTTTTTACATTTTCAATGACATCATTTTCATATGTCAAATTTAAAAATGTATGTTTATAAACTTTTAAAAATTTCTATTTAAAACAATATAATAAGAAGTAGAATAAGACAAATAGGTTACCAATCATATGAAATTAGTATTAATAAAAAAATAATTTTGTAGAGGTGGCACAGGTACATTTTCAGACGTTTAATGAGGCTCAGAGGTGGCATGGATGTTTTAAATTCATAATGTTGTGAGATTATTGTTTTAAATATAAAATTTTGAATATAGATATATTAAATGATTTAAATAACTGAACTTATACGCTAAAAATGAAACTAAATCCACCAGCAGGTGGCGGCAAGTCACTGATTTTATCACTGAATCATTCATTCAATTGATTCGTTTGAACGGCTGATTCATTCAGGAATGAAGCAAGTGATGTCTTTAAGAATGGGTAATCATGAATCACTGACTCACTAGATTCGTTAAAAAAAACGCACTTTCATTGAATGAATGAAACTCAGCTGTGTTTGCTTTTAGAGATGCACAGCTGCTGAGCTGTTACTATATTTGGAACTATTTTCGTTAAAGAAATCGAGCAAAATCAGGCAGTACTTGTTTACTGAAATGGATGAAGCAATACCACATTTGCAAACTAATTATTAAAATCTGTCACTCTCCTTATGGTGATCTGTGGGCGCACAGAAAATGAGAGCGCGAGTGAGTTCTCAAAGACTCTAAAGCACGTGCAAATGATACGTTCCGTAAACTGTCATTGTGTTATAAGTATGGAACCTGCGGGAATGAGTACAATAGTAATTAATAGCCACAATCCCGGGCCGAAATTCAAGTCTTGCTCGGTGTTCTCTGCTAATAACCCGACTGTGAATGATGCGAGCGGCATCACTATGTTGTCACTGAGAAGCTGCAGCCGTGTCCGGGAATGATTTTTGGTGTGCCGGCAGACCAAACAACAACAACAACAACAACATGCGCTACATGTTTCTTTTCCCCTAATTTTTTACAATTGACGGAAATCCGTCGTAGCGACAGAAAACTTTAATCCTCATAAACAAAATTTATGTACCACTTTAAGTCAAGCAGATGTTTGTTTTCAAGTACTTTGCAGCCTTGAATTCCAATATGTCCTTGAAATTCAAGTACTTTCAAGAACAATAACAAAAACAACAACTATAACGTTATCACTCAATAGTCTTGCAATATCGTGGTGCAAAGGTTCTGCGCGATTCCTTCTGTTCAAATATTCTCTGGGTCTGAACCGGCTCAAATTGCTATTGGCAATATGACGCCAGCCTTGGACTAAACCGTAGCAGACGGAACGTGCTGCTTTGGCAAGGGGCGGGGTAGTATTGAAACACCGTCTAAGCTGTTCGCCACTCACAACGCACTGGGACAGCTAACCAATCATAACACATTTTGTTTTTCGGAAGGCGGCCTTCATCAAACCCGAAACTAATTGAGCCGTTTGTGCCAGGCTGGGGAGAAAGGTATTGCAATAATGTAAATTATGTAAAAAATAAACCACCAAGCGTGAGAGCATGTTCTAGTACACCCCAAAACAAATTCAAGACTTTGTAAAAGAGCATAATAGTACCCCTTTAACTCTAACTGTGAATAAGGGTTGACAGAGGCAGATTCCCTCCAGAGAGTGACAGCTATGGCCTGGAGGTCCTCACCACTATCCCTCTATCCTCATCACCTTAAGAGGACTGCCTACGGATGATGGTCCCTGTGAAGCGGGCGAGATATGCGAGAGGAGAGCTTATGACCATACAAGTAACTTAAATTTCTAAACATGGCAAATGTCATTTCTTTCCGTTGACAAAATGTTTATGTATACTGTAGCTTGCAACAAAGATGATCGCTGCCACCGACTTTATCTTTAAGTGGTAGGCTCTCTTCTCCTCCAACTGGAGCTGACTGGGATGCCATTAATGCGGGCCACCAACGCAGGGTCTTGTACCACTCGAGGGTAGATGGCAGAAAACGGAGGCACTCTCACGCTGCGGCAGAAAAAACAAAGTAAAGACAACCTAATGACTCAGCGTGGAGTTGGGCGTTATAAAAACTGATGACACTGCATTAATGAAAAACAGAAAATGAAGGAGCTCAGCAGGAAAGTCCACATTATGAAGTCATTGAAATCATGGAATACAGTAATGAATATAATAATTGGAACTTAGCCTGATCGGACTCTTATATGATTCTGCAATACTGCCACACTATTACAGTACTACACTTTACAAAAAAATTCCAAGTCTACTTTTAGCATGATTCACGTGCCACCCTGACTCAAAAATTATTATAAAATGCAGCCATAAAGCAAGCAGACAGGGAAAAACTAACTTTTTGCCATACCTGCAAATGACCGCATTTTGCATTTATATACACTACAGTGCAGAGGTTTGGGGTTGGTAACATATATATATTTATATTAAAATGAATACATATTAAAATAGAAAAGGTAGCCTACTTAAAACAGTAATATTTCATAACTTTATTATTACTGTATTTTTTATTAAATAAATGATGACCATAACACCCTTCTTTCATAAACAAACAAACAAAAATCTCATGTATATATAAAGCTGCTTTTCCTTGAATGCGGTGAGAAAAATTATTTCCTCACAGAAAAACAAACACGAGTTACCGGTTCAAATTAGCCCTTCAGTGAATGAGCTCATCAAATCAGTCAGAGGAGTTACTAAATCACCATTTCACTCACTTACTAAACTACAAGTTGTCATTACTGTCTGTGAGCACGTTTACATGCACACCAGTAAACGGATAACTCACAAATATCAGCTTAATAAAATAACCAGTTTTCCCCATTTACATGCACATCATAAGCTGCGTTTACATGACTTAAATCAGGTTATTTCCCTGTAGTGACATCGAAATATAATCATTTGCTTATCTGACTCAGAGTATTCCATACATTTGTCAGTTGTGATGTTAAATAAAGCTTGCAACATGTCAGCGTGAAACTTACAGCTCATATATTATCCTCATGCAGTTATAAATGCAGCGTTTTGACTGAACCACGTCTACTTCTGCTGCACGTGATGAGAACACTTTTATCATTTTCTGAGTCATGAAAGAGTCTGCTTTTGTGATATCTTTCCTTCTTTCTTTACTGCAAGATGTTTGCTCTGTGTAGATGTGCTTAAATCTGCACTAACGATGCGTTCCTGTCACGTATCACACATGTGCACTTCAACAAACCGACAGAAAGCGGGTTATTGCGTTTACATGCCACGCAAAATCGGAGTAAGAGGCAAAAAGCTACCTGTGTCGACCGGTTTATGCTTACGCCGTTTATGACCTTACTCCGATAAAAGAAAACAGGTTACCGCGTTTACATGACCACGTGCGTTATCGGCTTATTAAGCATAATCGGCTTAAGAACGTGCATGTAAACTCGCTCAGTGATGTGACCTACTTAAGGCTCATGCAAATCTTCAGTATCGTTACTGACTGATTGTTAATATGGCAACGTGTAGTTAAAGATACGCATTTGCAGAATCATTTTTGTAATAAACATCATTTTCATAAAAGACAAAAATTGGTAGATATTTATGGGACCGACATCGAAAATGAGTGTTTAAGTAATCAGATTAATTTCATATGAAGCAAAAAGCACAAAAGAGTTTTAACTCACAATGTGGTGGTGCCATCCTGTGGCAGGATGAGACGAGGGTGCTGCTGGAAGGTGATGGGGGAGCCCGGGGCTGAGCCGGACCCTGAGCTTCCCGATGACATGCTGGGGGGATGGACCTCTGACAAGTAGTCCCGGGGAGGCTCTGCCTGCAGGGGCAGCTTCAGATGCAGATCCTCTGCCATAGGAGCATCCATGATGCCACAGGTCAGAATGTGAGACAGGCTGCAGTCGTCACAGGTGCATCTGGAGGTAAATACATTAACTCAATGAGTACACAGGCTACCAATATACAACGGTGTAAGGTAAGGATACTCAAAGGGCACTAAAAGGTTATCATTTTTCTTCACTTGTATTTTCTGTCACTTGTCACTTTCTAAAAGTGGCTCTCAAAATGTATCGCTATAAAGGAAGACCTGCCAATCAAACTTATTACAAATATATTATACATGTATTATAACTAAATGAATCGTAAAGTACCTCCTTCTGTAGTTGCAGTTGGGACAGTCTGGGATACTCAGTGGACGAAAGCATCTGTTTCACTGTGTCTGTGAACTTACTGTCACCACCCAGAGATTTTCTACTGTTCGGTAGAAACTGCAATCACAATATTAAAACAATAATTGTGTTAAACACTGCTTGTAAAGCTATAATATATAATATATATATATATAATATCTTATATATATATATATATATTATATATATATATATATACATACACATATATATATATATATACAGGTGCATCTCAATTAATTAGAATGTTGTGGAAAAGTTAATTTTTTTCAGTAATTCAACTCAAATTGTGAACTCGTGTATTAAATAAATTCAATGAACACAGACTGAATTAGTTTAAGTCTTTGGTTCTTTTAATTGTGATGATTTTGGCTCACATTTAACAAAAACCTAATTTCAACAAATTAGAATTACTTGAATGATCTCTCTTAGTCATTGCCAATACATCATCATCTTTTCTAGATTTACCAAAGACCACATGTATTAAACAAAAGAAAAAACTGTCAACGCAATAAAAACAAACAATTTTTTTTCAAGATATTTAAAAATGTTTCAGCATGGATACAAAAAAATGCTACTCCTGTAAGCGTTAATTTTGAGAGGAAAAATAACAGCCTAAATTAGTAGGCTGTATGTTGCATTTTATTATTGCATTCAGAAATAATGTAGGCTAAAATAATGGTAAATAAAAGCAAAATTACAAACACAGTTAGGCTATTTTAGTTCCCTTCTCTCCACAACAAATCCTCTAAAGTTGTATTTAGGCTAAATATAAGCGTCAAGCCAAAAATAATTAATTTAAAAACGAAACTGAAGCCTACCTATCTCATTCTGCACGAATTCAAATGTTTCCATATTAAATAATATAACTATATAAACTAAAGGTTTTGTCCTTCACTCGCATTAACGACGTAAAACACCATCCTTCACATATAGGCTATAACAGCAGTGAGGCGCTGGCTACACTGAACGGCACAGACTGTATTTACAGAAATGCTGCAGGTGCATGATGTGACCTTGTGTGAATCCGTGTTCTACACTGGTTTCAAACAAAAAGCTGCATGTTACCAAAGTCCCTTTTTTATTCTATAGTCTTTGATATTACCTGCCATTCATTTTCACTTAAATGTAGGCCTAATGCTTGGCGGTTTGTGACATATCCTCGGATAAACTCTAACGCCGGTGCACTGCCATTACGACTTACCTATGATGAATTTACAGCTGAGAGCGGGCATTTCACTCGTTGGATGCGTCAGCGTCACGTTTGCATATGGCCGTACTATGCCATTTGACAAACTATATTTTCTATAGATTTTATTTTGTTTTGGCAAGTATTTAATTATTTTGCCCAGAGAAAAACATTAGATTATGCACCAGACATGCAACTCGTTGTCTCCATGCAGTTAATTAATAAACCATCGGTATCGGACCTTTTCATGCTATTTCTGATATGCTGATAGCTTTAAAATAATCAAAAATTGGCCGATACATCGGGGCATCATTATATTACATTATATATTATATATATATATAATATGTGTGTGGGTGTGTATATAATACTGTCTATATGTGTGTATATAACTGTATATATGTGTGTATATAATTTTTAACAGTGATAACTGAATCTAAAGGTACAGTGTAAAGGTTTTGTGAAATTGGTGACTAAATGGGCAATTTTCATGTTAATCAGAATTACAGTAAATTAGGGATGGGTAAAAAATATCGATTGATTCTCTTTTAACGGAACGTCTAGCAGTTTTCAGTTAATGGGACGGAACCAATGATAGGGCACTCCCATCAATATCGCAATAAGCATCGTGCTTGGACTTTTTCATATGAACAAAGTTCAGATTCAAATTGCTGTCCATGAATGTGCATATAACCTTTAAAAACAATAAATGCAGTTTTGTGCCCTGTGCTGGAAAAAAAACAGCAGCCCTTCCTTTGGACTATGGCTGAAAAACTTAACATGTCGAAAAACTTACATATGTAGTAAGAAAGAAACCCTTAGAATTTTTTGATATCTGGGAGGTGTTTTGGACTTTGTTAAAAATGGAGATATTGAAGAGGCTTTAGATGTGTGAAGTTATGGATTTTTTTTTAAACCTGTTTGGGGTAAGTTGTGGGGAAGGATGTTGTGTTTTCTTGGAAAATTTTGTAAAAACTCAAAGATATGTTATACAAAATAAATGCCGTTTTGGCGTTGTTTAATGTGAAGTGACAGATCGCTGTAGCGCCTCAGTTCAACCAGACGTGGCAGCGCGTAGCGCACGTGAACCGATCATCTCCTCCACATTAATACCAGTTTCAGCACAAAATAAACATCACTAAATATCCGAAGGTAAGTTAAAAGAAAGAGTACAACTTTACAATCCGTATCCTGTCTCATGTAATCGCTCAATCTTTGTTTCAGCCGCACAAAGACATCAATATAACAGCTTGTAAACAATGTCACATAATGTCCCATTTACCTCAGAAAAACATATTTGGTGACCTCACCAACGGAAACTCATTAGTCAGATAGAAAAATAAACTGTAGAGAGGGGCATTTTGCTTAATATATGCACCATATAACATTCATTATATTTTTTACTGTTCTTCAATGTTTAATTTATGTTTGAATAAATCCATCAAGTTTTTTATGACAGCCACAATTTAAATGTTTATATTTCAAAAAAAGGAATTGAAGTTTCCTTCAGGTTATTGAAGTAACCTTCAATATTATAGTAATGTAGTACCAACTGACTCTCATGTATATTTTACAGAATTAGTTGAGAGATTTAGTTTTTCCTTGAGAAAATTTGGCATGTACTGTACCTGATATATATCCAAAATAATCGATATTGAATCGAATCGAATTGGTAATCGAATTGAAAGCTTGTGAATGAGAATCGAATCGTGAAATTTGTGTCAAAACCCAGCCCTACAGTATTCAATTTAATCTTAATTCCATTAATTGTCAAGAAAGCACTGGACATGCAAGCTTTAATTTGGGTACACTAGCCTCAACAACTTTTTTTATTCTCAATAATTACAAACAAAGGGTTAATAAGATCTGGTTTGGAGAAAATATTACCTGCTCTTCAAAAAATCTTTTCTGTTTGAATATCTCTGCATCTTCTTTGAGCATCCGCTGCTTGGTTCTTAAAGACATCTTATTAAAAAAAGGAGAAAATCATTTACCTCCACTGCTTTGTAAAGGACAAAATCATGTATGAAGATTAATAATGCCTAATGAGTGACTTGAACTACAACTTACATTTCTATTAATTAAAGACGTATGTGGTTCTTCCCTTTGATTTGTGAGATTCTGACCTTCAACCTTGAAAAGCAACTGCAAACAGGCAAAACTGGTATTAGATGCAAGATCATGCAAGAGAGCCACCAATGATTAGTTCAGTAAGGCTACATTCACTTTACTGGCCAACAAAAAAATACCTGCTCATCAACATAGTCATCAATCCTCTTCTCACACTCCAGCCAATCGAGAGCCACTGCACTCATCTCCTGGTCGAGCTGGTGGTATCTCTCCAGCAGTGTACGGTACATATCCTCACCGTATGAATCATGGGATGTGGTGCCCTGCCTATTCAACAAAAACAAAATAATGGGATCTATACAAACAGATAAGCGCTATAAGAATTATAAAGTTTTAACTGATTCAACAAAGACTATACCTGAGCTGGGCCACTAAGGCAGGTAGACTGTTGTGCAGGATGGGTTCAGAGAACACCAAGTTCTCAAAAAGGTGCTTATTGTGGAGCTCCCATGTCACTTGAAACTTCTGCAAATGTTCATTCTCCTGAAGAGGAAGAACAGTGCTAGTAGTAGTCCATACTGATGGTGGTGCTTTAACAGATTTTCATTATTCATTTCATTATTCATATATCCGTAAACGAGTGTTTGAAAGCAGGATCGACCATGTACTCAGTATTAATGATGCTCCAGAAAGACTGTTATTGTTACTTTTTTAAAATGCAAGTATCGACTTGATAGTGAAGTACCGGTACTTTTGACAACACTAGAATGTATGCATAATATAGCTGGGTTGCAACAACACACCAGGGTGAGCAGGAAGCTGCTGATGGTGCGGGCCGCCTGGCAGAGTGCGTTGTACTCCTCTAGCAGCAGTGAGATGAACTGATGGGCCTGTGGAGGCCCTTGAGCCACTGCACCGGGTGCCTTTGAGCCTGTGGACAGGTGCTTGAGTAGCCGCACTTTCATCTCTAAGACATACTCCCTTGCCTGCTGTTCCAGACGTTGGTACAACTGGTAGGGATCTTTCTCACAAAGCCTAAATAAAGAGAAAGTGAGGTGAGGCTTTGGGAGCAGAGAAATTAGAGATTCCAAGTGTCGTCCAGTGGAGTTATTACAGGGTTTCTGCAGACATGAACAAGTTAAATTTAAGACTTAAGACCTTTTTAATACCACCTTATATGAAATTTAAGACCTAAACCTGTAATGGAAATACACATTTTATTACATACAAGTAAAATTTAATGTGTATAAATTAAAAAGAAAACAAAATATCATTGCTGTAATAAATGATATGTATTACTATGATATACAGTGAACTTTTCATGTCAGCAGACAATATTACATACAAAATATCCCTGCAAAATAACTGCATCACTGAGATTTTTGGTGGAGCAAACAATTTATTCTGAAGCAATATTTTCATCAGTGTTCTATCAGCTTTTACATACTTGAATCTGCATATTTACCTTTACAAAGGCCTATTTTTATTACCTTTTTAGATGTATGCATCATCTTACATGTCAAATTATTACAATAAATTCAATATACACCATAGGGCTGCTACCAGTCAGATTAAAAATACATTTACATGCAATAACAATACTTACAATTGCAATAAATAATGTTATGAGATACAGTGGGTACGGAAAGTATTCAGACCCCCTTAAATTTTTCACTCTTTGTTATATTGCAGCTATTTGCTAAAATCATTTAAGTAAATTTTTTTTCCTCATTAATGTACACACAGAACCCCATACTGACAGAAAAACACAGAAATGTTGACATTTTTGCAAATTTATTAAAAAAAAAAAAATGGAAAGATTACATGGTCATAAGTATTCAGACCCTTTGCTGTGACGCTCATATATTTAACTCGGGTGCTGTCCGTTTCTTCTGATCATCTTTGAGATGGTTCTAAACCTTCATTTGAGTCCAGCTGTGTTGATTATACTGATTGGACTTGATTAAGAAAGCCACACACCTGTATAAGACCTTACAGCTCACAGTGCAAATGAGAATCATGAGGTCAAAGGAACCGCCTGAAGAGCTCAGAGACAGAATTGTGGCAAGGCACAGATCTGGCCAAGGTTACAAAAAAAATTCTGCTGCACTTAAGCGTCCTAAGAGCACAGTGGCCTCCATAAAAACGTTTGGGACGACCAGAACCCTTCCAAGAGCTGGCCATCCGGCCAAACTGAGCTACCGGGGGAGAAGAGCCTTGATGAGAGAGGTAAAGAAGAACCCAAAGAATCACTGTGGCTGAGCTCCAGAGATGCAGTCGGGAGCTGGGAGAAAGTTGTAGAAAGTCAACCATCAATGCAGCCCTCCACCAGTTGGGCTTTATGGCAGAGTGGCCCGACGGAGGCCTCTCCTCAGTGCAAGACACATGAAAACCCACATGGAGTTTGGTGAGATGGTGAGAAATAAGCTTCTCTGGTCTGATGAGACCAAGATAGAACTTTTGGCCTTAATTCTAAGCAGTATGTATGGAGAAAACCAGGCACTGCTCATCACCTGTCCAATACAGTCCCAACTTTGAAGCATGGTGGTGGCAGCATCATGCCGTGGGGGTGTTTTTCAGCTGCAGGTACAGGACGACTGGTTGCAATCGAGGGAAAATGAATGCGGCCAAGTACAGGGATATCCTGGACGAAAACCTTCTCCAGAGTGCTCAGGACCTCAGACTGGGCGAAGGTTTACCTTCCAACAAGACAATGACCCTAAGCACACAGATAAAATAACGAAGGAGTGGCTTCAAAACAACTCTGTAACTGTTCTTGAATGGCCCAGCCAGAACCCTAACTTAAACCCAATTGAGCATCTCTGGAAAGACCTAAAAATAGCTGTCCACCATCGTTTACCATCCAAACTGACAGAACTGGAGAGGATCTGCAAAAAGGAATGGCAGAGGATCCCCAAATCCAAAAATCCAAAAAAGGTGTGAAAAACTTGTTGCATCTTTCCCAAAAAGACTCATGGCTGTATTAGATCAAAGGGTGCTTCTACTAAATACTGAAAAAAGGGTCTGAATACTTAGGACCATGTGAAATTTCAGTTTTTCTTTTTTAATAAATCTGCAAAAAATGTCAACAATTCTGTGTTTTTTCTGTCAATATGGGGTTGCTGTGTGTACATTAATGAGGAAAAAAAATTAACTAATGATTTTAGCAAATGGCTGCAATAACAAAGAGTGAAAAATTTAAGGGGGTTTGAATACTTTCCATACCCACTGTAAATGTCTTGAAATGCATTTATGAATATACAAATAAGAAATGTTGAGGGGAAAAATGCATACTTTTCAACATACTTCTCAACTAAACTACCAGTAAGTGGCGGTAAGTCACTTAATGAGTGAGTCATTGAGTCATTCATTCAACTGATTGAGGTTGTTATCATGCTGGTATCTTAAGGACTTTTGTGGACAGCTGACTCCTAAAGTTTTTTGATATTCTGCATATTCTGTGTGATAGTTTAAATCAAGTGTAATTTTTTTTTTTTTTACCTTTTATGGGCATTTTTTTACCTTTATAAAGCCATTTTTTTTCTATAAGTGTGCATTATCTTTTGAGTGAAATTCTTACATTTATTCAGTGAATTAGAATAATAAGACATTTGGGCTGTTACCAAGCAAATGAAATCAGTATCAACAAAATTCATTTTTGCAATCCAGACATAAGCTGCACCTGAATTGGCGGTGCGTTTACACACTGTTTAATGCAGAAAATGAATGCATTTAACTTGCAGTTACAAATGCATAAATAATATTTATTTTAAACATAAAACATTGAATACTGATATTTTAAATAATTTAAAATAAAATAAAAAAGATATTTTAAATGTGAAATTAAAAGCGCCAGTAGGTGTCAGCGAGTGACTGTTAATAAGTGAGTCATTGCGAATGAACTGAATCATTTAAACGGTTGATTAATTCAAGAACGAAACACAGTCATGTTGCTCCAAAAGACGCAAACACTGACTGTGGCTTTGTTTGGATCTGGTGTGGGCGAATATAGTGCAAAAACACCGGCAATTATGGTGTCTAAATGTAAGTTCTTAATTAAAATTTCTAGTTTATTTGAACTGTTGTAAAAAAAAAAATGATATCACATTGTTAGGAATTTTGGAGAAAAAAAGGCACTATTGCCGGGTACATTGATTAACTTAGAAGAGGTTATATATATTCACATTTTCTGCCCCCATGTCTTGAATTTGTGATCATTTTGAATGTATTTTAATAGACTGAATCACGCAGTGAAAGAGCGCACTGTAAATGCGCACGCGCACTAGACTTCACGTAATGCATACACACTGTAGGTGTTTTGAATGTATTTTTTGCGTCGTGCGGAATCTTAGAGCAAAATAGCTCAATTGTTCATGGTTGTTACTTAACTATACCAGTTATGAATAAACGAAACATTGAAGTTTACCTCGTGTTTTTTGAGTTGATGTGTGCTGTCACGTCATTGGTTCTGACGTCTCGAGACTTCAGGCTTCAGAGCGAGCTTGTATTCTGTATTCTGCTAACTTACTGCGATTCTCTCTGATGACGCAGTAACTTAACGCGGGGAAGAAAAAATCTTCGGTCTTTCCAATGATTGTAAAGTCATTAGATCAGTCAGACTGAAGATATTTTAGTGGTAATGGGAGCAAAAATATTTAAGACCCATCGAACCTGAATTTAAGACATTTTAAGACTTTTTAAGGCCTTACATTAGGAAAACGTTATTTAAGACATTAACACTTTTTAAGGACCCGCGGACACCCTGTTTTAGTAGGTTTATTACACAGGGTCAGCAGACCCACAAGACCGCGCAGTGCTTGTTGTCATTTTCACCATAGTCAAGAGCCTGAAATACAGCACTTACAGAAAAAAAAGAAAAAAAAAAAACTCTGGAAATTGTACAACCCAGTCCGTCAAAGTGATGGAAAATAGTATTTGTGGCAAACCCCATTATTCATAAATTTTTTATGTAAGTCATTACTTATACCAGCATTCAAGAGTACAGAGACAGTAAGATTTTGAAAACATTTTAGAAACAAGTCTCTCATTCTCACCAAGGCTGCCTTTATTTGACCAAACATACAGTAAATATCGTGAAATATTACCCTCAATTTAAAATAATACTTTTCTAGTTTATTATATTTTAAAATGTAATTTATTCCTGTGATGGCAAAGCTGAATTTTCAGCACTAATAAGCTAGAATCTTTCAACAACTCTGACGGTTGTCTTAATGTCAGTGCAATTTTGTGTCCTTTTCCAAAATCTGCTAGATAGATTGCTTGTGGCTCAATCCTTTTTATAAATACATTTTTAAATAACAATATACAGGGGTTTTCAGGAGAATGCCATTCTCAAGAGTACCTGTCAACGAGTTCCTTCATGCTCTCTTTGTCCCGGTCAAGAGGCTGATCCTGATCATCAGCCAGTGGAGTCCCAGTCTGGCGGTAAATGCACCGGACCAGGTATCTGACCTCAGACCAGTGATTCTGCAGTTGTTGTGACTCCCGCTCTGATTCAGCTGTGATCTCCCTGACCAAAGGCACCACAATCAAAGCATCGTAGATGAAGAAATAAACAAGTCTTGATTAGTCCAACATCAGACATGATTATAAGAACCATGCAAGCTGATCCCACAACATGCATTAAAAAAAGCCCATTAAGACTGATGCAGGACTCACCTCCGCTCATAACAGGCCTCACAGCTACACACTGTGTCTGCAGTGAGGGAAGTGCTGAGATCTGGAGAACAGAGTGTTTCTTTTTTTTTTTTTTTTTTTTTTTTTTTTTTTTCTAGGAGTACCGATGGCAGTCGCCCTCCGGCTCAAAGGGCTCCTGGGACAAACCGCCATTACCCACTTGCATGTGCAATAAGAAGTACTGATTCTGATGAAGAACAACAAATTAATTATGTAAACCATTCTTCGATCGTATTAATAGGGTCTACGGCCGATAGTGCCAGTTTCTCGGATAGGGTACGGTCAGCACATGCGATAGATTACTCGCAGATTTATGTATCTATGTTATCGTATCACATGACGTAGTCACGCGAATTATTTCAGACCGTGATTCGAGACGCCCCATACCGCCACCTTCGAGTCGCACTGTGTGCACCCCTCTTGTTTCCCTATCCCTTCATGAGTCCCAGGTGAATTTGATTTCTCTCATCCAGTTTCCGAACATTAACCAGTTCACCACCCCCATTAACTCTTTTTTTGCCGCGTGTGGTTGTCGGCATTCGTCCTCAGCACTTTTTTTAAACCCTGGTCGCGTTCTGTTACAGCAGTCAGCTCGTTAAAGCTCTCTCCAAGATCATTCTGTTGTTCCCATTATTATACTTGATTTGTTAATAAATGTCTATGATTTTGCAAAAAGGACTTTTATCTTCTTGCCGGAGTTTAATGTTGTTTTGTTACGTGCTACAGTGTGTTGAGAGAACAAAACACGGGCGAGAAAGAAAGGGTTTTTTTTTGGGGGGGGGGGGGGGGGGGGGAAAATAACTATAAATAGTTTTTACCGTGCACAGTAACTGAAATTTAAAACTGTTTAAAGAAAGGCTCAATAACTGTTGCACAGATGTAATACACTACGCATCAATTTCTCTTCTCTTTGTGCTTTGCCGTTTTTAACACGAAACGCTTACAATGTGCGCATCCGGTGTGCAAAATGATGCACTTGAAGCAACACGGCGTCAGGCTGACTCATTCTGCACACCGGATGCGCACATCGTAAGCGCTTCGTGCTCATAGACTGTATAAAAACAGTTCGTGCTGCATTGTATTTGTTTTGTCCTATCGTATCTATCATATGTTTTTTATGCCTTATTAAAAAATATGCTATACAATTAAAAGAAATGTAGTTTAATTTTATAGTATATACTTATATAAAAATACATTCATGAATGTTTTTAATGAAAGGATTTTATAATAATACAAATAATAATGTGTAACATTTTACCATATTTAGAACTTTTATTTGTTCCCCACAAAATATATATTTTTTTCACTAAATGTTTGGATTTCTAAAACTATTGTGCACTTTTTTTTCTAGAATAACTTTTGCTGCCGAATAATCCACTAACCTAGTTTATGATAAATATTTGTCATAGATTATAAATATACATAAGCCTATATTTTTTCATATTTATTTTATTTTTCTTTATAATGAAGTATTCTGTATCTAGTAGATTGTGAAAGAATGATTATCAGTTCCACACACAGAGATATATAAATTATACATTTATTTAAATGAAAAAAAAACCTCTTTTTTACTGGTACGGCAATAGGTATGTAGTGGCAATACCGAACACTAGGTATGGAGCGGTTATTTGTATCGGAGGCGAAAAAGGGGAGAGGAAAGCATCCTATGGTAACACTAATATATATTAGTTTTTATAGATTATATAGCATATTTTAGAAAACTTTTAGAATATAAAAATGTATGTTTAAAATGTATGTAGGGCACACCCCTAGTGTCAGATCTGTCTCATGTTCAGCTCCCAGGGGGCAGTCTTAAAGCAGACAAAAGAACTATAACATGACTGTTGTGATGTATGTAAGAAGCAACAAAATTTCAAAAAAGAGCTAAATCAATAACTTGTTAGCTTAAGGGATCATCCTTTAATTAGAATTTAGTGTTATTGTAACTTTATTCAATTTCTGGGAGTTCCTTCTGCTGAAGGGAACAGGTAATAGACATTTATTATAAACGGGTTATGTGAATAGTGGTATATAGTAGGGCGGTGCGTTTTGGGGGAAAATATCAAATTGTGATTTTTTTTGACAGATATTGCGATTGCGATTTGATTTGCGATTTTAAATTTGCAAAGTCAAGCTTCAGCTCAATATTGCTAATAATGTGCAGCACAGTATGGGTATCATTACCCTGCTGAAAAAAACAATAGAAACCATCACAGAAATTCTTATAGTTTCCATTAAACCATTACAAAATTCCTTTTTGTTTTGGGCATTATTCCAATAGGAATTACTGTTGTTCTATTGGTTGCCATCTGCCAGATTAAATCCCACCAATAGAATCCATCAAATAAACACCATTATAGTTTACATTAAAACCAAAACAATTCCCATTATAACCCTGAAATACATTAAATTTTTTATTGTGTTTTGGGAGGGGTTCTATTGTTTTTTTTCTTCAGCAGGCAAGATTATAATGGTATAACTACTTTTACAGAATTAACTTAATTACTGAATTTCACAGAAAATATTTGTTTATTTTTTATAAATAAAGAACTGTATATCTTAAGTCAATTATTATAGTATTACATATGTTACATAGGCTGATTTATTCATTTGAAATATTTGGGATTTTAAGAGCAAGTGGAAAAAGTGCTGAATGTTTCATTTCATCCAAGTGAAATTAGCAAAGCAGTTAAGACTGAATTTACATTAGTTTTTAACGAGGAGCCAGGCGTGAGTCGACACAGGTTGCGCGCGTGCGTCAAGCCTCATCCATAATGCCAGATGCGCTCGTGAAGACTTGCAGAGCCGTGTGTGAGTATAAACGAGCATTACGAGACAGGCTGCATGAGTGCGGCAAGCATGAACGGCTAGGCCGGCATATCGCAGGCTTTGCGATTAGGAAATCGCAAGGTCTCAAATCGCGATTTCGATTCGATTTCGATTAAGCGCACAGCCCTAGTATAATTCGGCGATAGTGGCATTTTTCAAATATCGGCATCGCCCGATAAGTTCTGTTTGGCCGATGCGTTCAAGGCGGGACCTTTATTTTGACGGCGCTGACAGCGCTCACATTCTCCCTCTTGTTCGCCATCGTCATTAACAGTTCTGTCTAATACGGATAGAAGTCTGTGTAATAATCAGATAGAACTGTTAAACAAAGGAATTAAAATGTATGCAAAAAAGTATTATAACGATTGCTTAAATATTATTAGTAATAGAAAGGCAAACATTATAATACTTTCTTGTTTGCCGTTTGCATTCAGCAAATACGCATTTTTACCAGGTTTCTTTAAGTACCGAGTACCCGGTTAACCCAGTTCTTGATGCGCTATCCGAAAGCTATCCTCTTCACAAAAGCACTGAGACATGGCGACCTCAAAACAAGGAAACACACCAAACTAACAAAACACTTTAAAGACACCCAGATAAAATGAAAGAGTTCCAGAAGGTAAGTTTCATTTTATTTTAATTATTGTGTTTTCCAATACATGGATTTATTATGAGAGGACCGCCACAATATCAAAACTCACAGACAAAAATAGATTTTCCAAAAGGCGTTGACCATTGAATAAACATGAGCACTGCAGTGTCTAAGTCGAAACCCGGTGCGGGTGTATTTATATCAATGTATTTCTGAAGGAAACGACTGTCTTCAGAAAATTCTGGATGTCATTTTCATTTCATCTTGCATATTATATGCCTCATAAAGCAGCGTTTGTGAGCTCAGCGCTGCTTTGTGTACAGCCATACCGGGGAAACTACAAGCGCCTCCTGCTGGCAGAAAATGAATTTGCATATATATGCCGCCACAAATAGAGTGCACGTTCTGGGGGAAACTGCATATTATTCAATATTTTAATTTGAATGTCGGATTGAAATGAACGCTGTTATTAGGGTAGTTAATTGTTAGCATAAACGCGGCTAATGCTAATATAATGAGCATATAAATGAAGTTTCTTTATGAAACTATTATTTAATGCTCCTCCATAACTTTATAGGGTTAAAAAAAAAAAAAAAAACAGGAGAACATGATGATTTTTACTATTTTTACACACCAGAGGCTATTACATTAATTGTGAATCTAAAATATGCGTTAGAGAATGTACAAACGGTTAACATTGTTTGTGTCATATCAGCCAGAAGTTCTGGGCTTTTTTAAATTTTTTTGGCTAACTTAGTTGTTATTCTTGGCTGAATAGCCCTAGGTTTTAAAAAACCCTTAAAATGAATATGTACACATTTGGATTAAATGAATATGTAGTCCATTTTAATTAGCATGTTTGTGGGTTGCTTTGGTACCAAGTGGGAAAGAGAACGTAGATTTCCTGGTATTGGTAAGAATACTGAAATTTGGGTACCGTTGAAACATACAGTAGCTAATACAATCTTTCATAGGCATGTTTAAATGCAATAAATATAAGATACACATTATTCAATGCTTTTTACTTTGCATTTACTTCTAGATTTATATATTAAGTTGCTCAAGCAAGTGGCAAAACATTTAAACTACTTTTCTTACGTTATCACAAACTTAACATTGACAGAAATAGTCAGCTCTACTGCCTTTTCCTTTTGCATTTAAATCTTTATTCCAAGCAATCCTGCGGTTCATAAAGAACTTTTTTTCCTACCTCCACGAGTGCTATCTATTATTGCCTTCTTTATCTAAAAGTTTTCTTTCCCTTTAAACCTAGCCAAAAAAACATATCTGTTGACTGTGAAACACAGTAGACATTAATAATATGCATTTATGGTGTAATAACTACATTTTCGTGTCAATCCATGTTAATATTTACTGCAAAAAATGCGCTGTTACTTTAATTCAGCGCTTGCAGCGCAGCAATAGACTCGGTGCGGAAACGATCTCTGCACTGCTGCAGACACACCGCTCCTGAACGCACTGCCGGACAGCAACCGTGTGCAGTGAACTCTTTAATCCGTTAACATGAGCTCCTGGGGGAAAAAAAAAATACGCACCACGTATGAACTTGGCATTATGTGTGCGCGCTGCGAGTCGGCATGAGCGCACGGTCTCCAGGAGAGGGTTCCCCACGTGAGCGTGAATGGTTACAAACACTGGACACGAATTAAAAAGTAAGCAATTTATAAACTTTAGTGAACGATGGTTTTGGGGACACTGCCCTCGATTGTGCAAGTGCAATTCCTTCCATGTGCAGCTCACTTATAGACAGACGCGATGTGGTGATTTGAAGCATTTTGCGTATTTTGAGAGAGAAAGAGAGAGCGTGGTGATTCACTCATGCTGTTTGTGAAGTTACGTCTCACACGAGGTTTTCAAATTACGTTATAAGTTATTTAATGAAGAAATATGAAGGTGAGTACCTCACCTTCAGCCTTATAATAATTTTCACCCGCGCCGGACAGAGACTGAAACGGTGCCGCTGCATGTCAAGTGCCAAACCTCTCACGGCAGCGTCATCAACTTGAGATCGTTTTTTTGAGATCGGCCTTTTAGAGACCGCCAATCAATCATCCCAAATAAATTATCGGCCGATAGTGATCGGTAGCTGATCAATTGGAGCCACACCTATTTACAATAATTACCCGCAAGCAAGTATGAAACAATAGAAACAAAAGAAAAGAAAAGAAAAAAAAATTTAAATAATAAGATAAGCTGCTGGGGACATGACCTGCGAAAAAAAGAGGATATATGGTCACCCTCGGAATTAAACAGTATTTGCATCAGTAAAGTAGTATTTGGCTGGTCATGTGATATCCATAATGGCGCCCTCATTAAGCAACCTCATCCATGTAAAATAAAACTTTTATTTTAAAAGATTTTAAACTTTTAAAAGCTTTTTTGGGGCCGATGATATGACCGGAGACATACAATTAGTTGCTTTAGGGATAAACCTTTAGGGAAAAACACTGAGAGGACCAATAATTCCTTCAAACATTCAACACTCCACTGATTCAGCTGAAAATTAACATGTTAATTATAGGAATCCAGACTCATTTTTTGTCCAATTATGTTTTTTTGGTTTTTTTTTAAGACTAGAGGCAGATGAAAAACATGCAAGTGTTGAATAAAAAAAAAAAAAAAAAACGTAACCAAACAGAGAATGGTCGATGGGGAGGGTGCACGAGGCCGTTAAGCCTTCTCCACAGTGCGTTTGCAGTCGGAGCAGACATACAGAGGCAACTGAAGGGCGCTGGAAGATTTGGGTGACTGGGCTGTGCCATTCTGACTGGATCCTCCTATGTCGTGGGAGACAGTGTCCTTGCGCACACTGCGACACAGCAGGCAACGGTCACCAGTGGTGTAGGGGGCCCTCTGGTTCACCCCGAACGTGAACGGGGTCTGAGTGAAAGACAACGAAACAGATAAACTGTGAGAAAGCAGCTTTCACTTCTGCTAGAAACGTAAAGTGCCCATACAGAATATTCTCAAATTGCACTAATGGCCATCCGCCACAGGAGATCAATGGATCTACACTCTAGAAGACACATAGTGCAAGAATATGCTTCAAAACAGTAACCCAACTTAAACCGGAGCAGACTTTCAGGAAATCACAGCTGCACTACCACACAGAGGAAATGCAAATATGGCAGAGTGCTGTAGAAATGTTGCAAAGTGAGAGATTTGCCCGTTACCTGAAGGACTCCTGAGAAGTCAGCGTTTACTGGCCCTTCTGAAAACTGAGGAGCGCCATTCACTGGGACCTGAAGTGAAAGACGGCCGTAAATCAACTCTCCAAAGTCGCAAGGTTATAAACTTATTACAATAATGCAATTACATACACTCGGTTGTTTACGACTTCAGCTCAAAGCTAATAGAGTGCCACCTAAATGCACTACTCGAAGCTCCCAAAATACAAGGAAAAACCCTTTTGCAATGCCATGCAACAGAGTTAAATCAGTTCACTGAAGGCTGATCCTGAATTAGGACTGGACGATATGGCCAAAATTAGGGATGCACCGAATGTTCGGCAACTGAAATTATTTGGCCAAAAATAGCAAAAAAATCTCTTTCGGTGTTCAGAATAAGTGAAAAGGGCAGAATGATATGTACCGAACAATGAGTAATGCAAACTAATGCAGCAAACATGTCGGCAGTATGAAAGTATTTAAAACTATCAGAGAAAGGTGCAGAAATCATTACAAGCACGAAGCACCGACAGCGAGAAACTGTTTAGTGCTGCATCACATGTCTCAGATGAGAAGAAAAAGCAGAAATAGTAGAGGACGGGCAAGGGTGGGTGGCTGAGCTGGAGGGTTAGGCTACTGGATGATGATGACATCGCAAAATGGCCTCAAAGATTTAGTAAATAAACTGCAGGATATTTTCTAATGCACGCACGAATTCATGTATTCTGACAGCGCTGCACGAGCTCGCGGCGCCAGGGTTCAAAGTGAGAAGAAAATCTGCGCTAAAACTGTCTGTCACGTTGCTCAGTAACATTTTTTATGATTTTTTTAAAGGCATGTGACAATGTGATACGTACAACACACTCTCCAATTTTGTATGAGAACATTCTAATCTGCCATGCTGTTGTCAACAAAAAGAGATCTTCCTGCGGGTTTGCCAAAAATTAAAAGCAGAGAGAAAAAGCAACAAACTACCATTCATAAATGTTGTTATTATTGTAATTTTACTGTTGTTCGGTAAAATAAAATATAAAATAAAAAAATAAGACAATAATAATGATAATAACAATTACCCTACAACAGCTCTATTAATAAATTTATTATAACATTCACACACAGTGTTCAAACTAGGATCTGTAATATTTTCTAATGTTTTAAAAGAATTCTCGCGCGCAGGCTGCTTATTTGTACAGTAAAAAATACATGCCTGATTCAAGAAAGGGGTCTCAAAAATGGCTAAAAATATTATTTTACTACCTTATTAATTTTAAGTTTAATTGTGCTTTGTTGGTATAATGTCTAGAATGTTAAAAAAAATGTTCAGTGTTAAGTAAATATTTTTAAATTGTTGTTTTGTAATTTATTATTTTATTTGAAAACAGGACAAAACAGTAACAAGCACATTTTGGCTATTTAAATTTACGCAATGGTGAAAAAAAGCAAATAGGCCTGCATGGGGGGGGAAATGCGAAAAACGTGATTGGGTTTCTGCCTTGGCCAGTGTTTCATTTTGTACGGGTCGGCAGAATTTTCATTTCGTGCTTCCTAGCCAAAATGTATATCACATATATTTTCATTTCGGTCGATACAATTAATTCCGATTTATCGTAGAACAATATTAAAAAAGCTCGAATACTGCAAACGCCCACAAATGATGTCTGTACTACAACCTGTCTGAAAAAGAAATTGCCAAAGTCTTGAACTCCTCAATAAAACTAGCATATAATAGGCCTATGTTAGAAAAACATTGGTACAAATAAATTAATGTTAACCTTTTATTTGTATTTAGCTTTCATACAAACAAGAAATTTGAAATCACTGTCAAATAAATATCAGACTCTCCTTATTAATATTAATATCTTTAACTTTAAAATATAACATAGGCTGATTATTCTTATAGACTGAAACAAAAGTGCTTCAGCCAGGATAAAGAATATGAAAAGGGCTAAGAGTTGCTGCAGAAAACAGAAAAAAAAGTGAGCAACAACAAAAAACCCCCTTGGGGAGACGGGCTTATGCACATGCACCTCCTGCATTGCAAGCAGGAGGCGCTTGGAGTGTGCAGAAATTATAGCGGGTTTCCCCCGGTACGGTGTATACAAAGCAGCGCTGCGCTATCAATAGAGAAAAACTGATTTTCGATCGGCCGGGATCGGAATCGGACATTCGTACTTCTTTCGATTTAGAGCCGATCCGTTTGTTACCGCAGCACAGGCAATAAGTTCCGCACGCATTCTCGCCTTCGTCTCTTTACGACCTCTTCTCTCTCACACACACGTCTCATTTGCTCCGTTAAATCGGCTTGTATGGCATTATTTGATTCCTTCCGCAGTTCGCGCTGACAGCAAAAGCGCCGCAACACCACGTTGCGTTCGCTTTCGCCATCCACATGATCTATATTAGTGGAGGGCACCAATCCGAAGCTCTAGTATCAAAGATTGTGAGGCCACAATACCAAAATGAGTGGCAACTGCGCTAAATGTTCAACTACTAAACGATGTCAAATGCTTGTTTTGGCAGTATCCAGTAAACACAGTCATTTTGTAACGTTTAAATAGTGAGAAAGAGAACGCAGGTTGTGTAACAGTTATTGGGGTCCGGGGATAAACTCTTAAAAGTGACGCACGTACAATATTAAGCTGATGTCTGTCAGGTTAACAAAGAACAAAGACAAGAAATCCCTTTCTGCAGGACTGAATACGTTTTATAACTTTAATTTAAGCATTAATCTGTATTTAATTTTTACAATGAAGACTACAGAAATTAAAGTAATCAAATGTAAAATAACACTGGATGTGTAAAGTTTAAACTGCCGCACGGCGTGAGCTCACTAGAGCAGATGCGTTTACTCGGTCACACAAGCATTAAACGCAGCACTGTGAGATCCAGAGTGTGCAGCGCTTGAATTCAGCGATGAACACAAATGACTCGTGATTTTAACTAGTTTAAAGTCAAAAAGGAGAAACACTGTGTGCAATGAGACAGTCAGAAGGCTTTTCAGTCTACAAATCGCCATCATTTACTATGGATTTACTGTAGTAACTCACTCACTGCACCGTGGTATTGTGGCACAAATGTGGGATATCCACGTTGAATTTTGTTCCCCTCCCCCCAAAAGAGTATGGTCTTAATTGTAGTATTATTGTGATTAAGCTATAGCATTTGTGCATTTATACTGATGTTTAGATACGTTTTTAATACTACTACTACCGAGGTTACCTAAAAACCATCTAGTTATCTTTTTTACCATGGGTATGAGGTGCTATATGTGGGTGTAACTGTGTTGTTATCATGATTTAGATGTATGCTACTATGGAAGACCAATGCTTAGTTTAAATAAATAAATAAAAACTTGGTCAGAATAAATTTAACCATATGAAACTGAGGTTGCTAAATTTTTTTTACAGATGTTACTGATTTTGATAAACAACAAATAATTACCTCTGCATCCTAACTCAAGCTACCATAAAATGTGCATTTCTAAGAGACAAAAAAAAAAAAATGTAATATTATTAATATTGCAGACAGGAACACAAACCTGCTTCATGATTTGAAACAATATCACTCATTAAAACATGCAGAAACTAAGAAATAAATTTTTCTATTTAGATATTTATTTTGTTAAGACAACTTAACAAACTTTAAGACAACTTTCACTTTGGAGCAAAAATCTGGCTTTAAACTTGAAAGAAATAAAGACTTGATATTTATCGTGATAATTATCGATATCAACTGATATGAAAAAAATTACCATGATGATTTTTTTGGGCCATATCGCCCAGCCCTACTTGCAGAGGTTTCACTACTTTCTGCGGCTTCGCAAGTGCAAGTTATTGGCTGTAAATGAGGGACAGAAACTCTTGGATTTAAAAATATCTTCATTTGTTTTCTGAAGATGAACGAAGTTCTTACTGGTTTGGAACGACATGAGAGGGTAATTAATGACAGAATTTTCATTTTGGGGGAACTAGTCTTATCTTTATTCTTGAATAAATCTAAACAATAAAAATATAATAAAATATAACTAAAAATAGTTGGAATTTGCAGATGCTCGTGCATGAATGTGACAGCAGGTAAAAGCTATTCAAAAATAATAACATGTCAGCAGCCATGTCACCCTGCAGCCCAAGACTGGTTGCCCACAAGTTAAGCATGGTTGAGCCTGGTCAGTACCTGGATGTGAGACCTGTTGGGAAAACTAGGTTGCTGTTGGAAGGGGTGTTAGTGAGGCCAGCAGGGGGTGCTCAACCTGTGGTCTGTGTGGGTCCTAACGCCCAGTATAGTGATGGGGACACTATACAGTAAAAAGCACCGTCCTTCGGATGAGACGCTAAACCGAGGTCCTGACTCTCTGTGGTCATTAAAAATCCAAGGATGTCTTTCGAAAAGAGTAGAGGAGTGACCTCGGCATCCTGGCCAAATTTACCCATTGCCCTCTGACCATCATGGCTTCCTAATCATCCCCATATAATGATTGGCTTCATCACTCTGTCTCCTCTCCATCAATAAGCTGGTGTGTGGTGGGCGTTCTGGCACACTATGACTGCCGTCACATCATCCCGGTGGATGCTGCACACTGGCGGTGGATGAGGAGATACCCCCTGACAATGTAAAGCGCTTTGAGTGCCTAGAAAAGTGCTATATAAAGCGAACAAATTCTTTATTCTATTATGTGGTGCGATAAAGACCAGGAAATTTAGGCCTATCAAAAATAAATAATAAACGTTTGCTTATATATACCAGTGGGAATTTTTCATGTTAAAATAGGGAGCGCCATTGATATTCAATTCGGTCGGCTCCGAAGTTGCAATTTCTCGGATCGGGGACGGCAGAGAGAGCGATCCAAATCGAGAATTTTTTATTCTTTTTTTTTCCCCGATTGTGGAAATTATTCTGTGTTACTTCTGAAGCCACACGATAGCTTATGTGAGCTACATATGAATATTAAGTCCTTAATAAAGTTAACAACCAAATTTTTCTACGCTGTTGGTTGTCAATCATTCGTTCAGCCTTAACCCTGTATGCGTTCGGTTACAGCAGTCAGTGTCGGTAAAGCTTCTCCAAGATAATTCTGTGCTTCCCCAATGAAACTGGGATTGTAAAAGACTGTCTATGATTTTGCAAACAAAAGGACTTTATTTCTGCCGGAGTTTAATGTTGTTTGTTACTTAAATAGGTGTCTGTGAGAATAAAAAAAAACCACTGGGGTAGAAAATAATATAAAGTTTTAAGTGTACAGTAACGAAATTTAAAAACTGTAAAAGAAAGGTCAATAACTGTATGCACTGATATATATACACTAAGCATCAATTTCTTGCCCTTGTGCCTTCTGCAGTTTTTTAAACACGAAGAGCTTACAATGTGGATCATAGGGGACTAGTCAATCCTCTACATTGTGAGTAAATCACTCGTATATGCGACTAAATCTTCACTCTGGGAGACTAAATGATGTCTAATATTAGCCAAAGGCTAATCAATTCTCAGATTTTACTCACCAGTTTGTGAGTTGGATGCTGAGTATATGATTACCACAGATATATTTTCACTCACAGAACACACTGACTGAGCACTTCAGAGTTTCACTCACCGTCAAGCGATCTGTGATATTTTTCAGTTAATCTGAATGGAGGAGCAGCACACCTGTGTTTGTGTATTTGGTGTAACGTAAACTCTAGTGTGAAGGTGCACGACTCGCTGTCGCTTTCTCTCACACGCGCAAAGTGAGGGAGAGAGCGAGATAGTCTTACATAACATGCAGAATTGATTGCGCTACATGTAAACGATATACTTTTTTGTATTTGCCTGTAAAAATAACAGTTCCTTTGGAATTTTTCAGCTTTTAAGAACTGCCGGTTTCTCCAGTAGTGGGCGGAACAAATGCGCAAACGGCAATCTCATTGGCTGGCGCTCACCTATTATCCTCCCTGTTTAGATTTCAGCGAATCAGTTGAGCAAACGCACACAACCTGATTAATACTAATGAATCCAGTAGCTCATTAATCCTTAGTGCGTTTTATATTGTTCTAGTAGAATTCGTATAATAATAACCTCTTATCAGTGTATTGTTCGTTTTTTTTTTTTTTGACAGGAACACTGAATGACCAAAAAAACGCCACCAGCACCCAGTCCTAAGTTCCTGGGTTACAAGTTTAATTCTAAGTACTAAACTTTAATTATAAATATACTTGATTAATCATCTTAGAATGCTGCTGACTGATATTAAGAGGGTATCTTAGATATAAAAAGCTGTACCATATTACAGAAACATATATTGTTTGTAAAATGGCATAACTTATTATATAAGATAGTATAGGATTTCCTCTGGCCAAGGAAACAAAAAAAACGATACTAGCCATGGTGATTCAATTGCCAGGTGTCCGTGAGGTGACTGTATAAAAACAGTTTGTGCTGAACTGTATTTGTTTTGTCCTATCGTATCTATCATATGTTGCTGCCTTATTACTGTGCTATACATTTAAAAGAAATTTATTTAAATTTTATAGTATATACTTATGTTTTATAGTATATACTTATGTTTTTAATGAATGGATTTTATAATGATACAAATAGCAATGTGTAACATTTTTACCATATTTAGTGCAACACTTTTTATTTGTTCCACACAAAATATTGTTTTTTCATTAAATGTTTGGATTTCTAAAATTATTTTGCACTGATTTTTCTAGAATAACTTTTGCTGCCGAATTATCCAATAACCTAGTTTATGATACATTTTTGTCATAGATTATAAATAAAGGGATGATGCATTTATATAGCGCTTTATTGTGTTTTGTTGTACACCCAAAGCGCTTTACATCATATGGGGGGTCTCTCCTCAACCACCACCAATGTGCAGCATCCACCTGAATGATGCGACGGCAGCCACAGGACAGCGGCGCCAGTGCGCTCACCACACACAAGCTACAGGTGGAGAGGAGAGAGAGAAATAGAGCCAATCAAGTGGACGGGGATTATTAGGAGGCCATGATAGACAAAGGCCAGAGGGGCAATTTGGCCAGGACACCGGGGTCACACCCCTACTCTTTACGAGAAGTGCAATGGGATTTTTAATGACCACAGAGAGTGTCAGGACCTCGTAACGTCTCTCCGAAAGACAAATATAATAAAAGAAAGAATATACCTAGGCCTATATTTTTTCATATTGTTTATTTTATTTTTCTTTATAAATAAGTAGTCTGTATCTAGTAGATTGTGAAAGAATGCTTATCAGTTCCACACACAGAGACATATAAATTCTACATTTATTTAAATGAAAAAAAAAACTTCACTGGTATCGGATCAATATCGGCCAATACTGAACCCTAGGTCGCGGAATCAGTATCGGAGGCGAAAAAGCGCGGTTCGGAGGCACATAGCTTCTCTCTATAGGGCCTTTCGCAGCGCGGGAACCTTTTCATAGTACCAGAGCTAATTGTGGAACTACCCATTTTTTGGCATTTTCGCACCGCCGGAATTGGGTGTGATTTTAGTACCGGACTGCCATTTTCGAGAACCAAATTAGCTCCTACACCGGAGCAGGGTATAACTGGCACAACTGGTACTAATCGTGACATAACTAGACATTGATTGGCCAAACGCATACGAAAACGCCCTCACCCGCCATGATTTAAAACGCGTGTAAACATACTGTAAACATTGTCAAATTATTTCGCAAGTATGGAGAACAGCGATAGATGGACGGACGCTGAAGTGCAGGCACTTGTAGCAAATATAGCACTGCCAGTTGTCGTTGGAGATTCTTAGTCCTCCTTTCCGTTCTTTCAATCGCTTTACGTATACATCAACATTCCATGTCCATTATTGTGAAACCCGCAAGACACAACAAAAACACCGCTCTGATCACAGTGTCCTCCATCCTCCTGTTGTTAACGTTGTTCTTCTTTGTTTCCGTTGTTGAACGCCGCACACAAATGACGCTGCTGTCGACCGGCTTACGTCATTTCCTAGTACACACTGTCTTCTTTTTGTTTTATGGTGAATAACTCCTTAGGAGCATTATCACCACCTACTGTACTGGAGGTCAAGTAAACTTTCATAGGTGATGAGTCTGAAATTTGAGTACCAAAAAAAAACCTTCCATTCAAAACACCCAAAAACTATGGTGGATGTTTCCGATTCTCTCCAATCTATGGCGCACTCAGATCACATGCTCATGCTAGCGCTGCGTGTTCAGCTCCTCTAACACTCACAATTAAGTACACACTGTCTGTGTGAATGCAACCCTTTAAATGGTACTGGGAAATAGTTTGCGCAAAATCGTCCCAGTACTTTAGTACTGTACATTTAGTTCTGGAACTAAAGCGGTGCAAAAGGCTCTAATCTTAGCTTAATATGCAGAGACAAGAACATTTAAGCCAATTGTTGTTAGATTAGTCAAACACTGATTGGTTGCTTGAGCACATTGACAGACATTGGATTAACTAATGGCTGTTTGTCCAATCCAGGGGCAAAGGAAGTGTTTGATGACCAAAAAACAAACACTTTAGCTTTACCAAAAAATTTTTACGGAAAGGTAGAATGTGATTTCTTGAGCACCTGCTTAAAGCTAACCCTAACAAAACTGTCACAAGTTGATTCTGGCTGTCAGTTTGCATCAAAATCTTCTTCTAGCCTATATTCAGTCTTATTTTTGATTAAATATTGCAATAATCAATTCTTAAAAGACCCAAACATGAACATTACTAACTGTCTGTGATTTCTCACTAATGACATCTTCACAACATTTAGCCCGCTGGTCGCTGAAATCGCATTAACCAAAACCCGTGCAAGCAAAAGAGCTGTAATTCAGTCCAGTGATGCAATGGCCTCTTTTGCTTGCTTATGTCAACACAGACCAATACTCTTGTTAAGCTACAGATGTGGTTTCCCTGGAAACAGAGGCATACCACCAGAAAGAATAAGTCTCTGACAAAGCCCTGAACACTGGACCCTGTGCTGCGAGTGGCCTATTCATTCCCTGACACTTCTTACAGCTGGACATCATGAATACACAACTGGAACCAGAGGAAGGCAGCTGATATGTTGAGGTAAGAAGAATGTATGTATATTAATATGGTATGCGTTAAGAAACAACTGTGCTGATGTAATGACATTACATCATACTACACTTGTGTCCAAAGCACAAACTTTGCACCAGACTCAATTCAAAACCACTGACAAATGTAATAAAGGGTTTGTTTGTTGACATTTAACGTTGACTATTTTCAAGCACTTCCGGTATGTTCCTACTTGACACCACTGCTGGAGTTCAGAAGGGCAATTATTACGTCAATTTGATTGAATAATAAAGCAAATAAACTTTTAAATATGAATAAGTCGGACATTGTTAAAAGTTATGAAATGTGTGAATAATTTGAACACACTGTGGCTTTAGCATTAGGTCTATCTACGTGATAACATTATTGTGGATCGCAGTTGATAAACAGTGATATTTTCAGCCTAAATACCGCATTTGTTCCTCTTATTATGTAAGAAGGTTAACAAAATAATATATTTATTGACATACATATGTAAACACACCAGCTAACACTGGACAGCGCTTGACAAGTAAGCTTTGCATCACTCCGAGCAGCACAAATCACTCAAACTTCCATATCTACCGCATACAATCGCTTTAAATAGGCTTTACACACGTCTTTACTGTTTTCCTCCCATGTTTCTGTGATCAGACCAGGAACTGTTTAAGATTACAGCTCTAGATCAGTAAAGCTCAGCTTAGACTCTATGTAAAGGTGTGATCAGCTACAGGAGCTCTCCTAGGCCTCCAATATCAGGGAATCTGGACTGAACTACACTGCATTTAAGCTCTGATGCACCATCAACAGCCTCGCATGCCCCAGGTGCCGCTCACCTCTCTGTTGAGGCTCGGGATGGTGCTCGGGTCTCCGTGTGCGGTGCCGCTGGAGGGTGTTGGCGGAGCTCCGGCCTTCCCTGCGCCGCCGCCGCCCCGCTTATTCTTCCTGCGCTTCGCTCCGCGTTTAGCGTCTGTGGGACTCATTTCTACCCCACGAAATACACAGACAGCGCTCCGTCTACAAACAGCGGGGTCCCGGGTGCAATGCCAGGCTCTGGCGCTGCGAATGCAAGTAAAATGTAACTGTATTTGAGAGATATAATCTAAGATTCTGCCGACTTGTTCACAGTATAGCAGACTTCAAATTCCAATATGGCCGACTCAACAGGAATTGGCCAATGGTGTTTACGCCATGACGCAATAGCGTATGATGCGCTTGGGGCTTATGGGAAAATGAGTTTTATTTTTGAGTTTTATTGTTTAATTATTACTCCTTGGTTAGATGTTGTGTCTGTGTCGGTGCTGGAAGATTGTTAAAGACAACCCCATTCTCATTCTTAATTTCTGCATGCGAGCATAAATGGATAATGAAGCTCTTTGTTATTCTATTTATTCTGGTGTCTTGCTCTATTTTAAGTTCTCTCTCATCCCACTTATTTAAGTCTCTTACAAGTGCGTTGTTTTTCTGGTCAATGTTTTGTTGTTGTTGTTGTTGTTGTTGTTTCTTGCTAATAATTTAAAATTACCGTTGCTCTTCGAGGCCATGTTTTTAATCGCAGTAATAATTTTAGTCATTAGGTGGCGCTGATTAGCTTATTCTAACTTGCGTTTTTTTGTTTTTTTTTTTTTTTTTTTGCGTAAAACAGCAGGCGAAATATCCAGTTTAGAGGTCAATATATGGGTCATTATTATACAATATTGACAGCCATTCTATCATAGCCGCGTATTCCATATCTATATAATATATATATATATATATATATATATATATATCTATAAAAAATGAATGTGGGATTGTTAACTGAATCTGCCCTCACCTGTGACTGTGAGTCAAATTTCACCCATCAAAACCATGAAAAATTCATGAAATCTTCATTGCAGTGCAGCGGGTCTAAAGACTCCAAATCTTGTCCATTTTCTTTTCTTTTTATCTCTTCATGAAGTCTATTACGATAACAGTGTTAGAAAATATATAGTGCTATTAAATTAAATATTAATTAAAAAAATAAAATGTCAAAATGTTTGTGGTTAATATTAATAACGTTTGGCCTTTTCATAATATCCGGACACATAACAACTTATTCTGCTATAAATGAATGCTTTACAGCTTAAAGCTGCTATTTAATGCAGGGCCATCACTAAAGTAAAATAAAATAAACGGGTGGGCCACCTCTCACACTAAACTGAAAAGTAGGTATGTTACCGGAACTGTCAGTATGGACCCACTTTAGATGTCTCTTGCAACAAATGAATTCCTCCCTATTATGCAATACAATTTCTTGCAGTAACTGCTGTTCAAAGGTGTTGTTAGTTGTCATTTTTGTTTTTGCCTTTAGTCCCATTTACAGAGAACAGGTATGTGTGAAGGCCTAAGGGGTCTCTAAACTAGGTCCTGGAGGGCCGGTGTCCTGTAGAGTTTAGCTCCATTCCTAATTAAACACACCTGAACCAGCTAATTAAGGCGAGGACAGACTTTGGAGACTCCTGGCCTAAATCTTAGTCAATGTAAAATATTTTGACTGAAAAAAGGTATACAAATGTAAGACCATAACTAGTAAAGACCATACATGATAATAAATAAATTGTGGCAGTTTGAACCTTTTAATCTCTTAATTTGATGTAGTGTCGTCCTTCAACCAACAGATGGCGACTGTTGCATTGCTGCAGTTTTATCGCTAGACAGAAATCAAAACTTTGAACTATTTGGTTGTTTAGTAGAAGGTTTGCTGTAATCATATAAGGACAAGACAAGGATAACAACAGCAAGATAATTTTATTGCATTACTTTGATTACGTGATGATAAAGAACACTAACAGAAAATGCCATCTATGAAATAGCCTTCCAGAGATGATACTGAATATTGCTATATTTCTCAAAACCTCCAATGCACGTCAAAAAAAGCAGTGCATCATCTCATATACCTTTAAGCTCAATCTCCCTGCAGGCTGACAGTTTCAGGAAATCAGTGCCAAGGAGAGCAAAGAGATAAGTACAGCAGTAGCCGAGTACAATAGATGACAAATCCAAGACTTTAGATTGCAATCTAATACTTTTGCAACAGAGAAATCAAAATATCATGCATGACTCTGGATCGAAAATGTCAAACTATTCTAAAATACAATTTCACATTTTGTCTAATCTGTACAAATAAATTAGCAAAAGAACGAAACTATTAACAATCCCTACAGATTTCTTGCTTTGCTGGCTCAAATGAAGGCAACTCTAAACTACTGCAAAATGACCCGTAGTGCTAGGCACACCCTCTTAACTCTTAAGAAAGCACACCCAACAAATGCGAATTGCTTTCTTGTGTTTCTTCAGTAGAGTCAAAAAGTCAAGCAGTCTATTTTCAAACATACACTCAAAGAAAACGTACTTTCAAGTTTCAGCAGGACGTTTTTTTTTTTTTTTTGCCAGTTTCAAAGTCTTTTTCCTGTAGCATAGGCCTACTTAGATCCACCCTAAAAGTTTTCAGCTATTCATTACCGGGACGTGAGCTGTTCACGTCAGTAAATACAAAAGCAGAGTGGATCTTTCATATCCAAAGCACCTATATACAATCAATCACACATTTCATTTTCAAACCCACTCTGGGTGCTGGAATCGGAAGCCAAGCTGGAAGAAGAAGAAAGCATGGAGACATGCGGACGACCACTATACAGACAGTTCTGAATGTACTATGTTAAAGGCTGGATTACTCTAAATGACTTTTAAAAACAGAACAGGTTTTAAAACACTAGGTGTCATAAACATGTTGACTTTGTAAATAGTTACAGAGAAAAACTAGACATCATGTAATAAAAGACTGAGGATCACATAGGGTTACCAAGTCCACTGTTTTCCAGCGGAACTGCTGTTGCTGCAGGTTAAAGGGATACTTCACCCAAAAATGAAAGTTCTGTCATTAATTACTTACTAACCCTCAAGTTTCCTTCTTCTGTTGCACATAAAAGAAGATCTTGTGAATAATGTGGGTAACAAAACAGTTGCTGGTCCCCACTGACTTCCATAGTATGGAAAAAAATATAATATGGAAGTCAGTGGGGACCAGAGACTCTACCCACATTCTTCAAAATATCTTCTTACATTTAACTGAAATGCTTATATTGAAATATTTTATAAACTGTGCTGGATGTTCAGTTTTCTGAGGAAGGGGAACTATAGGGAACATTTGAGCTCCTACATGAAAACATATGGTTTATAATTAATACATGGTGACTTTCAAGTTGAAATTGTGTATATCGCAGAACAGTAACTGTAAAAAAAATTATTTTCGGCATATTTTAAGTTTTGATATAGGGTTATTGGGCTAGTTTTGGCCCATTTTTGATTAATCACTGATATAGTTTTGTTTCGCAGACCTGGCAACTCTGCTTTCAAGCCTGTCCAAACACAAGAAACTCACTCAGAACAAACTCACCTCATTGCAAGGAGACACACAAATATATGTGTTCTATAATCGTCTCAAATATCAACGTTTGATATTCTCTTAACTGGTGGAATCATAATCTGTAACTAAAGACATTGAAGTCTGTGCTGCTCAACATACACAATTTGTTTTGTGAAATCTGCAGACTGGCTCTTACTTTGGACAATGTACTCGTCCAGACTGTACAAATCGGGGCAAAAGTCATGTAGTGTATTCTAGCCTTTTAGCTAGTTTGGAGTTTCAAAGATTCGCAGAGTTGCTATATATGTATTTATGCATTTATATTTGAAATTGTCTCCATATTGTTTCCCTAAGTAGTATTATTCTTTCTTCTGCAGGCCCTTGCTGACCTCAGCCTCAGCACTGCATTCTGGGAAGTGGGGAGGTTGGGCAGAGTGAGGGGAGGGCAGAGGTTCTGATGGTGCATTGGGGGTTGTTGAGGCTAAAGGCTCAATGGGAGCAGCACTCCTAGAGTCCTCCGATTGGACAGATGAGCGTCCCCTATGGGAGTGTCGTCTCTCTGGGTGGGTGGAGGAAGGGCTCTTTCCTGGAGGAGGGGGGCGACAAGAAAGCTGGATGGTTTCCTTATCTAGAGCTGTGTTCTACAGGAGAGAGACAATATGTTAATGTTCACATGATGTGCACCCACCCAAAATGGAAAGGACACTGACAACAATTCAAGTAGGGAAGAGTAGGAGATGAAGTTATGATCTGGAGAAGATAGAGAGAGATCATTCCAATCTTAAAGAGACAGTGCACCCAAAAATAAAAATTCTGTCATCATTTATTCATCTTGTTCCAAAATTTTATGACTAAATTTCTTCTGTTGAACACAAAAAATATATATATTAAATATATATATTGGTCTACAAGACCTTTCACTGGACAAAAACAGTTAATGGGGAGTTATGCTATGCGAATACATATACGTATATGTTGAATTATGTTTTTTTTTTAAAGAAAGTTATGTCATATCATGACTGTTGCAGAAATTTCACATGGTCAAAATGTAGTGTGACCTTGGCTTTAAAGGGTCATTTTTTCATTTGCGTTTGCAACTTTTCATATTTGTAGGATTCAAAACAATTTTGTGCAGTTAAGTAACAGTTTTGTTTTTTAAAATATATTTAAGTGAGCTTTCAATTAAATTTCATGGGTAACAAACTATTCACATTTTTTTTCCCCAAAAATGTTCCCCCTTTTTTAATTACTTAAGTATATTCGACATTCTGAGTGTAAGGTTATTGCAGATGGTTTTTCTGAGGGGAGCATGGGTTTGAGTTTCTTATTAATTTTCAGCAATGTTGCTAAATTACTGCTTTATTTTTGCTTTGTCAACTTTATATAGTCTGGGTCTTAATGCTGACATTTACAGATTTTACATATTAATCTAAAATATGTGTATGAATCTAAATCATAGCCTTTTATATTTCCAAAATGTCCCACAATCTTGAAAAACTACCAGGCGCCACATTGGGGGGTGGGGGGGGGGGGGGGGGGGGGGGGGGGGGGGGGGGGGGGGGGGTGGTGGGTGGGGGGGGGTGTGGGGGGGGACGAGTGAAATTTAGGCGCATGTCCTAAAAGGTTGAAAACCCCTGCTCTAACTGAATAATGACACTAAAACATTCAAAATATCATCTTTTGTGTTCTGCAGAAGAAAGGCGCAGGAACAACATGAGGGTAAGTAAATGATGACAGAATTTTCACTTTTGCGTATACCTAAAATAAAGCAAGCTGTTCTGTGTTTTTCCCCATTTCTGTAAGAAGAAACATGTTCAAACTAAGATATAGAAGACAATATACATGACCTGGTTTCACTGAAAAGTCAATACTATCGATCACATCACAGTTGGGAGAAGACCACCGCAGTAAATGAAAATGGCAGAGAGTGAAAAAAGTTCATGACGGGATTAAAGCGAGTCAAGAATTCTCTAAGCTGCCAACTGTCCATGTCTTGTAGGGGAAAATGATCATCTTCAGTGATGTTATTGTCACTTTCTCCCAGTATAAAAGTGTATGTGTGAGGAGACAGAGGCGGGGAGGGAGGAGCATAGCAGTTAGTGTTAGTACATACCATTGCCTTGGAGCTAGTCAAAGGATAGCAATGCCATGGGGAGAGCAGAAGCAGAGGACAGAGACTAGTCTTACTCGCTGAGCACATACAGCACAAATTCATACACAACACTAACATAACCTCTAACACTTCAGCTGAGAGACATTTCACAAGGACTATTTCAGAAACACTCAGCTTGCTTGATTGAAGCAAAAATATAGCCACTTAAAGGGGCAGTTCATTCAGAAATGAACATTCTGACATTATTCACCCTCATATGCTTCCAGACACACATGATGCTGTTTTTCTTATCCAAACAAGCTGTCAAGTTCCAAAAAGAACAAAAAGCAATATAAATGCATGTAAATATAGTCCATACCTCTCTTCTGAAGCATTTGATTACTTTTTTGCGTCTATGCTGCAAGTTTGATGTAATGACGTGTGCTTACAAGACATGTGAACCAATGTAATTTGTTATTATTGATGTCAATTACATGCCATAGGAACCATATTTAATTTGAGAGCTGGTTATCAGTGCATCAACTTTAGTCTGGTCATTACAAAGATATCATTTCAGAACACATGGAAAAAGAATATAAGAAGACAAGGAAGAAGGGTTGAGGTAGTCCTGGGAAACTAGGCTAAAACCATGAACAGAACGGGAGCGGCAAGCAAGGAGTAAAAAAGGCACGTTATTAAGAACTGTCATTGTATGGAAAATATCCATGTGACAGTTCTTTTAAAAAAAACTCTTCTTTGCCTTATATTTGTGAATGGAAGGACCTGAGGTAGGTGAGTCTTGCAAAAACTTTCTTTTAGTAGTGGATCTATCCTTGCAATTGTGCATATCTGTTCTTCGGTACGGTGTGCGCTCAGCTGTCAAAAAGACAAAACCAGTTACTGAAAAGAAAGCTGACAAATCAAATAGGACGTGTCTGGACCCTATTAATAAATATATATATATACTGCCTTTAAAATAAAATAAAATACAAATTTAATTAAAAGGGAAAAAACTAAATCCTCATTTTATCTAAAATATCTAAATAACCAAATTAAAACTTTCAGTAAAATATTTCATCCAAAGCAATTTTTGTGCATAATTAAAAATCTCTCTCTCACGGTCATTAGATTTATTAATTTAAATTATTATATTACAATACTGCCAGAAGATGACAGATTTTCATATTATCAAAACACTTTCTTTGAAATTTTGATGGGAATGGTCAAGGTCCTAAGAGTGAGGCTCATTTTGGGGACGTTGCCAGCTGCCATGAAATAGACAATGTCTGGATTAGGTAACAGAGAGAGAGAACCCATTGAATTGGAGTGTTAATATTACAAGCAGTCAGTATTGCATGCACGCTAAAACAAACCTTCCAGCTAAAGCCCAGAAAGAAAACGATATACAGCAATAATGCAACAAATCCATATGGCACAGAATATCACATCAATAAACTCATTTAGAGAGCCACCATGAACATGGAGTGGAATGAGAAGATGAAAAGACAAAAAGTGGACCAGATTATGGTTGGGACATGAGGTATGGTATGAGGTAGGATCAGCAAATGCTGAAAAACCCAGTGAGAGTGAATAAGAGGCAGTCAGAGTGCAGAGACTGCTAGATTTGAGTGTAGTCAAAGAACTCAAGCTCATTAAAAGGAGGTTTATGTTTGGAATCAAATACCCAATATCCAGTGGTAGACATCACTTCGGGTCTTGGGAGAGCAAGGAAGGGATGTTGTACAGCCCTGCCCTTACAGTTCAAACTGTCAAATGAGATTCACATCAATGCCCATTCAGCCAGAGTCCCTGCTGCTGCTGCTGCTTTTTCAAGCAGTGACGTTAACAAAAAAGGACCATAGATTTTTTTAAAAGCTTAGGGTTTTACCAATGTATTATAAAGGAAAATGCCTCCTATACAACGCTTAAATTAGTATCACCAGAATATTCACTAATATAATTTATCTCCAGCAGAATCAATGCAAATATATTATGAATATTCAATATACCACTTAGCAGTTATTTAAATGTATACTGAGGTCTTAATTTCAAATATCAAAAATGAAATGTCCTTTCTGCATGATGGGGTCAAGTACAAACAATGAATGATAGGTAGTATGCATGATCGTGACAATGTAGACAAGGTGAAGACCAGTGACAACACTGAAAACAACACATTTACAGAGACAAACACCTTAATGACAGTGAGAAGAACTAAGACAAGGCTGGCAGTGAGGGGTTTATGGCGCAGTGAACTGGGATGGAAATGTAATAAGACATGGGGGTGGAAATGGCTGAAAATGCTTCACCCATGTCTCCATGTCTCCCTCTGAGCTCATAAAGTACATTCTGTCAAGCAATAAAAGGATTATAACGAGTCCTTCAGCAATTTTCAGGCACTATAGAGAGCAACACTTTTTTCCACATTTTTTTCAATGGGCTTGGTCCTGTGTTTAACATTGTTTTCCTTTTTTTTCAGCATAAAAATCAGCATATTAGAATGATTTCTGAAGGATCATGTGACACTGATGACTGCAGTAATGGCTGCTGAAAATTCAGCTTTGCATCACAGGAATAAATTACATTTGAAAATATATTAAAACAGAAAACACTTCTTTTAAATAGTAATAATATTTCACAATATCACATTTTTCCTGTATTTTTGATTAAATAAATGCAGCCCTACAAAACCCTTATTCAAAAACATATCGTATAATAAATTATGTATTTGGGAAAAAAATTACAATAGAAAACTAATGACTTATAGTCATTGAATATAAGCATAAAAACAGCATATTCAAATGTATACAATATATAAGTCTTTGGTTGGCTCTCTCGTGGATTTATGGATTATGGGTAGTACACTCTCAGAAAAAAACGTGCAAAAGCTGTCACTGGGGCGGTACACTTTTGCACCTTTTAGGTACTAATATGTACACTTTAGGTACTCCTTTAAGGTACCAATATGGACTCTTTAGGTACAAAGGTGTGCCTTTTGAAAAGGTACCGCCCCAGTAACAACTTTTGTACCTTTTTTTTTCTGAGAGTGTAGGGTAGTTTTTAACCATGAATTTGGCTTTTGAACATATTTAAAGAGGATGAAATATGGAGAAATGAAGCCTGATTTTTTTTACTTGCACCTGATGTGCTGTTTTCTAAAGTCATGTCCTATTTTATAGCTCTGGCATATTTTGTCCTGTGCTTGCTTACAATACAATAATCTCTAATATTTCCTGAGATTTAGAAGTTATGTAAGTCATGAGTACTGAGGGAGACAAACTGATTGATTTGATGCTGGTGTCCACAGTGGCTGTAATTTCAGTGACGGCTATGCTTCGGAATTATGTGTAATCCAAGTACTAATCATCAGGGGCCGAGAGGATGACATTGGTTATTTTTTAAGCAAAGCATATTAACAGACGACAGCAGCTGCAGTTATGATGTGCAGACTGTTTCTCATGTGTGAGTGCGTGTGCTCACCACGATAACAGAGACTCCAGGGGAAATGTTGCTCTGTTTCTGCACAGAGTTAAAGTGCTTTTTGAGTTTACCTGCTACCTCCATCTTCATATTGTTTTCCATTGCAGAATCCTCCTGTTGGTTATTGAAGTGGATTTAGGATAGGCCAATCTAATGGCGAGCAATATAACTGTGTTCACCAGAACATACAGACTAAATTGTAGGTTTCAGTTTGAAAAATAATTTGAAGCATAAATCAAAACCACTTCTAATACAGCTCAAATGACTCAAATAATGTTTTATGAGTAAGTATGCAAGTGAATCCCTTGTGGCCAATCATGCCACATTTTGGTATATTATATCTTATAAATAGAAATCTGATACTGTAATGTAGCACATGCATTACCTAACTTGACAAAAAACATACACATACACACAGCACTAAACCTTTTCACACACATTTACCGTGACCCAGGGGTGAGACAGAACATCCTCCGCTGTGTATCTGGCCTCCACATTCACCTGCAGCATGTGACCAATCAACTCCTGTGCGAACACACCATGATCATATTTTCAATAAACAGATGTCAAGAAAATGTAATACATTTTATCATAAAAACAGAAAAGGTACACAAAAAGACAAAATAAATAGTTCCCCTTCAGGAACTCGCGCTGCATCAGAAACGCTTTGGGAACGTCTCTGTGTGATTTGACTATGCTCTGAAGCATGTTTGAAATCAGTCCAATGGAATGGCAAGATGTCATCTGATCTGAGGACCATCATTCTTGCCAAGAAGGTTTCGGCCAAGAAGTACTGATGCCTGTGGTGCTGGACTTCTGAGGGCAGGCCCTCATTATACAGTGCCCGTCTCTCCTTATGCCCTCAGGAGATCGGTCTGTCAACCCTATCACCCGTGGTGCTTCAGGGCACAGCAGTCTAACAGTGAGCACAGCTCTCATTGTCCGCTCGGAAACGTAGTGGCTCTGGGAGTCTCGCATCCTCCAAGGAGGTTATTAGAGCAGTCAGCTTGGTCGTTCCCTGCTGTTCATCCGCTTCAGGGCACCGAGTTGACTGCTTAAAGTACTCCAGAGGTCAGTCTTGAGAGACTGATTGCCTTAATAGACCATCATATTGACGATTGGTTGATATTAGCTCAATCGGAGCAGATGGCTGTTTGGCATCGAGATGCCGTCCTCGCCCATATGAAAGAGATGGGGTTAAGGTTGAACGCCAAGAAAAGTGTGCTTTCTCCAGTACAGAGAACCACTTATCTGGGCAATGTGTGGGATTTGACCACGATGCAGGCACATCTGTCTCCTGCTCAAATTGAGTCGATCCTCACAGCCGCAAAGAGGGTGAAGCTAGGCCAGTCACTCAGTCAAACAGTTTCAGAGACTGTTGGGTCTGATGGTGGCTGCATCCAACGTGACACCTCTTGGCCTGCTGTACATGAGAGTCCTGTAGTGGTGGCTCAGAACCAAGGAGTTTTCCCTGAGGGGCAACTTGCTTCGCATGATCAAGGTCACACGATGAGGCTTACGTGCCTTAGTCATGTGGAGGAAGCCTTGGCCTCTGCCGTTTGAACGTCTGAAACCTAAAATAAGTAGTATATGGTTGTAAACATTGAATATTTGTGATAATATGACAAGCGCTCAGCGCATCCGATCTGGCTATGCGCCAGGCAAAGCGCGAAAGCGGATTTAAATTCAGCAGTTGATGACGTGACCCAATGAAGGTTCTAATCACACCGGTGTGATCGTACGCTTCAGGGATCAGACAAGACTGATCACAGCGGTGTGATCATACGCATCAAAGGGTTAACATATGTAGCAAGGATTGGAACATTCATTGACTTGAATTGTGAGCAAAAACAGAGGCAATCAGTTGTGAATATAAGGGATTTAATAAATGAAACTATATCTAACATATAAATAACTAAAACATATATACACAGAATGAAAAAAAGTAAGGAAAAGATAGAGAATAGAAAAAGAATGGCAGTATTTAACATCACTTAACCACAACCTCTGAAAAACCATCAAAGAATCCAATAATCGCCTTAAAATGGACTGAGATTTAAACACGCATCTGAATAATTTCAAGCGGTTACTTGCATTGATTTCGATTGCTGAAACATGAATCCTGATGCGGTAGACACCGGAGGTCTTTGATGAGTTTGTGAGGAGTGAGCTGGAAGTTTTACTTCTGGTTCTTCTGACGAAGGAAAAGTCCACAGCAACTAAAGTTACTTAAAGATAAAAACTGCCGGAAAATAACTCACGAGGAGTCTTGAGAGTCTTGAAAGTGTTGCTCAAACGAAGAGGGTTTCTGATTCAAGATTATTTCGGGCTAATCAGCGTTTGAGGTTCCATGCACACCCCCCTTTTTTGGGTTGAATGGCCAATGAGAGGCATGGATTTTGAGCGGGAGAAACTTTCTTTGTCTCTGTTTATGGCCCATTTGCATGTTTATTGCTGGTCTGGAAGATTGGTGCAGTTTTACCCCAAATATGCTACAAATAGTAAGATGCATTTCACGATCACATAGTGTAGATCATTGTTTGAGGAATAAAGAGCTGATCATTTTGATACCAAGAATGAAACATCTAGAAGATCTTAAAGCAGAGATACACTCATATACCTGAATATACGCTTTGAGAGTCTAACTAATACAAATAAGGAGTTGTAACTAGGCTAATACAATAGGGAAACATACAAACAACACATGCATATACCAGATACAATTATAACTGATTAATTATAGTCTAAATAAAGAAATGTCTTTATGTGTGTGTGTTTGTGTGTGTGTGTTAGTTTGCATGGTCAGCCAGGCCCATTGTTGCCTGACATCGGGGTAATTTACAGCTCTTTGGGAGGTTTTTGAAGTCAGATGGGGAATGGATAGTGGGGGGGACTGGGTAGAATCTCCTTGATGCGAGGAACCGTTGGCAATTAGAAGACCCCCATACACACTTAATCTCTGACCACACTGTACTTTTATATGCAAATGTGTCAAAAGGCTTAAAAGGGTCTCTTAAGCCATAAAACCCCAAAGATCATCCATGATTCTACGCAGACGCTACAGTGGGCATAGCTCATAGCTTCCGGTATCTCAACTGAGGTTGTTGAGACCATACTCCAGTCCAGAGCTCCCTCCACAAGTAAACTGTACTCTTTGAAGTGGAACCTTTTCTTGGTGCGACATCCGTCAGCTGGACCCAGTCAACTGCCTGGTTGGTTCAGTGCTGGACTTACTGCAGGAACAGTTTTCCGCAGGGTTAGCCCCCTCCACCCTGAAGATGTACGTGGCAGCCACAGTTGCTTACCACATCCCCCTGGGTGGTCAGTCATTGGGGAGAAACCCGTTGGTTACACATTTCCTCCATGGCACATTGAGGCTGAGGCCTGCTTCACGCTCTAGAGTCCGGTCCTGGGATTTGGCCGTGGTCCTAGAAGCTCTCTGTAATCCTCCCTTTGAACCCCTTGAGGAGGTTCGGGAAATGTTCCTTACAGTTAAGATCATCTGATCATCTATTTCCTTAAGAGAGTTGGTGACTTTCAGGCCCTTTCTGTGGCCCCTTCTTTTCTGGAGTTTGCACCTGGTATGGCTAAGGCATTCTTATACCCTAGGCTAGGGTATGTGCCTAAGGTGCCCACCGTGGTTCTATGGCCCGTTATGCTGCAGGCTTTCTATCCTCCTACCCTTAGGGACCCAGACCAGGAAAAGCTTAATCTTGTTTGTCCAGTCAGAGCACTGGATGCTTATGTCCACAGAGCTTCCCTGTGTAGGCAGTCTGATTATTTGTTTACTTTGGTCCGCCCAAGAGAGGTCTCCCGGCAACCAAGCAGACCTTAAGTCGGTGGATTGTGGATGCAATATCTTTGGCTTATGAGTCCACTAACCTCCCTTCACCCCGGGGGTCAGAGCGCCACACTCTACTAGAAGTGTGGTAGCCTCCAGGGCCTTTCTCTCTGGGGTGTCAATGCATGACATCTGTATCGCTGCAGGCTTGTCCACCCCACTTACGTTTGTCAGGTTTTACAACCTTGACATGGGAGCCACTCCTGGCTCCTCTGTTCTCTCATCCTAGTTGTATAGTGTTCCACACTAGGCAGGAATTTGTAACCATGGCGGAGTGAGTTTTTAATGCAGCGCAAGATCCTGAAGGGGAACGTCGCTAGGTGACGTATGTAACCATGGCTCCCCTAAGAGAACGAGACACTGCTGCATGTGCTTTTAAACTTCCTGCTCACCACATCATCCTGCTTATGACATCTCGCCATTCGATTGGACTGATTTCACACGTGCTTCAGAATGTGGTCATGCAGAGGCATTTCTGATGCAGCGTCTCGTTACATAACCTGGCGACGTTATTTTAAATCTTTGTGCTTTAAGTTAAGGAATTATGGAAACTGAGGACATACTTCAGTGAATCCAAACTTCGAAAGGACGTTTAGTTTGTAATTTAGTTTGTAAAACATTAGTCTTAGCGACACATTTAGTCTCAGCCCTAATGATCTAACGTTTCTGGATTATGTTCAGGCCCAAACCGAATCTACTTTTTTAAAATAATATATATAATACATTTTAAAAATAATCTTCTATATTCTATATATAAATATATGTTAAATATAATATTATATATAATATAATCTAGATACCGGCCTGGTTTCCATTTAAAAAGACCATTAACATGATCTAAAAATGTTTACTGCTTGTCCACATTTGCACACACAGCAAAAATTCTGTCATTCAGTGCAGAATAATATGTTAGAAACCCAGCAAGCAAAACAGTTCTAAAGCTGGATGGGGTGAATGTGAGAGGGGGAGGATGTGAATGAGATTATATAATAATGTGAGTAGGATGAAACAGAGTAGGGTGCAGTCAGGACAGAATATAGCATAAAGAATGAAGGATGTTAAGGTAAATGGGTGAGAGTGTGTTTAAAGCATGCTAAAGGAATAGTTCAGCCAAAAATGAAAATGTGTTGCAAATTTACTCACTCTCACGTCATTCAAGATGTAGATGATTTTGTTTCTTCATCAGAACAGATTTAGAGAAATTTAGCATTACATCACTCACTAATGTTACTATATGTTACTAATGCTACTCAACTCTGATGAAGAATGAAACACATCTACATCTTGAATGGCCCGTGGGTGAGTACATTTCTAACAATTTCGACTTTTTAGGCAAACTATTCCTGTAAGTGTTGCCAGTGTGTGTTTGTCTCCACTCACTTTAGCAGAATCTGTGATATTGTCCCAGAAGGGTGATGGGAACTCTAAACGCCCCACTAGAATCTGATCAAAAAGGTCCTCCTGGAGGTTATTCTCACTACAAAAACAAATGCCAAGCACACAGACAATAAAAATATATATTTAATGTTTAACAACTGCTGAGAACAATACATACAAAACATGAGCAATATGAACAACATGAGACTAAATATTAGATTTTAAACACTGTAGATTATTAACACGAAGGACTGAGCAGGTACTATCTTGTGGTACCTGCGGAAAGGTGGAAAGCCACATAGGAGGATGTAGGTAATTACTCCAGCTGCCCAGATGTCCACTTTTAGCCCATATCTGCGGCGATGCCCAGACAGAAAGACACAGTTAATAACATTCAGCCCCCAGTATTTTAAAGGCTATTAATCACAGCTATTCATGCCATCACTTTAGAAAAACAATAATAAATAAATAAATATAATAAACGATAAAAAAAAAAACAATGCTGATATGAAAACAAAACAATCAGTGATTCTTACCCTGACTCTGTTATGATTTCTGGGGCAACATAAGTAGGTGTTCCACAAACAGTGTAAAGCGGCCCTTCAACCACTGTGGCTAAGCCAAAATCACCCAACTTTAATGACTTTATACCATTAGGGTACTCACACACCTACGACACACATAGTGAAAGAGGTAAAAGGATTATTTTTATCCACCCGGATTTACATTTTTTTCTTTTGACATACCTTAAGTCATTTTCCACAAACAAAGTGCAAAGTTGTTTTCTTCACAGGTTTTGTATTTCTGTACTGCTGTGTATGTGTTAAAGATGTGTGAACTAAAGTATTTTCAGATTTATTGTCTCTGTGCAGAATGTGTAGGTGTATATACCTGTATACTGTATATTTAATGTCTCTTTTGAGGATATGTTTGACTGCATATATAAGCGTACCAGCAGATTCTCAGGTTTGATGTCTCGATGGACGATACACATTCTGTGCAGATATTTGAGAGCCGCCGCCAGGTTGAATACCATTAAACTAGCATCTCTTTCAGTGTATTTTGTTGAGGAGGTGATTGCATCAAACAGATCTCCACCCTGAAACACACAGATGGCAATAAAAATAACTAAAAATCTCAATCCCTGTATTTTGAATAAAACACACTTTCACCCAGAGGTAACATGTTTTGGCCTTTATATGGGCTAAGTGTTTGATCAATATTGAAAGCGGCCATTTAGTGCAATGTTGCTGACAACAATACACAGAATTTGTAATGCATTTAACTTTCATATAATGCAGGGTGTATCTTATTTTATATTTGGGGATTTTATTTAATTGTGAAAATTATATTAATTAATTATATTATATTATATTAATATTTTCGTTAGTTTAGTTTAATTTCGTTTTTTTACATAAACTACTGTCAAAATTAAAAGACATTTTATTTGTTGCAACATATTTTAGATCTAACTAAATTGCTTTTCATCAAAGAAGTATAAATAAATATAAAAAATAAAAAATCACAGTTGTCTCACGGATTCCACAAAGATTTTGCTGAAAAATCGATATTCAGGAGTTACCATAATAACTACATTAGATTACAGTAAAATTACATAATATATTACTATACTATCTATATATATATCTATAATATAAAACAGAGGTCCAGTAAAATAAAGTTATTTTTAAATTGTAATATATTTCACATACTAAACAGTTTATTGTATTTTTTTAACACACTTAAAGGCCGCTTTGTTCAGCATTAAAAGACTTCTTTAAAAAAAGATATAATATTTCTTAAATACTCCTTCAGCTGCCATGGTAGTTTGAATGGTAGTGTCTGATATAAAAACAAAATAAATATCAAATGATATATTAAAAATCAAAGAATTATATATAATTATGAAGTTCAGAAGTTTCAGAAGCTGAGAAATGTTGAGAAATTTATAGACTGTATCAGAGTGTATAAGAAGTGACTAACAAACAGTACCTTCACAAGTTCCATGACTAGATAGAGCTCAGTGGGCGTATCCACCTCCTCAATCAGCATGATGATATTAGGATGCTTAACACGCCTCAACACTGCCACCTCACTCTCGATCAGGTGCTCCTGTGTGTTCAAAGCATGTGTCACAACAAATTCCCAACTATACAGCAACTCTCTGCATTATTTTGCCTTTAGCTGCCGAGGCATGAATTCCTGAGGTTTTCTCTTGCAGGAAACCAGGCAAACAGGAAATCAACTTCCTTGGTTAAAACACAGACTGAAATTAGATTATGAGACATTGGCCACCAATATAACTGCTGTTTACATATCATTCATACATGGCCAAAAGAATGTGAACACCCCTTCTAAATAATGGGTCTTGCTGTTCCAGTAATTCCAGTGAAAAGGAATCAAAATTCAGCAGCATACAATGACCTTACAACTTTGGTGCAACAGTTTGGGGAGGAACTTTACCATTCTAACCCCAGTAGATAAAGGGAGATCCATAAATACTTTTTTTTACTGAGTTTGGTATAAAAGAGCTTGACTGGTCTGTACAAAATCCCTTAATGCCATTGAACACCTTTAGGATAAATTGGGTGTCATTTGTTGGTCAGCTTTTCTCCCATGACTTGCAAAAACTGCAGCATACTGGATTAATGGAAATACATAAAATATAATCTAATCAGCCATATTAAATGGACCAAAGAAATAATTCACGGACCACCGAGACGTAAATAATTTGCATTGCAATAACTCAACCTTTCAGGCAGTGTTCAAAACTCCTAAACAGCAATAATTGCATCATTATAAGGCCACAATATATGTATTATCAATAAAAACAATGCAAAATACAGTTTCGTGGCTGGTAAGGAATATTTATAGCTGGTATTTTCTCAATTCACTCTCTCCATTGGCTGGTGTCGCAAAAAGTCTGTAAAGTCCAACTCCTTTTGGCCCCCCCCCACCCCCCCCCCCCCCCCCCCCCTCTTCAAAAAAAAAAAAAAAAACAAATTTGTTTTTATCGATGATCTTCAGTGCAAACTCCTTTCCAGTGGATCTGTGGAAAGAAAGAAATAGAACAATAGACTTTGTTTCAGGGAGGTTAATGAAGGTCTGTTTTGAGTGCATTCCTCAGGAACCAATTTATAAGCTGGATGTCCTTTTTGTGCACAAGAGATCTTCCTTTGAAAATTCTATCCTAAAAACACAAACAGGAAAACCGAATCTAGATGTGGACAGTATTATTTATGTATTTTAATCAGAGATCACGACAATAACCAACTTAGAAGGGAGAACAAACAAAATACAACACAATTCTATTGACCCCGAAGAGCTATTTTATCGTTTTCTGACAGAACATAACAAAGAAAAAAAAAACATTTTTAATTATTTTGTAACTTGTAATTTTCTTACCGTTCGACACACTCCTTTACCACAGCAAAGTTCCCGTCACCTATGACTTTGCCAATTTTGAACTTGTCCAAAATAGTGGAAGCAGCAAGGTTCCTGTTTCCATTAACTAAAGGGAACAAACCAATACATGAAACATATCAGACTAAAACGAACATAATTTTCTTACCATATGATCAAAAATGTTTTCATGTGAAAAGTCATGAGTGTAGGGATGTTTTGTAAAACCACCAACATCCTCATCCAGCAATTCGAATTTGGTCAGAGCACTAGGCAGACAACTAGCCGAAGGTCATTCTGACTCATACAGGGACGTTTGCTCATACACAGCCACCACAGTGTGTGAAAGTGTGGGAGAGTGTGTGGTGGAGTGCCTGAACAAATGTGGCACAGAGTGGCATGTGTCAGCACTTTCAACGCCAAACCTTGTCAGGCCCCTGAAATGCCCTTCGGGGACTTCTGGGCTTGAAACACACTAAGATCCAAGGTGAGTGAGGACATGCCAGTGATTCATAGCGGGTGGACGTTTACCTTCAGGGCTCATACTGTTGTTATGTTGTTGGGGAGTCTCAGAGGAGCTGTTCACATTGGTTGCAGAGGAGTGATGTGCTGGAATCTGCAAACAGAGACAAAATAAGTCACAAAGAACTAAAACATTTAAAACTCCTTAAAAGCACCATAGATGTTTTACTTACATACATGATAGGGCTGGGCAATATAACTAAAAAAGTATGAGTGATTTTTGTTTTCCAAACATCAAATTAGAGCATATTACAAATGTATTTTTAAGTAAGTAAAAGTATTCAAGGCAGGGCCTTAACCATCATAGAATTGATCAATAGGTCAAGCCATGTTTTCAACAATGTTTTTCACAATGAAACAGTGCAGAATGAACATAAGGCACAAATATTACAATGGCTTTTGTCATCACAGGAATAAAAACCATTTTAAAATATATTAAAATCAAAACCAGTTATTTTAAATTGCAATAATCTTTCACAATATTTCTATGTATTTCTGAACAAATAAATGCAGTCTTGGTGAACATAAGAGACTTCTTTCAGAAACTTAAAAAAAAAAAAAAATCTTACTGACCCCAAACTTCTGAATGATAGAGTTTTACTGAACATAAGACTCCAGTGAACATTTCCAAAGCGATAATGCTAAGTATTATTCGAATCAGAGTTTGATGAAATCATTTAGATTCATTTCTGATTCATAAAAAATCATAAAATGAGCTTTGCCTGAAACTGGTGAAGCTGTATGTATACTGAATGTGCTTTAGTCATTATTGGTAAAAGTGCACATTTACCACCTTCCTGATTCACAAATCCATATTCCTGGTAATATAAAATAAGTATACATTATTACCTTACTTTATTAATTTCATTAAATCAAAACTAACGAAATATATCAGTTCATAGATATTAAAACATGTCTTAGCAGTCAACAAGGTATACGTTACACGCACGGATCTCAAAAGAAGCCATTGCCCAAATAAAAGTTAATTAAACGCATTGTGATATTTATCACCAAATCAGCATGATGATCAAACCTTAGGAATTCATGCAGATTTATTGCTCAGGCAGCTAAAGGCAAAATAATGCATGATCAAACCTTAGGTTTGTTCGCTATATTGCCCAGCCCTAGTAAAAAGAAAATCACTGTGAACTGGATATACTGTAGCAGCTATACGATTATACTAAACCTTCAAATAAAGCATAGTATTTTTTATCAATAGCATACTGCCATCTGACACTGAGCATCATCTGTAGTGAAATAAATGATTGATGAGAAGACAAAGAGAACTGTCTGGAAGACAAACTGCGTGTGACTGTGATTGAAAAAAAAGGACTTAAAATGTTTTAAATGGTCTGGCAATCAGTATGATAAAAAAGCCTGCATGTTATCTTGATTCAGCAGCCAAATAAGAATTAAACCGAAGTGACAGTGTCATGTGAGAGAACACTAAGTAAGCCAATGGAGACAAAATACTGGCAGCACCCTGGTTAAAGCTGGTGTAATAGAGGCCACAGGATTCCTCTAGGTACACAAGTAACAGTTGGGTGTTTTGAAGGATTCAAATACTCCAGTGGATTGTAAGTTGAAATATACAGCCATATACTATGCTGTTAAAGTGACTGATACAATCATTTGTGTAAGATCCCAACTAAAAACGTGAATACCCAGAAGGAACTGCAGCTAATTTGAATGCTGCTACAGAAAGCAGAGTTTCATAATACCTGTACAGAGAGACAGAGGGGGACTCCCATCCGCTTGTTGCAACTAAACTAAAGGCAAGTGGGAAGATATTTATGTAACCACAATGTTGGCGCGTTTGGTCTAAAATTAGCTTGAAATCTCAGGAACAAAGTGCAAAGAACCTGCCTCACAGGCGACTTACCATCAAACCACTTATTCAGCCATATCCCCAGTATAAGAGCACAATAATGGTAGAACACTATGAATAATTTGTTAAAGGCTGTTTCATAATAGAAATTCACTGTATCTATTAAATATGCTATGAAATATGCTATTTTCTAGTTTCTGAAAATAGCATATTTCTAAGTTTTTGCAGACATTGGTCTTATACAGCTTTGTAGACTTAATATAATGTAATATAATTTTTACTTAAACAACATTTCACTTTGTTTCAGATTTTTTATCTCAGAGTCAGACTTCATATTAGAGTTCTGTAGGAAAAACAAAATAAATGAATAAACGAGGCAATTTATGACATATAAGAGATTAAATTAATATGCATGACACGCATGAAAAATCCTTTTTTATTTATTAATTTCAACTCCAAATGTCTGAATTGCAGACTTACTATCTTGACAAATCTAAGCTTAACATGACATGTCGAGCTCTCTTCTGAAAAGCTAAGTCATCCTTGTGAGATCCCTAAGGAAGTGGATCTCTCTCTCTCTCTCTCAAAAAAAAACAAACAAACAAAAAAAAAACAACATCTGAGATCTCATTTGTGATTTTTCTATAAGTTGACTTAGTGTGTGCCAAACAACTCTCTATTCACTATTAAATCTACCACTAAATCCTCTAAAAATGAATGAAAGTGTCTCCTTGTCATGCAGTTTATCCTTGTGCTTTCAAGAAGCTTTAAAGATAGCACCCGTACAAAAAAGAAGCTTACTGTCTGATAGACAGGTCAGTTAAGCAGATTAACACCAGGAGTTCTCGAGGCTATGATCATACTTGACTTTGACCTTTGGTTTAATTACAGATCTGTAGTCAGATCTCATGCCTAGACTCACAGTGCTTCCAAGAATAGGAGTGATTAGGCCTATCAGAGCAGAGTTTCTGTTACAAGTGCTGTTGAAGACTTCTATGTCCTTACAAGATAATGTTGAAACAATACTGATGCTAAATGACCACTATAACTACTGAACACTCTCAAATGTTTTATGCACCTGGTATGGTGTTATAATTAGAAACTCTAATAAAGGAAAATCAGGGACAAGTAACATTATATATATATATATGTGTGTGTGTGTGTGTGTGGTTTGTAGGTTGGGGTGTGTGTATAACCCTGGGACCACAAACCTCTTCATTCGTGGGGTATATTTTTTAGGCAATGCCAAAAACAGTTGTATGGGTCCAAAATTAATCAATTTTTCATTAGGATATTATGTAAGATCATGTTCCATGAAGATATTTTGTATTTCCTACTGTAAATATATCAAAACTTAATTTTTGATTAGTAATATGCATTGCTAAGAACTTTTTTGCACCCTCAGATTCCAGATTTTCAAATGTTGTATCTCGGCCAAATACTGTCCTATCCTAACAAACCATACATACATGGAAAGCGTATTTATTTATTTCAGATGATGTATAAATCTCATTTTCGAAAAATTGACACTTATGACTGGTTTTGTGCTCCAGGATCACATATATTATTATGATATATTTATATATATAATAATTTTTTAGCACACCCTACCTGCCTATAAGAAACGCACCTTTATGTTTGTTACAATAGTAACATACCATTCAATATTATGGCCTGTTATTGATTTGAACAAACTACTGAATTTTTACACAATAATGACAAAGCAACTGTAACGAACAAAGTTAATTCCACTGTCCCTAAAAGACATATCATTGCTGTTAATATAACTGCAGAGTTTTATATAATGCATTAAAAGTGGACATAGATTATTATATAACAAAACATAAAATATTATACTTTTTAATATAATATATACTTTTTATTATATACTGTCAGCTTATAAATCCAAGAACATATTTTGGTTAAACACTTTAATGAAACAATGTTCACTTCATATTTTAAATATTCAATATTTCCAATATTTTATTTCAGAAATTGCCCCAACCGAACAGCCTTCATAAAATCTTGTATATTAGCTACCAGAGATATCTCTGACATGGCATTCATGTTACCATTTAACAAACAACAAAGAAATAACAAGGTAAACGCTTGTATATATCATCAAAAGTATGAAAACTTTAGACAGCAGAAAAAAATACATAACTTCTAATTCAAAATCATTTTTCCTGAACCATATTTTTTTCTTAAGGATAGGAAATAGTTAAGATATAAAGTGTCATCACGCTAACCTGAAGAAATTTAGGGGCATTACAACTGCTGCTTCAATTTGTTGTGAGGCAATAATTTCGGCAGCCTCACTAAACCCTTAATCATGAGTGAGAGTGTTAAGATGCTGTCATCCATGAGTCAGCATTCAGAAGCCTGATCTTATTTTTGACTTGATGAAGAAATAATCTATTCTAAAACTCGCCATGTTTTGCTAGTAAACTGATTAGCAGCACAGTGGAAGCCTGTTGCCATGCCAACGGGTTTACCTTGAAGTTGCGCATGCTGCGGGGGCTGGTCGGGGAGGAACTGGAGGATTTTGCAGATTTGGGGGTAGTGATTTGGCTGTTCGGCACTCCATTTACTGAGGATTGTGACAGGAAGAGGGAGGGAGACAGAGAACAGAGAAAAACACAATGTTACTTCTTACACTGCTTATTTTATGCTACACATGCATTGTCTCGGACATCATCAGTAATAGTGCTGAACACATTTCAGTCAGTTTGAAAAGAATATTATCTACTTAATGTCAGCTGGTCATGTGATTTCAACATGGCAGATACCATGAGTAGGTAGTACCTGTACTACACTTAAAAATCAAGTATCATTTACATCTTTTTTCATTTACATCATCAAATCTCATTACTTCATTTTCATCAAACCTGTATGACTTACTTTCTTCCGCAGACAAAAAAGACAAACAAAAGGCTTGTTTCCAAACGATCAGTCTATATGACTTGCCAGTCTACTAAAATCATATAATTCTTCCCATTCATTGTAGCTGTCAAATTTTATTTGTGCAATTTTAATGTGTGATTTTATACAGGCATAAACAGTGTTGAGGGTAATGCATTACAAGTAATGCAAGTTACGTAATCAGATTACTTTTTTTCAAGTAACTAGTAAAGTAATGCATTACTTTTAAATTTACAACAAAATAGCTGAGTTACTTTTTCAAATAAGTATGGCAAGTTACTTTGTTTTCCCATTTATTCCTGTCCCAGTGTTGAGAGGAATTGGGAGTGAGGTGCAGAGGCAGAGCACAGTTGCCAAAAATATAACTTTTGGGGGTTTTGTTATTAAAAAACAAATAAGCAAGCCTTCCCCAGAAGACAAAAAGTAATGTAAAAGTAACATAATGCATTATTTTCCATAAAAAGTAAATAAGTAACACAATTAGTAACTTTTTTATTGAGTATACTATAATGCATTACTTTCAAAAGTAACTTTACCCAACACTGCATATCAGTGAATTTAAATTAGGGTTGAGAGCCATGTGGAGGGAAATAACAACTTAAATTCTGATTTTCCTCACACACATAATGTACATAACTGGAGTCTTTGTCTTACGTTAATGTACTTATGCTCAACCAAGGGGGACGGAGTCCACTAGGGGGCCTCAAGATGACTTAAATTATTTAAAATAAGTCAAAACAAGTTTTAATAAAGGTTTGCATGTCTCCGAAAGCTATTGATATGCCCTTAATCACAAACAACTGAACAAGTAATTTAAATTCATGGGTTAAAAAGAATGGGAATCTTGAAGAACATTCAGCTCTTAAAACTTATGGAATCCTGAAATCTAATTATTTAATTTTAGTTGCTCATTTTAATATATGGACTCCCATAGGTTGTGTAACCTTGTCTTTACAGCTGAGAAACCTACAGTCAAGGTTGAGAACCATTGTGTTGTGTACATGTACATTGTTTAAAACAAAAATACTTTACTGCTGGCCCAATGGCAGGAAAATTACCTTAAAATTGTCAAAAGAAGAAACTCCATCTAAACTGAACTACCACACAGAATATGTGTATGGCTACATATGCGTGTGCAGCATAAGTCTCCTTGGCCTAGTCTTTTAACATACAGACACCACAAGGCTTCACGTGCACCACTCACCTAAAGCGAAATCCTCAAGGCTAAATCATAGAATTAGAGAAGGAATGGCTAAGATCTTTCTAAAAAAGGCCACTTTAAAACAGTGTTATCAAGCATAAAACACTGTTTTTAATAGATCATGTCACCCAGATACATACAGTAGTAGTAGAAGAATTTAGCACAAAAAAAACAATGCACGTTATTGGAAAGCATCCCAAGTGCGTCAGAATTCACAGGGAGCAGGGATTTGTAGAAAAGCTGCTCTTGGCATTTCCTGCTGAGTTTGACGATAGAGGCATGAGCAGATTTCTCTCCAGGCATGCAAGAGAGACTTTACAGTTCACGGGCACAGGAATTTAGGGTGTGTGTGTACTGCATTATCCAGTCTAAGCAGAAAGCAGATGAGGATGCCTGCATTTAGTGTACACATCCAATTGGTATGTCAGATAGATTAGAGTATGTGCATGCCAGGGTTCGGGGCAGTGGCCAGTGAGGGAGTTTTAAATAGCACTCTAGACTAGCTGATGGATTTGGAAAGGCCATGAAGGAAAGCTATTAGCATGATTGAAGGGTTAGATGTCAGGTACAGCTCATTCCACAGATGAATGTCCCTTAGGTAAATTCAACATCATATGGGGAAGATCCTCTCAAGACGCTCAAGAATTTCATAGGGCTGTCAGATTCTCTAGTTGTCAGCTCCTGTCCTATGTTAGTCTTGGTTGTGGTAAAGGCATCAATAACTAGCATATAAGTATCAGTTGTTCATAATGTAATGGATATGGTTGTGATTAAAAAGAATATGAACACACGACAGCCTACTTTTTACATATCAATGCCTATTCTGTATTTAGCTTGGCAGGAGCGGTGTTAAGCTGTGGTCATATGTGACCCTGGACCACAAAACCAGTCTTAAGTGTCAATTTTACAAAATTGAGATTTATACATCATCTAAAAGCTGAATAAATAAGCTTTCCATTGATGTATGGTTTGTTAGGATAGGACAATATTTGGTCGAGATACAACTATTTGAATATGTGGAATCTGAGGGTGCAAAAAAATCTAAATATTGAGAAAATCGCCTTTAAAGTTGTCCAAATTAAGTCCTTAGCAATGCATATTACCAATCAAAAATTCAGTTTTGATATATTTACGGTAGGAAATTTACAAAATATCTTAATGGAACATGATCTTTACTTAATATCCTAATGATTTTTGGCATAAAATAAAAATCTATAATTTTGACCCATACAATGTATTTTTGGCTATTGCTACAAATATTCCCCAGCGACTTAAGACTGGTTTTGTGGTCCAGGGTCACATATTTAGCAAAATTTTGTGTACAAAAAAAGTCCATTGACTATTATCAATAGACTAGCGATGTATGAAGGACAGCTTGTGCAGAAGTAACTTCCAAAGCAAGCAAATTACTGTTGGTCAACTCAGTGAATCCACTTGAAGCAGCTGTGAAATCTGCATGAATAAATCGCAAGAACTCTTACTGAAATTACTGGATTTTGTCCACAAAAATTTGCTGAACCATGATAAACGTGATCACACCTTTACTCAGTTCACATGTGAAGAGGTTAGCCAATCATAACAGAAGTCATTTACCTTTAGAAGTCTTAAAGGTACAGTAGAAAAACGTTTTGTTTAATTTTAAGGGTCAAAGAGAAAGTAGAAATGGACATGTAAAACTAAATTATGACCTTTTTTGGTGCAATAAACCTTGACAAATACTTACTTGGTGATTTCACTGGAGACTGACTATTTGCAGAGAAGTGTCCTGCTGTTCTTCTCACTAGAGTGGAGAGAAAAGCTATTTAACCAGGAACAGCACATTTCAGGAAGGAGTGGGAGAAGGAAAATGTTCTGCCCTACAAAGGCAAACGACCTTAACTCGCTAGACTGTGAAACTGAGAACAATGACTTTAAGGTTATTTACTTGTCCAGCCAAATTAATTATAGGTAGGACATTGGAAATGTAACAATTAGATGATTTAGTAATGAAAATGATCTACATTAAAAAAATTGTGAGCTCAAACTTGATTTTTACCCCTATTTTGAAGTTAATATACTCTGCCTTTGCATTGTCTGCAAAACGTGAGAAGTCACATCAAGGCAAAAGGCAGTAACTTCCATATTATCAATATTTGGTTGCTGATCACCATTTACAAAATCGTTATAGTAACACCTGTATAAAATCTAGTGATCACGGGCTATCTCATATAGGCTATTGCATATATTAATGTGACTGTATACAATTTTTTTTTTACCGTAACAAGCAGACTAAAAGTTAAACATGTGAGTACCGTGGATACCAATTTATTTGCTATGCACATTAACGTAAAAGAATGCTAGACATAGCATAATTGCTTTTATATTGATTTGTATTAAATAGCCTAAACTAAAATAACGACTTGTGGATTGATGTTAACTTCATTTTGACGCACGGCTAAACAAAGGCAGAACGCCATAACTTCATTGAGCGTTCCAAAACTAAGAGAAAGAGCCGTACCTGGTGTTCCCATTCAGTCAGTCACGTTCAACGTTACGTCAGTGACTGACGAATTGGGATCTCGCCCGAGAGCCCAATCACCTTTGAGTGTTAACTAAACAAGCAAATGACAGTTGGCGTGCGTGCTTCGCCACGCGCACCCCGCCCCGCAGCGCGGGTATAAAAGGAGAGCGCGTGCAAACGCACATCAGCTTTTCGCTTCGGAGCCGAGCCTTCTCAGGACGAATCTCCGCGAGTGTTTGGAAGAAACAGCTGGCGTTGGTGTTACGGCGCGTCAGCGGGGGTTGCCATTCAGTGCTGCTCATCTTCGGCGTGCTGCAGCTTCCATTCTGCGGTCTCGCCGCGACCTCCCCTGGGCGCTTCAAGCGCTCTCTCTAAAAGAGTGTTTCCCTCTTTTTCCTAAAAGAGCATATGTCTAAAAGAGCTCCACGAGCGACGGGCGTCTTTTTAAAGATGGCTTCCCGCTCGTGGGGGGGGCGTTTCTGGATGTGGTCGTTTCCTGCCTCCATCTGATGGTCATGATCGCTGCCTCTCGTGCTTGGGCTTACAGCATGCTGAGGCAGCGCTCATGGATGAGTCGTGTTCTCAGTGTGGGAACATGACCATCGCGATTTTTGCGGTCTAGATACCTCCTCATTAAACGGGGGGGTATCCCCCTTGCCATGCCCCGCTCTAGCTCCTCTGGTTCTCGGAGGGCTACTTCGGTTCATGGTCAGGGAGACCTGAGGGTTACGGTGAGAGCTTCCCCGTCGAGTACGTCTCCGCGGGCCTCTCATTCCTCAAGCACAGCGCACCACCTGGTGCTTCCGGACGAGTGTGCTGGGTCCTCTGACAGGGCGGGGTCCAGCATCTTGTGCGGGGCACAGGCGGAGGACAGGATGTCGATCGCTGCATTGGAGGGCGAGCTAAGCTCTGGAGATGAGGATTCGGCTGCGCTGCCACCGTCAGGTAGAGTGGCGTTACCCGAGTCAGATCCAGAGCTGACCGCTATGCTTTCCCGGGCTGCTGAGAGTGTCGGGCTGCACTGGAGGCCTCCGCCTTCTCCCGAAACGCTCGAGGCTGGATGATTGGTTCCTGGGGCGCAGGCCGGGCGTCGGCAGCCGCCTCCTTCCATTCAAAAGAAAAAAAAAGGAATGATTCCCGGAAGTGCATGAGGAGGTCACTAAGTCGTGGAAGGCACCTTTTTTTTTTTTTTTTTTTGTTTTTTTTTTTTTTTTTTTTGTTTTTTTTTTTTGTTTTTTTTTTTTTTTTTTTTTTTTTTTTTTTTTCTTTTTCTGCCCGAAACAGACCTATACCTCCTCCGTCCTCACCACCTCGACGGGGGGCGGCCCAAGGGTATGTGACCATCCCTCCGGTTGAGCGCGCGATGCCGCTCGGCCCGCAGAGCGCCGCTGCCTGGAGAGGTAGTCCACGCCTTCCGTCCAGGGCCTGTAAGTTCTTGTCTGCTCTGACGGCTAAGGCTTACAGTGCTGCTGGACAGGCCGCTTCCGCCCTGCACGCCATGGCCCTCCTGCAAGTCCACCAGGCCAAGGCGTTGAAGCAGTTGCACGAGGGTGGTGCTGACTCGGGTGGGCTGCAGGAACTGCGCACAGCGACGGACCTCGCGCTAAGGGCGACGAAAGTCACGGCGCAGGCCCTGGGTCAGACGATGTCCACGTTGGTGGTCCAGGAGCGCCACCTATGGCTGACCTTGGCGGATATTAGGGGAGACCGACAAGCATTGCTTTCTGGACTCCCCGATCTCCCAGGCCGGCCTATTCGGTGAAGCGGTGGGGGGCTCTGCCCAACAGTTCTCCGCCGCACAGAAGCAGACGGAGGCGTCTCGACGCATCCTGCCCCGGCGGTCGGCTGCTGTAGCCACCCCACCGCCGGCTGCAGCCCCTCTGTCTGCTCGTCGCCGAGAGCGCCCTCCTGTGGCCTCTATCTCCGCTCCAGCTCGGCCGCAGCAGCAGCCTTCACAATGGCCGCAGCGTGGAGCTGGCCGCAGGAAAGCGGCACAGCCCGTCTCCGCCCCTGCCAAGCCCGTGAAGCGCCAGGGCGGGCGGCGTCCCTGGGGTGGGCGACCCGGGGTTCTTGGATCCGGCTCTTCAGGAGATGGTGACTGCACCGCTCCTTCCCCCGGCGGAGGGCCGGGTGGAGAAACCTTTGTTCCTGTTTTTTTCTATTCCGCCACTGGCGACCCAGCCAGTGGTGCCCAAAACCTCAACAGAAGAGCGGGTTCCTTTTTCTCCGGGTTCCAAGAGGGCGAGGATGGCAGTGCGCGAGACCCAGTCTCCACACAGCCGGCCCCCTCTCCCTTCGCTAGTGGGCAGCAGGGTTCAGTTCAAGGACGCTCTGCCTCCTCACGAGCCCCCTGCCCAGAAGTGGAGCCAGGTAAGTCGCGCGCTGCGCCCTCAGACCCCACCCTGGGACGCGCGGCCTCCTGGGTTGGGTCCCTGTGTTCCACTTCGCTGCCCCACTGCGGGTACGTCGGTGGTCTCCCTAGTCCCGCTAGTTCGGTCGCTGGGGGCCTGGTTAGCGCTCCCCAGGCCGTCTCGCTGGCTCCTGAGAACCATCAGACTCGGCTACGCGATTCAATTCGCCCGGCGCCCTCCCAAGTTCAGGGGCATTCGGTTCACCTCTGTGCCGGACAAGGATGCTCCTGTCTTGCGTGCAGAGATCGCGGTCCTGCTAGCGAAGGACGTGATACAGGTCGGGTTTCTACAGCCCATACTTCATCTTACCCAAGAAAGGCGGTGGGTTACGACCGATCCTGGACCTGCGCGTACTGAACCGGGCCCTTCACAAGCTCCCGTTCAGGATGTTGACGCAGAAACGCATCTTTCAATGCGTCCGTCCTTTCGATTGGTTTGCAGCGGTCGACCTCAAGGACGCGTACTTTCATGTCTCGATTCTCCCTCGACACAGACCGTTTCTCCGCTTTGCGTTCGAAGGGCGAGCATATCAGTACAAGGTCCTCCCCTTCGGGCTATCCCTGTCGCCTCGTGTCTTCACCAAGGTCGTGGAGGCAGCCCTCGTTCCATTGAGGGAAGCGGGCATTCGCGTTCTCAACTACCTCGACGACTGGCTCATACTGGCCCAGTCCCGAGCGCAGTTGTGCGAACACAGGGATATGGTGCTCAGTCACCTCAGCCGATTGGGGCTTCGGGTCAACTGGGAAAAGAGCAAACTCTCCCCGGTGCAGAGGATCTCTTTTCTCGGCATGGAGCTGGACTCGTTCAACCTCTCAGCACGTCTCTCAGTAAAGCGTGCGCAGTCGATGCTGAGCTCCCTGGGGTCCTTCCAGTGCAAGACGGCGGTTCCACTGAAACAATTTCAGAGGCTCCTGGGGCATATGGCATCCGCAGCCGCTGTCACGCCGCTCGGGTTGCTTCTTATGAGACCGCTTCAGCATTGGCTTCACGACCGGGTCCCGAGATGGGCATGGCAACACGGCACATACCGGGTTTCAGTCACCCCGTTCTGCCGTCAGACCTTCATCCCAGGGACAGATCTTGCCTTTCTTCGGACAGGGGTTTCCCTTGGGCGAGTATCCAGGCATGTTTTTGTGTCAACAGATGCCTCCGCCAGGGCTGGGGTGCCATGTGCAATGGGAATGCAGCTACGGGCTCTGGTCGGACCCCGACTACAGTGGCATATCAACTGCCTCGAGTTGCAAGCAGTATGGCTGGCTCTGCGCCGCTTCAAATCGCTGCTACACGACAAGCACGTACTGGTCCGTACGGACAGCACTGCGACCGTTGCGTACATCAACCACCAGGGCGGTCTACGCTCCCGTCGCATGTCGCCACTCGCACCGCCATCTCCTCCTCTGGATTCAGAAGCATCTGAGGTCGCTTCGCGCCGGTCACATCCCAGGCGAGCTCAATCGTGCAGCCGACGAGCTCTCAAGTCAGCCCGCCCTTCCGGGAGAATGGTGACTCTACCCCGAGACAGTCCAGCTGATTTGGAGACGCTTTGGGGACGCTCAGGTAGACCTGTTGCCTCCCCGGACACGTCCCATTGCCAGTGGTTTTTCTCCCTGGCCGAGGGGACCCTCGGCACGGGCGCACTGGCGTGCAGCTGGCCTCGGGCCTACGCAAATACGCGTTTCCCCAAGTGAGCCTTCTCGCACATACACTGTGCAAGGTCAGGGAGGACGAGGAGCAGGTCCTCTTGGTAGCGCCATATTGGCCCAGTCGGACTTGGTTCCCCGAACTGATGCTCCTCGCGACATCCCCTCCTTGGCGAATTCCTCTGAGGCGGGATCTCCTTTCTCAGAGAGGGGGCACCCTCTGGCATCCGCTTCCAGACTTGTGGAATCTCCACTTGTGTTCCCTGGACGGGACGCGGAGGTTCTAGGTGGGCTACCTCCAGCGGTAGTAAACACCATCGCTTCAGCTAGAGCCCCGTCTACCAGACACGCTTACAGGCTGAAGTGGAACCTGTTCGTCGGTTGGTGCTCTTCCCGGCTGGAAGACCCCCGTAGATGCCCGATCGGAGTCATGCTTTCTTTCCTGCAGGATGGGTTGGAGCGAAGGCTGTCTCCCTCCACCTTTAAAGTGTATGTTGCCGCCATTGCCGTGCATCACGAGGCAGTAGATGGTAAGTCTGTTGGGAAGCACGACTTGGTCGTCAGGTTTCTCCGAGGGGCAAGGAGGCTGAATCCTCCGCGCCCTCACCTGTTACCCTCTTGGGATCTCCCCTCGGTCCTAACGGCCCTGAAGGAGGAGCCCTTCGAACCTCTGCAGTCAGTAGAACTTAAGTTTATGTCATTGAAGACAGTGCTCCTCACCGCTTTAGCCTCGGTCAAGAGGGTAGGGGACCTGCAGGCATTCTCGGTCGACGATTTGTGCCTAGAATTCGGTACGGGTAACTGTCACGTTGTCTTGAGACCCCAGCCTGGATATGTGCCCAAAGTTCCCACCACGCCTTTCAGGGATCAGGTGGTGAACTTGCAAGCGCTGCCCCGGGAGGAGGCAGACCCAGCCATCGCTCTGCTCTGTCCCGTTCGCGCTCTGCGCATTTACGTGGACCGTACGCGGAGCTTCAGGACCTCAGACCAGCTCTTTGTCTGCTTTGGAGGTCAGCAGAAGTGAAAGGCTGTCTCCAAACAAAGACTTGCCCAATGGTTAGTGGAGGCTATAGTCTTGGCGTACCAGGCCCAACGTTTACCATGCCCCCTCGGAGTGAGAGCTCACTCTACGAGAGGAGTGGCATCTTCTTGGGCATTGGCGGGGCGCCTCGATAGCAGACATCTATAGAGCTGCCGGCTGGGCGACGCCTAACACGTTTGCGAGATTCTATAATCTCCGTGTAGAGCCCGTGTCCTCTCGTGTACTCGCCTCAGGTAGGCAGTAACACCGGACCTGCTCGGTGTCGATCACGCTTGCTGCGCCATTCCCCTCTACGGACCGGATACGTGCGCTTTTGTGCTCCTCAATCAGTTCCCCATGGCGAACCCTGTTGGAGTTCCTCCCGCACCCTCGGCGGTTAGGCGTGGCGGAGCGCCAGACGCCAGTTTCAGCACTCGTGTGCATGCCCAAGGTCAGCCCTTGTTCTGGGCTAGGTGCCCGTGTGTAGTGATTCCCCCTTCGGGTGATCCCACATGTGTATTCTTCCACGGTACGGCTCCCCTCTCGGTGAGCCCGTGTCTTTCCCTGGCAGTCGTTCACTGCCATCTCTGCTGGGTAGTGATCTCACCCCAGGGGGTTGAGTCTACCGCAGAGACTTCCATATGTAGTACTGCCCTGGGCCAGTCCATATGTGTAATTCCACATGATACCTCCTATGTGCGGGATGTGGCTTCCGTAGCGTCCCAACTGGGTACGCTTTCCCAATGTTATCCAATGTACCACTGTATGGAACAGTAGTGGCGGACACCTGCCTAGCCGCTGTCCTATCTTCCGCCCCAGCTGGTGTGGGGGGACTTGCCGGCTTCCGCAGGGCACTGGAGGGGGTCAGCAATAGTGGCGTTTTCCATACGGATCCCAATTCGTCAGTCACTGACGTAACGTTGAACGTGACTGACTGAATGGGAACGTCTAGGTTACTTGTGTAACCCTCGTTCCCTGAAGGAGGGAACGGAGACGTTACGTTCCGTCGCCACAGCTGCTGTACGGCCGGGGTGCGTAGTCTCGGCTCCTCAGCGAAAACTGATGTGCGTTTGCACGCGCTCTCCTTTTATAACCCGCGCTGCGGGGCGGGGTGCGCGTGGCGAAGCACGCACGCCAACTGTCATTGGCTTGTTTAGTTAACACTCGAAGGTGATTGGCTCTCGGGCGAGATCCCAATTCGTCAGTCACTGACGTAACGTCTCCGTCCCCTCCTTCAGGGAACGAGGGTTACACAAGTAACCTAGACGTTATACAGTGCTCTGCCTTGGTTTCTCCAGGGCTTTTTAAAGTTACGGTTGAGACGACCCATTATTTTCTCGGAAAAACAACTAAATTGACTCAAGATACTTATGCACATGATAAAAAGTGTCTTGAATGTCCCAAAAATATCAATAACTCATTTTTAACCAAAATCAGTTGCAGTCTTTTGCCTTTGCACGGCAGAGTTGTTAAGGAATGTTATATTTTTTAAACAAAGATTTATGTGGTAACAGGATTGTGCTGTTTGTGTCCATGTTGCATGACACTAGTGCAGTGTATCCTCACCAGATCCAGGGGATTTGCTGCGGCGGGTGGGTCCTGGACTTTTACTACCAGAGTATCTCACAGGGGGAGCAGAACGAGGAGAATAGGACGACTTGAGGACCTGACATTCTAGACACAGAGACAATATAAAAAATGTGCAAGGCATGTATATATATACGTGTCTCATAATATCTCATGATGCCTCTTTTGCAAACTTTTGCAAAAGATACAAGTAAAATTAAGAGCAGTTATTGTCTTTACTAATTCCAAATAATTAACCTTTTTGCCTGGTTGACTAATTGTTCACTACATTTCAAAAGTTTGGGGATTTAAAAAAAAAGAAATGTTGTTGAAAGAAGTTTCTTTTACGCTCACCAAAGCTACATTTATTTAATAAAAAATACAGTAAAAACAGTAATATTGTGAAATATTACAATTAAAAAGAACTGTTTTTAAAATGTAAAGCTGAATGTCAAAGCTGAAGTTACAGCAGCCATTAATTAAGCCTTCAGTGTCACATGATCCTTCAGAAATTCTAATATGCTGATTTTCTGCTCAATAATCATTTCTTATTATCATCATGGCAGTAAACATTTGTGTGGCTTCATATTATTTGAAACTACAATACTTTTTTTGTATCATTAACAGCATGGTAGACAAATATTCAGTCAAGGATCAAACGAAAGGTGAAAATTGTCATGTAAAATTACATTTTGACTGTTTTTGGTGCAAGAAACCTAATATTATAACAAAGCTTCAGAGAAATATGTTCACAAATGTCTTTACTGTCATTTTTTGATAAATATCATGTGTCTTTGCTAAATTAACAGTATTAACTAAATATATATATATATTTTTGTGGAAACTGTGATATTTTCAGGATTCTTTGATGCATAGAAAGTTCATAAGAACAGCATTTATTTGAAATAGAAACCTTTTGTAACATTATAAATGTCTTTACTTTCATTTTTGATCAAATGAATGCATCCTTGCTGAACAAAAGTATTAATTTCTTAAAAAAAAAATGACCCCAAACTTCTGAATGTAAATGTATAAATCTGATAATTTAAGCATGAGCCACCATCTTAATTTACCTTTTTGGAAACAAACACACAGACAGGAACAGTACATGTATACACACATCAAAACATGCTTGCATCAGGGCTAATATAGATGCATGTTAGTAAATTAATGGTATCTGCAGACAATTTCCAAATTCACATGTGCCAAGACTGTGAAGCTTTCTGCAGAGGCGTAATCAAATTGTCTACTCAAGGCCTATGAGAGCAGACCATCTTTCTAATGAGAGCAGTGGGTGCAGAACTTCAACAGAAGCTGCTGGATCTGTCCTGTCGATTTCACGCCGCTTGCTAATGATGCCGAGCAGAGATGAATTAGCTGATGAGTACCAGATCGTTAAGTGATGAAGATAAAACAAGCCGAATGCCATTATTAAAATGCCATTACTACCCAGCTAATTTGTTTCATGGAGCTTAATTTAAGAATTTAACAGCAGAATCTGAAAGAGAGTGTGTAATGAGTTCTTTAGTTACAGAAGATTAAGATTTGTGGTGGGCTTGCATTTTAAGGACACTCCACATCTGCTGCGGAAAGAAAAGGTTGAGCAGTAAATACTGACAGATGCAAACTTACCGTTTCTTTATATTTTTGGAAAAGTCCTACTTAACCTAAGTGGGGCAGCAAAGAAGATCTAGGACAAAATGCCAAGCAGACGAACTCAATTCACACAGCTATGAATCAAGTTATCAAGGGCGTGAGTGTGGTAAATGCTACAAGAACTGGAGGCATTTCAGCAGATGAGGATGAAAATTATAGACTAAGTTAAACTTTTTTATTTAGAACTTCACAGCCACAGAACGCCTTCACTTCCCCACCTGCTTTACCATGTCCACTAGTAGACATATGTAAACTAAACACTGAACAATGTGAGGAACTTCCCATAACAAGGTCACTTCCTCTGACAGTTGTGTTTTTTCTGGAAAATGAATGAATTTTTGCAACCTAGTGAATGAATGTGAATGAATGACTCCATTGTGGAAAATGTACTATTAAAATACTTTCACTTCTTTTTCTGAAGGTGACAACAGATAGTAAGTTAGTAGTATTAGTTAGATTGTACTGAAGCTGAAGATAAGTAACAAAACAAAAATTGTATAAGATTTATATATAATGTGTGTGTAATATATATTATAATATTTATATCTATATATACTACTTAATATATATATATATAATTATGACAGAAGCCTCGATGCTCATCTTGTTGAACCGAAACATTATTATTACAAATCCAAATGCTTAAAAAGTTTTGGCGCTAACTATATATATATATTTTTTTCCCCCCTGGAAACTGATTTATTTTCAGGATTCTTTGATACACAGAATGTTCATAAGAACAGCATTTATTTGAAATAGAGTCTTTTGTAACATTATAAATGTCTCTAACTGTCACTTTTGATCAATTTCATGCATCCTTGCTGACGTCTAATTTCTTTAAAAAATAAAACAAAATCACCCCAAAATTTGAACGGTAGTGTATATTAATTATAATGCAAACAAATATATAAACACAAATCTAAATCTCCTGTAAATGTAAAATTCAAAATAGTCTCAGTTATTAAAAAGGAAACACTGAAACAAAAAGCAGACCTGCATAAGAGGCCTTTAAAGGGGTCATGAACTGGCTTTTTTTATACTGTTGTCTGAGGTCCACTTATGGCGTCCGCGTGGTTTTTACATTCTAAAACATCAAAATCAATAAGTAATAGACTATTTTCTTCCATGGTTTTGAGGCCGGCTCGAGAAATGCTGATTTTTATTGGCGTGCTGCATTGAAGACTTGGAAGTAAACGCCCGCTGCTATGATTGGATAACAGTTTTGCATAGTTAACTACTGTTGTGTGTGCCTGTTTGACAAGCTACGTCCTTCACAGTTGGAGCCTTCTGTGACTTTGGTTAGACACGTACACATAATCAGGACATATCAAGCGATCTCTAACTAAGCATTGGTGACACATAGTACAAATATTTTTTACTCACATAAGTGTGCTGCCGTGGCACGTTTTTGGTTGTGGTGCCCTATAACTGTCGCTTGAGAGCGCTCTTCTGTTCTATGTTGTTTGTGTTAAACTCCATTTCCCATAGTCCCCTGCTCACTAATCCTGTCTGATCGGTAACACCTGTTCATGATTATCCCAGCCATATATATCTTGCCTTCTCTGTCTGTCTTTTGGGTCTGGATTGTATTGTCTTCTCAGTTTGTGTTATCTGTGGTCATGTTTTGGATTACCTTTTGCCACGTTTTTGTTCTGTTACGTTGTTACTTTCAAATAAACTGCACTTGGAACTTACCTTGTAATCCGTGACAGAATCAAGACGCCATTACCAGTTCCAGCAGTTTTTTGTTACCTTTTGTGGATCATGGACGTTCGGATTGTTCCTCCTTCTTCGAAGGAGCGCAGGGCTCGGCTCCGGGTGTTGGCGGATCTTCGCCAACGGGGGGTGGAGATTGGAGGTTTCGCTCAGTCCTTTTGGAACCTCGCAAGGTTGGGATGGGACTTCATGACTCAGACTTGAAAGAAGTTTTTAATTGTGGTTTAGACAATCCCGTGCCTACTTGGGAGATGGATGGGCTTAAGATGCTTGACTTTTGGGGCCTTATTGATTATCTTGGTTACCGCAACTTGGTGATCTCATGTCTGTCTGAGTCCCTTGCAGTGCCCCGGGAGATGCAGGAACCCGCTCCAGTCGGGGAGCTCGCTGAGCCCACTCCAGAGCCCGCTCCAGTCCCGGATGTCACAGAGCCCGTTCCAGTCCCGGAGCTCACAGAGCCCGCTCCGTTCCGGGAGCTCACAGAGCCCACTCCAGAGTCCGCTCCAGTCCGTGAGCTCACAGAGCCCACTCCAGAGCCCGCTCTAGTCCCGGAGCTCATAGAGCCCACTCCAGAGCCCGCTCCATTCCGGGAGCTCACAGAGCCCACTCCAGAGTCCGCTCTATTCCGGGAGCCCACAGAGCCCGCTCCGTTCCGGGAGCCCACTCCAGAGACCGCTCCGTTCCGGGAGCCCAAACTGAGACTAAGACTAGTCCGCTGAGACTAAACTCTCTCTGCTCTTGTTTTCAGGTACTCCTGAGTTGCTGAGAGGGATTTCTGTTCCACCAATGTTGCCTGACAGGATTCTGGCTCCGTCCTGGTTGCCCGCCTGGGTTCTGGTGTGGCAGGAGCCTCACTGGCTCACTCCCCTGGCTCCGTCCTGGCTATCTGCTGGGGTCCCTGTATGGTTGGGGCCCTGCTGGTTCATCCTGCCGGCCCCGCCTTGGCCTTTCAACCTGCCATTTCTGTGCTCATGCCCTGGTCTATCTCTGTCCCCTGGCCCCCTTCCATTGTATGGTCCTTGCCTGCCGTCCCTCCCCCTGGTCCGCCTCTATTCCACCTCCCTCCTGAACTTTTGTGTTTCTGGTGGAGTATCTGGTATCCGCTCCGTAGAGGGGGGGTAATGTCACAGTGTTTGGTTGTGGTGCCCTGGACTGGTCACTTGAGGGCGCTCTTCTGTTCTATGTTGTTTGTGTTAAACTCCATTTCCCATAGTCCCCTGCTCATTAATCCTGTGCTGATCTGTAACACCTGGTCATCATTTACTCATTATCCCAGCTATATATATCATGCCTTCTCTGTCTGTCATTTGCGTCTTGATTGTATTGTCTTCTCAGTTTGTGTTATCTGTGGTCATGTTTTGGATTACCTTTTGCCACGTTTTTGTTCTGTTTTGTTACGTTGTTACTTCCAAATAAACTGCACTTGGAACTTACCTTGTTTTCTCCTGGCAATCCGTGACACTGCGCCATTCCTGTCAGATCCAATATAGATGGAACAGTATTGCTGGAAGGTTATGCAGCGACTGTGTTCTTCCACAACCAGGCACTGCACAATATTTTGCGATCTTTAACGACATGTTTATTGCTTAGTTGTTATTTCTATAACCTATTACTTATGTTATTTCCCTATACTATGTCATGCGTGAATCAGTGGGCGGGGCTACAGAATTAGGCGTTGATATTCTTCTGTGGAGGCGGTGTTTAACCTATCTATTACGCCATAGGTATGCACATTCCAGGATCTGGCGTTCGCTGGGCCTGGTGTCAATAAAAGCTTTTATTTCAGTAACAAGGACGTTTTCAGTTCTGAAACTAACAGGATGTTTTTATAGTTAAATTACCTCTTATATGTCAAAAGATCAAGTAAAAGTTGATTTCTCAATTCATGACCCCTTTAAAATAGTCTACAGGTCTATTAATGACAACCAGCTTTAGTAGATTAGATCAGTGATTATAAAAAGAAGTGTCCTAATGTTGTCACAATCCTTACTTTCTCTCTGTATTTTATATAAAAATATTGATTGACAGCTTATTGTTATGCTGAAAACTGCTGTCATTTTTCGGAGACATTTTCTTTTATTGGGATTTTTCCACACTCCCCTTTTCAGGACATACAACTCTGATCACTGGTTGTTTTTAAACAATCATGTACAATTAGTTAAATACTTATTTTTTTTATATTATGAAGACAATTATTTTTATTGGCCAACACAGATGATTGTCTGATGAATCACTAATTAATATAGACAATACAATAACAGACCATGGCTATAAATAAGATAAGCCAATTAAACTTAATATTTAATCATTTGAATTGATTGCATTTTAAACAGTCAGGTATCCATATCCATGCTGATTACAGTGCATGGTGTGTTCCTAGATGTGTAGTGAAGGGATACAAATATATTATTAGAGTTTAGTATGAAAGACATTCGTTTGAAATGAAGTTAGTGTTTAGCTGAGCCTACCGGTTATAAAGGCTGTGGAAGCCTTACCACTGTGATCCAACACAAAATCGTCCTGCGCATAACGGTACTTCTCAGGGCCGCATGCGATGAATACGTCATCGTCCCCGAAAAAGTCTTGCAAACACGTAATCTGGACAGAGAGAGGAAGGGGTGGGGGAAGACGAAAAGAGAACCACTGTTTGAGAAATGAATGGAAGTAACCATGTGACTGCTAACTGACAAACTGATAAAGCATGTAGTAGCTCACAATACTGCACTGCAGAATATCCAGACCAGGAGTTTGAAATACCAGTAGCTAGACTCAGACTGCGGATGGTTTGCACATTTTTTGCACAAATGGATTTAAACATAATAAAAAATGTGTTAAACAGAACTGGAGATAATACACTCTTATTGATAACTAAAAGCATGTTTGTAGAATTGTATCAATGAGGGGCATTCATTTTCTATTGTGCTTTCAGCAGATTTCTGTAGGTGCAGATTCCATGTCGGCCAACCAATAGCTAAACACACATTTGAACTTTAAAACTGAGTCAGGATCAACTCGAATACAGCATGAAAATGGAAAACATCCAACTCAAATCCATCCATTTTGGTATTTCAATATTGTTCTACATGGAGAAAAATAACTGGGAAGGCCAAACATGGTATTTTAGATATTGAAACATTGAAATTAATTTTTTACAGAAACCAAAATTAAGGTTTTAATTTAGCTGATTTTTAAAATTATTTATTTAATAATCAACTAATCTGCTCAAACTGAGTTAGATACAGGGATCGGTAATGCCAAATTGCCCCTGGCCTTTGTCAACCATGGCCTCCTAATAATCCCCAACCACTTGATTGGCTCTATGACTCTCTCCCTTCTCCACCTGTAGCTGGTGTGTGGTGAGCGCACTGGCGCCGTTGTCTTGTGGCTGCTGTCGCATTATCCAGGTGGATGATGCACACTGGTGGTGGTTGAGGCGAGACCCCCCTTAACAATCATGTGGGGGGGGGGGGGGGGCCCCCCCCCCCCCCCCACATGATTGTTAAGCACTTTGGGTGTACAACAATACACAATAAAGTGCTATATAAATGCATCATTCATTAATTCATGCCACATTAAAGAGCATCAAGACAACATTTATTGTTTAAATTTTGTTATAAAATTGACAGTTTGAAAGCTGAGACTTTGGACATGTTCATAGTTGACAGGTTTGATTCGATTAAAGTGAACTCTGGTGCAATTGTTGTTAGTGTAATTCATTTGAATAAGTGTGACCAGTGCCATCCGAACATTGTTGCACACCAAACAAGCGGAGAACCATCTTTTCAGTTCACTTCCGAACAAACTCTGGTGCAATTTGATTGAAATATGAACGGAACACAAACCAAAGACAATCAAAGACAAATCGCTGACAAGACACAGGACAAAATGCCCAAGCATACCTGGTTCTTCTTACCAAAGGAGCTACAGTTTGTTGCCAATTACAGTTTGATACACTGACACAGTCAAAACACGCCATCTGACAAGCGCTAATTAAACATCACTGTTTCAGTGATTTCGGCCCTGCAAACTATTTCGTCTGAAACCAAAAAAAATCATTTTTGGCCAAATAATTTGGGCTGGTGCAATTTTAGTGCATCACTACTTTTAGATAACTGTACCAACTCTGCATTAAGGCTGAGTAATATACAGTACGTCTCTAGGAATACAAAAAGGAAACCTTTTGAGAGCACATGCAAACACACCCACATACACTTGCAACTGCAGTGGGCAAAGAATGATGCCCGGATTTCAGCCCACTCCTCCACTCATGAAGGTGGGAAGCAAGAAACAGATGGTCCCAAAGTGGAGCTCCATCAAGCACACACACACACACTTCTACATGGAATTGAGAGAAAGATCAGACAGATGGAGAGGAAGACAGCCCTCTCTTCCCCTTCATGAGCCTGACACTATACAGAGAAAGACACAAAAGGCCAAGAGAGAATTGCTCCAATATCTCTCTTGTACTTTGTTAACAGGAAGCTAATGATAATGAGCTATTCAACAGCCTCTAGTGGCAATGAGGTCTTTAAATATCCTCACTGCACACATAAAACGACATTGCAACACAACTGAGCTCAAGCATTTCAGCCTCTTTGTGCTTCTGTTTAGATTTTTTAGCAAATTCGCATTATTAGCATTATAATCTAACTTATTAGCCAGTCATAATACTTTTATTAGTCACTTTAAAATCACACATTAAGCACATTTATAAAGTAACATCCTGAAACGGTTCTCTCTGAATCACATACAAATCTGAACTGAAAGGAATCTACATGGCCAGTCTGTGGGATGGTTCAGTATACCCATCAATCAATCAGAGGAGCATATGGTTGTTGGCCTGACACAGTAACAGTCTAAAGCCACACTGGGAGACTATTAAACATGCCTGAATCATTTTAGCTGATATCTTGGATCTGTAAAATTAAGTACAGTCTGCAATGGAGCCAAATATGTTTTGGTAAATTGACTGATGGAAACACAAGATACATATTTTTGTCAACCGAGGTTCAAGAGCACATACACTGTCAGAAAAAAAGCCCAAAAATAGGAACTTTAGGGGTACAACAGCTTGTCACTAAAGCACCAGTTCTCCACCGGGGGCCTCAGCTCACTTCCAAGATGGCTTAAAATTATTTAAAACAAGACAAAACAAACTTTAAAATAAGCTAAAACAGCTAAAACTCAATATGTAAGCTTACATCACATTTTTACTTTAATTAGTTCCCTCTACATTAAATCGTTCTCACTGTCTTGGGATACCTGGATAAATTAGGGATTTATAGACCTGGAAAAGTCATGGAAATCCTAAAAAGTGGAAATGTACATTTTATAAAGTATATAATTTTTTTTCTAGTTTTCTCAAGCTCTAAAATATTTTATTGGGTAGAAATATTTGTGAGTAAAAAATAATTTGGAAAAAAACACTAATTACTGTAATCAAAAGTGTAAACCCTGAATAATATTCAGTTATTGAAACTTCTTTTAATATATACTGCCATTCCCAGTGTCTGTAAAGTTTGTAGAAGTACCATATCATAGGAGCCTTTCAGTAAGTTACACCTGCTATTACATTCAACATGCAAAAATTAGTTTGTACTGCAATGTGTAGATTTAAACAGTTAAAACTATGTTAATGCTGGTTACCAGTATACTTGGGACATTTCCAAGCTCTCACCCTCAGTACTCACCCTCCTGTCATTCCAAACCTGTCTGAATGTATTTCTCCTGTTGAAGTGAAGTGGCATGTGGCCAAGTATGGTTACCCATACTAGGAATTAGTGCTCTGCATTCAACCCATCCTAAGTGCACACACACAGCAGTGAACACACACAAACCGTGAACACACACCCGGAGCAGTGGGCAGCCATTTTTATGCTGTGGCGCCCGGGGAGCAGTTGGGGGTTCGGTGCCTTGCTCAAGAGACTAACTCAGTCGTGGTATTGAAGGTGGGAGAGAGCGCTGTACGTTCACTCCCCCCACCTACAATCCCTGCCGGTACAAGACTCGAACCTGCAACCTTTGGGTTACGAGTCCAACTCTCTAACCATTAGGCCACAACTTCCCCAAAAGTTGAACACAAAAGAATGACTAAATGCATATATTTTTAAGAATGTTGGTAACTAAATTTCTGTTCCCTGTTGACTATGGAAGTCAATGGAGACCATCAACTGGTTACGCTCTTTAAATCTCTCAAATGTCCTTTTTTTATGTTCCAGGGAAGAAAGTCAGTCACACAGGTTTGGAATGACAGGAGGGCGAATATGAAGTAGAGATGGCTGCTTGCAGAAGCCATGCATGCTGGTGTTTTGTTGCAGATCTATGACTCGATCCCCTGAACTTTCCCTTGACTTGTATCCTGCTCTCTCAATGGTTGTAGGTCGTCGCCGATGTCATTTCCAGTCAAAACACATTTCACACTGCAGGACTGTGAGTTGCTGACAGGTCCAGATATTTAGCATGCCAAATATCTCACGGGCACTGGCAACGCATCGGGGCTTCTCTCAGATCGGAAGAGGTCTCCCTCGTTTCACTGATTGGCCCACCAGGAAAATCCCGGTGCTCATGATGGCAAGTACATGCTTGGTGTTCACGAATACTAGAATAAACAAAAAGAGGCATGATGCATGTGCAAAAAATGTTACCACATGTTGCCAACTTTCTCAGTATTTTGGAAAGTTTTAAGTATTCTAAGCAGCTGCTAGGTGGTTACGATAGTTGTTAGATCTATAGAGTGACTGTATTATTATAATCAACATTACAAATTTCTAAACAAGTCTTTTACTTATTTTATTTTAAGTTTCTTACAAGGTGTTCATTAAGACTTGTATTATTAAGCTCCTTTAAGCCTTAAAGTACAGGCCTGTGCTTAGAGAGACCTGACAGGGTGCTGAGACTAATAACAGCCCTGCTTCATTTGGCTGACAATAATGAAGGGTGTAAGAGCTGCATTCCTCTACACTGTGTCAAGACAGAAAGAACGAAAGGATTTAGAAATATAAAGCATTTAAATGGGATGAGGGGAGGAGTTTTATGTTCAAAACAAAGACATGCTATGGTTCTGCCATTTGGTTTCTTATTTGACCAGAGAGCCAATGCAGAGTACTTGAATGTCAACAAAAAGGAAAGGACAATGCAATATCAGAGTATTAGCACATTGTTCATTTAAATGGGGAGTCATCTCAATTATCACCAGTAAAATATGGAGTGCCACAAGGATCTGTCCTAGGTCCTCTGCTATTTTCGATATACATGTTGCCACTTGGTAATATTATTAGGAAATACGGGATTAGTTTCCACTGTTATGCCGATGATACTCAACTATATATCTCAACAAGACCAGATGAAACTTCTAAATTATCTAAGCTAACTGAGTGTGTTAAAAATGTAAAAGATTGGATGACCAATAATTTTCTCCTATTAAATTCGGATAAGACATAGATATTACTTATTGGACCAAAAGACAGTACGCCGAATCTCGTGGATTACAATTTGCAACTAGACGGATGCACAGTTACTTCCTCTACAGTCAAAAATCTGGGTGTTATATTAGATAGCAAATTGTCTTTTGAAAATCATATTTCCCATGTTACAAAAACGGCATTCTTCCATCTTAGAAACATTGCCAAGTTACGAAACATGATACCTGTTTCTGATACAGAAAAGCAAGTTCATGCATTCATGACCTCTAGACTGGACTATTGTAATGCACTGCTAGCTGGTTGTCCTGCATCTTCAATAAACAAGCTACAGGTAGTCCAAAATGCAGCGGCTATAGTCCTTACCAGGTCAAGAAAATATGATCATATTACCCCAATTTTAAAGTCTCTGAACTGGCTACCTATTAAGTTCTGTATCAGCTACAAAATATTATTACTTGCCTATAAGGCCCTTAATGGGTTAGCTCCTGCGTACCTAACTAGTCTTCTACCACGCTACAATCCATCACGCTCCCTAAGGTCGCAAAATTCTGGACTTTTGGTAGTACCTAGGATAGCAAAGTCCACTAAAGGAGGTAGAGCTTTTTCGCATTTGGCTCCCAAACTCTGGAATAGCCTTCCTGATAACGTTCGGGGGTTCAGACACACTCTCTCTGTTTAAATCTAGATTAAAGACACATCTCTTTGGCCAAGCATTCAAATAATGCATCTCATAATCTTTTACTGCAGTCATAATATTTTACTGCAGTTATATCTAATCAAATGCACATTATATCGTTAGTTTGGGGAAGTAAACAATCATTTTCTGCCTTTGGTTGGAACAGCAGCTACGCTAATTATGTTTGTATTTGTTTCTCTGTTTTTTGCCACGGGATGGATTTACACAAGCTTCAGTCTGGATCCAGAACACCTGAGAAGAGATGATGCAAACCCCTCAGAAGACCTCAGATGATGCCAAACCTGAAACAACATACAGAACTACCACATTTTGCTAGAAGTTTGATTGCATCATAATAATTGCTCTTAATAGTGTTCATCGTCTGTTTTATCACGTCTTAAATTGATTTTTCCGTACTGCTAGTTCGTCTGGTCAGAGGAGAACTAGCCCCCCGACTGAGCCTGGTTTCTCCCAAGGTGTTTTCTCCATTCTGTCACCGATGGAGTTTTGGTTCCTTGCCGCTGTCGCCTCTGGCTTGCTTAGTTGGGGACACTTCATTTCCAGTGTTATCGTTGACATGATTGCAAAGATATTATTTAAACTGAGCTGGATGTTGACATCACTGAATTCAATGATGAACTGTCTTTAACTGAAAAATGAGTGTTTACTATTGTCATTTTGCATTATTGACACTATTTCCTAATTAATGCTGTTCAGTTGCGTTGTCACAATCTGTATTGTTAAAAGCGCTATATAAATAAAGGTGACTTGACTTGACTATTAGCCAAATAGACTTGAAGGGGGAAAAACAGAACAACAGCTATAGCTCCAGCACTGATTACTGCTAATGTGCTGTTAGCTTTGCTGTTTCTTTTAAGCAAAATCGATTACTCAGAGGCTTTGAATGAGCTGGACCCTTCTAGGCTTAGAGGAGTTTGTCAACCATTAGCTACTAAAGCAGAGGAGGGGCAGTTAAGGAAAAAGGTTTTCCTCACATCAGCCATTAATAATGGATGCCATTAAAGGCAGTGTTGACAAATGAGCCTTTCACAGAGAAAATCCAGTTACGATTATGTGTTCAGCAGCTGATACGTTTAAAGTAATGTAATGGGACACTTCCGCTGCCAAGTCAAGTGGGTTTGAAATTAATCAAAAATCATCCGTCATCCACCAGAACTGCTTCAGTGTATGACAGTCAGCGGAAGTGAGAGAAAAGTGTTTATTACATTTGAAATTTGGATATTTATCTTACAAAAACACACGGATTCGCTACAGGAGGCCTTCTTCATCCGGAGGCCGTCTGCGGCACGGTTTTTAAAAATGAACCGTATGCGCACAAGATTTCATTTGACGACTTGGGACTACAGTGTGTTCAACTCGCCAGCACACCCAGTCAACGGGACTGTAATGATAATGCTTGGAATAGCCAGGAGAATTTTTAATATAACTCCGACTGGATTCGTCTGAAAGAAGAAAGTCATATACACCTAGGATGCCTCGGGGGTGAGTAAAACACAAGCTAATTTTCATTTTTGAACTAACCCTTTAATGTTTGTTTTCATATACCATGCAATTTGTGATAATCACTACCGTTTCAAAATTTCTCTAAAAGACTTAAATACTTTTATTCAGCAAGGATGCAATAAATTGACTGAAAGTGACAGTTAAGACATTTATAATTTTACATAACTTTCTATTTTTAAATAAATGCTGTTCTTAGGAACATTGAATTAAAAACTAAAAAAAAAAAAATGATCCTTGTTTTCAACTTCTTTTCAAAATGATAATTAATAATAAATGTGTCTGAGCACTACATGGAGGATTTAGGAATGATTTATGAAGGATCATGTGACACTGAAGACTAAAGTAATGTTTGCTGAAAATCAGCTTTGCATCACAGAAATAAATTACATGTTAAAATATATTAAAATAGAAAACAGTTCATTTAAAATGTAATAATATTTCACAATATCCTGTTTTTACTGTATTTTTGTTCAAATAAATACAGACTTGGCGATCATAAGAGATTCAAATAGCATTTAAAAATATTACAAGCCCAAAATCTTTGAAAACCATGGAATTTAGATGTTACCACATAAACAACTTTTTTTTACATTTTTTTTTTTTTTACATTTTACAAAAGAACTACCGCAGCTCACAAGAAACAAACCTATCCAACACACGACAGAAGAATAAAGGCAGTCTCAGAAGTCGGTCATCAAAAGTCTAATTGATGAGAACAAGTCAGAGAACAGGGCATCAGCTTTCATTTATCACTGCGATGAGATGAGCTGTCAAACCACAGTAACATCAGCACCAGGCTTCCCACACTAAATCTGCTGTGTGGGATTGAGTCAATCAAAGGGCTTATCAGCTTTACAATATTTAACATTTGAATTTTAAGTAAAATAAAAAAAAAGTTATAATATTAATGCTATTATTTAAATTGTGTACCTGAATAATCTTAGCAGATATAATGGTGCCAAATTTGTGCTTGAGCAGATTAACAATTTGCTCACAGCATTTATTATAAGATTAGAAACATTAATAAACAATATTCTGTTTCTGAGGTGCAGGAATCCTGAAAGTAAATTTTTAACTGGTCCAAGTTTCTTAAAACCAGTATTATATTTGGTTCTTTGCATTAATTTTTCCCCAAAAACGTATGAATGACAGGAATTGGTGAATGTTTATGAAATTAAAAAAAAATGAAAAAGTTAAACCTGCTATTCACTTTAACATCAGACAGAAATGTATTTGTACCAATTTACAAGATGCCATAAAAAAGGAAAAGAAAAGAAAAGAAATGGACAGCATGCAACATAAAACGCATGACCCATTATGAAAACAACAAAAACAGCCTATACCAGCGTAGATTTAAACAGCTAAAACCATTTTATTGCTGGTTGCCAGTATACTTTTAATAATATACTTACCAGTATATGCTGGCCTACATGCAAAAACCAACTTGTGCCAATAACAATTTCTCAGAATTTAAGAGGAACATTAATAAATTCTATTCTGCTTCTCAGACATCAGGGATCCTGAAACAGGATCAGCATTATTATTTCCTAACAGCATTTTTTTCTGAAACAGGATCAGCATATAGTTCCTAACAGCATTTTTTGAGGGGTCAACTGGTTTCATGTTTCTTAAAAATAGCATTATATTTGATGCTTTGAAGTATTTTTGCAAAAAAAAAAAAAAAAAAAAAAAAAAAAGGTGATAGGAATTGGTGAATGTGTAGGAACGTGTAGAAACAAAAAATGAAAAATGACAATAAACAGGAAACTGATACAGATGAACAATGGGGCACGTGGAAATCCTTTTCTGCACCCGTTGGACTTACTTGATAAAGACTCCAGACTGGGCAGACAAAAACAAAAGAGGGCACTGAGATCACACAGTGACCCCAGCTGGCTCCACTGACACGTTTCTGGTCGTGTGCCAGCCCTGTGTCTCCTAGTGACGCCTGCTGGGACTGGCGGGCCAGTCAGACAAGCCATAGACACGAGACACTTTCTATTTTGCCCGCTACTTACATGAAGCATCCACACAGACGGTTTGTTATATTACAGTAATGTTGCATATGCAGATGGTAGTTTATATTAATGAGAATACACAGAATGATTGTCATCTTCATAAAACTTTGACCTCAATTAGTCTTTTAATCCTGATCTGCCCTTAAAACAAGTGAAGCAAACAATGTGCAGGTCCTCATGTGCCTCAGAGCCACCGCAGGATGCATCACATTTTTATATTGCAAGAAAGCAACTAACCTACACTTGTTTTGTCACAATTCATTTAATTTGAAATATAAACCCTTGAGAGAGATAAAACCCTATCCGATTTCCTTATTCCTGTACTGACTGTGAGGTAAAACTAATATGGGTGATTGACAGGTCAAAGAGATTATGACATCTAAATAAACTCTAGCAGACAGATTGTAAAATATTGAAACAAAGTGTCTTATTTACTGCTATGAGTTGATGATCTAATGTGATTTAAAGGACCTGAAGAGATGTGGTCTGAAGTCTGTTGTCTCTGCTATCAGATTGTATCAGAGATCAGTTTCTTGTTCTCATTATTCTGTCATACAAAAATAAAATGGCGTAAGGCTTTTAATATGTTAATGTACTCCAGGCCTACATGTCAATCACCAACCCCCACAGTCCATCACACCCGACATACACACAGCACCTATTTCAGGCACTAAAACACTCTTATTTGCACTCTCCCTCTGTCTACACTCTTAAAAATAAAGGTGCTTCAAAAGGTTCTTCAAGCGATGCCATAGAAGATCCATTTTTGGTTCCACAAAGAACCATTCAGTCAAAGGTTCTTTAAACCATCTCTTGCTTATCTTTTTATAATCTGAAGAACCTTTTTTCACCACAAAGAACCTTTTGTGAAACAGAAAGGTTCTTCAGATGTTAAAGGTTCTTTATGGAACCATTTAGACAAAAAGGTTCTTCTATGGCATCGTGAAGAACCTTTATTTTTAAGAGTGTATGTCAGAGCTGGGCAAGGCTATGATGCTTAAAAACAAAGAAAAAGATTATTGTCATAATGATGTAAATGTTTTTTTCCCCTATTATAGTAATACATTAAAAATGCAATTCATATGTCCAAGGACTTGAATGGACCCCTTCTATGACCAAGCATGTCTTGATATTAAACAGAATGAAATCAAGAATATAAAGATGATACAACTGATATCATAATGAAAAAAAAATTGTGAAATTATGTTTTCTGTTTAAAAATTATGAAGCTTCTAAGTTCTTAGGGGGAGAAATTAGTCCCTCTCTCTCTATAATAATAAGTAATAATAAAATAAATATCTAAACTAATAAACAACAACTGCTTTAATTTTTAAAAAAATAACATCTAATATACATATAATAATACAAACCTTATAAGCCAAATACAATTTTCCCCTCTTCATAATCACAAGTCTCAGAGTCTCATAAGTCTATGAGTAAATTTTTACTTTAACTTGATATTTTATTTATCCTAGTTAATTTCATTCTAGGTCACTTACAGCCACTGTAAACCTCATATTAAAGATCATACTTTTTTCTCCTGGATTATGAATCCATTTTTAGACTCTTAATTTCTCTAAGGATCACTCATTTTTCAGCTTCCATTCATGTCTGCAGCTTTGCAAATCAGATCCCTTTTCAAGTATATGCTGAGATAACTGGCTTGGGTACAAAACATGTGTTTTTGGACATAACATAACATTCTTATTTCTCATTCCTAAGCAGATTTCAGAAAGCTTAAGGTCTATGTAGAGTGTTTTCACCAAATGTACAAATGACTTGAAAAACCAACAGAGCTCTAAACTTGAGTTTTCAAAAGTGACTTTTAAAGTGACTTCAATGAGGAAGAGGTGGAGGCAGCAGGGCGCATATGGGTTAGCAATGATAACTTAAGTGTTTGACCCCTCTTCCCAGCCTCTCACATGCTACCTCCCCTCTGCAGTCTCCCTGGAGACCGACTTGTCCTCATGCATTTATAAAACCATTATGGAGGGTCTATTACCATGTCATTGGTTGCCTTTATCAGCTAATCACAAAGCACACAGCTGGGAGAAGACGTAATGCATCTAACATCTAGGTTAATACATCAAAACTGGTCAGTTTTATTTACTTATTACTAATTTGGCAACCCATATGTGAACTCCTGCCAAAGAAAGTGTGTCTTCTTTCTCTCCATCTGCTTCTGTGATGTAAAACCAAGCAAAGCTCTTTAAGGGAAAACTGAAATGGAAAAGAGCGATTGGCATTCATGGAGTTTGGACGTTAAGAAGCGTATCTGACTGAGAGAGTCTTGTGTTGGCTAGTACAGATCCGCTAGCCCCCCTAAACATGGCCCACACCTGCCAGCTGCACTTTAAATCCTCCAGCCTTTAGGTTCAATTACAGCAGAGCTGGATGGAGTCACAGTGGGGTGCCTACGCCTCAGCATCCCCACCCCCACCTGCCGGGAATTAGGCTCGGAATGCTCGGAAGCAGATGGCATCCAGTGGCTATCATGTTAACATGCATGTTACCCCTTAATATTCATAATTTAGCATTTAATGGGGACTTTCTTTGATTTCAAGGCCTATTTTTGGCCCTGTGTTTTTGGCCCTGCCTACAGTGTTTTAGCTTGGCAAAGCTGTGGTGTTTTCTTATAATATGTAATTGAAAAGCTTTTTAAACAATAATATTGATAGTTTTTGTTTTTAATGGATAAGGCCACCTTAAGTTTAGATGCATGCAGCCTCTCGGTTTTGCAAATATAGCTGTATATATCAATATAGAATTAATATAACACATAACATTCAAAAAGGTTCGTTTAAAGAATCAAGATTTTCATCCGCAAAAGAATGCATAAATTGCTCATAACAGTAAGACGGTGAAGAACATTCATTATGTAAACAAACGATTTCCATTTCAAATCAATTCTGTGCTTTTGAACTTTCTATTCATGTAATAATCCTGAAAATTGTATTATGGTTTGCACAAAAACATAAAGCAGCACAAACTGTTTTCAACACTGATAATTATAAGAAATGTTTGAGCACCAAATCAGCATATTAGAATGATTTCTGAAGGAACATGTGACTGAAGTAATGGCTGCTGAAAATTCACCTCATCGTTGGCCCAGACGACAAGGATATAAAAAGGATTACATTGTATTTTTTTGAAAATCACTCATTCTTAAAACAGTTCTTTATTATAAAGTGTTTTTTGGTCAAATAAATTGCCAGCTTGGTGAGACATAGAGACTGTTTCAAAAAACATATATCACAAGACCCCCAAACTTTTGAAAGGTATTGTAAATACATATAATATATACATACATAAAAAATGCATCCCAGTCAATATAACCCTGCCCAACATGAAACAGCATAGCGACACTATATACACTCTGCAGCAGGGGATGTCCTTTTCATCTTTTATGTTTGCAGCTGTGCATTGTGGACATGCCGCCTCAAACTCTTCACAGTCCTACTGAGGGCGTACCAACTGTAATCACATATGACATGCAGTGATGCCTTGCTCAAAACAACCAAAAAAGCTCTGAAGTAAACACAGTTACAAAGCAAATTCTGTCTCTTCAGAGTGTACAGACATACACTATATATATATATATATAATATCTATACATCCTACTATATATATAATACACACACATCCTAATATAGTTACACCCGCACAGACCACACACACACACGCAAATGCCATTAAAATGCAATAAGATGACTATTCAGTGTGAGTAAGCAGCTTAAATGTAAGACCAGTTTCATCTAACTCAGTCTGATGGATTTGCATTTTGACTGCATTTTGATCTAGTTGGATGTTCCTTGGAACCTTGTCATTGGTGTATGCAAATATAAAATTCCAATCTGAATGCTTTAATGTTTTTCTTTCTCATCCCATTTCTCATACCTCAGCTGTAAAGCGATTCATCAAAGACGTTAATCTTACTATAAGGCAAAGAAAATACACATAGTGAGAGTACAGCAGCACTGAGCTACGTACAAATGCCTCATTACCATGATTGCTGAGGTGAGCATACAAGATGAACTGTAGAGAAATGCATGAGTGGACCAATTTATGTACAGTAGAGCATATTCTATAAATATAGGATTATTTGGGGTCCCATGACTACTTTTAAACCATTCGAGGCACAAATAAGATCTATTAGATAAGTAAAAACATAATAAAAATACTAATAACCTGTAATTAAAACCTGTGACTTAAAAAAAAACACAACTACATTTATTTTATCTTGACTTAATCTTGCAATCTAAAAGTAAAAAAATCCCATTTGCTGGTGTTAAGATTCATAAAATGTCTCCTCAATAAAAGGGATATTCCTGAAATGTCTTAAAGACATGGGTATCACTGCAGTGCTATCCCATCATACATTTTTACTGCTTATCGGTGACAAACCATGCTATCTGTGTGTGTGCCAGGAGCTACTCCCACTGAGCCACTCACAGACATCAGGATTCCCTGGGTAGATGGCATGCTCTTCTCAATCATAGACATCACTAGAGCCCACACATATTAGTGGTAAACTGCCAGTTGTGCAGATCTCAGCAAATAACAGTAATGAATATGTAGAGCACTTGGGCTACATCTCACCTAACTCTCCCTCTAAAAGTCCATTTCACACGGTTGAACGGTGTCGATCAAATATATTATAAAAGTCTGGCGAGTAGACTATATATATAATGTTTGTAAAATGTCACAGCTTTTTACATATCTGAAAGGTTACTTGGTATCTGATATCTGAAATATCTGAAAGGTAACTTAATAAACTTGGTAACCATGTATAAAGGATGTACTTTGATAATTTGCACAATTGAGTTGTTTTCCGAGAAAGGAGTATAACCGAAATCCTGGTGGGTGTTGAACATTCGTTGCTAATGCAGTGTTTCGTAAAAAAAGGAGAAAAAAAAAACAAAACACAATTATACTTGATTAAAACCAAATAATATAATCAATAACAGATTCTATTACTAAATGACAAAATAAAAACGCACATAAGGATCTAATGAGAGCTGGGTTACAAGAAGATTAACTACAAATTGTTGTTCTTCGAGCCAATGGATATGCTGGGAAATCAAAAAGAGGAACGATAATAGTGAGCGTCGCCAAATGATGCTGCAAATAAGTTCTGTGCCTAACACTTAGGAGTTTACGTAGTCGAAATAAAGCTTACTGATGCCGCCCAACAAGTGATGATGAAATGAAAACTAGTACAGATCGCTTGACGGAGAGTGAAACTCTTGATGTGTTCTGCCACGACGGTATTAAAATATCTGTGCGATAAGTATCGTAGCGGCTAGTACAAGCACACTAGTGCCCGAGGTAAAAACATATACGGAATTTATAGACCAAGTGGCTAATGTAGAACATCATTTAGTCCCGAGAATAGACAAGTTGAAGAATTGTTGAAATATATTATGCAAGCGATTTACTCACATTGTAGAGGGTTGGGAAGGTCTTATTCAGAACAAGTGAAAATATAGATGTGAATGTCTTTAGCATAGCAATAATAACTGAGACAGGATGTGACTAAGAGGGCATGTAAATACTGAAATGAAAAGGGCCAAAAGCAGAGCCCTGTGGGACTCTCGTGAGGGTTATTTATTAGGTCGCAGGGTCTCAAAATGACAATATTTCTTCCACCCAAATAACATAGAATGAGGTGAGTGACTTATTTCAGCCACTTTCTCATATAAATCCAGCCTAAGACATTACCATAATAATTCTACATTCACCTTTGTCAAGCAATTCTTGGAGGCAGTTTTGCATAATTAAGGCAGATTAAGCCGGAACAGACTTCAGATATGTGAATGAGTTCCTTCACTAAATTCCAAAGAGATTCACGGTGGTCGAGAGGTAGCCTTGAGCTTTCTATATACAATTCATGACTGCTGTGCCAAATCCCTGACAACATCATCAAGACGTGTCAGCTACCCACGTCCCATCAAGCATGTACCCTAGCTTTTTGGATGAGAACAGAAGGGGATAATTCCCCTGCCCCCATAAGATCTCTGCATGAAGATCCTTCAAAATGTATTTTGTGTTCCAAAGAAACAATAAATATTCTTTATTTGCTGAATTTTCACATTTATATTTTTAGGAAACAAAAGGATACATTGTCTCAAAAACTTAAAAGATGAGTAAACAAACACAGAGCACCACACAGACATGAAATTAAATGCTACATGTACAGATGAAAAGAGAAGAAAAAAACAGTGGGACACACTCTGTCTCGAATACTGTCTCTGCTGGAAAGACCATGGCTGAATGCTCAGTGTCCATGTCTTTACCAGAATACAAAGGTCAATTGTGCTTTCTGCCAGTCCTCTATATTATCAGACTACTGTAAATAACCAAAGTATTTTGATTACTTATAGTGAAGTATTTCATTTACTAAGATAAATGGAAATATCAATGAATGATGTGAAGCTGCAACATATTCACATGAACACATTCATAGAATGAACTGTAGATTGGGTTAACCACTTAAAAGAAATGAGAATGACTTGTTTTAGTGTCCTAATAACCACAGAGCTGACTAAAGACATGCCCCATCTGTATTTCCCATCTGGACTGGTTAAAGCATGTTCAGAATTAAAGAGGGTTCATGTGGTCATTACCAGCTCCTGATGTATAATTCTGTACTATCTATATGACAACAGCTCAGATCATTATTTGAGAGTCCCTTGAGGGTAGCATCACTAAATCGTATTAAAGGTAATAAAATACTCAAGTGTGGCCTCATTTTTTCCAGGACAATTCTCTATTGGCGCATCCCAGGGAAAAGGAGAAATACAGTGAGTATAGGAAGCTACCTCTAAAAAACAGATGAAATTGACTTAACTTGTTTATACTTAGGGCTGATAAATAGGACTGATAAATATTAACTTCTAGAATAGAAAAAAAAACAATATATATCTGCTGATATATAATCAACATATCTGTACATTTCAAAAACGTATGAAAAGCATCTCTCGAGATTACATTAAAAAGAAAAGAAAAGAAAAAAATCCCAGATTTATTGCATAAGCAGGTCATAAAAAGATCGTTTTTTAAAAAAAATCATGGAAAGACTTTTTTTGGCATTTTTTGTTTGAGGCAAATTTGTTCCCTATGAGGAAAGGGACTGTCATGTGAAATTCAGTCTTCAACTTTTACAGTTTAATTGGACTGACATTTTGAATATTGCTAATCGCTAGTTTCTATGCAAACATACATCTATAATATTAAAAATGCAGTTAGCCAAAGACCCTTCATAGACTGAAAGTTTGTAGAGTCTTCAACACAGCGATAAAAAGTGATAGGTGTTCAAATTAAAGATGTAGTAATGATACTATGCCAGAGTGAAAGTAATAGGTCTGTGCTGATTTCCAATTTTTTCCAGACAATGCCAGAGCATAAATAACAACATTTAGATTAATGATCCTGTTTGAAACCATAGGGGCCATTTCAACCCCCTGTGAGATTTGGCTAATATCTTTATTTAAATAATTGTATTTAATAACTTTTTAGATCTATCACTTACTTGTTTGCCCTCCAGAGTATAAAGTCTTTTCACAGCACCAGAATCCAGTTTAATGGCGTCAGTGATGTCTGTGAGCACTTGCTCAAAAGAGTGCGCAGTCTTCTTATTCAAGAGGATCCGGACAGCTTTACGGGGTTTGACACCACCCCTGATGACCGTCACCAACTTGGGTTTGATGAAATCTTTGCTCTCTCGTTCTCGTAGCTCGTTCTTCGAGGTGATAAGTGATGGCAACGAGCGGGATGTGCCCGACTTCACATTGACTGACCAGTTGGGATTGATGTTCTTGGTGTAGTCCACTTTACGGTAGGGTTCACTGGAAGCACACACATAGCTTTCACCTGCCAAGGGCGACAAGGAGAATAAGATGAATGGAATTGTTTTGTTCAAAGTGCCACTTTTATGAAAATCTATATCACATGCACATCCAAATGCATTTTTGACATCATGTTTGGAGGTAAGAGGTGATTTTAGACATTTATGAAGTAGACATTTAAATACTGTGAAGAATACGGCCTATTTTATATATTAACTAAAAGTTCTAAAAATATAAACTTAGTATTAACAACAGCCTTCATCTGTCAGCTGAATGTTGATATTAGATAGAATATAATATATATATATATATAATTTTTTTTTTTGGCCCCTGAGCAATTTATATAAATTTATGAAACTAAGCATGTTTCCTAAGAATGACTTGTTCTCCATATGTAAAAAAGTTTTGAAGAATTTGGATAATGCACTTTAAAGATATAAGAAAATTACTGTTATCTTTTTTACTGTAACTTTAATAAATCGCCATGGCAACACCGTTCAAGATATCCAAAATCCATTCGCAATTTAGCATCTTCAGTATCTGTGCATCATGTTGACAAAGCTTGGTGTGAATTGCCTGATTCTCCTAGGAGGAGTATGCATTAATTCACAGCATGGTTTTTCCATGAATACATATCCAAACTAAAAATAACTGACTTCCTGTTGGTCGTAGCTAATGACTGTAAATTAGAAAGTTGTCCAGCATGATGAGTACAATATATGTACTATGAGTTTGGTGACTGTAGGAAAAACTAACCCTACCCAGTTTTGTCAAAAGATGGCACTATAGAGTGCCTGCTCCAAGTCCATCAATGAGCTTTTGCCAGTGTCTAACTCTCATTAATACTGATGTGTGTGTCGAGTTTCATGAAATTCTAAGCATGTTAAGTGCCTTAAAAACACCTCAAAAGAATATTCAAGTTTGACACGTTGCCATGGCAACATTATATAAGATATCAAGAATCCCTTCACAGTTTTACATCTACCATGTTTTGACATTATTCAGGTGAAGTTAGAAGCAAATCAGGTAAAAATAAGAGGCTGATTTAAAAGCATTTTCTGTTGCCAGTTGGTGGTGCTATAACTTTGACTCATAATAGTCACATCTATGTGATCATATGGCATCATACAACAAACAAACTGCTGAAGTTTCATCAAAATCAGACAAAGTATGTGCAAGTTATAACACATTTCCTGCTTCCCTTTTTTCGCTATAAATTCATCGCCACACCATGGCCAAACCATAAGATCATGTTGACCGTGTTTGGTGGTGATCAGATGAAAAACCTAGGAGGAGTATCACAAATTCCACAGCATACGTTTTTCACAAAACCCAGAATAGCTGACTTCCTTTTGGGAGGTGTGTGCTACAGAGTCCCTCGAAATTGGCCCTATAAAGCAGTGTGCCACGGGCCCTCCTGGTGACTCCCCCATGTGAATCTCTGCCTGGCCCTGATGGCCGCAAATTTCAATGAGTGTGCCAAGTTTCAAGAGTTTTTGAGCATGTTAAGGCCCCCAAAAAGCCCCGGAAGTTTGAAAAAAAATAAAAATAAATAAAATTTTTTGGCAAGTTAACTCAAACTAAACATTAGTTGTGAGATAAAGTTCAAAATAAAAAGTAGTCAAACATATAAAGTTGCAGTTACGAGACATAAAGACACAATTGTGGACATTTTTATAAAACCGCAATTATAATACAAAAAGTTGCAATTGTGAGAAAGTTGCAACAGGGAGAAATTACAAATTGTGAGAAATAAAGTCTTATTGTGAGATATAAAGTCATATTTCTAAAATATTAAGTTACAGTTCTATATATAGGCACAATTGTAAGATATGAAGTCACAATTTTGAGAGTTGTATTTTTGAGATATAAATTTGCTATTCTGAGATATTGGGCCTTATCATACACTCGGCGCAATGCGGCACAAGGCACAAGTTTCAGCCCAACGCAGTTCTCATTTTCCTGTCCTGCGCTGCGTTGTTTAAATAGCAAATGCATTTGCACCCATTTGTGCGCCCATGGGCGTGCTTGTCTAAAAAAGAGGTGTGTTCAGGCGTATTGTTGGCGCGTTGTTATTTTGAGGCAACTGAGAATAGACTGCGCCATAGACCAACTCAAATCTGGTCTAAAGTCTGGCGCAGTATTTTTCTTTGTTATTTAAAGAGCGCGTTAGTAATATGCGCCTATAGGCGGGTGCACAACGCGCATACACTTTGCTTATTACACACACAGCAGCACACAAACATTTTTAAAAATGAAAAATTACATTCCACCATGTAAATAGCAAAGACGTCATGGCGCGAGCTCAACTGGCTTTTAAAGGGGATGGGAGATGAGACTCTGATTGGTTTATTGCGCATTACGCCCCAAAAACACTCATTACTCATTAAGAGAATAGGGACAACCCGTTTAGACCATGCCCCCTGGTCCGCCGGGACCGTTTTTAAAAGTGGATTCGGACACGCCCTGAGTGCACCTGCGCCATGCGCTTTAGACCATGCGCTTAGATCGTTAAAATAGGGCCCATAGTGATTGTGAAATATAAAGTTGCTCTCATTTATTTAGTAGTATAAATATAATAATAAAATGTATTTATTTTTTTTACACTGAGGAGGAAACATGCTTCCATATGAAACACCTCAGTGTCTCATAAAAAAAGTAAATACAATAATATACTGCCATTAAATGTACATCTAATATAACCAGAGACTGCAAAGGGCTGGGTTGAATAAAAACACACTTAACCCATCTGTGACCCCAGATCTGCCTCTCTACACTTTTCAGCTCTGGGTTTGGACAAAGTCCAAGGCAAAGTATTTTCCTTTTTGCAGGAATTCCAATGTAACTGATAGCAAGTATGCACTTCCATTCACATAGCTATACTTCACAAACCAAAAGACCTTATAAATGAATACCACAAGAATGAAACATTATTTACCAAGAAACATTGCCTAAATTCCTTCATTATGGAGTTCATTATGAAACGTTTACATGACTAAACTTCGGCTTGTCTGATAGACATTGTGTTAATACTTAAAGCCCCTGAAAATGTGCATGACAGCATATAGGCCATGCTTCTATATGTGTGATGATGGCACATCTTGGTACTACAGCAGAGACAGCTGGTCTGAAAATGGAGCTTTGTCGTCCTAAGGAGTGCAGTGCTGTTGGGACAAAAGTGTTTGTTTCGTCGCGCCAGGACACAGCATCACAGTATGTAAAGGGCGTAACATTTCCGTTACACGCTTGAGGTATTCGGCCAATCACAATGATGCACTGGATAGCTGGCCAATCAGAGCACACTTCGCATTTCAGAACGATGAGCTTTGTAAAAATCGATGTGTTTCAGAAAGGCGGGGCATACAGGAGCAACAATAATGTACATTATGTGGAAAATAATGTGTTTTTTGAACCTTAAACCGCATAAACACATTGCATTACACCAAATACACAACATAATGTTATTTTTAGCAACATCATATGACCCCTTTAAGGTCGAGGGGTCAAGATGATATCAGGAGTTGAAAATGTGACCATTCAGCTGGATTTGGAGGCCGAATTCCACTTCACACACACACTGAGATGAGACATTCTCACGCACACATAAACACACTGAACTAGAGCAGTCTTGAGTAATGTAGAACATATGCACAGATATGTTTGAAGTGCTTCTCAAGTCCAGAGCTGCATTTCTGCAGTGCAATTTAAATCAAAATTTATATCCAAATAGCTCACCCCTTGATCTTTACAGATCCAATTCTGTTGCAAACAGTGAAATAAATACCTTAATGCCACTTACATTTGGAGTTTATAACCTCACATATAAACACAAGCTATGTGAGTCTAGATCAAGCATATGGATGAATGTTTCTGAATATATTTAAGTGTCAAACAGAAAAAAATTAAAATGAGCAAACAATGACCATGTCTGAACACAAATTATGGTAAGTGACATCACTCTTGGATGTGCATACTATGCACACCAAACTATTTAGTTTCATTACATAAACACTGTCTACTCAGAAAAGAAACTGAAATATCATCTGAATCTGAACAGCAAAGTCTACATCCCCTGGTGAAACTAGTGGGCTTCAAATTAAAATGAAAAATTATATATATGTTTCTCATCTTAGTAGCTAAGAGAGGCAACTGAGAACAGATGACTCACCTGGTGTGAATGAAACGTTTTTTTATTCACATGAGAGTATGAAGAGATGTGTGATATAATCATGGTCTGTGAGCTTTAATGCAATATTTCATGTTTAGTGTGCAATTCAAATTAAAACAATAAGCCAAATTTAAAACATAATAAAACCAAAATGTCTAAAACAAAACCCAAAACACCAAACAATGGAAATGTCATGCATGCAAATATTTTTTAAAGCATTTTCAGATAAATAACTAACAATTAATACTTAGAATATAGCCAACGTTTAGTTCCACCACTGACCCAGAACTACAACCATTCATCCACAACATAAATGTCATTGTTACCGCCACTGGATCATAAAATCTAAATTTCACTCCATTTGCCTCAGAAATAGGAGGGAAGGAGGGACTCCCAAGGCACTGGGCTTTATTAAGCTGATAAATTAACAAAAGGCTAATTAATGAAGTAGACTCCAGATGGGGTCACTATTACTGATGAAAAACTGACCCAAAATCAGATGGCAGCTATTGTAATAATATGTGTGTTGGAAGACAGAAAAATAGTAATACTGATGTCATTCACATGGGACTCAGGTGTGGACTGGAACAACCACTGAGGTTATGAACCCTCCATCACCCTCTCATAACCAGTCTTGATGTCCAGATGGGACCCTGATGTACCCATCATTCAACAAAGTGTGGTGCGCCAGTACAGTAAGTAGTATCTGTAGCTACAAACACTCCAACATAGTTGCCTATTGCTGGTGATCTTTAGCAAGTAGCATTCATTAATGCTTTGATCATGTGTGTGTAAGACTTTACACAGATTTGTAACAAAAGAGAACTAAGCCAACCCTCAGTCAGCGTGAAGAGATGCTGAGCTCGGCACTTCACATGCAAAGCACTTGTACAATTGCATCATTGAGCAAACACAGAGCCACATTCTGCGTCACAATCTCACATGCTGGACCACAGCAGCTGCACTTGTGCTAGCACACTAATTTAGTAAAACTATATACTCATACAGCGTGAATTGTTTAGAATAATGTGATTTGCCACGTTAAATTCTTTAATTATGCAATGAATTCTGCTTTCACTATATTATTGAAATACCATAGCGCAATAACAACAAGGTCTGGATATTTGGGTTGGTTTTTATGACAGTCCAGTCTACATACTATAAGGGCTATATACATATACAAATATGTATTCTAAGAGAACATTATTAACATTTAGATACATGTTATACAATCTTACTTATTCATTGTGACTGAATGCTGGCTTTGAATGACAAGTGACAGTCAAAGCAATATAGTTCACCCCCCAAAAATGGCAATTCTGTCATTTTTTACTCACTCTTATGTTGTTCTAAATGGCTTTCTCTTCTATGGAGCACAGAAGGTATTTTGAAAATATTTATGACTCAGTGTTTTTGTCCATACCCTGAAATACAGCTGGGTCCAGTGGGACCTGACCCCACTGACTTTCATTATATTGACCAAAACAGTTCAAACTAAATATTTTCTTTTTGTCTTCTGTTAATGGCTTGACAAGAGGGTGAACAAATGATGACAGAATTTCATTTTTGGGTGAACTATCCCTTAAATATCCTGTTCCATGTCTATTTTCAAGTTGAGTCAGGGAAGGAATGGGCCATGACGGTGGCCTTAAATGACTTGAAACTTACTGTGTCTTAATATACTATTTCATCAGCTGATTATGAATTAAATAAACATACAGTAATCTTGGTTAAAACAATGCTAGTTACTGCTATCCTACTTAGCATGCATGGCTTGCAATGTTTAAAGTTCACTCTGAAAATTAGACACAGATTTATTTACAAATACAGTGTATAGACACTTTTTATAACATTACTGGTGCATTTATTTATTTGTTTGCTTGTTTGTTTTTAAAGTATGTCTTTGCAATATGTAGAACAATCATGCCAATAAAGTACACTCTTAAAAATGCTGGGTTAAAAATAACCCAATGCTGGGTTAAAAAGGGACAAATTGCTATTGGGTTGTTTTGACCCAGCTATTGGGTTGTTATTGGGTTATAACCCAACCGCTGGGTCAAAACAACCCAATAGCTGGGTTTGTCCCTTTTTAACCCAGCGCTGGGTTATATTTAACCAAGCATTTTTTAGAGAGTACAGAAAATTGCCGTGTGAATTTAAAATCCAGTGTTTATGTGTGTCAGAGACTTGGAAAAGTTATACTCTAAAAAATGCTGGGTTGTTTCAACCCAACTTTGGATCAAATATGGTCTAACCCAACTTTCGGGTTAACATTTTCATTAAAAAATTTAACCCAACAGCTGGGTTTGTCCAAGTTTGACCCAAAGTTGGGTTGAAACAACCCAGCATTTTCTGACTTGCCATGTTGCAACATTGCAAACAATGCATCCTTACAATGACTTGAGTATGATAATACCAGTGATGCTTTACTGGATGTATTGTCACATGGGGAAAAGAATTTGAAGTGCCTGTTGTGTCTATCCAGACATTTAGACCTTTGCAGTCTCACCTTCTAGTAACTCATCCAGGCTGGTGATCTTCTTCCCTCCTTCCATAGCATAGATGTTCCGGACTCCTTGCGGTAAATTCACATTGTCCGAGAGGGAGCGGGTGAGCTCCATCAGCAGCGCGTCGAAAGATCTGAAGCGGTCACCGGACACCGCGTACACCAAGCCATTGAAGTACTTATCACCGTTCCGATAGAAGCGAACTTTTTTCGCTTTCTTCTCGGAGGTGAGCGACTGCAGTGTGCGTGTGCGGTAGAAACTACAGTGCGCACTGTGAGCGGGACTGGGCACGAGTCCGTTACCCCGCGAGCCGGAATGAGAACCGCAACTGTCCCGCTGGGAACGGTGACTCTTCTCGCGCTCCTCGAAATGCTCCCACTCGATGCTTCTGCTGGACATGTTTATTTCCTTTTAGTCAATGCGCGGATCCTTGAATAAATTAGCTTTGTTATGTTGTTTCTGCTGGTTTTCGTGTTATTGCTTCCTTCTTAGGACTTTCAACACATTACATGCATTTAAGAAATCAGTCAAACAACAGTCCAAAAGCTGTTCTCTTCAACTTTTATACAGCTAAACAAAGAAGTTGTTAAAATATATATATTAGTCCCAGTAGTCCACAAATCCAAGAACTGTACAATTCAAGGACAGACGCTAGTTGAGGTGAGCCCCGGTCATGATGAGATGAGATGCGCAGAGCTGTATGTGCGCATGCTGGACACGCTTGACCGTCCGCTGTTTTCTTCATCCCTCCACTGGCACTCAATCAGGCCAACACTTACCACACACCTTCATGAAAGAGAGGACGAGAGCTGCTCCTCCTCAGGGTCCTAAAACGTAAATTTCTCTCCAAAAGCGATGCTTCTGCGTGGCCCACTAGGGGGCCTCACCATTCAAAGGGGCTAAAATTACTTAAAGAGGTGCTATTATGCTTTTTCACTTTTTCAACATAAAAAGTGTTTGAGCATAAAAAAGATCTGCAAAGTTACAAAGCTCAAAGTCCAATTCAAAAGGAGATATTTTATTTAACAGAAAATCACTTTTCAAAAACTACAACGAACAACTCGTTTGGACTACAACGCATATTTTCCGGGATTTGTGATATCACAAAAACCGACGAATGGGACGAGACCTGGTTGAGCTGCACTAGAGAAGGCAACGAGTGTTATCACCATGTCGGACACACGCTAGCTTTCCCAAGGCAGACGAACTTAGGGTGTTTTCACACCTGTAGATCGATTGCTTTGTTCCGAAACAGGGATTCAAATGATTACATGTTGGCTTTTTATTCTTGGTGCGTTCGCTTCACACAGCAAAAGTTTTCCAACCTGACCAAATTTGTTACTCAAGTCACGCTGCGAGTAAACTGTTCTCTCATTTGGTCAAGTTCCACGGTTTTATTTGTCGGGATTCCACTGAGCTGCACCGCTGTCATCCTCAGCGGAACATTCAGCTTTGCGGGCTTATTGGCGGGTTTTTTGTAGCTGTCGTTACTTAATACTTTACATTTTGAGCATGAGTCCAGGATTTGATTGGGAAAACATTTTTTTAAATGCACGACTACGAGGAGAGCAATAGACGTCATTATAAACAAAAAAGGCCATTAATTTTTGATGGCAAAGACGTGCTCACCACCAGACATTCACAGGTTCATTTGAGTATTAGCAAACAACAAGCGAATTCTTTTCCACGGAACTATGTAATGACCCATTATACATTGTGTATAGCCAGGTTTCGTTGGTCCGTTGATCGGATTGCTTTCCACTACAAACCGAACCGCCCTGTCCCCCCCCCAAAGAAAAGGGGGGTTTCGTTTTTCAATCGAGCCGAACCACCCGTCAGGCGTTCGGACCGATTGTTTTGGCGCGGATCGGAGTGCGATTGCCGTGTTCGCATATGCCCAAACGAACCGTGCTAAGTGGGGAAACGCGCCAGGTTCCGAAACAGGCCATGTGTGAAAACACCCTTAGAGTGGTTACAATAATCCGGGTTTAAATCGCGCTCAAATTGATTTGTTTTTGATGCAATATTTACACTGAAGCTATGGTAAGGGGCATGACATTTCCCGACCAGGCGCAGAGTGCTGCCAATCACAACATACTCTGGCCCAGCTAACCAATCACAGCACATTTTGTATTTCAGAAGGCGGGCCTTCATTTGTTACAGGAACTATTCGAGCCGTTCATGACAGACTGGGGAGAGAGTGTTGTAATAAGTGTAAAATGTAAAATATGTGAAAAATAATGTGGTTTTCGAACAACCTAGTATGAGAGCCTGTTCTAGTACACCCCCAAAACAAAATCAAGACTTTGTAAAAGAGCATAATAGGACCCCTTTAAAGTATCTTCACCCCCATAAATGAAAAATACAGAGAAGGGTGTTCCTGCACAACCGGACCGCAGTTCTAGGACCCTATTCTTTTGTAACAGCGCCACCTACCGAATTGGATAATATAGCGGAGGCTGCAGTTTCAGGACCGCATTTCTAGGACCCTGGTGGTTTAGTTTGTAGTAATGTTTGTACATGTTGTTAAAGATATTGAATCTCAGGAAAATTTTTTTATTTCAATTGTGATTTTTGATTTATAAATGCATCAGATGTTAATTACAAAGTGTGTAATACCTGCTTTGAGTTAACAATTTTAAATTTAAATTAATTTACACTTAAAATATAAATGAAAAATGTATTTCAGTCTTTAAACAACTGAAAAAGTGGAGTACCTTAAGTCTTAGTTTCTTGAAATATACTGTAAATTTATTAGCCCCCTTAAGTTTAACTAGCTCATTATCAGGTATAATAAAGATGGAATCAAATGAAATCAGCATTTGCAGTCACTAAATTACAGTCAGATATTTAAAGGTTTGTAGAGAGGCAAGACACAAGACTCAAGAATGGTTCAATAATGCATATTTATATACTGTATATACTCATTTTTGCAATAACACATAATACAACATCATAAAAAAAGACCATTTTCCGTCAGTTGCTGCATGGACAGAAAGGCTGTAGGCTTCAACTCCCGAGAGAGATTAAGAGAGAGAGAGAGAGAGAGAGAGAGAGGGGAGGGATAAAGGGATGGAGAGGAGAGGGAGTAGAAGGGAAGGGAGGAGAATTAATAAGACCATTTGCTTTAACATGTTAACCTGTAATATATATTTCTAGTTAAACACTTATGCACTTTTGGGTTGTAAGAGAGAGAGAGAGAGAACCAAACAGAATAATCATGTTACTGACATCTAACTCCAAATTTTAGTATATAAGAGCAAAACCCACAAACTGAATGTTCTCTCTTCTTTCCTCAATTGTTGTCAATCCTGTAACACTTTCTATGAAGCCTGTATTTATAATACATTATAAGGGTTTTCTTAAGGCATTATAATTAATGCATAAAGCATTATAAAAAAGCTTAATAATATGTTGTATCATCTCATAAATAATCATAACATTTATAATACATTATAATACTTACGCATTTGTGGTTATAACTTTTAAGAGCATGATTACGTATAGCACACAATGAATACCATAATAAATCCACTTAATTTATAATGGATTTTCTTGACATTGTTTATTTAAGATCTGGACAGTATCTTACTACATCTTGTGAGTGGTTAGGAGTGGTTGAGTGTTGTTTTGAGTGTTTCCTGTGAGGTTAATATTAATTTTGCTGTGAGCTAGTTTAAGATCAGCTGTAATGAAAAAAATGCAACGTGTGTTTTTTTATTAGATTACATTTTATTTTGATGGTCCCCTTTAGTCTATTGACTATAAGCTACTTTGCAACTACATGTCAACTAACTCTCATTAGAGTATTAGTAGGCTTAGTTAAGGTTAGGGTTGGTAGAATAAGTTGATGTACTTGCAAAGTTACATAGACTTATAGTGAGTAGAATAGGCTGTTGGTAACATCAAAAATGTTAGCAGATATTTAGCATACAGTCTACTAATACTCTAATGACTGCTAGTTGACATGTAGTCGCAGAATTACTTGTCAACAGTTGTCTAAAGGCTACCATCAAAATAATCAAATTGATATTACAATAAAAATAGTTCAAAGCAAATGTGTACACATTCATCTGATCTGATATCAGATCTTATGGCTGTTTGAGAAAAAAATATTATTATTATTATTAAGTGGTCTTTGTCTGCTTTAAGTACAGTGAAGTTACTTCTGTAGCGAATCAGCTCATGGGGAAATATGAATAATTAATCATAACTAGTTATAATTAATTATAAATATTTAGATCCGCTGTAGATATTTAGCTGACCTCTCAGGGTCAACTGTCTGTCAATTCTAAGAACGTTTATTTCCTGGTTAAAGGAAATAACCTTATTACTGTACAATTCTATAAGTTTGTAACATAAATCCGCATGATTATTGACTCCGGTTATGAGCAAACAATGAAAACAACGTCAAAAGTGTGATACAAGTAATACTTTTATTAATGGTTTAACTACATAAACCACTTAATCGTCTAACTACTACTAACACTTAAACTGGTCTAACATACACATACACACACACACACACCACATACAGTTTGTATAGGAAAGGGTTAAAGCTTAACGCAGTAAAGATAAGAGAAATAAGAATATGAAACTATGGTACCATTGCATATTCAGCAGATCTACAGCCTGAAGGAAACATCAGATTCTTAGTTCAAACACACCTTTGTAAAAAGATGCAAATGATTCTTAATGTATCAATTAATAAGACTAATTTTGAATACTTGCACGTCTCGTCTGTCTTAAAGAAAGGCTTGATGCAGTCTGAAGGTCCCAGTTAATCTTTGCTGAAGTTGGTTGATGAAAAAGAACCAGTTTGAGTCAGAGAATCTTGGTGAATGGAAAAGTCAAGGCCGAAGCCTGGCACGAACTTAGCGGGTTGCAGAAGCGTTCTAGCTCATGTCTTCATCTTAGAATCTAACCGAACCACCGACTCTGGGCGGGTCACTGATGTGGGGCTTTTAATGTCTCGGAAGATTCCCGCCTCTCAAAATGGGGTTGTCCAATGAGAAAGGCTGACGTCCCAAGTGGGAGTTTTGAGATACTGGGGAGTTTTTATGACCCTTTGTTTGGAAGCATGGTAATTTGCATAAGGAACTTGAATCGAAATTACTAAAGAATCTCAGCCACACTTAGTGCCTTGTACCAACATATAAGTAACACTCTCGTTTATATCATCAGCAGACTAATTCATAGATAACTAAACATGTTATGTTATATATTATATGTAAGATGACGGAATGAGTGTTTCGATCAACGCCTGCATAAAACGTATAAAATCTCAAAGACACCACACCATGACCTGAAGGGTATGTGTGTTCATCAAGAAAGGTTTTTCCCATATGACTACTTAGAAAAAAGTCATTTCTACTGTGCACTGTGTCCTCTTCCTAAGAAAAAGGCATGATTCCTACTTACCTTCATTAGGTTGTATCAAATGTCTCTGTTGCAGGGTTGCCATGTAACCAGGGGGGGCCTGGGTGTCCTTGCCGACATCGGGCATCCAGTTTATTGGGTGAGGGGGTCTGTGACTATTTGTTAATCTAATGATTAACTGATTTGTTAAATCAAATGAAAAATTGTGTGTTTGATTGTTCCAGACGCTACACTTCACTTAAAGCAGACAAAGAGCACTTAATAACAATAAGACCACATTAAAGCATTTTGGAATGTTTTCATGAAGACTTTGTATTTGTTATTTTACAGTAAAAACACAAATAAGGTGTACTAAGTTATTGTGCAGATCTTAAACAATGGCAAGATATGAGACCTATAATACATTATAACTATGAGAAATATAATCCATTGTAACTTAAGTGGATGCATTGTGTTCATTGTGTTATAAATCATCAAACGCTTAACCACAAATTACTTATTATAATACATTAAAACTGTTCTTACGATTATTTATAAGATGATGCAACATATTATAAGGTTTCTTATAATGCATTATTCATTCCTTATAATGCTTTAAGAATAACCTTATAATGTATTATAAATACAGGCTTCATAGAAAGTGTTACCGTCAATCCTTCTATTAAAATCTTCCACTTCACTGAAATAGTTATCAGAGAACAATCACTGTTGGGTTAACAGAAATATCAGTAACAAAAGGTGCACTGGGCATTGTGCAAAAATAATTCATATTCTACTCTGACCTGTAATGATAATCTGGACCAGAAAGGAAGAGCTGCTCAGCCTCCTGCAATGAGAAATTCTGTAGGACAGCCAGGGCATATACTGTATGATGGCCTATGAAGAAACAGTTAATTTAAGTATACTATTACAGCACTACTGAACAGCAAGCCATTATACATCGGTCCATACACAAGTAGCACCAGCATGCAGTTTATACAGTAGATTTTGTAAGTGCAGGAGCAGGACACTCACAAACACATTACATGGTCCGGCATACATCTGCACATCGGCATACATCTGTGATGCTCAGTTGTGTTGGTGTCCTATGCAGCACTCCTCTCAGATAGGCAAACAGGACAGTTGTTCCTCACTGTCGAGGTAGACAGGCACTCGGGAGGAGGTTAGCTTATGAGACCACTTAGAGGGCTTCCCGTTGAGTACACCCTATGGGCAAACCATGGTGCAAAAACAGTTATTTTCATGAAATTGATACATTTAAGATAAAGATAAGATAATAATTTGCAGCATAGTTAAAAGATAGTGTTAATTTTATTACTAATTAAGGCCCTTGGTGAACCTTTTACTATGAGTTTTTTTGTAATGATGATTAAATGTGAACATTGTTTGTTTAAGTACCACTAAACACTCCTCAGATCCCTGTAACTTCACAACGAGGTCCAGCAGTCTCTTTACCTCTGCAGTGTGGTCATCGACAGCCTGAATGTGGATTTCCTCGGAGATAGCACTCTGTACACTGGCTGAAGAGTTCCTTGGAGCAAGTTTCTGGCCTCATCAGTCCAGAAGGCAAACCGCTGACCAATAAAAAAACAGCACTATATCAAAAACAATCAAACACACAAACATATTCATCTAAAGAAAATCACAATAAAAAACACCAAAAGGACAGGCTAATAACACATTTTGTGGTGCAACCAAGCAATGAGCCCAGGTTAATTATGAAAGATGATTTATACTTTAATATGCTAAATGAGTATCAAACAAGTTTTCACACAAATCTGACACATCTCACATCAACATTTTATCATCTTTTTAAGTTTAATTAATGTGCTGGCTAGATTTACTTATTGTAGTCATTATGTCAACAAGGTTTAGCTTAATTAAATCATGGCCACGAATTAAGAACATCGTAATAATCAATAAAACTAGCAATCAGGAATTCATTATTATTTCTTAGCAGTTCTCACGTTGGCTATGTAAAGTTTGCATCGTTTTAAGGTTATAAAATAAAACTTAATTGAAAATCGGTAAAGTTATTCACTCCATTTGCTGTCCATGTCGTCCAACTTTAGTGATCCAATTCGGTAGGTGGCGCTGTTACAAAATAATAGGGTCCTAGAACTGCGGTCCTGAAACTGCAGCCTCCGGTTGTGCAGGAACATACTATTAAAGTAAAGATTTTTAGCCGAATCCATGGTTCTTGCTGATTTATAAAATGCAAGTCAATGGCTATCATCATTTTAAGAGTCAAGGAAAGCATATCAAGTAACACAAAATTAATAAATGTGGCTCGTGATGATATATTGAGGTCATATGACGTGAAACGATCAGTCTGTGTAAGAAACTGATTTTTTTTTTTTACAACATTATTACTTATAATCCATACCCTCAGGCAAACAGGGAAGTCAGATTATTTTCTGTAAACTGGTTCTTTTGGACAGGTTGTTTCAATTAACTGGTTTAAATAACCAATTCTCGTAATCACACAATGGCATATACACAATTATATTATCAAAGCACCCAATAATGATGTGAAACGTGGATGTTTTACATTTCTAAAGCATATAAAGTGGGGGAAAAAATCTAAGTTTTTACATAAATCATGAGTAACCTTGATTTAAAGTGTAAAGTGTAGCCTAATCTTGTAGTCTTAAAATTATGTAATCATTTGAAGCTACACTCTAAAAAATGCTGGGTTAAAAACTTTGATCATAAATCCCCTAGAATCAACCAATTCATTTCATTAAGAATTTAATATACATAGATTAAATAAGTATTCATATGTTAGTGTTTATGCAAACTTAAGTAAATGTATGTGTGGTAGAATCATATTGTATGTAAAATACATATGAATACTCATGAGATAACGGTGGACTACAAACAGTTAATGTAATACACGTGTTAGAACCTTTAGGGCAGTTTGTCTTCGTTCTGAAAATGCTGACTGTAATATCAAGACACAGATTAAAGCAAAATATCTGATATTTCGGTGGTGTAGGCCTTTCTGCCTCTTGTGACATTGTGAGGGCAAACTCTGACACGGCGGTTCTTTTATGAATTAAAGGAAGAATAAAAACTGCTGTAACAGCATGGTAGGAAGTAAACGGGAAGAAAAGCCCCAGAGAGAGGAAATCCTGAAGACAATAACAGTTGCAGCTGAAAAAGAATCTCTTCCTGAAAAATGAAAGAGAGGGAGAGAGAGGAGATTCCCCTCTCTGCAGAGAAACTCCTGCCTAAGGCCTGGTTTTACATAATCACTGAAAACATTATAAAAGTGAATCAACTTAAGAATAATGATCTTACATATACATTAAAGCTGTTTCATTTTAATAATATTAATTGACAAAAAAGTAAAATGACAATTTTATATCATTAGTTAAATGTTTAGTTTTCTGTAAAATTATAAATAAAAAAAATACAATCAACTGAATAGTTTTACACAACTTTTGTAAGGGCATGCAGGTGTGTTCCCATGGAAACATAGCTAAAAGGCACCAGGCTGATATAGGTAGCTATTTTGAGGGTGAAGTAACTGGATTTGCCAAAGTTTGCAAGGATGGTAAAATACAGTCTTAAAGATGTTGTTTGAAATTTTCACGCCACTTTTTACCACAGTGGTAATACTATTTCAGATAAACCTGTCCCTAAACGTCTGATCTTAGATAGATGATTGCATAGCCTACTCTAGGTATAGATCTGCATTGCATATCTGCCATCAGAGTCTGCCATCTAATGGATGAACCATGCCTGCACAGGATGCATAATAAACCATTTTATGTACTGTACCAAAATCAAAAAAATATTTTCAATCCATTTCATATACAGTATTAAGAACTTCAGGTTCATTAACATGAACTTCAGGTCTGAGGAAAAATTACAGTCTAATAATGTTTAAGGACTAATTCCCTCCTCCTTAATCTAGGTTTTAACCATTCCAAAACTGTAGACCACCAAACAGGACAAGCTTCTTTCACCAGCAGCTGTGCAGTCAAATGGGTGGGCGTCTGAGGGAAAAAAAGAAAAAAAGCGTTTCCCATGACCCAGATCGCTCACATTCCATTATGAGTGTGATGTTGGCCTGCTGCACCCAGGAGGAGAGAGAGTGATGTGATGCACAGAGCAGAGTCTGATGTTTTATAAAAGTATATAACATTACTTTTTAGGTGGGCATTTGTTTAAGGCCACTTTTGGCCTTATGGACTTAAAAGTTATCTTAAAATTTTTTTTTTCCTCACTGGTTTATTTGATATAACCCGTAAAAAATGTGAAAGAGTGTATGTAGCTACATGCATCACAGAGAATTCTGTTTTTCCCCCCAGAACATCATGAATATTTCGACAAAAGTGTCTTTTTTTTTTTTGCACATGAAAGATTTTGGTTATGCACACAAACAAACAAACAAACAGACAATAAATAAATAGTACCGTTCTTTCACTTGGCTAATGGTAAGTTTATAACTATATCTTATAATGATATTTTCTATATATGAATTATAATACTGTGTATATATAGATTATAGTACATGTATAAAACTCTTACAGAATTACATTGTAACAAAAAAAACTTGATTGGAAATGATGCCTAATATCGCATTATGTTCACAATGATTTCTTTGGATTTATTTTTTATTTACACATCACGTGTCATATTTCATTTCATGATTTGATATATAATAACTTTATGATGATGAATGAAATTACACCAATTAGTAATCAATTTATTTAAACAATTTATCATTTTTTTTAACCTAAATATTATTATTATTATTTTTTGTCATTCATTTTTGGTCATGGATGTTAATAGTTGGCATGAAAAAGGTTGAAGACCGCTCTCATATAGATATACTGGTGTTCAGACTTGCATTTCCACTTTTTGCCACATTGTGATGCACTAATACATAACCTGAAATAAAGTTTCTATCTACGGCTTCTGGGAAACAGTACATTTATTTTACATAAATGCATCTTGAATAGAATTATTCGTCACTTGTTAATAAAATGTCAGTCTGTCAGTGGCAAATCATCCGAATGAGTCTTGCTTCCTGTTGAGATGGTCCAAGCCATAAACACACACATACACACACACACGCACACACGGACTCACTGGCTTCCATGTTTTACGAGGACATTTCATAGACATAATGGTTTTTATACTGCACAAACTGTATTTTCTATCCCTTTAACCTAACCCTACCCCTCACACAAAACTTTCTGCATTTTTAGATTTTCAAAATAGTTAATTCTTTATGATATTCTGTAAGGTTGTGTCTTCATGGGGACCAATATAAAAAAATAAATAAACATATCCACACAAGGTCAAAGGTTACTGGTATTGCTATCCTTGTGGGAACATGTGGTCCTCATAACATAGGGAATACCAGGACACACACACACACACACACATTTGTTCTTATTCATAAACGAAGTTTCTGACTAGTAGAATTGACGTCTATTGATTTAATGCTGAGATTATGACATTTTTATCCACTAACCCTCACTCATTTTTATCTCTATAGGCCTACATATATTTATATGTAAATTCAAATTATATTTAAATTCAATGTATCCATAGGTTTTTATTTTTTCTTTTGTCAGATTTAGCTCACAAACACGCACATACACCCACATAATGGATAAACACACACTCGTTGGGCCATTCATTACACTGAGGTGGACTTGGAGTTGTGTAAATGATGCACCAAGACAGTGCTCTTTGTTTCAAATGAACATTTTGGCTGAATGCATACTTTAGCAGCAAGTGGGTAAAATATCTGCCTGTTAAATATGCCATAAATATGTCAGCCAGCGCATTTGTTATCAAGCAGCATCTGTCTCATCTGTTGCCAAAAGTGATCCAAAGTTACACACATTAGGACGAGCACACTGGGCAGCCGATCTGATCATATGACTCGAACCACAAACTCTCCCTTGAGAAATAACATTGTGTCTGCTGTGGCCATGAGGCTGGGACACATCTGGTAGTTGTTCAAACAGATGAGAATATGCTTGCATTAATAATATGTTTACTAGACATGAAAAGGAAGGGTATGTGAGACCGCCAAGTCATCCATACAGGGTTATTAATATGATGTTATGTATAGAAGGTTTGTTGACATTTTAAAGATCCATGCACCAGATTTCATTATAGTAATTACTAAATGAGCCTCAAAGGAATAAAAAAAAGTGTCACTTGATATTTGCTGTTAATTGGTAGCACTTTATAGTAAGGATCCATTTGTTAACATTAGTTCACCTATATTAACTAACATTAACTAACAATGGAAAATACTTCTAAAGCATTTATTATCTGTTAATAGTATTTAACAGAACTGAGCTAACATGAACTAACACAATAGAAAGAAAAAGAAAAAATAAAGAAAATAAAATATCAATGATTAACAACAAAGAATAATAAATATTGTAACAAATGTTTTGCAAATTACACAGAGTTAGTTGCAATGTTACATATAGATAGTAGAATGTCTAAAGTGGACTATCAAATAAAGTGTAACCAAGAGGTTTTATCATCATTTACTCAACTTTTTTAGTATGAGTTTATTTTTCTGAGGAACATAAAATAAGATATTTTAAAGAATGTTTCAATTGTTTTTGCCTATACAATGTCAATAGGGTCAACATAATATCAGACTCCACTGACTTTCATATGGACAAAAATATTTGTGTATGTGTAGGTGTGTGTGTGTGTGTGTGTGGTCTGCAAAAAACAGAAAGTCATACCAGTTTGGAACACTATAAGAGTGAGTAAATCATGACAGAATTATCCCTTTGATAAGCTACATCCTTGTGAAAACTATGATGTAAAATAAATGACAATTCACAGCCCTTTCAACACATTACCCTGCTCTTTTGAACAATTTTCCACTTAGTGTGGTCATATGTGCAGTGCTTTAGCATGAGTCAAGTTCATTGACGGCTAGTTTCACAGTGAATATCAAGTGCTCTTTGTGGGATAGCACTATCTGGTCAATTCACTGCTGTCTAACATTTTCCAAAGCGTCACAGTCCATGTGTCACCCACTGCTTGACCAAACAGCAATGTCTTTGTTGTTAGTGTTGCAACATAACAATCTGAGCGCAGAAAGTTTACATGATTCATGTCGCATCACACTTTGAGGCGCAAAGACCATGATGACTGACAAATGGCCATTAACTTATATGGTCATGTCATAGCATTTAAAATAGCAGATTCAACTCGAATTCATTTTAAAATGTTATAACATTTCATATATAAACATTATTTCATATATAAAAGTTGACAAAGAAACGGCAACGGTTTAGTAGTTTATAGTTTGTAGACAAAACCTTCTCTGCGACTGGTCAATAGATGGAACTGTTGCTCAGGCTTTTGTTTTTAGTCTTCAAGGAACCTTCCAGCTCCTAAATGTGTGTTTCATAGCCTGGTTTTAATTGTGAGAATTCTAAATTTTTCAAAACTCTCTGTGCTAGACAGACACCCCTGACACTTCATCAATGAAAATTAAACAGGACTGTCGCTCTCTCATACTATTTTTAGGCACCTTTTGCAAAGCTTCACTTTAATTAATACGTCATTGCTCTCTCTGTCATACCCGTGAATTTGAATGTACAGCTATTCAGAATGCCAGATTGCAAAATACACTCCATTGTACAGAACGTCCATATACATTTTGAAAAAGTGACCTCGACCTGAGAGATATAAAGAGCTTCAATCTCACCGGCTGATTCAGTGTGATAGATGCATTTCTAAAGGGCTGGAGCCGAACTGAATCTCGCTCAGATGTTCCTCCGTCTCACTGAGACAATGATTCCTCTGGTTGCTAGGAAACCTGCACCTCAATTTCCTCAGCTGGTCTCCAACCTTCCTTGAGGTGCCTCTAACGATCAATCACCTTCCTGCATGAAAACTGGCTTCAAATTAGGGAGAAATATGTATGGCCACTTAATCACTTTCAGCATTATGTTATTCTGTGGACAGAGTGTGAAATGTCCAAAACCACTTCATGTGTCTGATATTAGAATACGCTTCTGGCGAAGTATTAATTAATGCTTCTCAAATGTCTGGTTGTGTCTTTCACTCATTTCCTTTCGTCTTCTCTTTCCTGCCATCCATCTGTTGCTCATTTCCATTTCTTCTGGTTCAGTCTGTGATAGAAACAAGCCCTCTTCCGTGCTGCGTGCACCATTTATAAAAATCTAAAACCTTAATAAACACCATACCTACAGAGAGACTGTTCAGCAAGGACTGATTTTGAATCTTTTTAGAATACTACTGAATACTTACTGAATTGAAACGAGTTGCTTACTTAGCCAAATAATCTTTGGTATTTTAGTTGTTGACATAAAACTGGTAGTTACATCAGTATGGTCAAGTTTATTACGAATGTAGCAACTTGGAATTGCTGCCAAAATGACTACATGCTTAAGTCAAAAAAAGGCTTGACCAAAGGCTACAGAGTTCTCTTACCGCAGTATTTCCAGACTTAAGGTGAGTCAGCGCTTGGTTGTCAGAGCACTGATGAGAACATGATGGCCGTGCCAGAGCCTGTCCATGGTGGCACAGCTGTTCTCATAAAAGGTTTTGATAGCCTTAATAAATGGGCGGCACTATGTGCTGCGTTTTACCATGATTAAATCCAATCAGTCCACATGCTGTAAATGGTCTCTTCTGACTTTACCACAACACCCTGTCCTCAATAACAACCATCACAGAGAAACTGTACATACAGTAAGGGTCATTCTTCAGTCATGGGAACATTTCATTACTTGAAGTAAATTATTTATTATTATATACAAACATAGATCTGATGTAATTACATGTCCGTTTTTAGAGAAAAATGTATTAAGCCTTTAACTTGTTAAACAAAAAATTCAATTAGCAGTCAAATTACTTTCTGAAATAAAATTCTCAAATTTGTTAATTAATTAATCTTTAAAAAACAATTTAATTATTCTCTTAAATGGTTGGCATGATGGCAGATATGCTAATAATAAATAAAAAATAAATATTATTTTCAATAAAAACAAAGAAAGACTGAACGAACGAACTATGCTCTGGTGCATTCTCAAATTAGGGGAACATTTCTGCACCCCTAATTTAAGTACTTACTCATGTACAGTTGTGGAAAAAGATTATATTTAAAAATTCCCTGTAACTGCAACTTCATCAATAAGCGCGTTTCTAGCTGAAGGAAGTGTGAAATCCTCCTCAGATCAGCACACATGTGAGGGAGCTCATTCTGAACAAACTCCTTCTATCTCCTTTTACGGTGACTGGACAAATATCAGCTCTGTAGCTGTTAACTGGACTCCTTTGAGTGGCCTGTGTGTATCCCCGGCTTTGGCTGTCATAGTGAGTGATCGTTACTGAACTGCCCTAATTGTTTAATTAGGTTGGGGCGGATGAGATGTGACAGCTGCAGGGTGATTCATGTTTATGAGTTTCCCACTGCCATGATGGCCTGTCGGTGGTTGCAAAGAGTGATGAGGCCTTTGGCAGGCGAGCTGGCATCTGTCGTCCATGTCATGGGTAATTGAAGAGAGGCCTTCCAATCACTGCCGGCTCCACGGCACTGCTACACCTTAATATTTGTCTCTTTTCCTTAATCCATCTCTCACTCTCTCCCAGACACGCTACTTTAATCACACCTGACTGAAAACTGTCAGGCAAGCATGCTTTTACGTAGTCTTTGACTCATTTCTTTGCTGCTTGAACACCCTGTTGCTAAAGTTCTTGCTCAATCACCTTTGGTTTCATTATTCTCAGTGTCTATCATCAGTGCTTATGACTCCTTTCATTTTCATTAACACTAACAAATATCTTGTTAGAAGTTTGTGTTCCAAAAAAGAAAAAAGGTCTTACTGGTTTGGAACGACATGAGGGGTAATTATTGACAGAATTCTCAAACTTATATAAGTTATGCTGTATTCCAATTCTGTGAATGGCATCTTTGAGTTGAAGATAAATTCTATAAACATGACCATGTGGGTGAGAATAATAAGTGCCACTGAGAGATGATCTAAGATTAAAATACTCCTTCTCTTTATGGATTTCCAACAGAGGTGGCAGTAATTGAGTAATTTGTGTAAAAACACAAATATAACTGGTTTCATTTGAAAGTTTCTATATATAATATCATATAATAATATAGAAAGTGTTCTTCAGAACTATCTTTACAAATCTCAGTCGATCACATTATGCCACTTTAAGGCCAGCAATATAACAAATGTGAAAGCTTTCTGTGACAGAATGTTTGCTTTTTATTATTGAGTGCCTAGAAAGTATCATACCCAAACTGCAGTCATAAGTGTTTATTCCACTGCAGGTTGCAAGAAAGACTAAGAAAATAAAAACAGCTCACTTTCGATCAATCAATAAAACTAAATTGGAAATGTGAGCAATGATGTTCTGACATGAAGCTCCATTTCACTATTTTCTCATGAATCTTTTGTTATTGGTTCAATGATGCTGTATTTAATTGATGAAACACTTGAACTCCAGGGATTGCTTTGGAGACTAGAGTTGTAAACCAAAAATATTGACCTTGGTGAGAGATGACTCAGCATTACTGTTGTTTCCTTGTCCACACCAATATTACCCATACAAAAACAGTAGGATGGGAGAAGGGTCATGAGCAGAGAGAAACTATAGATAAACACTTGAAACACTCTTGAATTGATCACAGCATGATACATAGTGTGAGATTTACAGGCTGGACCGTATATTACTTCTATGATAGCCACGGGCTCAAGCAGCCAACCCTGTCCTAAATCACTCAACTCACTGCCATCAATCCACACATCATCCACTTTCCACTATGTATACTTTTCACTAATATGTCAAAGACATGATGCTCATTATTGTCCATCTATTAATTTATTGAAAAATGCATTAATTATAAAGGGCATTCATACAAGGACTTGAAAACATCTGTTTTATGATGAACATGCAGAAAAAAAAGACATAATTGAAAGGACCCTTGCAGACCGTTGTAACGAATCAGCTCATGACAGGAAATATGAATAACTAACCATAACTAGTTATAATTAACTATTCATATTTTAGATCCGCTGTAGATATTTAACTGACCACTCAGAGTCAACTGTCTTGTCAATTCTAAGAAAATTAATTTCCTGGTTAAGGGAAATAAATTTCTTACTGTACAACTCTACACAGAACCTGTAGCATAAATCTGCATTATTAAGTGACTCCAGTTATAAGCAAACAATGAACACATCAAGTGTGATACAAGTAAGGTTGTATTAATACATAAACACTTTTAAACTAGTCTAACATAATATCATTAAACAAATAAACTGGTCTAACATAATACATACCACACTAAACTGGTTCGACATTTACACCTACACACACACACACAACACACATACAGTTGGTATAGGAAAGGGTTAAAGTATAACTCAGCACAGAAAGAGGCATAAAGAATGAATTTTATGGAACACTTTGCATATTCAGCAAATCTAAAACATGAGGGAAAACGTCAGATTCTTAGTTAAAACAAACCTTGTAAAAAGGTGTAACAGATACTTAATGCATCAATTAAATCGACTAAGATTGATACTTGCGAGTCGCGGCTGTCTGAAAGAGATTCCTGATGCAAATCTTAAGGCCCAATATCTTGCTGAAGTTGGTTGATGAGAACGAACCCGTTTTGCGTCAGAGTAACTTGAAGAATGGAAGGACAAGGCCGAAGAAAGGCCTGGCACAATGCTTTGGTATCCTGAAGCGTTTCTCACATCTTCATCTTAGCATCTGACCGAACCACAGACTGGGCGGGTCACATGGTGTGTCAGCCTTAAGGTAAGAGAAGATCCCCGCCTCTCAAGATGTGCTTGTCCAATGAGAAAGGCCGGAATTCCAAGTGGGCGTTTTTAGATCCTGGGGAGTTTATGACTCTTTGTGTGGAAACATGGACTTAGTATCTGGAACTTGAATCGAAAATACTAAAGATTCTCAGGAAACTAATATATTGCCTATGTACCAACAAACAATATACATTCTTGTTTAGATCATCATAAGGCGAATTCATAGATACTAAACAAAGGTATATGTAAGGTTATATGAATGAGTGTTTTATCGTAAGCATGAATAAAATAGTCTAATAAAACAGATTAAACAAAACAGCATAAATAGTAACAACATGAAGTATATGTGTGTTCATTCAAAGTAAGGTTTTCCTATTAATTAATTAGTAGCAAAGTCCATTTCTACTCTGCCTGTGTGCTCTGCTGCCGTGAAAGGCAGCTGAGGTCTCAGCTCACATTACACAAGGGTGTAAAATGTATCTGGTGTCCAGGGTTACCATGAAACAGGGCCTGTTCGTGGTGGTGTACAGAGTATTTTTAAATATAGCTAACAAATATATATTGTGTGTTGGGTGGTCCGACGATAACCGTTGTCGCGAATCCGCTCAAAGGGGGAAGATGAATAATTTAATCATAACTGATTTAACTACATTAAACCATTAAACTAAGCTAAAACATATACACACACACACACATACAGTTGTTATAGGAAAAGGATTAAAGCTTAGGCAGTAAATAGAAGAGAAATAAAACATGAAGCTATGTACCATTTGATATTCAGCAGTTCTACAGCCTGAAGGAAAAATCAGTTTCTTAGTTCAAACACACCTTTGTAAAACGGTGCAAATTATACTTAATGTATCAATTAAAAAGACTAAGTATGATACTTGCACGTCTTGTCTGTCTGAAAAAGAGTCCTGATGCAATCTGAAGGCTCAAGTTGATCTTTGCTGAAGTTGGTTGATGAAAAAAAGAACCAGCTTGAGTCAGATGATCTTGGTGAATGGAAAGTTAAGGCCCGAGGCCTGACGCAGACTTAGGGTGTCCTTAGAGGGCTGCTAGCTCACATCCTCATCTTCTCAGAATCTAAAAGAAGAGGACTGGGTGGGTCACTGATGTGAGGCCTTTAAGGTCTGACAAGATTCACGCCTCTCATGGTGAGCTTGTCCAATGGGAAAGGCTGAAATTCCAAGCGGGAGGCTGGAAATACTGGGGATTTTTATGACTATTTGTCTGTAAGCATGGTATTTTGCAAATGGAACTTGAATCGAAATTACTAAAGATGCTCAGAACACTAATATATTGCTTATGTACCAACATATAATATACATGCTTGTTTAGATCATCAGAAGGTGAGTTCATAGATACTAAACATGGTAAGATACATATAGGTAAGATGACATGAACGAGTGATTCTATCATAAGCAAGCATAAAACACTATACAATACAAAAGACACTATACAAGAACAGTAACAACATACACAATGACCTGAAGAATATGCGTGTTCATTCAAAGAAAGGTTTGTCTATTAATTAATTAGAGAACAGTCCATTACTCTGGGCATTATGTGTCTTTCCTATTAGGAAAATGAGGGAGTTTCTCTGCCCACATTCCTTTAGTCCATAAAACCAGTGATATCACCATTGGTTACCATGGAACCAGAGGCCTGTCCTGCCTTTCTGAGGTGTTAGGTGCATATCGGGGGAAGGGTCCATAGACCCTCGCAATTGGCCATTTGGTTAGGTGAGGGGGAGTTATATATTATTTGTTAAATATAACAAATAGTTTATAGTGTCTGATTGGTCCAAATGCTACACGTCAGATGTTAAAGTTCAGTAATTGCTCATCAAATATTAAAATAATGGTTTATGACAAGGCATGGTTAGTTAGTTGCACTGATTCTACACTAAGTGATGCTAAAGTGATCCTGACAACTAATTTACTTTGAATGATAGTGAATTTCTAAACAATACAAAGAAAAACTGCGAAAAGTCATTGAAATAAAATGTGACATTTCGAGTAGGAAAAAACTGAAAAAAGTATATCCTATATCTTGTTTATACCAATTATTCGAAACAGTGTAAAATGTTAATTAAGAATAATAATTTATGATATGATTAGTTCTCTGCAGAAAAAAACACATATAGTTGACATTAATAAAGATCATTGGAGTACATTGTACAAAGAAAATACTGTTTCAAGCTTTGTACTTAAAAATTTTACATTAATTTAATTGTTTTACTTGATGCTTCTTTGTAATTACATGTGAACAATTCATATATGTAGCCATTAGAATATATATATTACCTATGATCTGTTAACATTATATTTTGTAATGAGGATAATGAAAGTTATTATAAGTGTTACCATTTAGAGTAATTCAATTTAATATTTTTTTGAACATTTTGAAAGCTTTCCACAACCTCTGTTTAATGTGCCTTCATCCTAATAACACTGCACTGTGTTTGAAAAGTTTCAGACTGCATAACAGAACTATTTAAGAAAATAGAGAGGAAAAAAATCTCACTGTTTTAATTAGTGGCTCTGATGAGCAGTAACTTAAAAAGGATCTGTATTTCGATATGCTGTAACAGAGAGACCCGACTCATCAGACCTCCTCAATCCCCCATGATCTCCACTAATTAAAAGCTCATAATAGGTCAAAAAAGCATGTGCAATTGGAGTAAAGTCAGACATGCTGCAAGACACTAACCGGCATCCACTTCATTACTGGCAGGTACTGGATGTAAGCCAGCCTCAAGGGCCAACTGTTTTCTTCAGTCCTCTATATAGAGATGGAATGTGGAAATTATACTAATTTCAGGGTGCCATCTGTATTCATTTCGTAGCCTTTTATACTGATGCCAAATAAAGAAAAAAAAATCAGAAAGGTACTTGGAGTTATAATTTAAGTGGCTGCAATTAACCATGTAAGCCTTTTGGCAAATAACCAAACTTTTTTTGGTGACATTTAATTAATATTAATATTAATATTAGTTAATATTTAAATGCCAAGTCTGGGCGTTTACTCACCTGGGTGTTCTTTCAATCGACTGCACCAATTGGTGGCTACACTAGGGGGCAACACTCATAGTTGAGCCGTTGCTTTAAAAAACTACTCAAAGAAGATTAAAATACTAATAAAAACAACTCCATCTGCAATGAATTGTGGAAACAACAAAACTGTGGGGTGGGTTGGGTATTCCAGAAAGCAGGATGTGAAATACCAGGTATGTCTAAGAGTAAATACAGCTGCTAAACTCAGCTTTCGGTAAAAAAAAAAAAATGGAGGTAACTTTCAGGGTATCTAAGTAGCCATAGCAACTTATTCTCTGAGCAGGTTATGTTTCAGGGTTAGTTTACTTCAGAGCTATCAGCGCATACGTGACCTGTTGACGAGACTCCAGTCGGCATGGCAGATTGGGCACAATATGAAATATTATTACAATATAGTTATATAATATAGTTGAATGACATGTTAATTATAAAGCACTATTATAAATAATATATAAGGTAATATTATATTATTCTAACATGGTTTTTATATTTATTTTATTGCCATATAAGGTAATGTTTATTTTATTCTAATATACTTATATTTTATTGTCATCTTACAAATCAGGGATCTACATTTCTATATTGCATTTCATAATAAAAAATACATGATTGTCTTATAATAATTAGTCAAACAAACAAGGAATCTTATTCTAAAGGATTTTAAAATGATTAAACGAAAAATGATATGGCACTAAGTATACAAATGCCATTTGAAAAAGAAATGAAACAAAACAGTCAGTATGGCAGGATTGTCAAAGCGTCAGTTAGTGGTGAATAGTCGAATCGTCGCTCTGTGAGAATCTAGGTGTGTAAACGTGTGAACATCTGTCACAGTCTATTCAAAGAGCAGTGACGAAGGAGTATTATCCAAACAGTCTTTTTAATTATAAGCCACAAAGGCAATACAGACAGAAGACTTCAGGAGTGATAGGTAGACCCATACACAGTTAAAGGAAAAAAAAAACCAAAAAAAAAAACGGCAATGACGAACAGAACAGGAGGATAAATAAGGGAATAAATGAATGAGTTACGCTACAAATAATAAGTAACCATAGAACAAATCAGGACGAACAGGAAAACGTACTCGGTTACTAATGTAACCTCGGTTTCCTGAGATACGGGAATGAGTACTGTGTCTTGCTAAAGACGCTATGGGAAAAAACCTTTTTTCTCCTGAACTGGAGATTAATTTTATTCACGCAGTGAAACTGCATGGCCATTGGTTCGTGCAGGGCTTTAAAAACAAACCAATGGCGCGGCAGCAGAGCTGCACGAGCCTATGACGACAAAGCCCACCAGAGCCCGCCAGAATGGACGGCCACGATCGGCTAGAATAAGCGTGGCGTCGACACAGGATTTCAGGTTTATTTGACTGAAGCGACGACTGAGTCGGAGCACATAGCACGGCAACGCACCGCAGTACTGTTCCCGTAAGCTCAGGGAACCGAGGTACGTTAGTAACGGAACGTTCCACTTTCGAGTACTTCACGCGTACTGCGTCTGGGCTAGACGCATATGGGAAACAGTCCAATCACGCGTGCTAATGTAGTGGAACACCGACTAACGGTAAACTTCCCATAAGCAACAATGTATAAAAGGAAGTAACAATAAACTCCAAGGCTAAAAACGGGCTGAGTTCTAGCTCACCACCCGCGGCTGGTTAATCGTTCAGAGTATACCGTTACTTCGACAACAGGGGTCGAAAGAGCTAACGGCTGTTTCACACATTACTCCGTCTGCAGTGCGGGTGCGTTGCGGGTTTTTTTACGCACACATGTTAACGGGAGTAGCGCTTTCACACTGTCGTGGTTGGTTGCGGTCCGTAGTGTGTTCAGTGAGCGTTGTCTGCAGCAGTGCAGCGATAGTTTACGCACCGAAGTCTATTTTGCTTGTGTGCACGCGCTGAAATTAAGTGACGAGCTTTGTGCGCGGTAAAAAGGAACATGGATGAGAAGTCTGGAAATGGTAATTTCACAATAATAGATATAATGAAAGTCTACTGTGTTTCACAGGCTTTTTGGCTGGGTTTAAAACAAATAAAAGTGCACTTTTATATATAAAAGGCAACATATGCACTTGTGTCTTGTGGAGGTAGAAAAACAAAGTTCTTTAAGATCCGCTGGACTGTTTGTAATAAAGATTTAAATGTAAAAGGCACGAGAGCCGACTATTTCTGTCAGTGGTAAGGTTTAATTTAAAATATTTGTGATAACCTAACACAAGAAAGCTATATGCTGTATTCCAATGTGTTTCCACTTGCTTGAGCAACTTCATATACACATCTAAAAGCCAAATGCATTTAATACACTGTTTATATTAATTGAGTTTAAACATGAATACATCTATGAAAGATTGTGTTAACTGTAATGTGTTAAAAGAGGATCACAATGCTGAAAAAACACCTTCAGTATAGGCTAACTATGTTTGAATTTGAAATCAAAATAATAGATAAATGTTGTTTGTGGTAAACAGCCACGGATCAGTAGCGGACTGCAAAACCATCCTGTGTGAAAGCACAACGAGTCCGTGCTGCTTCTGCACCGCATACGTAACGCACTCGGACCGCACACGCACTGCAGACGGAGTATGTGTGAAACAGGCGTAACAGGTGAACAATACCAGAGAACTTGGTCGCGGCACGGCCAAGGGTTCTCTGTCATGTCTGTTTACGCAGCGCATGCCATTTCAAGCAGAAAGAACCCTGGCCTGTAAGGCCGGGACTTCAAGGTTATAAAACCTCGCAAATGTGGACGACGAGGCCCAGCCGGCCGCCTCACAAATATCCGCAATGGACACACCACTGGACCATGCCCATGACGAGGCGATGCCTCTAGTCGAATGGGCCCGTACTCCAATGGTGCACTGTAGGCCCAAGGAAGAGTACGCTAGCGTGATGGTGTCTACTATCCATCTAGAGAGTCTTTTCTTCGTAACCGGAAACCCTTGGTGCGGTCCGAAGCTGACAAAGAGTTGTGACGATCGCCGATAGGGAGCGGAACGCTCAATATAGATTACCAAGGCTCTGACAGGGCAGAGCAGAGATAGCTCTCTGTCCTCTTCAGTTGGAGGAAGCGCGGAGAGAGCGTAATGACCTGTGCTCTGAACGGAATGGAGAGCACTTTAGGCACATAGCCGTGTCTTGGTTTGAGGACGACTTTACAGTCGTTAGGCCCAAACTCAAGACAGGACAGGGCTAATAGAGGGCACCTGCAGGTCCCCTATTCGCTTTATTGATGCTAGTGCTAGAAGCAGAGCAGTTTTTAGCGACAGTGACCGAAGGTTGGTAGACTGTAGCGGCTCGAAAGGGGGGCCCTTCAGGCCCTCAGCACAGTGGGCAGATCCCATGAAGGGACGGTAGGGGGACGAGGCGGATTCAGCCTCCTAACACCCCTCAGCAAGCGGATGACTGCGCTATTTCTGCCCACTGATTGGCCCTCAATAGGGACATGAGAGGCCGCTATAGCCGCCACATAGACTTTGAGCGTGGATGGGGAGCGACCCTTATTCAGCAGCTCTTGTAGAAAAGACAGCACCTCTGCTAATTCGGAAGTGAGAGGGTCTTTGCCGCGGTTTAAACACCAGGCGGAGAAAAAAGACCACTTTAAAGCATAGAGGCGTCTCATAGACGGAGCTCTAGCCTCCAAAATTGTGTTTAAGACTCGCTCTGGGAGGCACGAAGGCTCCCGTCGAGCAGCCAGAGGTGCAGGGCCCATAGGTCGGGCCGAGGATGCTATATTGTCCCGTTCGCTTGAGAGAGGAGATCCCTTCTCAGTGGAACAGGCCAAGGGGCCGCTATCAGTAGCTGAGTCAGCTCTGATAGCCACAGCTGGTTCATCCACAGGGGGGCTACCAGGAGAACGCTGTGTTTTTGTTCCCTCACTCGCCTGATTACCTCTGGGATCAGAGCGATCGGGGGGAAAGCATAAAGAAGGAGGTTGGGCCAACCCTGGACTTTGCGAAATAAATTTGGCAGTGAGAGTTGTATTCTGAGTGAAGAGGTCTACCTCGGCCTCGCCGAATATCTCCCAGATTTTCTGAACCGTTTGCGGATGGAATGTCCACTTTCCTGAGGGGACATTGCTCCTTGATAACATGTCCCTCCCCGGTTCAATTTTCCCGGTATATGCACTGCCTTTAGCGAGCGCAGGTTGGGTTGAGCCCACTCTAAGAAGCGCTCCACTAGCATGAAGAGGCGCTTTGAAGAGAGGCCTCCCTGGCGATTTATGTAGGACACAACCGACATGTTGTCCGATCGGATTAGCACATGGTGCCCTTTCAGGACTGGCAGGAAAAACTGACAGGCTCAACATACTGCTAACATTTCCAGGCAGTTGATGTGGAAGACTTTTTCCACCATCGACCAGTGGCCGAAGGTCGGTATGCCCTCACACAGCGCCCCCCCCAACCTGAGTTGGAGGCATCTGCCATAACAACTGTCCTTCTGCAAACCATCCCCATGGCCACGCCCTGTTCCATCCAACAGGAGTTCTTCCAGGGGGTCAGGGCCGATACACAGACCTGACTCACCCTGATATGCAGGCGTCAGTGACGCCACGCATGGGATGGAACCCGTGGATTCAACCAGCGCTGAAGGGGGTGCATACGCAGCAGACCCAACTGTAACAATGGAGATGCTGCTGCCATGAGGCCCGCATTTACCCCTTTGAACACGCCTTGGGAGAGGGGGAGCCCGGGGTTACCGATCTTGAAGGAGGTTGCCAGCCTCCGTATGGCCAGAGCCTGTTCTGGCGTGACTATAGCTTTCATTTGAGCTGAGTCGAAGATTGTTCCCAGGAACGAGATTCGTTGGCTGGGAAGCAATGAGCTCTTGGCAAAATTGACCCTGAGTCCCAGGCACTCCAAATGGCTGAGGAGTAAGGAGGGCTCTGTGAGTATTAGTTCTGCCTTCAGGACGGGCAGGAAGCGCCAGTCTCGAGGTAATTGATAATACTAACCAGTAATATTAATAAAAAACAAGGACTCCATCGGTCTCGAGAGGCGGAGAAGACGCATCCATGCCTTCGTAAAAGTGCGGGGGGCCAGGGGGGACAGCCCGAAGGGAGGACGTATATTTATAAGCCACCCTCGAAGGCGAATCTCAAGATGGCCTGTGACGAGGGCTATCTGGAATGTGAAAGTAGCATCCTCAGATTGGGAAAGAATCCAGTCTCTCTGGCGGAATTGCACGAGGATCTGTTTCGTGTAATCATCCTGAAACGACCTCCTAGGAGGCGCGATTCAGGGTCTGAGGCTGAGTATCGAGGATGGGGACGGGAACGTCGTACGGATGTAAGGCATCTACTAGCTTCTGGGATGAAGCGCGGGGGTCTTCGAGCGATTGGAGTGAATATCTTCCCTTTATCTCCCCATAACCACCATTCCAGACCCCGGGGATGGGGGCCCTTGCCGGCCTAGGCTACGCATGACGAGGGGGGTTTGAATTAACTTGGGTGACTGGCCGCATGGGGGAAAACGTACGAGTGATGGAAGAGGAAGTTTGCTCTATTTTCGAAAATGTTTGTTTTTTATTATCCTTTCCGCTATCACAGCGGTCGGATGCTTGGGCACATGAACGGGCCCGTTGTTCACACAAAACACACTTCCCTCTGTACCCGGAGCTGAACGGAGTGTCAAGATGTGTAAGAGAGGCTGCTTGAGGGGCGGTCCGGCTGTGGCGAGATCTGACCCCATCCTCTTCCTGTCTCGTGGATCAGGATGACGCCTGAGGTGCTGGGTCCAACGCAAACTTGGGTCGGGGTCCCTGGCGCTTAGAAAGAGGGTAGCGTCTGGCCGAGCGAGAGCATCCCCGCGTCTGCTGCGCTTTAGCGGGCTGAACAGCTGGGTTGGCAGGCGCTGGTTTCGCAGGCTGCCGAGTCGGCACAGATTTTGGGCAAGCTGAGATGGCAGCTGAGATGGCAGCGGAGCTGGAGCACTTAGGCAGGAAATGTTGCATAGCTTGGGATGATTTCTGTGCCTCTGTGAAGCGTTCAGCAAACTCTTCAACCACTGGGCCGAAGAGGCTCTTGGGGGAGACAGGAGCATCGAGGAAGGGGACCTTATCCGCGTCCTTCATCTCCGTCAACATCAACCATAAATGGCGCTCGAGCACCAAAAGGCTGGCCATCGATCTCCCAATCGCCTGAGCGGTGGCCTTGGTGGCGCGTAGAGCCAGGTCCGCCGCACTCCTCAGATCCCTGAGGGTAGCGGGGTCCAGGCCAGACTCAGAGGATGCAAGGATTTTGGCCTGGAAGACCTGAAGGACCGCCATAGAATGAAGCGCCGTGGCCCCCTGTCCAGCTGAGGTGTAGGCGCGTCCAGAGAGAGCTGATACGGGTGAGCGGCCTTCGCTCTCCAGCAGATGGAGTGGGGTGGGCAGAGTGTGCGGACAGACTCATCTAGGGGATGGGGATTAGCGTACCACCTTATCGTCAGCGCCGGCGATGGAGGTGAGGGCGGATGAAGAGGTAGTACGGAGGCGGGCGGAGTATGGGGCGTGCCAGGATCTGGTGAGCTCGTCGTGGACCTCCGGGAAGAACGGAGAGGTACGCTGACGAGGGGCCTGTCGGCGCCCCGGCAGGAACCATTCATCCAGACGGCTGCGAGAGGGCTCCTCTGGAGGGGACCACTCTAAACCCAGCTCTTCGACCGCCTTGGAGAGGATACGGAGAAGCTCGGTATCCGTCCCGTCTTTGGTGGCGCTGGGCGCGGATGATGGCAAGGGGATGGGGTCATTTTCCGAGCCCAACAGCTCCTCTGCATCCAATGCTGCCAATGACATGTTGTCATCGAGCAGCTCGTCTCCCCTTCCCCCGAATGAGATTCAGGTCGCTCGAACCAGCAGAGGGATGCTGATCAGACCGGGAGAAAAGGACGGGGAAATACACTCTCTGCGGCGAGAGCGAGGCACGCGGGATCTGGGCCGGCGTGAGCTCGCTCATAGATCGCTTGACCCCTTTGCCCCGCTGTTTTTTCCTCACAGGTCCCTGGGAGGAAGAAAACGGGAGGGCGCGGGGGCGGAGTCGCTCTCTGAAAAGAAAGCGATCCGTGAGCGGAGAGAGGCGAGACTAAAACTCTCGCAATGAGAGCAATTAGCTCCCATGAGCGCAGCTTCCGCATGGGATTTCCCAAAGCAGGAAACGCACTCACGATGGCCATCATCGGCGTGCAAGGGGGCCGCAGAGCCGGCAAGAACGGCGCGGCATTTGCACCACGCGCGATGCTCTTTTAAGAAGCTCTTGAAGTCACGGATGCGGAAGAGGGGGAACCGGACCGGCAACTAATGCGTCGCTGGAGAAGCAGAGAAGAAGCCTGGTTTTCGAAAAATAACCGAAGCTGAGAGGTCCCGATTCAGCTGCGAAGGCGTGTCCAAGGTGAGCGGGACTTAGGGATCAGATTGAGACGTAGAGTCGTCATGAAGCAGAAGAAATCTGAGGAATCCTGTGGCGATTGCGCCGTATATAGCCAGAGCCCTGCCCATTATGGCGGCGTCGCCCGCAACTTGGCACTGGTTTACAGCCCTGCAAAACAGCAACCAATGGTTGTGCAGTTTCACTGCGTGATTGAAAAGGCTTCAGTTCAGGAGAAAAATTACTTTTTCCCATAACTTCTTAGAAGACGCAGTACGAGTGAAGTATCAAACGGGAACTAGGGCAACAGAACTAAGCAAGGCATGAAAACAGGAACAGAGAGAAACACAACCAAAAGTCCAACTGTGACACATACTCTGAGTTAACTGAACTTACTCCCAAATGCGTTTTTGGAACCAGTATACCTCAAGTAAGAAAGGTTTGGGTTAATCAACCGAGTTCAGGGTATATGTGGTGGTAAATTAATCTTGCTTTCTGGATTACCCCCAGAAGATCTGCAAAATTTGAGTTTGAAAAAGTATAAAAATTACAACTCTGTGCTGTCCTCTGCAGGTCAGGTAGGGTATCAAAACAGTCATAGTGTACATGTGTCGAAAAACCAATTATACCTCAGGTTTAAGACTTTCTAGAATATGTGCCGATCAGCTATGAAATGTTATTTCCTGTAACATTAATAAGTGGGATGTTGAGTATTACCCCAGTTTTGTAGGGTCAATTGCATTTTTTCCTTCAATTTTAACTTTATTTTGTTCTGAAATGTTATGTTGAATTGTATTAATTCTTATTACATAAGGGGAAACCCCTACAAAACAAAAAAGATAGGGAATGTACTTGAAATATAATGCAAAATATTACATAATATACATTTACATATTGGAAACTAGTGTTTTTTTTTTTTGTATACTACAATATATGCATGGAATACATGGCTGTATATTTGTGCATATAAAAAATATATACAGCAATCAAGACAAAAAGAAACGTACAGTTTTTACATGTAATAGCTTTACTAAAAACAACCAATTAATTAATTTCTCTTTCATAATACAATATATTGTAGTATATTAATAAAATATGATTCTATATTTTTTCAATATACATTAAATATATTGATTGTTCATATATATAAGGAGATATATTTTATTTGAGGGGTCTCTAGGAACGACTACTGGGTAAATGCATTCTCATGTAATATGTTTATAAGTAAATATACAGATGTACTAAAGTCTACAATGAGGGAAAAAATAATTTTTGTTCTTTTGCTAGAGAAACAACATTTATTATGTATATTAACAATGATTTTTCTGTTTTTTTTACTTTAGCCAATCAGGTTCCCCTTTTTCATTTTAATCATGTAGCTGCACAAAAATATCCAGTTCTGCAGCTAATGTGGCCCCTTGCTTTCCATAAGCAATGGCAGGAAATAATATTTCCCATCAGGAAGAAAAATGCCTGTCAAAGGTCATAATTGTCTGGAGTATTGCTTAAAACAGCACCAGACAAACCAGAATAAGCTTTAATGCCCAAATGTCCATCTGGTTACTTCCTACACTGAACTACTAAAACCTTTTCAGGTTAAGATTGGCAGTTTTGTTCTTTTAGTCACCATTTCCAAGAATCACTACAATATATTGTAAATGCAGGTAAGAAAAAGTACTATTATAATTTATATTCTCAACAATGGGAGAAAGACGAACATTTCCTGTTGACCGACCTTTAATTGGGTTCAGCAGAGCCTCAACAGCTTTAAGCTGCTTCCACATGTCACGTGACTACTGTGTGTACACACTGGCCAGGCATCCTTCAACAACAACGGGGTTATTAATCCCTCTTCCTGTGAGGCTCCTAATCCTGTCATTTATCTCAGGTGCTGGGCAGTGCAAGGTCAGTAACCTCTGGTTTACTTGTACTATACAGCCAGCTAACCTACATTTTAGGAACAATAGGGTGTGTTGATAAGCAGATGTAGAACAGGACAGACGGGTAGACCCATCTGCATTTTGATGCAGTTTGTGTAAATACAGTGAACAATTGCTAATGTGCAGAGGTTACCTTGAGAAGTTATTTATACATTATGTTTTAATGGTACAACCTTATGTAGTTGATTCATTTATTCATTAATTCATTATTTTTTTACTTAAAAAATAATTAACTATCATCATATAAAATCAGTTCATTTAGATGAAGCACATTTTTTGATTGGCATATATGTTACCTATAAGGTGATATATAATCACATATATTCTTTGGGTAGATATAAGTTTATAACATATACAAATTTTACAATTTGGATTTTATATAAGTACACGTTAATAATATCTATATGGTATTTTTTTATATATGATATATGTAGCAACCACATATGTTAACAAAATATATTTTATTTATATACACTGAACAAAATTATGAACACTTTCATTGCACATTTTAGAGTGGCCTTTTATTGTGGCCAGCCTAAGGCACACCTGTGCAATAATCATGCTGTCTAATCAGCATCTTGATATGGCACACCTGTGAGGTGGATGGATTATCTCGCAAAGGAGAAGTGCTCACTAACACAGATTTAAACAAATTTGTGAAAAATATTTGAGAGAAATAGGCCTTTTGTGTACATAGAAAATCTTAGATCTTTGAGTTCAGCTCATGAAAAATGGGGGCAAAAACAAAAGTGTTGCATTTATAATTTTGTTCAGTGTATTTATTTATAACGTTATCAAAACAACACACATACAAATTATTTATTTATTATGTATTTGCATGACTTATGTCCAAAATTTATTAAATTACATAAACCTCATATTTGTAGGGCTAATATATATATTTGTTCAAATTTCAGATTTTTGGAAATATATTTGCATATGGGATGTAAATTAACTCTAAATAGAATTTAACTAAACTCAGAATAGGCCACATTTTGCATGTAAAAATTAAATATTTAATCAGTCCTCACATTGACTGCTTGCAATTTGAATTGATAATTAAATGGAATTATCATGGAGACATATTTTGTGACAATACACCCTACTGGCCACAGTTTTTTCCATACCAAAAATTTTTTTTGGTACAATAGCAGAAGCTCTCAGTATTTACAAAGACATAACAGGAATATTAAACAAAACAAATATTTAAAAATGCAAATAAAGGCACAAGATTATAATCTTGAAATATGAGAATATAATCTGAATATAAGATTATAAAGAAAATATGACAGCTACACATTGCTCAATCTGGGAAAATCTGTTTGCTGTGAATACATCTGCAATAAAACAATCACGCATATATCAACATCAATTTACCATGACCATAGATTTGTGTGCTGCACTAAAACAATCCAAAAGATTCTGTGATCCAATGATGCATGTATGAAAGATTGATGATTGACATATTTAAAGTTATCTGTTTTCCTTTGTAATAAGCGATTTATTGCCTTTTGGGAATGAAAAATGAAAAAAGGCAATGCATTTTATTTGGGTTTCCAAGTAATTAATGGAATTCTACATTTACAAGTCACTTACAATGATTGTTGCCTGGGGCCCTGACTTTTGAGTGTTATAACAATGATTCAAAACTTTTCAAGTAAATTAACAGCTTGTTCTCTGTATTTTGACACACTTAAAGACAAAAAAAAAAAAGTCCACTGCAGATCTCAAATCGAGACCTGTTTAGGTTACATTACCACTATTGTTGAAGATTGTATTGACACAAAAATCTCGGATTTCTCACAGACGATCCTCAGACTTTCATCCTCATAGTCAGTAAACAGTGATTTTTTTTTTTTTTTTGTTTTGGGAGGAGGAGGAGGAGGGAGTTGTTTTTTTTTTGTTTTTTTTGTTTGTTTTTTTTTTTTTTTTTGGTTTTTTTTGTTTTGTGGGTTTTTTTTTTTTTTTGTTGTTGGGGGGGGGGGGGGGGGGGGGGGGGGGTTGGGGGGGGGGGGGTGGGGGGGGTGGGGGGGGGGTTTTTGTTTTTTGTTGGTGTGTGTGTGTGGTTGGTTGTGGGGGTGGGGGGAGAACCATACCAAAATAGTAAAAAACAAAAGAACCCCGCCCACCCTCGGTAACCAGGGTCCCATCTGATGCACCGCGCTGCTGCCGCGGCTCGTACCGGGTTGCTGTGTCTGTAACAGACATAGCTCATTCGCTGAGAGTCATTTTTAAAGTAAAATGCTTAAGATTACAGGGTGGCCAATACTTGCAGTCCTATACTCCATCCTCAACAGTTCTTAGGGTTTTTGTGGTTTAAGGAATCTATGTACATTTTGTCACATGTTCATGAATTGTGTATTGAGAGATGCCTGTGATTGAGACATGTACATGTGTGTCCAACAGTGTAATCATTGTTCCCTTTCAGTTGGTCACTTTGACGTCACATCTAGGACCAACAAATTGAGAATCCTAATTCGATGGTCCTTGACGTGACATTTCCGTTCCCTTCTTCAGGCGTCACTTAAATTAAATTAAAAACCATTCACCACCGTCAAAAACCATGAACTTAAAACATTAATAATTCGAAATGTTTGGCCATTTTTTTTTTTTTTTTTTTTCTTTTGGAGCTGAAGTCCTGAAATTACTAAAACTGACTGCTAATACTGATGATAGCTAATAAAAATGACAATAGCACTTACTAAAATTACTAAAAATAAACACTTATAATAGTGTTATAATAGTATAAAAATTGTAAACAACAAGTATGAAACCATGCACTGTGAATGATTAAAATTAATGCGATGAAATTTGTCATTGGACCTTTAAAAATTAAAGTAATGATAAGAAAACTTATATAAGGACTTTTTTATGCTAATAAAAACAGTTAAAAAGCAAGTTCGTTATTATTGTCTATTATTGGTTTTATTGCAAAAACAGTTTCCTATGGGACCGTTTAAGGGGAATTCAATGAAAGAGGACTTAAAAACAAGCTTCTCTGAGTAATCTGTTGATGTGCATCTGTCTGTTTATCAAGCATCTACACTTCCATACTAAGGCCAAAGCTGTCACTGTGGCAGTACCCTTTCAAAAAGTACTAATATGTACACTTTAGACACTAATATGTACTTTTAAAGTACTAATATGCACCCTTTAGGGGTAAATAAGATACAAATACCCTCTCGCTTTTGACTCCTTAAGGCTGATTTATACTTCTGCATTGGACCTATGCTGTAGCTTACGCATAGACGCACACCCTTACGCCGTAGCCTGATGTGCGCCTCTCCAAAAATCTAACAGCGCGTCAATTCTATGCAGACCGCAAACGCTGTGATTGGTCTGCAAGAACCCCTCCCTCCATATGTACTTGAGTTTTGTGTGTGTTTATGTGCGCTTTAATATATTTTAATGTTACACCTTCTTAAAATAAAACAAAGCAAAGAACAAGGGTCTTATCATTTATTATACTACATAGCAAAATACATCAGTAGTTGTCCGCAACAAAAAATTTTGATCTGCCGTGGTACAAGTCCTTGAGCAGATTGAAAGAATGCCATCCCCCAAATCCCCCCCCACCCTCCCTTTTCCATTGTTGTCTCCTTTGTATTTTTAAATATGATTTAATGATTTATATATATATCTCTAGATATATATTATATATATTATATAATGCTATAATGCTTCTCTGACGAGTCGCTTCTTCTTCTGCTTTTGCCGTGGTACTGCGGGTTACACCAGCAACATGCCCGTGGACACTGCTGATTAGCGGTTTGCATGTGTACTGCACGTTGACGCGGACAACGACGCAGAAGTATAAATGAAAACTGATGCATAGCCTACGGCGTAGGTCCAGCGCAGAAGTATAAAATCAGCCTTTACAGTACCATAGCAGTGCCAGCTTTGTAAATTTTTCTGAGAGTGTACCCACCAGTAAAATACTAAAATAACAACTGCAAACTGACCTTTTATGTAGACTGACCACTTTACCACATCAAACGCCACATTATTATTATTGTTTAAGACTAAAATGGACCGTTGCCATGGTGTCCCATGAGCCACCATGGAGTCAATTGGTGGGTGGATGGTGGTTCCTTGTTCTTGAAATAGCTGCTTAATTGTTTAAACAGATAACTGGCGATCTGGCGCTGTGCCAAGAGCATGCCTCTCAGATGCCCACCTGGGACATGCGGACGGCACAAACAGTCTACACCGCTGGGAGCGAATGAGTACATCAGCTAAAATGGCACATCTCCCATTCTGCCATTCACTGGGCCACACGTGTTAATTGCCTTCTTCTCAGTCAGGTTGTGAGTTCATTTTAAATGGAAGCTAATAAGGGGTTCAAATTAAGGGGGTTTGTGCTGGTGGGATATAATTCTTAATTTGAGCTCTTAGAAGAGCAGATAATGGTGATGGTGAAAGGTTGGTTTTGTACTTGTGCTTTAAAGTCACTTGATTCTCTCTGAATTGACAGGCAACCAAAGGGACTGAGGAGTAAAATAAAGTGTGAATTAGTCACTGGTGCATTGAATTGTGAATTATGATCAAATAAACACAAAGTGATTTCATCTGCTTATTGTGTTTCCTTTGGCAAGATAATCCAAACTAGTACAATCTCACTGCTAGAGTTTTCGGAGTAAATATTTTAAAGGGCAGACGGACGGGGGCAAAGAACTAAGACAGGAAGAAATATATTTTGTTTCAATGCTAATTTAAAGTCACCCTTGATAACATTTCAACTCTGACATAATTTTTTATTAAAAAATAACTTAATGCAGTGTAAGGTAACCTGAGAATATGACTGGAAGTTTTTTTTCCCCTGTAACATTTGTACAAGAACAAAAAAAAAGAAAAAGGAAAAATACCAACAGAAAAAGATCTAGTCTAGTCTTGCTGCATACTGCCTACATAGACGTCTTTAATAAGCATTGTAATACTACGAGAAAAGGTAACTTCTGTATAACCAAATTGACACAGAATCACTGGAATCACATGGAGTACGTCCCCCCAGACGAGAACCAATCATGATTTTGTCTGAGCTATTAATAAAATATAAAAATTAAGTAAGTTATATTTTCTCATTTTATTTGTTTTATTTTAGTGGATTGAATAAGTTAGTTTTGGGCCAAATTAATTTCTATTATATTTAAGCCCCATCCTCGCGAGCCGCGACTCCACATGATTCTTAAAGGGTTAAAAAAAAAAGTGTCTCACACGGCTCCGGGGGGTGAACAAAGGCCTTCTGTAGCGAATCGATGCGTTTTTGTAAGAAAATATCCATATTCAAACGTAATAATCACTTTAATCTAGCTTGCGTCAACAGTTGTACACGGAAGCAGTTCCAGGAGGATGACGTATGAGGTCAGTGTTGCGCATGCGTTGGTGAGTCTCGTGAAAACCAACGTTGTTAACAGGAACAAAGGAAGCAAGGTTTCCTTACTTTAGCAAAGGAAAACCAGTCTCCTCTTGGCTTATATCGAAATCCTCCAACATTCTTCTTTACAAATCCTCGTTTTGTACTTCAAATTAGTGACGGTTGTTTTGTTTTGATCTCTCCCCTGCGCTTCCGCGTGCGTCACTTCTGAGCGGCGCATGCGCAAAGCCGACTTCATACGTCATTCCCCCGGAACTGCTTTTGTTTTACAACAGTGAGCGCAAGCTACATTCAAGTGATTATGACGTTTGAAATATTGATATTTTTCTTACAAAAACTCATGGATTCGCTACAGGAGGCCTTTGTTCACCCCCCGTAGCCGTGTGAGACACTTTTTTTTATGATTGGGTGCTTTTTATTTAACTTCTTTTGGACTGATGCTGATGCATGCAACACCCGCTGAGTGAAATGATAGAGCTTGAAAGATCAAATACAATTTTTAATATAACTCCGACTGGATTCGTCTGAAAGAAGAAAGTCATATACACCTAGGATGATTTGAGGTTGAGTAATTAGGCTACACGAGAGGACTCTCTTTTCCTTATTTTCTTGCTTTAACAAGTTAACTGAATAATGGAAATTTGTTGTATTTTTTTAATAAACCCGCAAATAAAAATGTGGTGGACTGAGTCACCGCTGGCTGAATTGGACAGGCGATTTTCACATGAAGCATTGTCCTCGAGTGTGGCGTGTGACGCAGTATTCAGTTGTGAGAAAAAATGAAGTAGGCTATATGGAAGGACAAATATCCAAACTTTTTCAGACTACTGCAGCTTGCACTCACGCTGCCCGTTTGTTCGGCTACATCAAAAATAAGTTTCTCAGTTATGAGGAGAATAAGAAACTTGTTCTGATTAGAGCCCTGCACCGGCTGCAGGGGCCTCAAATAGCCCGGCCCTGGCCCGAGACGCTCAGGCCCTAGCCCGACCCGTGTCCGACAGCTTCTCTCTCCCAAAAACCGCCTACCCCCATTATACTACTGTTTCAGCTATTAAAATAGTTCAGTTTTGTATGTAATGGCAAAGTGATTATATTTTGTTTAGTTTTTTTATTACGTTAATTTAAAAAAACGTTTGGAGCATTGTTTGTTCGTTAAATATACGTTTTTGTTTTTTAAAATAACGACCAAGCGGCCAGCGGCAGACAATGAGCTGATCATATAGCCTATGTTTGATCAATTTAGCCTTCTCAAATCACGGCTTGCCTAAAATAAAATCAATAGCTATAAAACAGTTTTAAAGCATATAACAAATGTTTAAAACGTTAAACCTAGATAAATGGCGCTAATCCAATGTTTGCGGAGAGTGGACATGGAGGTGCCAGTGCGATCACTTGCATTTTTTTTGTCACTTTTGCTCATAAATTTAAGAGAAATACATCATGCGTATTGAAATTTGACTCACAACATATTTTGGCATTATCATGTTGCTATGATAACCGTGCTAAGCATTAAAACTAAATAAATACATAAATAAATACACACATTAATTACACTGAATTACTTTTTATTAATAGTAAATTGAGATTTTTTACACGTCATCTGCCCTCCTGGATTTAATTTTTCACTGAACGCAATGCATTCTGGGATTGCAAGAAAACATCTCACAGGCACCATATTTAAACAGCCTATATTGCTTGAAACTGCCTTCATATCGGGAGAGCATATATCTTTATCCTCTATGTACCACATTAACTACTTAGCCTATGTTAAAAAAAACTTCATAGCCTGTCAATCTCAATTTGGCACAAAACGGTAACAAATGAGCAGGTAAACCCATCACGTCATGTAGAGGGGTTTAAGGGTGAGACTGAATATCCGGTACCAGAGCACCTCTTGATGAAGCACATCACTCAGAGCCAGTGGATGACCTCTCCACTGCTGCCACTGTGGGCCACTGGCCCATAAAGGATGTGTCAGCACAAACAACAAATTGTGATTTAATGCTTTTAATTTCCAATTCTCTGCTGTCCAGTCAATGGCTTTAGACCCTCTTGTCTCACACAGAGAAGTTTATAAAGAGATTGCTGCAGGAAATGAGAGCAGGATTTTTTGTAGTTGAGCATGTGCAAGGGGATTTAAAAGACACACATTGATGGTTGTGTTATTGGCTGATGTTGAGGCAAAACCCTGTTTAGACGAACCAAGGGGTCAAGGCTGGTTAACATGCTGGTAGATGCTGTAACTACGCCATCTGGTTCCAACCGTGGACAGCGATTCAAAATTAGGCATAAATATATATTTTTTTCTTCTTTCTTTTCAAAGCTTATATAAGGCTTATATATAAGATTAAGTCTTATAAAACAGTTCTGTGGTCCCATGAGAAAGACGTTCGATTTTGTAACTTTTTTTTCAGGGCATCAGCCGAGTAACTGCCATTGAAATTAATGTGAATGTTATAGCATATCTTTCCAGTATTATAGACCTCCTTGAGATGGAGTACAAAGTGTGTCTTGGTGTGCAACTAACAAATATGAAATATTCATTTTGCCATTATAAATGTATCAAGGCACAACAATGTTTATACTTCATATATCATGTTTAATACATGCTCAGAACAAACAGCTTCTAATGTTCTGAATAATCACGGCGCAAGTCGGTTCGACATAACCATGAAATAAAATGAATATAGTACCAATCAAAAGTTTGGGGTCAGTAAGATTTTTTTTGTTTTTTTAAAAGAAGTATTTTATGCTCACAAAGGCTGCATTTATTATAGTAAAAATAGTAATCCAGTAATATTGTGAAATATTATTATGATTTAAAATAACTATTTTCTATTTAATATATTTAAAATGTAAATTTATTCCTGTGATGCAACTGAATTTTCAGCATCATTACTCCAGGTCTTCAGTGTCACATGATCCTTCAAAAAAATCATTTTAGTCATTCTGCTTTGCCACCAAGAAACATTTTTTATTATTATTAATGTTGAAAACATTTGTGCTGCTTCAGATTTTTGTGGAAACCATGGTACTTTTCTTCAGGATTCTTTGGTGAAAGTCAAAAGAACAGCATTTATTTAATTTTACATTATGTAAACGTCTTTACAATCACTTTAGATCCGTTTAATATGTTCTTGCCGAATAACAGAATTAAAAATGAATGAAACAATCAAACAGTATAACAAATTTTACAAATTTAAAACTTCTGAATGGTAGTGTATATGAAAAAAATTACAATAATCCTGTACATGGATAAATGTCAAGAGATTGAATTAACCAGGCAATACTGGAAACTATTTTTGAGTGGGTAATAATTTACTTGTTTACATTGAAAAATAAATAAGAAAACATAGTTTCACATGCATTTAGGTTACAAGGGATTAACTTGTATAAAAAAAATAATGCAGTAACAGATTAATTCAGTTGCTACAAATATAATAGTATTTACTAATTAAGCATAACCTACTTTTATATGCTTTCATATTCAAATAGTCAAGAGATTAATCTCTCCATATGGTTTCATATAAAATGTCAGCAGTTTCCTTGGCACACTTAATTCAGCTAATATTCCTGGTAGATAAAGGAAAAGCTCCAGTCGCTCCAGTTTATAGGATGGTGAACAAGAAAATGCAAAACTCATAAAAAGTAAAGCAAAAAGTTCAGATTGGTTTTTATATAACCTCTACACACTGTAGTCGAGTGAGAACTGTGTTGGTGAGAGAAGCCTGCTTACTGGGGGCCTCATATTGAACAGAAGGTGCCGTCTCACACTCCAGGCCATTCACACACACTCTTTACAGTGCGAGTGAAATATTAACAGCTCTCCCCTTCTGTAAGTAATCTAACTCTGCTGCTGGGCCACAAGGTAAGGTTCAGGGTGCGTCTGGAGAGACTGCTGTGCTGATAAACCTCATCTACATATTTGAAGGAGAAAACTACTTAGACAATTGTATAAAACTACACTTAATTACCATAAATACAAGATTAATTATTGTAGCTGTCATTTCAGCTCTAATTCATGCTCATAAGGGCACTGTTTATCCATGTGTCTTGATATTTTTATGTATAATGAAATAGAATTTTAGTACAGGAATTTAACAGATTTATGGGTCATGCCAACTTAATTAATTCAATGAAATGAAAAGAAATGTTAAAAATGTGCACGGTTGCCAGACAGATTTACACCTTGGCCACGTATCACAATATCTTCAATAACACAGAGTCCCAGATTCTACTCCATAGACAGACAAGGACTGCAGCCAAGACTGCCACTATCCCAGATGGAGACTACTGTTAGCTAATCTATGATCTAATATATATATATATACCTGAATTTACAACAAACGTGTTAGGATATCAAATCAAAGAGAATAGAACGTTTTGTATACTGGGTGTACAAACAATTTTCATTCAGAATTTCAATTAATGACAAAATGAAACATGAATTTCGAAGCAAAAAGACTGTGATTAGTATTTTCTTGTACACGTACATTTAATCCTGTTGTATTTTCACCTTTGAGAATCATTTTTTATAGTGTTTATGTATGTATATATCATCACACACACACAACCCACACACACACAACCACCAATACAACAGAGATCATAGGAAGATGGACCCGTGGAAACAGTTGGACATCTAATGAAGTTTACAAGGGAAGGACAGAGAATAATATAAAATCAAGGAGAGTGTCTATAGGTTTGTGCTACAGCCGCATGCATTTCCTGATGAAAATGAAAATGGTTTAAAACATGACAGCACTAGCGGCGAGGCTCTGGGAGAGTCAGGGTTGTCCTAGATTTACCAAATCTGACCTAGAATGGGCGTCCTCATCTGCTCCTAGTGCATGCTTTCTGTGCAGATTGTTGTTTGTCTAGCCGTCAAGCAGATCAAATCTGAATCTGCGTTAATTTAAGTGTATTATATTCCACAGTTTATTCTCACAGTGTCCTTAGAAAACAAGCTTTTTGCTCTAGAAAAGAAAAGAGAAGTGAGTGATTTTGTTTCCTCACTCAAACCTAACTCTTATGTTCTGTTGTGATGATCATTTCTATGTTTTGTGCTCCCAGAGACTCCAACATTCTTAAACATAAAGTTCCAATAAAATTACTTTATTCACGTTTGAGACCCCAAACATAATGTGACATTAGTCGTGGTTAAAGTAAAATTAATTTAACTAAAATTAAATTAACTGAATGAAAAAAAATCCCAGTCAAAACTACTTTTTACTGGCTCTTCAATTATTGGCTCATTATATAGTTTATCACAAGTTTTTGTCACAAGATTTATCACAAGTTTACAGCAGGGCATTCTCATGGGAAACAGGTGAGAAAGGTGCTAATAAGTCCTCAGAAACTCTTTTACCGAATCTGAAACGGCCTTGTGGGCTGGATAAGATTCTGGCAATCTGGTGTCACCTACTTTGACACACTGAATGGCATGTTATGCAATGCTGGCTGCTAATTGCAAGTGACACTTTAGAAAATGTTTCCCGTGAAATGATTCACTCTTCAGCTTTAAATGTTTGGCAGACTGTCTTTGTAATCCATATCGAATGATCAAACGAAAAGTTATGCACAGTTGCTGTGTGAATTAGTAGATATCTTTGTCTTTTATCTGTTTAAAACTATGTACTACCTCATACTGGAAATGCTTGATTGAATCTCAATAGGTAAGATTTGATGGTGTTCAGATGTTCAGAGCTTCAGAGAGGGTCTATTTACTTCACAGCTTAACAAAATTGTCAATATCATGGTTTAAACAAAAATATTAATAACGATCCAAGATGGCGTGTCATCAAAGGCAGCATAACGGGTGAACACAGGAACCTGCGTTCACATCTTTGAGCCAAGAGATCTGCCTGACAAGGTCTTAAATGGCTCTAAATCCTGACGCTGTGACCATTGCTTTCCTAATTGCTTTGACATGTAGTCTTTGTTTAATAAGAACTAAATCCAGGGGCAAATCGAGTGTTCGAGTGTTAGAACGGGGAGATATTTTCTCAGTGTCTAAAATAAGCAGTTTATCTCCTGGAAAGGCATCAAAGAGTCACTTGCTTTTATTACATGAAACAGCATAAAGATGAAAAGAAATTTCTTTCCCATAGAGATCGTTCTGGTTTATATGGAATGAACCGTTTGTAGTTATGTATTGCTGTTTCCAAATGAGAATAGTTGAATTATAACAAATGTTTATTAGATGTTGATCAGAAATTGTGATGCAATGATACAAACATACTCAGTGCCATTTAAACTCCTGTAATGCGTTATCTGTTTTTGGATTAAAGTGTGGAAACTTTTCACTTTAGAGTTTAAGGTTGTGGGGGCTGATTTTTTTTTAAAGCAACTTTTAAACAGCAATATACAGCAACCCAGAATTTATATGGCCTTTTTTAGAAGTGGACATAGAGAAGTATAATACAACATAAACAATCAATGCCACACTACACTTGTGTTTATACTGTGAGCTGACAGATAAGCCATGTAACTCTGACACTGAAATCAGATGGTGCTGCCAGCCAAATAAAGCACTGATTAATTAAAGCTACTCATCAGTGCCTAAGGAACATATTGTGTCTCAGTTGGCAAAAAGACCCAATCAACTTATCAGAAAATTGCAGGTTTCTGCCTCTCCAGTTAAACACTGATCTGTAGGAGTGCTCCATCTAAATGACATCTTGCAAAAAAAATAAAATAAAAACCTGCATGTCGTGTTAGATGACAAACCAGTTAGACAATCAAACATTGTCAAAGACAATTGGGTCTGATGTCTGAGTCATTCTGTGTACTTCAGAAAACATTGTCAGGTAAGGACTCAAAGACACACATGCATGAACATACATGCAGAACGGCCGCGATGCGCTTTCACTCAGCTCTATTTCGAGAACATGAATCAGATGAGAAGCAATACAATATAGGAAATAATATCATGCCTCAGATGCAGCGCATTAGAGGAGATTGGGGTCAAAACGGGCAGAAAAGGGACGATTTGAAGAGCTGAGCTTTTCTTGATGGAAGGAACTTCAAGAACACAGATAAAGCTAATGAAAGGGCAGAGTCATTTATCTAGGCTGATGATATAATGAATATTCACAATGAATTTGCAATAATTTGCTAACAATATACTAGCGGTCAAATGTTTGGAATAATTACTTTATGTTTTCGAAAGAAGTCTCTTATTCTCACCAAGGCCTCATTACTTAATCAAAAAACAGTAAAATTGAAATATTTTTACTATTTAAAATATCTGTTTTCTATTGTAAGATATTTTAAAATGTAATTTATACCTATGATGTAAAGCTAAATTTTTATTCTAATATTGTCTCTAACATTAAGCTTGATTACAAGTTACAAATGGTGAGTTTGATAAATGACTCATTTGGAATCATCAATTCTGATACAACAAAATACACATGAAAAACTGTTATGCTGTTTTACTGTTTAAATAAGTAATATACACATAAATATATGGCTGCACCTGGGATGTCGAGGCCTTTCTGGTTCCTGGATAAAATTAGCTTGTTTATGTTCAAGCCAGGACAAAATAAGTGCAGTCTATTACTTGAATACACTCAAAGAGCATCCAGCATGAAACCACAGCCCTCCAAGACCCCAAAACCCTCACTAGAGCTCAAGCAAACAACATCGTCTCTGTCTGAGACCAGGAAAACAACAAAAGTGGCAACCTTTCTTTACTGTAATAGCAAATGCTGCAATGGAAATATGAGAACGCAACCGAGTAACTCAAGCTGCTCATAACAGTCCACAGGTACCTGCGCAGATACAATATCTCCAGATGAACGGTTGTATGACAAGACAGAGTCCTAGTTTACATGGCATATTTGCAGTTTCACAAGGTAAAACACGTAAATGTGTCCTGGATTGAGGTGTTGGTTCACTGACTTAAAATAAGCTACCTTCAAGTCAGAAGTCAGAAAGAGTTTTATTGCCAAGTATGTTTGCACATAAAAGGAATTTGAAGCTTCCCAGAACCAAACATTAAGCGATACAATAATAAAAATAAGATTATGCCTAAAATGCAACATATGTCTTACATAAATAAAAACAAAATAGCCAAAAAAATGTTAACTACAGTTGTGCTATAGATGGAATAGAATAGAATATAGGGCTGCCACTAACGACTCGATTAATCTATTGACTAATTTATCGATTAATCTAAACTGTTAATTTCCCACAAAAAATCAACAATTTTACTTAAGGATATTTTATTAAACTATATTTTATTAAACCAAATGAAATCCAAATTTCTATGAAATCCTTTTTTTAAAGCAAAAGTAAACATGCAACATAGAGTGCAAGAAGCAAGTGCCCATCTCATAGTCCAAATAACTGAAATCAAAGTTCAGTCTATAATATACATTATATCAAAAACACTTTTTTTAGAGTATTTAACCGAAAATGTTTATTTACCAATTTATTTAAGGAGAAAAATTAATGTTCATTATTTCCCTGGAGTACTTTCCTTTTTTCTTTTCTTTTTTTATTTAACATCTATTATTGGAGATGCTTTTGATTATTAAAATTTAATGAAACCATTCAAATGGAATCCAGAAAATAATGGAAAACCGAATTTGGTAACGAAACACTGAAACTCAATTAATTAGACATGTTTTTTTGATTAATAACATTTAATTTAACCATTAAAACGGAGTATAGAAAAATGAAAATGGAAAAAAACGAATTTGGAAATAAAACGGATTTCATAGGGCCCTATAATTATAATTAATTTTTTTTGGTAATAAAATAGCCTTTAAAATTACTTAAAATACATATATATTAGCAATGAGGCAATAATAATTAGTTAAAGTAAAGTATCAAAAGCAAGAAATCATATTGTTTTTTTGAACAAAACTGTTAAAATACATAATTACATAAAATACAAAAAACAATAGAGCTAATGTACATTACGCACTACAACAAAGGCCTGCAGAGGGCGCCAACAGCCTGATGATTGTTTTTACACATTACTACTGTGGCTATCTAATACATGTTTAAAGTGGTCATATGATGCTTTTTTTTAAAGATAATTATTTGGTGTATTTGGTGTAACATAATATGTTTACATCTTTTATTTAATGTTCAAAAAACACATTATTTTTCAATACTGTACATTATTGTAGGTCCTCTACGCCCCGCCTCTCTCAAACGCTTCGTTTCTACGAAGTCCCTCCTTCAGACAAGTGCAGTCTGCTCTGATTGGCAAGCTGACCCAGTGCATTGTGATTGACACCACAAGCATGTGTCGGAAATGTAACGCCCCTTACCATATCGCGAGCTTCATCTTTCAAAATAATGTAAAGACAGTAAATAATGTCATTTTAGTTTTACCATCAGTTCAAGCCCGAATGGGAACAGACACAGCAATGATGCAGTACACAAGCTGCGGTTAAGACAGCTGACGCTACTGTGATGTGACGCTGTCTCTCTCGCTCGTCTCACTCACTCACACACACACCACACACACACCACACACACCCAAACACGATGCGCAAAAATCCGCATTTGAACAGTCAATAGCAAAACATACTTACAGTCGCTGATTCAAAATAGCCAGATTGTCATAGCAAAGTCGGAATGACCTCCTCTCTCCTAGTTTCACGAAACTGTCGTCCATAAAATGTATTGCTGTTCTGTTGTAAGTGATCTTTAAGATTCCTAAATGCATCTACTTTCGTAAGGCCAAATAAAGTGCTTTTGCTTTTGCACTGAAACACAGTGTCTCCCTGACATGCTGCTTCATCACTAATTGCGGTTACTGAAACCACGCCTTCTTTCTTGCGTGCACATTTGGGCGGCATTATAATATTTCCACATAGTGAGGTAGATAATGTGGTGGCGTGTTGAACAGCATTTTAGGGGGCGTGGCAGGTCTTACTTTTTAAAGAATTCTTGGTTTTTTGACGACTTTAGTCTTTGCAACTTCAGATCTTATCTATGCACATCATCTTTTAACACTCCAACGAGAAGTAAACCTTTAAATCACATCATATGACCCTTTATATTGACCAAGCACCATTTCATTCAGATGTCCACTTAATCTTTAATATTTGTCCATTTCTTTAGGTCAGAAATGCTATAGCCACTGTAATTAGATGAATATGTGGACATCAAAATGTGTTAACTCAAGAGTGAGGGTTTGAGCTTTTATTTCGAAACCACGATGTATTCCCTCCCTGAGTTTTTGCGTCGCTTTTAAATGTTTACCTTACAAATCTGATGAAATGGCACACGTTGCGTTCCCCGATGAACGTTATAATAAACCCAAACTCACAACAACACGCAGAGATGGAGTTTGAGCCGCTCCACACATGTAAATGATAACAGTTCCTGTTGAACTACTGTGAAAGGAGCCGCTGTGTGACGCACGTACTTAACCTACACGCATGTAAATAATTAAAGCACATATACTGTATTAGAACGGCATCATATAATTATTTAATTAAATCATAGCGTTTGTGAATTCACGATTATGCTTAATTATGGGTTTAATATATCATTCAGCCTTGGAAAACAGACTAATAATGTGTTTTATGGATTCTCGTCCGTGAAATGCGCCACTTCTGGTATTTTGCCGGTTGGTCGACGCGAGCAAAATGAAGTCGAGGATTTTTAAAAATCGAATAGTCGAATAAAATCGACGAATCATCGCGACCGCCCTAATAGAATAAGATGTTGTATTAATAGAGGTGTGAGACCGGGAGTTTTAAATCTACAGTAAAACGCATTCAGGTCTTCAGCAAGTTGTTGATTCGCCTCAGTGCTGCAGGACGGCATCTTACAGTTTGTGATGTCTTTCAGGGTCGTTAGCTGAAAACTGGTTTTCCAGCTTCATAGAGTAGCTCCTCTTAGCCACTCTGATCTCCTCTGTCAGTGTGTTCCTGGCCTGATTGTACAAGATTCTGTCCCCACTCCTGTAGGCATCATCTTTGCCCTGACGAAGCTGTCTGAGTTTTGCTGTGAACCATGTAACATGGTTACATGGTTTTGCTTGTAACATACAACACCCATCATTGTTGTATGTTAAATAAGTCCTGGTAGGAGTGCATATATCCTCACAGAAACTGATATATGAGCTTTACACAGTCAGATAAGAGCGGCAGAGAGGAAATGCTCTGTCACAATATATGAGTCTGGAGAAGTGATTACAGTAACCTATGCTTTGAGAGCAGAAGAACGGCTCCTGTACATTTCTGTGCCAATAAGACCAATAGACCAATAACCTGAGAAAACAAGAGCAACCAGAGTGACTCCTAGTGGCCATGATGAGAACAGGCTCTATTAGATTGAATAGAGTTTAGATCAATCTTTTCTAAACTTTGGAAACTTTACTGATCATTCCTACCTTATAGCAACTATTTACTGTCCAACATACTGTATTATGAAACAAGCTTTTGTCCTTTTCTAATGTAAGTCTATGGATGTTTTAAACAGAATTTAAGTTAAATTTATGTTTAAAATGGATAGAGAAAATGGTATAAAACATGGCAAAGTGATGCACTTTTAATAGTTAACATGTATAAAATCAGTACAGACATTTTCTCCACGTTAAATGAATAAAAATGTACGCTTTTATTCAGCACGGTTGATTTATATTCATCAAAAGTGACAGCAAAGACATTTAAAATGTTACAAAAGATTAGTATTTCAATAAACTGACCTTGTCCTTTTGAACTTTCTTTCATTAAAGAATCCTGAAAAAAGAAATATATCCAGGTAAGCAATTAAGCAGCACTAACTATTTTCAACATCAAAATGTTTCTTGAGCTCAAGCAGCATTTTCGAATGATTTCTGAAGGATCATGTGACACTGAAGACTGGAGTAATGATTCTAAAAATTCAGCATTGAAATCACAGGAATAAATTACAATTTAAAACATTCAAATAGACAAACAGTTATTTTAAATTGATAATTCCCAGTATATTGCTGTTTTTTTTTTTTTTATAAATGCAGCCTTGGTGAGCAAAAACGGACATTTTAAAAATATAAATAAATAAAAAAATCTAAATCAAACGATAATGTATTAATTCAATCCGGGTTTTGTTCCCCCTCTTTACAGTTTACATTTTCATTACATTATGAAGTATTCGCAGGTTTTTTAATCACATTGCTGCATAAATTAATTTCTTTAAGGTAAAAACAGCAGATAAAAATCTTCAGTATACGTCATTCCAGCTCATGTAAGAATAATATCCAATCTCTGGTGTGAAAAATGCTCTTAAGCTAAGACAAAAGTGTCAAGTGTCACACCAAAAGACAGACTGAATCACGGCTGACAGACATGAGCATCAGAGCCTCGAGATGATGTGAGCGGCAGCGCTGGAGGAGGAGCCTGAAAAACACACCGCATAATCAAATCCATTGCCTCCATTATGGAAATAAAGCTTTCTCTTTCTTTATACTGTCTCTCGGAGCGGATAGTCGGTGTCAAACAGGGTCGAATAGACTGGGGACCGTCCTGACCGAGATGGAGCGATTGCTTTATAGCTAGACGACAGGGAGCAGGATGAAAGGAGAAGAGCAAGGAAGTATGGGTAGGACAGGAAAGGAGGAGAGCAGGGCTGGGTGGAAGAAATGTGACATTTTGCTACAATAGTAGATACTGTATATATTTACATACAAACCCAATTCCAAAAAAGTTGGACACTGTACAAATTGTGAGTAAAAAGGAATGGAATAATTTACAAATTTCATAAACTTATATTTTATTCACCATAGAATATAGATAACATATCAAATGTTGAAATTGAGATATTTTGAAATGTCATGCCAAATATTGGCTCATTTTGTATTTCATGAGAGCTACACATTCCAAATAAAGTTGGGACAGGTAGCAATAAGAGTCCGGAAAAGTTATAAGGAACAGCTGGAGGACCAATTTACTTAACTTATTAGGTCAATTGGCAACATGTTTGGGTATAAAAAGAGCCTCTCAGAGTTGCAGTGTCTCTCAGAAGTCAAGATGGTTAGAGGATCACCAATTCCCCCAATGCTGCTGCGAAAAATAGTGGAGCAATATCAGAAAGGAGTTTCTCAGAGAAAAATTGCAAATAGTTTGAAGTTTTCATCTACAGTGCATAATATCATCCAAGATTCAGAGAATCTGGAACAATCTCTGTGCGTAAAGGGTCAAGGCCGGAAAACCATACTGATGCCTGTGATCTTCGGGCCCTTAGACGGCACTGTAATGCTACTGTAATGGAAATCACAACCTGGGCTCAGGAATACTTCCAGAAAACATTGTTGGTGAACACAATCCACTGTGCCATTCGCCGTTGCCGGCTAAATCTCTATAGGTCGAAAAAGAAGCCATATTTAAACATGATCCAGAAGCGCAGGCGTTTTCTCTGGTCCAAGGCTCATTTAAAATGGACTGTGCAAAGTGGAAAACTGTTCTGTGGTCAGACAAATCAAAATTTTAAGTTCTTTTTGGAAAACTGGGATGCCATGTCATCCGGACTAAAGAGGACGAGGACAACCGAAGTTGTTATCAGCACTCAGTTCAGAAGCCTGCATGATGGTATGGGGTTGCATGAATGTGTGTGTGTGGCATGGGCAGCTTACACATCTTGAAAGGCACCATCAATGCTGAAAGGTTTATTCAAGTTCTAGAACAACATATGCTCCCGTCCAGACGTCGTCTCTTTCAGGTAAGACCTTGCATTTTCCAACATGACACTGCCAGACCACATACTGCATCAATTACAACACCATGGCTGCGTAGAAGGATCCGGTTACTGAAATGGCCAGCCTGCAGTCCAGATCTTTCACCCATTGAAAACATTTGGTGCATCATAAAGAGGAAGATGCGATAAAGAAGACCTAAGACAGTTGAGCAATTAGAAGCCTGTATTAGACAAGAATGGGTCAACATTCCTATTCCTAAACTTGAGCGATTTGTCTCCTCAGTCCCCAGACGTTTGCATATTGTTATAAAAAGAAGAGGGGATGCCAAACAGTGGTAAACATGGCCTTGTCTCAACTTTTTTTTGAGATGTGTTGATGCCATGAAATTTTTAAAATCAACTTATTTTTCCCTTAATATGATACATTTTCTCAGTTTAAACATGTTTTGATATGTCATCTATGTTGTATTCTTAATAAAATATTGAAATTTGAAACTTCACATCATTGCATTCTGTTTTTATTCAAAATTTATACAGTGTCCCAACTTTTTTGGATCGTGTGTATGAGAGCAATGGAAAAACCCTGGCTGTACAAAATTGACTCTTCACACTTTCTATATCAGAATTCATGATTCAGTGCGTTACTTGATACTCCTCTGTAATTATTTAACATGTACTTACTTCGTGAAAACGAGTTATTTCAAATAAATCCTAACACCATTTTTGTTTCATATCTATTTTCAACAGATTGAAATGTGGCTTCAATAAAAAAAAATCTAAAATAGTCTAAAACACTATTTATCATTTAACAATTCACTACTTTATTTAATAATACTAGTTAGTCATGTGCTGAAATTAAAATCATTATGTGAAACCAAAGATTCAAGACTTGGCAAAAAAAATTATAATAATTAAAATAATTATTTAAAGCATTGTTTTTTTTTTTGCTGGAATAACTATTAATTCTAGTAACATTATAATATTGGTTCTGCCTTTAATTTTTTGTGTTTTACATTAATCTTTAAACCTAATATTTAAAACTCTGAACTAGTTTTTATTTTTATATGTTCGTTTTAAGTGTATCTTTTTTTGTTGTTTTTTTTTGTTTTGCCATCCATTCCAAAGTTATATGTCAGATAGTATTTGTTATTTTATATATTAATTATTTAGTTTCGTATTGTACTTCACTTTAAATGAAACGGAGAAATGCTAACTTCGCCCAAATAGCTGAAATCAACCAGTTTAAATGACTTTACTTAAAGTTTTTGTAAATGTACATCTTTCCCGTCTGATCTCATTTATCTGCAGCCATACCTGCTCGCAAATGCCCTCATCATCGAGCTCTACAAAAAAAAAAAAAAATCAAAATTCTCACTTTAGTTTTTTTTGGGAAGAAACCTGCTAGAGAATAAAGCCAGAATTTCTCATAAGAACAGCGCGATCTGACACAGCTTTATTTCGCGAGGATAGCATTTCTGTAATTTATTCATACTTACATTAGTTAACTTTTTATTTTTACATAAACTTGTACAGATTTTACTAGTTGGGCTTTAAACTATCTTGCCAAACTGATATGCATGAAAGCGAGTGAAATATGCTGAAATGTGATATACATTCAGATATATAGGCAACTTTTTATTACATATAGGCTAAATGTCGTTTGAAACGAGGATGTCAATTTCATGCTATCATATAATAAAAATATGAGATATAATACGATATAGATATAAAATAATGTGGATGTTTCAATGAATCAAATTGAAATAATAAAGATTTTCATTTCTATTGTCTATGCATCAAGGTTTATTGGGATTTTAAGATGTAATTAAGGATTCGAGTAATTAAGTTACTTTTCAGACAGAGTAATTTGAAAAGTATTTAATACAATATTGATGTGTAATTAGTATTGTTACTTCCCCCCAACACAGTATACACACCACACACATATCTATATATATAAATATATATAGATATATATATATATTTTATTTATTTATTTTTTTTCAGTTAATGTTTATTTTATATCAAGTATTGAAAAAAAAATGGTTTTAGTTAACAACAGTAATAACCCTAGTAAAAATGTTAAACACAAGTAAAATCTAAAACTGAACTGTTTTTTTATGCAGCTGACTATTTATTCACCAAAATACTAACACTGGTTTTTACACTAGTACCAGAGAAAGATATGAATCAAGTGAGTAAGTGCTGAATGAAAACATACAAAAAAGATGACTTGTTTTCAATTACTGTGTTTTGAAATGAAGTGACATCACTTGTTGAAAATTCTCTTATGGACTCTGGCTCAGTATTACTTTATAACCCAACCAAACACACACACAGCATCTGCTCCTCTCTTCTATCCATGGAAAACAATGAAGACACACCCACTCTAACTTCACGTGTAACAGCACGTTTTCAGAGAGTGGTCTTTCTAAAAGGAGTAGCACGCACACACACACACACTCCTAGCAGAACACAATGACTATCAGTAAAAACACGAGGCTCTGAATCCTGTGGTTTCATTCTGACCTATTACACACCACCGCTGTGAGAGCCAAAGCAAACCAGCAAACCCTATGCTTATCAAACTTATCTTGCTTGAAAACGCAGGATATCCAGACAGTTCTGTAATCGGTATTTTGTGGGAGTCGGATCAATGTGCTTCTCTGCTTGTCAAACTTTTATGTAACGTGTTTGTTTTCACGGTTTCAAAGGAACCATGGCCTGAGCAGATTCTCGTCAGAGGCTCACGGGTATGTTATGTTATTTCATCCACAGCAACTGTGGGAACTCCATACTCACATAATTACATGATATCCAATACATAACAGACTGCTATTGCTAATGAAAAGTGCTCCATGACTTAATAACATTACTCACACCACCCTGATGAGCTCCTTCCTTTGACATTGTAAGTAAATGTGTAACATAATACTCTCAGGACAATGATTTAAAGAATGAGAAAGCAAGACCATGCATGTTCAGATTAAGCTGTAACATCTGCTCCATTCAAAGACCTAGTGAGAAGCCTATGTACTTACGATAATAATGTGCGTATGCATATATCAAATGTATGTCAAATATGAATTATTTTGCTTATTATATATTATATTAAAATGTATATATAAAACATTAATATATTTGAAATCAGATAAATATATATAAACATGTTCAATCATAATAAGTAATACATCACATAAGATATTATATTTTATTTTATTTATTTATTAATATTTATTTTTTGTGTGGTGTTGTGGTGTGGTGTACTGGTTTATATATCCTGGTGGGGGCTTAAACCTGACTACACACAGACTCATGGGGACTTGTGTCACGGTGGGGACCTAAATTGTGGTCCCCACGGGTACAAAAGCTTATAAATCATACAGAATGAAGTTTTTTGAAATTCTAAAAATGCAGAAAGTTTCCTGTGAGTGGTAGGTTTAGGTGTAGGGTTGGTGTTGGGCAATAGAATATAGGGTCTGTACAGTAGAAAAACCATTACGCCTATGGAGATCCCCCACAAGGATAGCTGACCAGACATAACTAGACTACCTGTGGCTTAAACAGTTTAAAAATGCATACCTGCCAGCCAATCAGAATCAAGTATTCAGACCATGATATAATTAAAAACTATAAAATTATACAGAGTTGTCACTCTCAAACCTCTACTTTGTGTTTGTGGCCAGCATGCATTTAACATAAAGGATGCTATCTGAGAGTGTGTTAAGGACATAACGTCCATCTCAGACGACCTCGTCTCCCTCTGCCAAGTGTGTGAGTGGCGTTTAATTTACGAGCAGTAAGGACATTAGGTAAATGAGAGGAAAAGTGCTTCATCTTGCCCAATGATAAATGCCAGAGGAAAACACCAAGGACTGCTATCAAAATGCCAATATCCTAAAATTAATTTCAGAGTGAAAGAGAAATGCCTGCTAAGATCACATTATGTCCTCCATCCCTCTCTATGTACTGATGGCTGGGCAGGACATACTGACTTTGTTTCTTAATTGCTAAATGATACTTTATCATTCCAAACATGCATCAATGTGAGTGTATATGGAGACATCACACTACTTTCTTAATTAAAGCTATCTCTGCCATTAGTGGCACCAAAGAGATTTGCAAAAAATAGAGTTCATGAAAAGTTTGAGCAATTTTTTGCTAGAATAATCTGCAAACTGAACCAGTTTTTATGTTGCAAGTCAAATGACAGCGTTCACCGCATCCTCATTATCACGATGGCTGGTAATATCCGCTGCTGTTGTAGGAACACTCGTAAATACATCTGACCTTTTTGTCCGAGTCTCTTTTGCCTCTACACATGTCTGGTGTCTCTGTGGATGCTTGATTTGTGGCCAGGCCTGCAGATAGAAGCACAAAGACGTTTCTGGCCTTCCTCCAAGCAGCCTGGTCTCATAATATCAAAGCAGAGTCCAGACCATGAGGAGCGATCAACAAATTCAGTGTTGTACCAAAACCCTTCATTGTGAGAGGTTCTGCAGGGAGCCATGATAAGCGTTTGCTTGTATGGTGGCCTCGAGCCAATGTGGAAACTGAACAATGGTCTGTATGCCGCAGATATCGAGTGCTCTTTATGCTAAGTGATCGTTTGACATGCATTGATTATCATCCAGCAAACGTCATTCCGGCCAGAGTCGGGACACTTACAGCGCCAACAGTTCAAGGGAGGACGAAAGCATGTGGAGGAAAGATACGACAGTAGAAGATGAATTCTGCCTGAAACATACACTTTGCATTCATAACACAATCCAATTAGTCATTTACAGTTATGCAAAGCAACTCGCATTGATTGAATCTTTATTATCCATTTAATAGATTAAATCTTTATTATTGCATTCAGGATATACATTTTATCTGCTCACTCACAGCATTCACATATATAATTAGGACCCTAATTTTTTCTTTCAGATGCGGTTCTGCCATCAATACTGTTTTTTGTTTTAATGTATATAGATTTTTGTATGGTTGGAAGAATGTCTCTTATGCGTCTTGAGCTGCATTTATTTTATTAAAGATACAGAAAAAAATGTAATATTTTGATATATTATTACAATTTAAAATAATAGTACAATTGTACTATTTTCTATTTGAATATACTTTAAAATAAAATGTATTCCTGTGATGGCAAAGCTGACTGTTCAGCATCATTACTCCGGTCTTCAGCGTCACATGATCCTTCAGAATCATTCTAATATGCTGATTTGCTGCGATAAACATTTCTCATTATCACTGTTGAAAACAGTTGCTTAACATGCTTAATATTTCTGTGGAAACTGTAACATGCTTTTAATGGATTACCTGATTCATTAAAAAAAAGCATTTATTTGAAATATAAATCTTTTGTAGCATTATAAATGTCATTTTGATCAGTTAATGCATCCTTGCTGAATAAAAGTATTAATTTTCTTTAAAAAAAATCGTATTGCCCCCCAAACAGGACCAGAAGTGTTTGCCTTTGGATACCTTTGTTGGTTTTATTAACAGGAGAAAAGCTACATGCTAATCTGAGACAATAAACTGAAAGTGCAAGAGATAGAAGAGTGAAAAGATGTCTGATGAAGTTTGCATTTTACATTACAATGACCAGACAGAAATGAAGCGTTTGACCAATCCTCTGCCATTAGAGAGAACCAATATATCAGTACGAGGCAAAACAGTCCCTCAAAACACCAGATAGATCCTCAAAAAATTCCTCTAAACATGTATACTAAAGTAATAAGAGTGAGTACTATTCTAAGTATTCATATGTATTCATTTAAGTGTTTATTTCAGAAATATTATTGCATTTGAATACCAAATTACCCATTACAGCAATCCCTTCTTGTGGTAACACAGCCTGTTATAAGATGTGAGAAAAAGAGAGATGAAACTACATTTACAGTACTCCTCAACTGAACCGCACACCAATTTCCCCTTGAATCCACCGGACAGTGCAGAGCGAATCCATTTACTACCAAAAGCAACTTATTGTACAATTTGGAAAGAGCATCGCCGCACGATCCGGAGGGATATTTATCCAAACACATTCATTTGTCTAAAGTCAATGCAAACAGATGTAAAAATATCAGATCATTGCATTAGGCCTTTGTGGCATGACTTCCAGGCTTTACAGAGCTCTACAAACTAAATGTCAAAATAGAAACAATACAGTCATGCACACTAGCAGCTCATTGTTATGATAATCAACTGAGTGCCTGTGAAAGCGCTCAGCCAGCTCAAGATGAAATTTTACAACCTGCAATATTTCAAATGTACCACAAGCTCCAGTTAAAGGGCATTCACTCAAGCAGAGTGTTACTGCTGTAAAAACCAACACGTCCTCTTAGTGATTGACATTGTGGATTATGGTGTGTAATCTGGTCAAGAACAAACAGACAAATGCACTAACTAGTCTAAAACGATGAACGCGAAAAGCAATGGTTCACGTAACGGCACTCGAGGAAGATGCAGGCTTACCTTCCCTGTCCTGGACAGTTTGAGCGGAAAGAGGCAAAAGAAGAGGAACTTCCCCAAGCTGAGAAGAGCTGCCAAGCACCAGTTCAGACGGGCCATCCTGGTCCGTACCTCGTACCCTGAACGTCCTTTTACGATATCCCGACACACTCAATTCAATTATGGTCCTGTCACAAGGATAAAAGGAGCCAGCTTGCAAATCCAAAGTCAAACTACCATTCCGTCTTCATTCACACATTCGGTTCTCTCTCAACGGGGTGCCCCTGAGAGCAGTGCTCGACTCAGGTTGGCTGTACCCCTAATGTGAGCGCGTGCAGAGGGTTGCTGCTTCCTCTCGCTCACTGGATGCTGCAGAAGCAGCAAAGAGGAGGGGGAATGGAGCAGAGGGGGTTGGGAAGGGGTGCACGCCGTTCATCACCAACAGAGAAACATAAGGGATCAGACCAAAATTACCACTCGGCAAGTGCTGAATACAAATTAAAACATTGGCAAGTAAATATCAGATGACTGGTAACTTTCTGGTAACCTCCAATCACAAACTGGCCCTTGATTTGAATTGTGATGTGCACAATTCAAATCCAACACTAAAACTGCCTACTAAAGGAAAAGCATCTCAAAGCAACTTTTTCCATTGGATTTACCAGAGAACACGTATAGAATAGAATAGAATAGAATAGAATAGAATAGAATAGAATAGAATATCAAACACCAAAAAGGCTACTAAAAAAAATGCATCTGATAACACTTCTCCTTTGGATATGACTAAAGAACAAGGTGATAGAATGAGATGAGAATGATATGATATGATATGATATGATAGAATAGAATAGAATAGAATAGAATATCAAACACCAAAACTGGCTACTAAAAAAACTGCATCTTATAACAACTTTCTCCTTTGGATATACTAAAGAACAAGGTGATAGAATAGAATAGAATATCAAATCAAACACCAAAACTGGCTACTAAAGAAACTGCATCTTATAGCAACTTTCTCCTTTGGATATACTAAAGAACAAGGTGATAGAATAGAATAGAACACCAAAACTGCCTAATAAAGAAACTGCATCTTATAGCAACTTTCTCCTTCGGATATACTAAAGAACAAAGTGATAGAATAGAATAGAATATCAAATCAAACACCAAAACTGGCTACTAAAGAAACTGCATCGTATAGCAACTTTCTCCTTCAGATATACTAAAGAACAAGGTGATAGAATAGAATAGAATAGAATAGAATATCAAATCAAACGCCAAAACTGCCTAATAAAGAAACTGCATCTTATAGCAACTTTCTCCTTCGGATATACTAAAGAACAAGGTGATAGAATAGAATAGAATATCAAATCAAACACCAAAACTGGCTACTAAAGAAACTGCATCGTATAGCAACTTTCTCCTTTGAATATACTAAAGAACAAGGTGATAGAATAGAATAGAGATATTACCATAGCTCGCAAATCTGTTGGGCATATGAAAAATTGAATTATTCAATATTCACAAACAATATGAGAGTGTGCTGGATTTTTTATTTTCGAATAAAACACTAAAACTAACAAAAAAAGGCATCTTCTAACAACTTTCCATTGTATTTACTAAAGAACACAGTAAATTAAACTGGGTAATAGAATAGAATAGAATAGAATAGAATAGAAATTGTCATAGCTTGTGCTTAATAGTCATGAAGATGTCCTATGTTGCAAAAAAAGCCTTAAAAATCTTAAAGGGCTTCATTTTGTTTAATATAAATATATGTAAATAATATATTGTGAATTCTGCAACCAGCCCTGGTGGACACATCATTCTGATTCAAGATGCCATAACATCACATCCATGGGTACAATGGAAATGGCATGTAAAAATGAGCACATGAAATGGAGTACAGCACCCCGCAGGGAGATCCTGTTAGGACAGGAGCAGCAACATAATTAAGATTGACTAGCTCTAACAAATTGCAAAATGGGCTTGCTCTTGACCCTGTGGGACATTTCTGCCGGTCTGAGTAAACGTTCTCATTAGGAATATTAAAAATAACGGATTTCACAATCACAACAGACCCACAGTCACATCTGATGGGTACGTTATGCTTGTTGAGAGAGCGATATGAACTAACAGAGCAGTGGACGAAATATATATTATTCAAAAGTGAAAGCAGAAAATGTAAATTGAATCTTAAATCTAAATGTCAACACAAAACAAAGTTTAATAGACAAGGATTTTATAGCAGATGAAGAACAGAGGAGAAACAGCTGATGCCACAATGCCTCAGTTTACCACATGACAAATATGACCAATGCCAAATTCAGAGAACAACTGCACTATCCCATAAAAAACACATCAGCATTCAAAGCTAAGATTTACATTTAAGGCATAACAGCCAACCATTAATGCATTGTGACAAAAACCTATTCAGGATATACTTACAATCCAACCCTAAAAAGTACAGACTAAAAATTTCAATTGAATTAAAACAAATACTATTTTACTATTTTTATTATTTTATGCATGTGTGATGTGTGCACTGTAAAAAAAATCTCTCACAATTACAGTATCTCACAATTCTGGATTTTTTAAAATGCTTTTTCTCAGAATTTCAATGATCAGAGTCAGAAGAATTGTGAGATGAAACTCAGAATTGAGAGTGAAAAAAACAGAACTAAGAAAAAAATGACCTTTATTTTTTATATTTTGTATTTTATATATTTTGGATCCCATCTTTAGCTTAGCAGCTTTAAACAACTGAAATCAATAGAATCCTGTGCATGTTGTTGCTCCCCATATAAAAATCCCAAATCAGTCTTGTACAAAATGAGGTTCAGTTAGGATGCCCGATATAGTCCACTGTATTAATTTCCTGAGTTAAACACAGCATGCATCTATCACATTACAAAGCTGGAAGTGGATATGGCGTGTGCCTATGATCAAACACCTTTAATCTTCTGCATGAGTGCCTGTTTTATCAAGACAGAAGAGAAACTAGGATTCATATGACATTCAGGTTATATAGTCTCTTTTTTGGGAACACTGAGAAAAACAGACAAAGGAGAGGGGGGGAGTTTTTGGATAGGATGCTGAGCGGACTGTGACTAATTCAGCTGTGGTTTCGGACCGGACTGGCTGCGGGAGATATAGAGAGTCTAGGTTTTGAGCCAGACTACAGCAGCCAATATCATCTTCACAATGCTGTATACATTAATGTACACAATGGGGTGATGCTGTTGATTTAGGATGCCACACAACAGAATGGAGTCCTTTTATGTATCAAAGCACACCAAGGGGAAAAAAAAAATGCTGATATGCACAGAAATAGTTGCATGAACACAATTTTTAAATGCATGTGTCCATTCACATATGTAGCTTACACAGGACAAACGTCTCAGGTTACTTATGTAACCATGGTTCCCTGAGTAGGGAACGAGACACTGCGTCCTCTAGGGGTCGCTATGGGGAAAGCCTCGTCGTGACCCGTGTCTGAAGCCTACATTGAAAAAACACCATCTTGTTTGGCCGGCGACAGCCATGACGTCATACCGGTGCGACTATAGTATAAATAGGCGCCGGGAGCTACACATCATTCACTTCTTCGTCTGAAGCTTGTGTCCGCAGCATGGCAAGAAACCTAGAGGACGCAGTTTCTCGTTCCCTACTCAAGGAAACCATGGTTACATAAGTAACCTGAGACGTCCCCTTTCAAGGGAACTTCGAACTGCGACCTCTAGAGGTCGCTTTGGGGAACGGTATACCCAAACCACCATGCTGAGGGGAGTACATGCCAAACCACAGGCGAGCACTAATTACTAACTCTACCAAAGCTTTAAGGGAGTTGCCCCAGGGACGTTAGACGGCTGCCAGTGACGTTATTCCCTACAGCCAAAAGCCTAGGCTACATACCCCAAATACTTACCTGTTAGGGCCAGACTCCTGGGCCCGGGGTAGAGCTCAAGGCTTGGAATCAGAAATAGATTCCTTTAAGGGAATACGACCAAGAGCCTAGAATCATACTAGTCTTGGCCTGTCACAAAGGGGATACCGCACGTTTCTCTTTGTATGTGCAGAAGGAACTGTCTCAACAGACCCTTAATAGCAACACCCTGTTAAGTAGGTATCAGAGGATACATAGGAGGAGTGGTGCCAAAGGCAGAACCGGGGTTTTTAAACCACTCAAAAAAGAGCACGAAGTCTTTGCGCGTAGCTCTTACCATACAGGATTTTTAGAAAAGGGGGCAAAGCATAACGTGCACACTTACAAGCTATGTGGATTTTAGAAAGTGCGCAAAGCATAAAGTGCACACACTGGCATACCGTTCTAGGGGTTCTCGTGGCACCTGAAAAGGCCAGCCTATAGATAAAAATAGCGTATCCCCAGACGCTATATCTACGGCTATAATGCTGGAGTGGCTAGCAGTAAATATGTAGCTGAGAGTGCAAACATCCAGCTCTCAATCGAGAGAGAGAGCTCAACCTACAGCATGTTCCAATAATGGAACTGCTAGCAGTTATTTAGCTGAGGGAGCAAAACACCCAGTTCTCAATCCGAGAAGGGGCTCGACCTGCAGCATGTTCCAAACTTGAACAGCTAGCAATAGTTTACTTAGCTGTGGGGGCAACACCCCTAGTTCTCAGTCGAGAAGGGGGCTCGGCCTACAGCAGGTTCCAATGCAGGAACGCTAGCAGTAGGTTACCTTGGCTGAGGGAGCACAAACCAAGCTCTCAACGAGAGGGGGCTCAACCTACAGCACGATCGTTAAAAATCAGAAGGATAAGCATACTGCAAGCTAGCCAAACACTCATCAGGTAACCTTTGATTAAAGGGGAGCATTGCTCAATACTACCACGAGGATAGCCCATGGAGCGAGGAATCTAACTCTTCAGAGAGGATTAACGCTCGAAAGAAACATCATACTCACAATAACCCTCAATGGTGAGGGGGGTGATGCCTCAAGGGGATATCCTGGTGATCGGGAAAAACCCCTCAGGGCGACCCGTATACGGTAGACCAGTCAGGGTAGCATGAAGCGTAACCCCAGCCCGGACATCCAGGAATTTTTTGCAGTGACACCGGGGCCCTGATAATCACAAAACTCCCGCAGAAGCCTGTGTTATGGCCGCCTGATCCAGGAAGTATGAAGCCGAAACACGGTTTTTCTTACCGTCTGGACATATAATCGACGAGTGAAATAAACACTGCAAGTCGAGCACCCGGTTTCTGAACCCAGCACGGGAAACACTGCAAAGAAACTAGCAGAAGGGTACACACAACCACCAGTTTCATAGCACATACATATATTTATATACATATATTTAGACATGGATCGTACTCACCCACCACGGCTCCCGCGTTGGAGCTCTGTCCGGAAAAGCCTCTAGACCGGACATTCAGTAAGGTGGTTACTATGATTAACCATAGAACCACCCAAAACATCGTAGTTCCAGAAGGAGACTGTTATGCAGGAGATATGGTGGTTACAGGGGAATTAGGACGGGGAAGAAAAGGGTAGATGTTACACACCCTGAGAGAAAGAGTGGATACCTAAGTATTACTCTGATCCGGACGAAAGCGCTGACGCATTGTCTGGATCACATCCCTTAGGTCTATTACTCACCTTCCTTTGACCCGCGATACTTCCTACCCCTACCCACAGGCGGAGGAGGAGCGCGAGTCGCGACACTAGCTTTCTGTGCTCGTCTCTGATCCTCAAACCGAGATGGGCCAGGACCCCTGTGTTGATCGGGCTCGGACCTGGACCTTCGTGGAATGAAGGTGTTGAAGGCCGCTGAGCGCGCCTTCGCCTCCTGAACTTTTCGCCGATCGTCTCAACGGATGTACCAAAAAGTTCAGAAGGCGAAACCGGGGCATCGAGAAGAAAACCCCTTTCTTTCTTCCCGATGTCTGCCAGGTTTACCCACAGCTGCCTCTCCGTTACTACCATCGCCGCCATAGATCTGCCCATGGCAGAGGCAGCCTGCTTAGTAGCACGAAGAGCAAGATCCGTGGTGCGGCGTAACTCAGCCATCTCATCAGAAGAAAGGCCCTCGCCTTTACCCAGGTCTTTCAGCAGATCAGCCTGAAAAGCCTGAAGCACCACCATCGTGTGCAACAAAGCGACAGCCTGACCTGCTGCTGCTTATGCCTTGCCATTCATTTTAGATGTAGCTTGAAGAGGCATGGATGGCAAGGAGGGAGATTTGAGAGACGATGTCTCTCCCATAGAGAGATAGCTAGCTAGCGTCTCTTCTACAGGGGGCATTCTCTCATAGCCGCTTTCGCGCACCGCCTCGATATTCGCATAACTGGTATGCTGAACCCGATGGATGCGTGAGGAAAACGGCTTATTCCATTCCTTCTCGATCTCAGTATGGAGATCAGGAAGGAAAGGAAGACTCACCTGAGCTGGAGGGTTATGGCCAGAAAGATAACGTTCATCGAGACGACCTCGCGACGCCACTTCCACGGCAAGTCAAGCCTTGCAGTAGCGCGATCCATAACCTCTAAGAGCTCATACGCAGGGCAGGAGGATTGAGAAGGCTCAGCCTCAGCTTCTTCGCTCTCTTCATCCATTTCCTGCTCTTCCTGGGCTGAACCCACCAGAGCACTGGCCCCTGGATCAGAAGATTTTAAAGAAATAACATCATCCTCCAGCAACTCTCTCTCGTCCACAGCCGACGAGCGAGAGAGGGAAAGCCCCTCTTTAAACTCATCGGCCAGGTCCACCTGAGATCCCCACGAGCTCATTCTCCTCCGTGCCTCAGCAGCGGCAGGTCCCGAATCGCGGGAAGCAGATGGCTGCCCCTCTTTACTTGAAAAGAGAGACAAACGAGGACGGAGTTTTTTCATTGGAAAAAACTCGCAGTGCACGCAGATTGCTCCCTCGAGGACATCGCGTGCGTGCTCCTCGCCCAAACAAACAACACATAGATCGTGTGTCATCTGGTGTCAAATAGCGCTGACACGGATGCACACACCTTCTAAATGCTCTACTAGTGCTCGCCATAATAAATAGATAGCTCTTACTTTTTCCTTGAAAATGCACGCTTCAAACAGAACAGTCCATGAAGACGAAAAAGAGAATGATGTGTAGCTCCCGGCACCGATTTATACTTTAGTCGAACCGGTCGTGACGTCTGGCTGTCGCCGGGGGGGGGGGGCCCCCAAAAAAACGGGGAAAAAAAGTTGGTGGTTTTTCAATGTATGCTTCAGACACGGGTAACGACAAGGCGTTCCCCATAGCGACCCCTAGAGACGCAGTTCGAAGTTCCACGAAAGGGAAAAAACTTACGTTAAATGCATGCAATAAAACATACAAATATATACTCTTTATTATATCATTTTAAAATATAACCAACAAATACCTGGATTTTGTATCTTTAATGCACAAAAATACTACGGAAACTTGAATTTGTGTGCATGGTGAAATTACACAAGCCATACAACACTGTATATACAGCGGGGAAAACAATTATTTGATCCCCCACTGATTTGTTTTGTTAGTTTGCCCACTTACAAATAAATGAAGGGTCTATCATCTTTATGATTTATTTTACAGGTTTATTTTAACCTGTAAAATAACCAACCAACCAGCAAGAATTCTTTTTTTTCTCTTTATGGCTCCCACGGATTGGTTGTGTGCCCATGTGGAACACAGATTAGTCTTGTCACTTTAAGAAGTTACTCCTAATGTCAGTTCTTTAGGTGTATAAGACACCTGTCCACACAATCTGTATCTTCCATTCCAACCTCTCCCACAACCATGGGCAAGACCAAAGAGCTGTCAAAGGATGTCAGAGACAAGATTGTAGACCTGCACAAGGCTGGAATGGGTTACAAGACCATCAGCAAGAAGCAAGAAGAAGGAGACTGTTGGTGCGATTATTCAGAAATGGAAGAAATACAAAATAACCATCAATCATATCACGGTGGCAAGATGATCATTAGAAAGGTGAGGAGTCAGCACAGAACTAACAGAAGGAACGGAGCCAGAACACTGAAGATGGGTCATGGATGGGTCTTCCAGCATGACAACGACCCAAAACATACTGCCAAAGCAACAAAGGAGTGGCTCAAAAAGAACCACATTAAGGTCATGGAGTGGCCTAGACAGTCCCCAGACCTTAATTCTATAGAAAATATGTGAAGTGAGCTGAAACTTTGAGTTACCAAGGGACACCCAAGAAACCTAAGGATTTAGAGATGATCTGTACAGAGGAGTGGACCAAAAAGCCCTCCTGAGATTGTGCAACCTGGTGACCAAGCAAATTCTTGCTAATACTTGGGGCAGAAACCTGGTGGGCAAGCAAAGTATGCTTTGCTTCGGGATCAAAGAATGGTGATTTCTGTCTCTATCGTTAAAAGTAAACCTACCATCAAAATGATGACCCTTCATTCTTTGTAATTGGTAAACAAATGAATTATATAGTCTATATATATTCTGCAAAATTCTAAATACTGGTAAAACACCTGTAAAAAATATGGAAAATTTCCGTCATATAGCCTATTAATACAGTACATTGTACCCAATTTTTATGGATTTTTATTTTTTTACAGTGCTTTAAGACTTTTTCCCCCAGCAAATTGATCAGAAGTGACAGTAAATACATTTACAATGTTACAAAAGATGTATATCTTAAATAAATGCTGTAATTTTAAACTTTCTATTCATCAGAGAACCCTGACGAAAATATATCATGGTTTCACAAAAAATATGAAGCAGCACAACTATTTTAAACATTGATAATAATAAGAAATGTGTCTTGAGCAACAAATCAGCATATTAGAATGATTTCTGAAGATCATATGGCACTGAAGACTGGAGTAATGATGCTGAAATTCACCTTTGCATTACAAGAATAAATTACTGTTTAAAATATTTTCAAATAGAAAACAAATTTTAAGATAGAAACGTTATTTTCAATAGAAACGTTATTTTAAATTGAAATAATATTTCACACTATTTCTGTTTTTACTGTATTTTCATCAAAACTGCTAAGAAAGTGCTAAAATAACCATTTAAATCTTACTACTGCAATTTTGAGATACTCTAATATATAATATAATATCTAACATGTATCCAGTGGTTCATAAGTCCTCCGTACCCACGCAATATTTGGACTGTTTCTTGGATGTTTTAACAAACCTGCCAGCTTGTTAGAAGGGGGGGGGAAAGAGCTCCACGCGATGATGAACGTGTTCGATTGACCAGGGTTCCCTCCTACACCATGTCTTTGCTCCCTACTCCCTGCACACGGGAAGTCTGTTTAAGTTTAGTAGAGAAGTGTGACATAATATACCTCTGTAAATAAATACAATTTAAATTCACATCTTGCACACTTTAATGCCCTCTGAATGGAACATATACACTCCCTTTCAACTGGAATCATGGCGGAATATCCTGTGATGTTCACTTCGCAGGGCATTTACGGTCAAATAGAACAAACATCTGAAAGGATAAGAGATGCATTCAAAATGTGCAGAGTGGTGGTACGCAATTGAGAACCACTGATATTTTCTATATAAAGCTATATTTAATAGCTTAGCTTCTTCTTTATTTCGTCTTATGTTCACTTGCTAACCCTAACTAAGCCTGACCAACTGATAAGTGCACCAAAACCCCAAAAACTGGCAAAACAGTTGAGCTTAACCAGTTAGGCCCGGCTAGGAGACCAGTTGGTTTTATCTGTATTTTTCAGCATTGTGTCCTGATCCCTATAACCCCCTAAATGTGCACCATCTCAACACGAACCCTGCCACCCACTGCAGATGTCCATATTAGTTCCTCACACAATGTATCTTAACAAATTTCCATCAGCGGAGTCTCTGGACAGGTATCCATCAGCTGCCAAGCCAAGTACTAGTCATAAAATCATAGAGGATGCGGCTCTGCTTGCTTTATGAGAGGGAAACGCGATGTGAGGGAAAAAAATGAAATCAGGGAAATCTGTGAACGTGTGGATACATAACCTCGGTCTGGGTGGGTCTCTGCTGCATCCTGTTTTACAGGGACCTTTCATCCAAACATGGGAAAAACTGCAATTTTGACAGCTATGGTATCTTCCATTACAGACAGACAAATGATACGCTACCGTCTTCGCTGATAAGCGAGTATGCCTTCAGGACATCAAACACACCCTAAGCCGGAGTGATCCACGCTTTCTGCAGAAGAGCTCTGAAAGTTTCGGACATGAAAAGGCAGGAGACAGCTGGGTGGGGAACATACAAGCTTCCTGTTTAATATGAGGAAAAAACTAGAAGTGTGTTTGTTCCTCGAAACCAGGGCTTTTCTGGGAAATCAGGAGAGACACAGGGCTTAGTCTGCATTGTTTCGTGGTCATTGTTTAGGAGAGTAAAAGGGAAAGAGGTCCTGAAGGCCCTGAAGTGCATCTACCTAATGCTAATCACAAACACACTTCTGCACTGTTGCATTTATCAAGTCAATCCACCTTATAATGAAAATGTCCTAAATCACTAAACTCACCATGAAAATCCTCAGATCTAAATCTTAAGTTAAACGTCAAAAAACAAAAAGAAAAAAAAAACAAGAAATTGTGTTTCAATAATTAAGACTTTCTGCATTGTGACATTCTCATTACCATAGCATATTCAGATAATTGACTTGAGGTTTTTTATTTAGATTTTTATTATTTTTTTTACTTTTTCTATACTACTGTAATGCAGTAGTATATTATGATTTAAACAAACAAATAAATAAATAGTTTTTTTTAGATAAATGTAATCAGATTTTAGGCTAGAAGCAGGAAAAGTGCTATATTATTTAATCATAACATATACAAATAAATATTGTATATATATATTATTATTTTAAAAACATTATAATGAGCAATTTTTATAGATTATAAAAGGTGTAAATATTTCAGATTTATATATTATATATCTATATTATATATATATTTAAATAACATTAAAAATAATTGCAAAAAAGAAATGACTTTATTTTTTTGTGGTGTGAATACTGATCTTTTCTTGCAGGGTTTCATAGAAACACCACGTAAAGACCCTAACACCGGTTTGTTTTGTTTGTTTTTTAAACAAAAAATAGTATTAACTTTCCACTCTTTTGCAGTACGATGATCAATCAAGTATAGCATCTACACAGATTAAATACTCCACAGCATGAAAACTAAATACGAGGACCAAAAAAAACTGCACCAGCAGAGGAAGTATTACAGTACTTGATGCAGGGCAGGAGATATACACATCTCACAAGTTGATACAGAACACAATAATATGAATTACTCAGTGCAATTTAGGCCCAATTTTTGGTTTAATCAAAATCAACCAACACAAAGAAATGAGGTAAAGAATGTTCGAACGCTTTTCATTTCCATACGTTAGATTGTCAGCATGTGTGAAAAAACGTGCTGAGAGGCCTGTGCAACAATAGATGTGTGTGTGTGTGTGTGTGGGTGGTGTGTGTGTTGTGTGTGTTGTGTGTGAGTGTGTGTGAGTGTGTGTGTCCGCCCTACAGCTGAGTTCTTTATGGAGATACGCACCATGAGACAGTGTTACACTCAGTCCCATATATGCAATTCACTCTTGAAAATGAATAACTCCCTCCATAATAACCCCAGACTCATTTTCTGTGCACACAGCAAAATGAGAGATTCATTTTTGCATTTTAACTCTCTCCCATAACTCATGACAATGTCAGTACAGGAATGTGGAGGTCTGGTGAACCACCATGACATCATATGATGTGCTAAGTGGCTGATTTGAAACACTCTACAGTATATAGACAGCATCTACGTTTCCCATATATTCAGCTCAGTTTACTGAATATTCATCCCAAGCAATATCACTGCGCATTAATACACCTCTGAACCAGTTTTTACATATATAAATAGATGCAAACCTCAACATAACATCAGTGACTGATGGAATCAACTACTCTTTCACCTCCTCCTATTGATCCTGAAGCCATTCAGAGGATTAAACAGTCTACAAATGGAGACACATGGCAAGCATCTGACTAATTAATAGAAATTTCTCATTCAAAGTCTCCAGATTTCATCAAAGAAGAGCTGCCCTTGAAAACCTGCATCAATGCATTAATACAGAACATATGCATAAGTATGTAGAACACAAATAATGGTGAGGTTCACACTTGATTATTTTATTTTATTACATTATTATTATTTTATTTTTGGTGAGAGTGTATCTTTATTCATATGTTGTTATAATAATCAGTGAACTGTTTCCGTTAGTATGTGAACTGTTAATATCTCAATATTTTTATAGACTACATAAAAAGAAGCAACATGACAAAACATATAAATTATTTTTTTTGCATTTTCAATCTATATTAGTCACAGTGTTTGACTGCAATGTTTCCTCTGATTGAAATAACAAACCATTATTTCAAACCCATTTCAAATGAGTGTTGCTACTGTCAACCAAAACTAAAATTATTAAAACATTTTTGCAGTTAATTGAAATAAAGAGGAATAAAATATATGTATATATAAAACTATAATAATAACATATTACATGAAAAAAAAGTTAAATTAAAAAAAAAAATGTTCCCTGGCAACTTACTAAAATAAAATAGTTTTTAAGTACTACGTTTGCTAAAACTGAAATAAAATCAAGCTAAATAGAAATATTTAAAGAAAACAAAAACTAATAAAAATGACAAAACAACAAAATACTAAGCTAATTCAAAATATTAATAAATACTTTAATAGTATATAAATAACACTAAAAAGTTTCAAAGCAAATAAATCAATACTGAGATATATATTGAATATTATCAATAGACTGAAAAATGTTGTCATATACTTCGTTATATAATATGCATAATATAATTTAACAATAGAAATTGAGATGAAACAATTGTATCACTCATTTACACAATATTTACTCAAAATTCAGAAAAAAAAAATTCCATTATTCTGAAACGCATGCATACTACTACGACTAGGGCTGCACGATAAATCGAAATGGACTCGAGATCGTGATTCGACAGAAGCTGCAATTGTCATGCGTATCTTTCAGTGAAGCACGCTTCTGTGATCAGCAGTAAATCTCCATCCAAAGGCCCGAGGGCGCTCTAGAACTGAAACTCCAAATTACGCCGAGCAGAAGAAACCCAGGAAATGCTGTGTGCCTTATTCTGTGTAAGAAGCCACATAATCTCACAGAAGGATTTATTTCAAACACTCGACTGACGTTATGAAGTGAGCATTAAAACTGGTATGTTCACATGCTTTCAGATAGAGCAGCATTTACTTCACAGAGCCGTAGTTCACTGTGAAGCTATGCAAACAGCTGTCATTATCGCGAATGATTTCAGAATCTTCGATTCGATTTTTTTGCGTAATTGTCAGTGAACTACGGCTATGTGTAGTAAATGCTGCTCCATCTGAAAGCACGTGATGATGATTTCCTGCTGATTACAGAACCGGCTTTTTTAACAAAATGCGCATGACAATCGCATTTGATTAATCGTGCAGCCCTAACTACGACGACTATTGTTAATAACGGGCATGGTTATCATAAACCAATGCCGATTACCTTAAAACGGCTTACTATGAAACACCATTTTATCACTGCTGAACACTCTCAGACTGAGGGTGACGGAGAAAAGAAAATAGGAGGAGGGGTAGCAGGATTAGCCAAAGTATCCTGGGCCGCAGCGGCCCCACAATGAAGCTTTAATTGGACTCCTTTTGTCTCGGAATTGAACATGTCTGTGTGGGCCTTTAAGAACATGCACAAAGGAGGGGAACGGGAGGGAAAGAAAAGGCAAAAGAGGCGGAAAACAAAGAAGAATATCCTCTTCAACTCTCTTCGCTCAGGACATTTGGTGGCAGTGTCTTATCAAAGCTTTAAGATGACTCATGGGGTCTTTTCCTCCACCTGAACACTGCTTATTTAAGCCCCCTATTGAATGGAAGCTAATCAGAGAGAGTGGAGGAACTCAAGCATGCACTCATCCTCAATAAGGAACCTTCAGCTATGCCAGGCAGCGTTTTTTTACATTATTAAGAGTTTGTGCAATCAAACATTAAAACCAGTGTAGAATGATTCACAAATGTATTAATGAATTTGTTAAAAAGACTCTAAAACTGTCTATAAACGACTTCTAGCGCACTTACTAACTGATGTTTATGACAACATGTAAATAAACTTTTAAATGGCCATGTGGATGTCATGTCTGGCTGTGGTACTTATTTCTAATGGAGGGTGTTTATCGGTGTTGCGGGTAACGCATTACAAACAACACAAGTTACGTAATAAGACTACTTTTTCAAGTAACTAGTAAAGAAACGCATTACTTTGAAATTTACAAGAAAATATCCAAGTTTCTTTTTCAAATAAGTAACAAGTTACATTTTTATAGCATTTTTTTTTTCATGTTGAGAAAAATTGGGAGAGAAATTGGCACTTCCTTCAGGCGGGGGGCTTATTAATTTCACTTTTGGTGTGAAAGGGCCTTTACAGTTGCCAAAAATATAACTTTTGGGGGTTTTGGTTATTAAAAAGAAATATGCATGCCAGCTCAGGTGACAAAGTAACGCAAACGTACCAATGGATTACTTTCCATAAAAAGTAGTTACTTTTTTATGGAGTAATGCAATATTATAATGCATTACTTTTAAAACATATTCTTATCTTAGCTTATTGAGAGTTCATGCTATCAAACAAGTGTAAAATGATTCACAAATTAAAATGTTATTAATGAATCAGTTAAAAAGACAGTTTGACAGTTTCAAAATTACGAAGTGAAATTGTCAAAGCGGATACTGAAATTAACATCTAGCTCATGTTTATGACAACACGTAAATATTATAAAAATATAGTATGAAGTTAAATAAAACAATCACTGCACAGTTACCATGTATCTAGGGTCTTGAAATCAGATTCGCTTTTAAATGTCTGTGTGGCTGTTGTGACATGTTGTGGTCCTTATTTCTAACGGTGGGTGTTTATAATCAGCTCCTGAGGATTTCCACACAGGGACAATGCTTGAACGAGTGGGGTATAACGAGGTCACGACAGCTCGACCCCCAGACTGCCATGTAATCATCTCCGCGTTTAATGAAGGTTGTGCTTACACATCCTCTCCATTAAGAAAAAGAGAATGAAGCAATGAAAAGCCATAAAGGGTTTCAGGCAGTAAGACTCTCTCATCCCTCATTTCAACACAGTCCATTGTTAAGAGAGGTCTGGCTGTTCCTCGTGGGAATCTGTGAGGTGTCAGACGATGCTGATAATTCCTTGCACAACATATTGAGTTTATAAGAGCAAAAAAGACCGAAAAGGTTACCTTTTAGCAATCATGCACAATGATGTAACTGACTCAGCATAAGACTTTGGCTATATGCAAATGTGTTGCTGCATTAGCTGCTTTTATGTTGTTGAAACACGCATTATGTTAGGGAGGCAAAAAAAACCCAGCATGCTTATTTTTGCCTTTATTTACACAAAAATTAATTCTGCTGTCATCTTGCACGCTTTTAAAATTATGTTTTAATAAAACTAATCATTTTTTAATTATGAAAGATTGTTTCCAAGATTAAAGAATAAATCAAATATAAAGGTAATCGTGTCTTTTTCATCTCACAAACTTTTTTTTCATATCTCACAGTTGTCTTTTTTTCTTGTAATTCTGAGAAAAAAAGTAAGAATTGTGAGACATAACCTTTCAATTATGAGAAGAAAAGTCTGAATTATAAGATAAAAAGACTCAATTAGCTTTTTTTTCTTTATTCTGTGGCAGAAACCTTTTTTTTATCTGTGGCGGAAACAAGCTTTTATACACAATACTGTTAAATGTAATCACAAAATTAATATCTGTTTTTCATACTTTCAATCCTGTTGTGATGCCTAAATTCACTTTTTATGTTTATATACACAATTTTTTTACTTTTATTGTTATGCTTTTTATGCGTTATAATGTTGTGTTGTTGGTTTTTTTACACAATTTTAGTATTGTTCAAAACCTGAAAATAATTGCCAGTTCATCAGTCTCAGATCATCTGTATCATACAGAATTTTAATATCGGTGCATCCTTACAGCATGCATTTTGTGCTGATGTGAGGCTGAAAGAACGCCAAAATCACAAATCAATATATAAATACAAAACGTTGTACAAAAAATAACTAGTTGTTCAATATGCAAACTTCATTGACACCACAACTATCAATATTGACATTGAATGCTGCTCAATGTAAATACATTTTTTTAAACTTTAAATTAAAAAATGAGAATGAGAATGAGAATGAGCTTTATTGCCAGGTATGTTTACACATACGAGGAATTTGTTTTCGTGACAGAAGCTTCCACAGTGTAACAGAATGACAGTGACAGAACAAAAAACACAGATAATAAAAAACTAGAAATATATAAATTGACAGTTGTATGTGCAGGTATTACAATAGACAGTTTTTGTATGTACAGGTACTGAATATTATGTGCAAATTTGAGGTGTAGACTGAGTATGTGTGTTAGATAAATAAGTGTATGAGTGAATAAATAGTGTTTGTTCCACAGTTATTGTTAAGTGTTCATAAGATGGATTGCCTGAGGAAAGAAACTATTCCTGTGTCTGGTCGTTCTGGTGCTCAGAGCTCTGTTCGTCGGCCAGATGGCAACAGTTCAAAGAGGGAGTGTGTTGGATGTGAGGGGTCCAGAGTGATTTGCCAGCTCTTTTGCTCACTCTGTATAAGTACAGTTCTTGAAGAGAAGGGAGAGTTGTACCAATGATTCGCTCAGCAGTACGGACTACCCTCTGAAGTCTTCTGAGGTCAGATTTGGTAGCTGAGCTGAACCAGACAGTTATTGAAGTGCAGAGGATGATTCAATGATAGCAGAGTAGAACTGTTTTAGCATCTCCTGTGGCAGGTTGAACTTCATCAGCTAGTTGAAGGAATTACAACCTCTGCTGGGCCTTTTTCACAATGGAGTCTATGTGAGTGTCCCACTTTAGGTCCTGTGAGATTGTGGTGCCCAGGAACCTGAAAGACTCCATTGTTGTTACAGTGCTGTCCATGATGGTGATTGGGGGAGTGCAGGGGGGTTTCTCCTGAAGTCCATGATCATCTCCACAGTTTTGAGCGTGTTCATCTCCAGGTTGTTGTGACTGCACCAGACAGCTAGCTCTTTAACCTCCTGACTGTAAGCGGACTTGTCACCGTCCTGAATGAGGCCGATGATTGTGGTGTCGTCTGCAAACTTCAGGACCTTGACAGAGGAATCTTTAGAGGTGCAGTCATTGGTGTAGAAGGAGAAGAGCAGTGGTGAGAGAACACAACCCTGAGGAGCTCCAGTGCTGGTTATATGGGTGCTGGATGTGTATTTTCCCAGCCTCACTAGCTGCTGTCTGTCTGTCAGGAAGCTGTTGATCCACTGACAGACGGATGTGGGCACGGAGAGCTGAGATAGTTTGTGCAGGAGGAGGTTTGGGATGATGGTGTTGAAGGCCGAGCTGAAGTCCACAAATAGGATCCTTGCGTAGTTCCCAGGTCTGTCGAGGTGTTGCAGTATGTAATGCAGTCCCATGTTGACTGCATTGTCCATAGACCTTTTTGCTCTGTAGGCAAACTGAAGAGGATCAAGCAAGGGTCCTGTGATGTCCTTCAGGTGGGCCAGCACTAGTTTTTCAAAAGACTTCATGACCACAGACGTTAGAGCCACAGGTCTGTAGTCATTAAGTCCCGTAATTTTGGGTTTCTTTGGGACGGGGATGATGGTGGAGCGTTTGAAGCAGCAGGGGACTTCACACAGCTCCAATGATCTGTTTGAAGATCTGTGTGAAGATGGGGGCCAGCTGGTCAGCACGGGATTTCAGACAGACTGGTGTAACACAGTCTGGGCCTGGTGCTTTTTTTCCTTTTCAGCTTCCAGAAGACCTGGTGCACCTCATCTTCACTGATCTGAATTTCAGGTGTGGGGGAGAGGGGGGTTGCTGGAGGTGTGAATGGTTGTGTGGAGAGGTGTTCAGGGCGGGTGTGGGGTGTTTTTTCAAACCTGCAGTAGAACTCATTCAGATCGTCTGCCAGTTGTTGATTCTCCACAGTGCTGGGGGATGGTGTCTTGTAATTGGTGATTTCTTTTAGACTTTTCCACACTGATGCCGAGTCGCTGGAAGTGAACTGAGTTCTTATTTTTTCAGAATAATTCCTCTTTGCCACTCTGATCTCCTTTTCTAGTGTGTATTTGGTCTGTTTATACAAGACTCTGTCCCCATTCCTGTGGGCATCTTCTTTGGCCTGATGGAGCTGTTTGAGTTTTGCAGTGAACCATGTTTTGTCGTTGTTGTAGGTTAAATGAGTTCTGGTTGGAATGCACATGTCTTCACAGAAACTTATATAAGATGTTACGGTCTCTGTGAGCTTGTCCAGATCGTTGGCAGCAGCTTCAAAGACGCTCCAATCTGTGAAGTCAAAACAAGCTTGTAAATCCTGCTCTGCTTCATGTTCCATCTTTTTACAGTCCTTAATACAGGTTTATCTGATTTCAGTTTTTGCCTGTAGGTCGGTATAAGATGAGCCAAGCAGTGATCAGAGAGCCCCAAATTTGCTCGTGGGACAGAGTGATATGCATCATTTATTGCTGTGTAACAGTGATTCAATATATTACTGTCTCTGGTGGGACATGTGATGTGCTGTCTGTATTTTGGCAGTTCACGGGAGAGATTTGCTTTATTAAAGTCCCCGAGAATGATTAAAACAGAGTCCGGGTGTTGTTGTTCTGTGTCTTTGATCAGATCAGCGAGTTGTTGTAAAGCCGAGCTCACGTGTGCTTGCGGAGGAATGTACACACGAGAATGAACAAGCAAAACTCCCGCAGCGAATAGAACGGCTTGCAATTAATGAAGAGCACTTCTAGATCTGAACAGCACATCTTCTTTAACACAGTTACATGTATGACGTTAAAGTATGATGTTCACAACAAAAGACAAAAAGTAGATACAGAGTAAAATTAGAATGAGATCTAAGTCGAATATTTGAAGATCATCAATACAGCACTGCCTGTGAAAACAAATTTACTGCACTGCTGTGGGATCTGTGTTTGTTCTCTAGTGCATTCTGGTTCCACTGTATTCATAACTGCTGTGTCTTTCCTCATTGATGAATGGCCGAGGGGCATGTGCGGCTGCCAGGGGAGTGTTTTATGTAAGAGATAGCTAATCCCATTACTCTCCTAGCTGGAACAAAGCATTGTGCTGCACTACCAGAGGCTGAGAGCTCTGGCCCGTGACTGCAGCATTATAGCGAGAGAGGAAGGGAAGAGCCATCCCACCGTAACCTCCATGGATGACTTTGAATCACTCTCACAAATATCATATCAATGTTATTTTATGAAAAAGAATACTGTGTGTATGCATTCAAGAGAAAGACAGTGAAGAAAATCAACTGTCTAAAGTCCGAGATAATACTCATAATAATACCCCACTGTATGAATGAATCAAATAACCAGGTTCTGAAACAAAAAAAGGCTCAGGGAAAGATAGGATGTGTAAGATGTAATCTGTATTCATGCTGGTAATAAAAATAAATAATCAATTAATCAATTAATTAACAAAAACGAATAAAAATACCATCTTCAGCAATAATTGTAAATAGTAAAAATAGTGGTTTCGTCATTTAATAAAAAAAACACTTGAATATTGTCCTTACAATGTGAAAAACATCTTAAAAGTTACCAAATTAATTTTGAATCACGAAAAACATTGTTTTTTTGTTTTTTTTTGTTGAACCATGACTGACCTTGACATGTCATGAAAATCCATATTTTAAAATAACATCTAAATAGTATACAGTATAACCTATATTATTATATTAATATGAAGATGAATAATAAATACATAAACTATATATTTAAGATATCAATCCATAAAAATCTGGCTAATATGTAATATAAAAAAAAAAATCTATATCAATATGTATCTATAATCATATAATATATCTGTATATAATAAGAATATCTAAATAACTAAATAAATAAAATAAGAGCATTAAATGTGATCATCTCTGTAATGGTTTTCTTGTCACGTCTTCCTGAATTTTGATTACATCACATCCATTTAAAATTTTCTTTTCACCCCTCCTAACCAATTTTTTACCTTTTAATGGACTTTTTTTCTTTTAATAACTTAATGGATTCGGCCACAAATAATAAATGTTGCGTCACTGACCCAAAAATATCAAATGTCAATTCTCATGAAAGTCTTGCAATAGAGGAAACAGAAGCTGTACCACCTCTTGCCCATGAACAATTTGAATGGTCAATGTTTTGGCCAATTACTCAGCAATACTGTCCAGTGACTGTGTCAAAGAGACTGTTATTTTGATCCACAGTCTGTGTCCATAAAGCCCGTCAAGAGGCAGAACCTCCAGCGGGACCCAACCTGGAGACATGCCTCATTTGTGCAGACATGCTTCACTTGTGAGCTCCTATAGTGTGAAGTGCACATAAAGACCATCCTGGGGGTTAAATAGACCCTCTGAATGACCTGCAGGCACTGTGACCAGGAATTCGAGACATTCACAACACAAAGCCTTCAAGATACATCAAAACAGTTGTGCCCAAGCCGTGCACAGTACCGTCAAAGCCCTCTGGCTTTTGATGGATCCGTCATCTGAGTCTTTGTTATGGTCTGTGCTTCTAACCTTTAACGGTGAACTCTTGTACATCGGCAGCTTATTTCCTCTGAAATGACTGGCGGCAACTGACGTTAATGGACAAAGTAGACAATGTGGGGAAGAGTGCTAATTTTTAAAGAGTTCTTTCCCCCTAATGTAAAAGATTTTTGTTTGTCCTTCAAACTAAGCAGCAATTACAATGTATTAGGGCTGCACAATTAATCAAAATTAAACCGCAAAGGCGTAATCTTGATTCGGCAAGGCTGCAATTGTCATGCTATCTTTCAGTGAAGCACGGTTCGTGATCAGCAGTAAATCTCCATCCGAAGGCCAGAGGGCGCTCTCGAGCTGAAATTCCAAATACGCCTCGCAGAAGAAACCCAGGAAATCCGGTTGTTGAATAAACAGAAGATTTAACTGCTTTCATTAATTCAACGTGACTAATAAACACACGACTACGACAATATATGGTTTATCTGAGTTCGTCTTATTATAATTTTTATTATAATAAAGTATATAATAATGCAATGCTAATCGACATAGCCTTTATCACTGCTTAGAATACTATGAAGTATGTTGTGTGCCTTATTCTGTGTAAGAAGCCACATCCTCTCACAGAAGGATTCATTTCAAACACTCGACTGACATTATGAAATGAGTTTGGAATAAAAATATGTTATTAAACGTGGTATTTTCACGTGCTTTCAGATGGAGCAGCATATACTTCACAGAGCCGCCGTTCTGTTTAAATCGATTAAATCGCCTGTGATTATGAACGCGATTTTGCGTAGCTTGTCAGTGAACTTCGGCTCTGTGTAGTAAATGCTGCTCCATCTGAAAGCACATGCTGGAGATTTACTACTAATCACAGAACCGGCTTAACTGACAAAATAAGCATGACAATCACATTCGATTAATCGTGCAGCCCTAAATCGTGATAAATTTGTAAAACACTAATCTACCAACCTAGGACTAACCTACAAATTATCCACCAAACTACAGTAATAATAAAAAATGACTGTATATGCTACACTGTGCCTACTGTAACTTAAAAATAAAATATGGCAACCTGTTACAGTCAATTTATTAAATTAACAACTGAAAATGTAAAAAAAAAATGTTGACAAGGCTACAAAAGAGCATTTAGCATTTAGTACTGCAAAAATCTATAAAGCTCATTCGTCTTCATTGTTTGATTTTTTTTTAAAGCCAACTGCATGACATGGGCGTTATTTGCCTTTTAAACGAATAGTTCACCCAAAAAAATTTAATTTGCTGAAGATGTACTCGCCCTCAGGCCTTCATGCTGTAGAAATGAATTTGTTTTCGTAATCGAGCAATTTGGAGAAATGTTATATGCATCCCTTGCTCACTAATGGATCTTTTGTCAGTGAATGGTGCCATCAGAATAAGAGTAAAAATAGCTGATAAAAACATCAGAATCATTCACATGTAATTAATCCACTAACTGTGTGTTTCTAATGAACAAAAACATCTTTTAGATGTTTTTTTTTATTTATTTCAAACTCGTTTCCAGCTAAAATTACTAGAATCCTTTATCCATAATAGTGCTTTCTCCAGTGAAAAGTCATCTTGTTTGAATCAGGAGAAAAATATGCAAAGATCAAACACTGTTTACAAGCAAAAACAGTCCAAACTATTTTAAACAAATATGTTGGTGGATTTCGATATGAGAGGCTAAACGGGCTGACGTTTTCCTGCAGAAGCGTATTAGGATTATGGACTCAATATATTGCCCAGAAGTGAAGGTTTAAAGTTAAAACTGCCTAAAGTTGGACACAACAACTGAGTTTTTCACTTCACACGATGTTAACTGAGATGTCAACCGAGTGGTGTGGTTTGTTATGTTTTTGTAGCTAATTGGACTCTCTTCTGACGCCGCCGTTCCGTGCTAGAGGCTCCTTGTTGGAGGCAGTTGATGCTAAAACTTTCTTTTCTTCAAATCTAGTTCGCGAATTAAAAAGAAACCTCATCTACTCTTGGCCCTGAGTTGACAAATTTTCACTTTAGGTGAACTGTTCCTTTAAATCTATTACTTTAAAATAATAATAATAAAACAATTTTGTCCAAGTTAATGTTTTACATGGGTACATACACTCAACCCTAGATGCTAAAAAACAACAATGAAACCAAAAACCATAGTTTAAAAGGAATCCAAAACCAACTATTTTATCCTATCATAAATTCAACTTGAATTGCATTGGAAAATCCTCTCCCACACAGCCAGAATTCTATTTTGTAACTTGGCAACCTTAAGCTTGCAACGTCCATCCGCAAACAAACTCATTTAGACATCACAGGAAAACTACAAATAGATGTAAACAATGATTCCAGACTGTTGCAGTCCATAAGAAGAACTGGATTGGTCGGTTTAGTAAACAGGAACATTGTCACTGGTTCATGGTTCACTGAAGCCCTGTCCCGTAACACACCTCACTGACAAGTCTGGATTGGAGTGTGTCGGTTACACTTTATATCTTGTTTTTCTATACCCAGATTCAGAGACCGATAAGACAAGAGCTGAAAAACGCAGCCTGAGGGGCTGTGACTGAAACACAAGCGTAATGTAATGGGTCATACTGAAAGAACATTACGTGAACTGTTAGCACAGAAACTTCAACCTTAATCTAAACTCTAAAAATACAAAATATCATTCAAACGATTTAGTTTTAATACACTAATTTACTTAATAATATATATGAAAATGCAACAAAATTTCTTTACAATCCTTAATAAACCCATTCTCTGAGACTATATCAGAGTCCAAAAGTCTGAGACACTCTTTTCTATACCCAGTGAATCCCCAAATGGATTTTAAAATACCTTTGATTCAGATTAATATTTCAATGAATCATTCAGACCATTTTGTATTGTTTTGATCAATTCATAACAAAAAAGATTTACTCACAAATCAATTATTACTATGTCTTGCGTTTTATCACTAAGATGTATCACTGTAGAACTTTCTAAACTTTTCCATTTGCTCCACTGATTAAAGATTTTATTCAATACCATGACTTAACAACAAAAGCAATGAATAAAAATCTGATATTTCCATGTTTTCCATGACTGTGAGAACCCTGTTTCTAATTTAATACAGCTAATTTAATGGAATAATTTCTTTCTCATTTAATTTTCATTTACAAGACATCCTAAATTGTGTGTTGTGGGTGAATAATTAATAATATAACATTTTTACAATTTAAAATAATTTTTTTGAATATATTTACTTTATTCATATAATGGAAGTAACGGCTAGGACTGTTCATCGCGACGAGAAAAGCCATTACATCTCAATCTATGCAAAAAAAATGTTTACATGATAATGGAAATATTTCTTGCCCTCCATAAAACTTTATTTCCACCAAAAAAGATAAAAATAGATAAATAAAAAAAATATTTATTATTTCCAAATGTAAAAAACATTTTTAATAGTCTCAGACTTTTGAACTACGCTGTATAGTATGTATGAAAACGTTAAACATTACACATTTTGCCGTCTGTTCTCACTAGCCTTACGTCTGCAGTGCTCCATGTCGCCTATGTGGAAAGTTAGAGAGGTCAACAAGCAACTCACCATCAAGAGGGACATCGCACAGCCTTCTGCGAGGATTGTCCCGTCACTGCAAGAAGAACCTCAAAAAGTCCAACCTCACTTTTATCATACAGATGAACTGGATTCATGCATTTACAGTCCTGCGTATATGTGTATCCCAGCCCTCCTCAGCAGTGCACACTGAGAACAAGAGCCTGGATGTCTGGCCTTTGTTCTGGCATATTTCCTGAGCTGCATTGTTAGCCATGGAAAGGAAACACATGCATACTCGCGCACACTTTTCTGCGAGATTCTCCCGGGGGGATGTGATCGTCGGACAGCATGCAGCCGGGTACTAGGGGACTCAAATTGTTTTTTCCGGTTGCCTTCAACCTTTGTGGGTTTTCAGAGATCAAGTTGTAGAATACAGAAGACCTTACCTCCGTGTTACCTTGACAGAAGTTTCCAAAGCCGTCTGTAGCGATCAACCGTGCCGAACTCCCTCGGGAGTCTCTGGACCATACATTATTTAGATGATGAGGCCTTATGTATACAGGTAGCGTATGCGTCACGGGGAATCTGTTACTAAGTGATGTGTTGACGGCGGGGGTCGAGAAAGGGGGTCAAAAGCCGAGGTGTGTAAAACATATAGTCGTCTTCAAACCAACCATGAAGCGTGGTGTGTGCGGGTGCATTCTGTTGAACATTACACAGGTTAGCATGTTGAGGGGGTTCATGGGTTGTCTTGGTCATGGTGGGTGTCACCAAAAGACCAACATCAATAGGGGGGGGCACGGGATAATAAGCTATGCGTGCTCGTGGCATGTAAGAAATGTATGGCTTATGATCTTAATGATAATCATCAATCCAAGAAGAACTATAGGTGCGGCGTGTTCATCTCGACTGACGAAAACGGTTATTAAATAAAAACAATCAAATAGTGATAAACATAGTTGTATAAAATAGCTTTTAGGGCATGCAATCTCAATAAATTGTAACCGCAAATTTAACAGTAAAAAAAAAAAAAACATATCTGTTTTGGTTTAGATAAATATTAATAGTATTATTATGCATTATGAATTAATAAAATGGAGAATTTAGAAAAGGCACCTTGAAAAATAAAAGACAAAACCCATACCATTAAAGCTAGTTAAATATGTGGGTGTGTTGTGTGTGTGTGTGTTGTGTGTTGTGTGTGTGTGTCGCCGCGCGGAGCGTATTTAGATCAGTTTACAACCATTTTAAAATATTTTTATGGGTTGTGTCACGAATATAAGAATGTAATTATAATTACCGACGTAAAAAATCTATTTATAACACGTTCAAAAAATGGTAAAATATGCATATACAATTTGTGTTTGTATCGTGTGGTGTTAATGGACACTATGTTGTTTATTAAAATTAATTATGTTGTAAATACCGAAATGAAGAAAAAGCGATATATTATATCTACACACACACAACACACACACACACGACACCCAACACACTACTGTTCAAAATTTTGGAGTCATCAAGGATTTAGATTGTCGGTTCTTTTAAAGAAGGGGGGGTCGTACGGTGGGGTGCGCCATCAATCGAGGGGCATTGTATTTGATCACAATACATAAAGTGGAGGGTTACAGGTGTGGGATCTGCAAAATGTAATTACAAATAAAATAATGGTTTCTGTTCTATTTTATAATATTTTATGAAGTATAATTTGTTTCTGTGATCAAAGTTGAATTTTCATCAGCCATTACTCCAGTAATCAGTGTCACATGATCCTTCAAAAAAATAATTCTAATATGCTGATTTATTATCAAAGTTGGCAACAGTTGTGCTGCCAAATATTTTGGAAACTGCGATACTTTTTTCAGGATTATTTTATGAATAAAAAGTTAAAAAGAACCGCATTTATTCAAAATATAAATATTTTCTATCAATATAAATCTTTGCTATCACTTCTTAAAAATTTAACACATCCTTGCTAAATATAAGTTTTAATTTCTTTCAAAAAAAAACTATAAAAATGTACTGACGCCCAACTTTTGAACGGTATTGTATATTGTTAGAAAATATATATATTTTAAATAAATGCTCTTCTTTTTACTTTTATTCATCAAAGAATCCTGAAAAAAAAGGATCTCAGGTTCCAAAAAAATATTAAGCAGCACAAGCATTTCTAACACTGATAATCAAATCAGCATATAGAATGATTTCTGAGGATCGGTGACACTGAAGACTGGAGTAATGAGGCTGAAAATTCAGCTTTGATCACAGGAATCACCTCACCTTTTAATGATCAATGAGGGGGCTGTTAAAAATAGACAAAAAAGCTGAAAATTATTTAAAAAAACCATCATACTAATATTTCACTGATAGTGTGGGCGTCGGGGGGGGGGGAGGCTGTTTTCTGTACTGTACTCATGGATCAAATAAAGCAGACCTTGATGAGCACATGCAAGAAGAACTCTGTAAAACATTAAAACGTTCTATACCCATGTCGCCTTTTTTGACCGGTCGGTGTATATTATAAACACACTCGAATACGAATATAAAGACAATAAAGACAGACAGACCGACAGTAATAGAGCTAAATCGATCGATAGAGAGAGATACTCACATATACATACAGTATATATATGTACATATACATATATACATACACTGTATATATATAATATTATTCGATAGATAACTGTATTTTGACAGTTCAATAATCTCTATTTGCTTTTTGCTAAATATTGTTTGTTTTGATGCCTTTTGCAAGACATTGCATTGTTTCATACTTTTCATCTTCAGAAAGATCTTTCTTCCTCACCATACTGCATGAGAACTGTGACTTGCTTAATAATACGGAACAAACTCTTTAAGTAGGGTTTCCATTTACCTAAGAAGACCTGACAAACTATTGAACAAACCTGTCTGAGATTGACACCAGTTATCTAAAAAGATGTGAAAAACAACACAAACAAAAATCTGACTCTTGAATTTACTGAAATCCTTTGGTTATGAGATCCCTGAAATTGGAACCCCAGTGTATATATAGTATATAGTATATATATATATATATATATATATATATATAGATATATATATATATATATATATTACGCATGACACACACACACACATCTTCATCCTTCAATCATACATCCATATATACACACAAATCATAAATACTAAAAAATAAACAAATATAGAAAATACATTGATTAATCATAAATAACCTGATCTGCTCAACTCTACTTTGCACTTGTATTTGTGTATCCCTAGTGGTCAGGACAGGACAGGACAGTTTTTTCCAGTATGTAATACTGCTGTAAAGTAGATAAGCCTATGGCTTTCAAGACAACCCACTTAACACGTTTTCCCATGGTTACCAGGGTGGTACGTCTATAAATCTGTACCCAGGACACAAAATGGCAAAAGGCTGGGCAGAGGGTTATGTTTAAGGAGAGAGAGTGCAGAGCTCAGACCAGCATACATGAGCTCTTCAAGCTCCCTGCATGCACCTCCACTGCCATGAGCAGAATTAGCACAGGAGTGAATGTGTCAGAGGAGAGAGAGACCCTCGAAATGTAAAGGCCAGACGGGTCACAGCCCTGTAACCAGCAGCGGGGGACCTCTTTAATGAATGCCCTGACCACCTCAACATCACCTTCTGTTTAGTTCAGGCCTAAATTAAAGTGAATGCATAGTGTCTGGAGACAGAGAGACAGATAGAGGTGAGAGATGAGGGACAGGCCGTTCTTTTATGCACCGACAGATATTAAATAACACGTCTGTGGGCAGACTTGTCACATGACATTCTGTGAACACGTCCTCCATTAAAGGAGGTAGATTTACTGTTCCCTTGAGCGTCCACCATGTTTTCATTTGGCGAAAGCTGTGTGACATGATGCCCTGAGGAGAGAACATCAAGCACCTGCCTCGACGAGTCAAATTCATACACACTCATACTGTATGTATCATTATGTTGGATTTGTCAAGCTAACATATTGTTATTGTGCAAACTTTGGATGTGATTTCTAATTGCTAAAGCTTTCAAACAACATCCACAAACTCAACAGTCCTTCCCAATTATGATGACTGAATGCTCATAGCAGAAACAGCAGAGATCCTCCCCTCTGCTACATCTGTTTCGTCTTTTTCTCCATTCCACATATTCAAACTGGCCACCACACTCCGTTCTGACAGACATATGAACCAATGGAATTTGCAGTCAATGGCATCAAACCTGGTTTGACACATCAATGCACCCTTTTTGATTCTGAGCTGTGCCGAGGGGGAGATTATCAGTGAATATCGACTTTCACTCTGTTCCTCACTCAAAGCTAACATATAGTATGATTTTTTTATTATTATTCTAAAGGATTTTATGAGGCCATGGGCAAAAAAAAAAAATCCCAATGATTATTCAAATGTTCCGAAATTTTTTAAAGTAGGAAATGTAATTATAAAAAAACACACACACTCTTTTAAAAAAAACAACAACAAAAAAACACTTACAATGAACAAAAACACCCAATGGACGAAGTTGACACAACATGCTAATTTTTCTCTAGATAGATAGATAGATAGATAGGAGTTAACTTAAATATGTTTGCGTGTGTGACGGTGTCCACATGTCTGAGAGGACTTGAATTCAACAAAGTATTTTGAAGGAGGGTATAAATAGAAGCACTCTCTCAGAACAGACTGTTCCCAGTGCTGGTCAGCTGTAAATGGGCCGGATGTGAACCTGGGTGATGACAGGGAGCAAGATAGGAAAATACACACATACACACAGCACAGGAAACACACTGTCCTCACCCACAGGAAACATTCCAGCTTGACAACAAAACAACCTGCTGCAGCTAACTATAGTAAACTCTGGCGCTCCTCCTGCTCTCGTAACTGTACAGGAAGTGCTGTGGGCAGAAGCGCATGCCACTACTGACAGCGGTTCCTGAGAGACGCCAACACACTGCAGCACAAACACCAGTGCTCAGCTGACGCATCCAAACATTTACATGCATTGTGTCCACTTGGATTCAGATTTCAAGAGGAGATTCTCTATTTTATTGCTATTTATTTATCTATTATTATAATTCTTTCTTCTTATTTATTTATTTATTTTAGTGATACACTGATACCACTTTTTCTTTGCTCAGTACTTGCCCGATACCGATACTTTTATTTTTGTACTTGCCGATCCCAATATTTTTATTGCATTTGTAAATTTTTTAAATATTTGGTACAGAAACCAAAAGAGTATGTATAATGTTGGTTGGTTAAGTTTATTTATCAAATAGATAGTCAAACCTAAATGTATTCAGACGCCTTTAACATTTTTCACGTTATCACAGTTTATTCTTTAGTTTAGAAAATGGTAATAAATATGACAAGAACTCAAGAGTTAAATTGTGTCAGAACAAATTGAGCTTGATAATGTTAGATAATTTTGATTGAAAGGTATGTAATAGATTACAATCAACCAAACATTAGACAGCTGTTAGTATGACAGTATTTACACAACTATGAATACTTAGTCGGGCAGCCCTTAGCCTCAATGACAGCCTGTAGTCTCCTGGGCATGCTGTCACCCAGCTTCATGCAAACCTCAACTTCAATTGCTTTTCTTTCACAGACTTGGTCTGAAATATTTTAGATTCCAAATTGTAATCAGTTTACTTGGTATTCCACGTATGAGAGATTTTTTATGGGTATTGATAGTTGGTCACACAATTTACTTTATTTTGCTATCCTCACTTGCATAAATGAATTATAGTGTCCTGCACCCGCTAGTAAAAAAAAATAAAAAATTATATCTGGTCTATAATTTTTTTTTTTTGGTTTGACTGTATATCCTTCGGTTATTTTCACACTTAATTATGCCCATTAAAATGTATTTTACAAGTTTTTGTTACTTTCACTGTTAATTTTTTGCTCTGTGGTACATCATCTTTAATTTAATAGCATTAGAGCTGCTCCATTGAAGCAGCTTAGTACTGTAATCACGCACTTTGCCATAGTAATGCAGGGAACCACTCGTTATAAATATCCTAACTGTGATATTTTCAGAAATAGAATCCGCGTTTTTTCATCTGCAACGTGCGCTATTTATATTCCAAAGCCACATCATATATGCAGAACACTCAGCAAGCAAAACAAACGCGCAGACTCTTTGCTGTATTTGTACGGATTCAGAATAGTACAGCCTATCGCATTTCACACAGCTGCTAGATTTACTTTCGCCAGAAAGTCGTGTATGCCTTAGGTTGAAAATAAATTATGTTTATAGTGAATGCCCCTATAAATGGTCTTATTTTTACATTTTAGTTTTAATTCAAATGATGTGTGCTAAGTGAGTGAACATCAATAAAGATCACACAACAGAATTGCACGCACGCTCATCTCTCTCTCTTTCTCTCTCTTTCTCTCTGTCTCTCTCTGTTTCCCTACCGTTAAGTAACATGTGCATTGTTTTACTTACTACTTTTTGACATATCCGACCGAACTACAAACTTTCCGTGCTGTCTGTGAGAAAGATATATTCACTCGATAAGCTCGCGCATCTGCACCGGCGCGCGTTCAATCCACTCAGCGTGCTTGGTTTATAAGCTGGCGCACATCAGCTATACAGGCATTAATACTGATTTTAACGTTATGTTCATTGCATACATATACTTCGTAGTTGACATCCTTAACTCCATTCTGCTGTCTGATGTTCTGTTGTCTGTGTTTCTTTGTTTTAATATGGTGCTTATCACATGCTGTGTGGAATCGGCGTTTGGTATCGGGGCATTTTTACGAGTACAGGAGCTCAGTATCGGGCCTGATACCGATAACCAGTATCGTACACCCTAATTTATTTATTTATTTTAAGTTACTAGGGTCTGGGTTCTAATGTTGCACAGTTGCTTTTATTTTTATATTACCAGTCCCATAAGAATTCAATAAACAGTTGTTAAACAAAAAAGAGGAGATTCTCCATTACTAAAGTCAGTGTGTTTGCTGCAAGTTGAGGGAACACAGACAGACAGACCGACAGACAGACAGACAGACAGACAGACAGATAGACAGATAGATAGTAATAGATAGATAGATGATAGATAGATATATATATATAGATAGATAGAAGAGACTGTAAAAAGTGAATGGTCCATTTTCTTCAGCCTCCGATATAATGACAAAGTTTGTTATTTGAGGCTAAACAAAGAATAGAAATATTAATTGTTTATATTCCTATAGTAAAGACCCTATGATCAAGAAGATTATCAAATCATAATAAATAAATACTTTGCTAGTTCAAGTGGTTTAGTTTTTCAGTAAAATAGTAATAAATTCTTTGAATAAATGATTTGATTTATTCTGTTTATTCATTTATCATTCATGGGGGAGAGGGGGGTCATATTATTTATGTAGATCTGAGCAAGACATGTGAGTTCATAGGAATTTACTTTTTTTTTTTATTCTCATTTATTATGACTTTAGATTTAACTGAAACTACCAATTGACTGATGCCTGTATGTATATATAATTCTTTATAATGATATGTATATATATATATATATATGATATATACTATGTATATAATTAATATCTATATGTATGTATATATCTCTCATCGGGGTATATTGTAATATATGATATATATATATATATAATATATATATATATATATCATATATACACCGCCCACAGCAAAGTGTGTGTGTGTGTGGTGGTTCTATTTATTATGCCATAAAACTTTTCAATTTCATATATTGCTGAATGCTGGAAAGTTGACCTTCTAATTAAAACTTATTTTTTAGTTATCTATTTATTTATTGCAAAACATGGGTTTGGATTTCAACTTCTATTTACTATAAATTTTTACTTAGAAGGTCAATTTTGTGTCTTTATAAATAAGTAAATAAATAAATGCATGCCAATTCTAATTTGCTATGTTTCTGTTAAATGATATAATATAGTAAATAATATAATACATAAATTAGTACAGACCAGTCAGAAAATCAATCATAATGCTCAGTATACCCTTTCATCAACCTTCGGATCAAATCAAAGTTTAGCTTTAAAACCTAATTTTGGACAGATAAATATAAATATAATCAATATGAATACCTGTATTTCTATTCATTAAATTAGTTATAATTATAATAAAACATTTTATAGCCGACGGGGGGTCTATTTCTGTATCCCTCCTATCCATCCTATTAAATCAAAGGTTAGTCCATATCTGTCAGTTATAGCCAACTATACAACTGTGTATAGTTGGCTATTTAAATAAAGGAAAGTCCCTCAATATGTCTCTCCTAAAGCCTTCAGTTTCACTTGTACGATCAATTGAAGACTGAAGAACCTAGTGGTGCAGAAATGACACACTTCAGCTTTAAGAAAAGTAAACGTTTCAAAAGCAAAACATACACACACATAAAACACGCTGTGGGACACACTGGGAATTACAGCCTGCACTGTCAGTCAACATTAAACAGCAGCTTACGTATGAAGAACATGGAACCGCAGCATTAATATGTATTGGTCTGTGAATGGGGAAGTAAATGAATAGGACTCGACTTTTGAAGAAAGTGAGAGGCCAAACGGGTGACACTTGTAAATATTTGTTTGTATTCAGGACACTGGGCCCATGATGACTTAGTTTAGTGTCGGATTGTTTAGTGAGGGGCTGCTTTGGCTGTGAAGCTGCTGTGTCATTTTAGAGGTGAGATGGGTGAGGAGGGGCCCGTTGATGGAGGGCAGGCCCTGGAGCATGTGAACTCTTTAGGGCAGTGGTCGCCAACCCATCGATCGCGATTGACTGGTAGATCTTTATCACTGTCCCAGTAGATCCCGAAAAAAAACAGTAAAATAAGTACAAAAATGCATTACATTTATGGGGTTATATTAATGTATCACTGAAGGGAACTGTCTTGAGAAAAGTTTCGATGGCAATGGCATTTTCTTCTCCGTAGAAAGCGCTACTCTGCTTTGTTTACAGCGGTAAACAAGGAAAAGCTATATTGCGGTCGGTTCATAAGAAGTGTTGCCAAGTCGAATTGGGCTACTTTAACACTGTTGCCGCGGGTGGCCCCCCTCGAAATGCGATTGGACTAGTTTTATTGCGAAAACCTGGCAACCCTATTCATAGGCGCCACCTGCTGTCAGAGTGTGTCTCATTCAGACCTGCTGTTTTTGTTTCGTGTCAGAGTGTTTTAGTAGCAGATAATAAATCCACCTAAAGTCATACCATTCTGTTTTTGTTTTAAATCCCGAAATTAATCTAAATCAAATCAAAAACAACTGCCCGTGCAGATCGTGATTAAAATACAGTGGTTGCCTTTGCCTCAAATTTTTGTTTAAAGTCAGTTTGTTTGCTATAAAGCAAATAGTCAATAAATACATTTGCTTAAAAATCAGTATCGTAGCAAATCCATTTGCGTATTTAAAGAAAAAAAAAAGAAAGAAAAGAAAATCTGAATTCTGAATCAGCTATGATCAGAGCATCACTAATTAAAATACTAAGTAAAATGCCTCAAATTTGAAGTACAATCTGGGACTTCAAGACTGTCTTTTTCTATCAATTCTTCAATAGGTAGATCTTGTCTTTCATAAAGGCCGAGGTCAGGGATCTTGGGCCTAAAAAGGTTGGTGACCACTGCTTTAGGGGATTAGATATTTCGGACCCTCCTGTGGAGATCTATGTGAGCAATTACCATCCCAAGGTCACCGAGGACCAGACAAGAGCCAAAAATTCAGACTGTTGTGTAGGGTTGGGTATCATTTGAATTTTATCGATTCCCATTTGTCATTGCACCCAATCCAATGGAATGGAATCAGTTCAGTGGAATCACTCACACTGGCTCTGAATCTTGACCAACAGCTTGACCATTACAATGGTGATTAATTGCACTTTGTTTTAACAATACCTCCACCTTGTGGCCAGTGACTAATCTACTATTGTCTTAAGAAGAACCATTAAAAAAGCTACAAGGTGGAAGTGGTTCCAATGCACGCATTATGCAAACACTTACATCAGAAATTTCCAAATTAATTGCGAGTCACCGTATGTGTTCCCAGTGTGACCTGTCAGATCAAAAGCATCTCAGCGTGAAGGTCCTGAAAAACTGCTCAAATCTGTACAAAGAAATCAGAGATGACAAAGTGAAACATCTAATCAGCTTAGAAGTAAACACCTGTTCATCAATATGGACTGATGGACAACATGAGATGCATTCTGTTTCCAATCTGACGTATGAATGACGTTGAGTTCATTCTTACAGGTCTGTGTTGTTGACTGTGTGGTCAGGCTGCAGTATGGAAGTGTAGTGAGTGACTTCTGCCTGATTTCATTCACTGATTACAGAACAAAAACATTTAATCATCAGCTTCCACCGCCTGCTTCTCAGTCACTCCTCATCTCAGCGGCATCAGCTACTGTCTGGCACACACACATACACACACACACACACACACACAGTAGCTGTGATTGTTAAACCACACAAGATACCGTTTTTAGCCTTGTTACTGCTTTAGATGGAACAGCAATGAGGTTCGCCACAGCTCGTCAATGCCTGACTGTTAATGCTTCTGGTTGACAGACATAATTCATGGATCATTCCTGTTATGCAGTACCTGTTGAGCTCTGAATACTAAAAGTTATAACTTAAATGTTTACACAATTGCCTGAAAATCAACAAAATGGAAATAGAAAGCTAATGTTTGTCATTGCCCAGAGAGGAATTAACATTTAGCTTTCATGAGGATGTCAATAATTTCATTTACTTAATCATTTTCTGAAATTACTGATTTCTGTAATTGCATTAAACAGGATGTAACACTTTTAGAGTAAACCAAACTACAGTGAATAATACCACAAAACTAAAAAATAATCAAATCTATTTCTTCTACTACTCACTAATAGCTGCTGTTGTTTTCCCTCCAATATTATGTCACTTCCTGGAGGATGATGCCATGAGCTTTAAAGGGATGACATTAAAGATAAATAAACTTATACAGCTAAACTGATAAATTACATATTATCAAATAGACCAATTATTAAATATGATTCATTTGAAATTTTGATTAGAGAAAAGAAAAAAAAAAGATTCTTTGTGAAGATTCTGCATCATTATCGGCACCAAACGTAATTGCAAAAATGTTCAATTGTTTGCAAAGTCAGTGTTTTTATTGCTAAATAATACTTGAAAAAACATTTTCAAATGTTGTTGAAATAAAATAAATTATTAAGATGATTAATCAATTATCATAAATTAGAAATCTGAAAAAAATATTTAAGTGTAAGTAGTAAAATGATTAAAAATAAAATTAAAATACATTTAAAGTTAAATACAAATATTTTAATAGATTAATAATAATGAAAGAGCACATAACAAAATTACTGAAACTAAAAATTTAAACTGAAAATATAAAAAAAGCTCATTCAAAATAAAATACAAGAATAGCATATAGTCAAATATCGTTTAAAGCTTGAAACACCCATCTTTCATTGTTCGGGCAATAATAATCCTGATGTTAAAAAACTATATATTACACTAGTGGTTCATAAACTGTACACTTTACCATTAATAAATAGAAAATGCATTTGATAAATTACCAGTTATTTTCAAGTTAATGACATCATCTACTCAGTTGTGATATGATTCATAATTCACCACTATGCTCACTTCATTGTCATAAAAGAAAGCTAACTAAAAGCTTTATAAATTGTGCATTGAACATTTTATTCAATATATTAAATTTAATCACACAAGCTCATAAAAATGTACTGCATGTGAGGAACGACCCGACAGTACCAGTGTCGCCTGAACTGAAACTCCAAAAAATCTCTTAAGAGAAAAGATGTTTTGACTGTCTGTGGCAGCACAAAAAAAGCTGGAATGAAGCTCGGTTTATTTTGTTTCATTGCTGGAGAACTTTGAAGTCTCTAGACATCAGATAAACACCACCCAACATCTGAAGACGAACAAAAAACACTATGGAAAACATGCCATGGGCCTTTAAAGCATACACATGGCACTTGTGAAAAAGAAAGTAGCATACGCATAATACAGAGATTTACTTATAAATATAAAGATGCATTTCTGTAGATCTGACTGATTTTAAACTGTAATTTTTGCAGCCCCTGAAATGGATCATCTCGCTCATTCAAGGACGTGCATTTATTGCTTGGACAGAGCAAGAACACGTTCTTAAAATTCATGTCCAGATTCAGTTGAGTAATAAAGTTCACTCTCTTTAACTTTATGCTGTTGAACTGAATTAACTATTTGTTAAAATAACCACAATATTAACAGCAACACTGAAATACGAGTGCGCGGTTTCTCTGTCCATCAGACGCAAGCTAAAGTTGCACGTGTCACTATAATAAACACCACTTGTAGTGCTGGGCGGTATACCGGTTCATACCGAATACCGGTGTTTATTTTTGTTATGATATACATTTTTAAAATACAGCAATACCGGTGTATGTCGCTTAAACTACGTTCGGAACGCGACACTGTTTGAAAGGGGTCCCTTTTCACGGTTGCACTGTGGTGAGGGAACAGCTGCGTGTGCGAAGCTTATTTTTTTAGGGATGCACCGTACCGTATCGGTATCGGGCCCGATACTGAGCTCCTATGCTCGTACTCGTACTCGTTAAAATGCCCCGAATACCACACAAGCATATAAGCTCCATTCCGACAGAAACACCACAACAGAACAACAGACAGCATAACGGAGTTAAGGATGTCTACGAAGTGTATGTATGCAATTAATATAATGTTAAAATTCAGTATTAACGCCTGTATAGTTGATGTGCGCGAGTTGATAAACAAAGCACTCTGAGTGGATTGAGCGCGCAGTGGCGCAGATGCGCGAGCTTGTCGAGTGACTATATCTTTCTCACAGACATCACTGGAAAAAGTTTGTAGTTCGGTCGGATACGTCAAAAAAAATTAAGTAAAACAATGCACAAGTTACAGTACCGGTAGGAGCGAGTGAGGGAAAGATGTGTGATCTTATTGATGTTCACTCACTTAGCACACGCAGCATTTGGATTACTAACGCATCATTTGAACTAAGCAATAAAAAGAACCAGTTACGGCAGTTAACTATAAAAAAAATCATTTATTTCAACCTTAGGCATACCGCCTGTATTGGCGAAAGTGAAACTAACACCTTTGTGAAAAATGCGTAGGCTGTCTATTCTCATCAGATAAAATACATGCCACCTTGCGGTGTCTCCTTGCTATGTGTGTTTTTTGGCATTATATGATGGTGTACGTCTGGACCAATCAGACACCCCATGTTTCATTGATTTAACAAATAATTATTCTTAGATTAACAACCTTCCCAGACCCCCACCCATAACTACTTGGTTCCATTTGGCTGTAACAACCCAGACCTGGTTACCATGCAAACCTGACACCAGATACATGACACCTAAATGAATTGATAGGATAATCACCGGCCTTTTTATATTAAGAGACACAATGCACGTAGGAAATGGGACTGTCTACTCTAATTAATCATAGGAACCATTGCTTTGAAATACCACACATACCCCTTCAATCAGCGGGTATGGTGGCTTTGAATGAACGGGGGTATCACGGCTTAGGATTGGACACACTCATTCCTGCATTCTTGCCTAGAGTATTCCTACCATGTTTAGTATTTGGATTCCCTTCGTGATCGAAAACGAGGAGGGATTACAGTTATATGTTGGTACATAGCAATATATTAGTGTCCTGAGAATCTATAGTAATTTCGATTCAAGTTCCATATGCAAATAACCATGCTTCCACACAAAGAGTCATAAAACTCCCCATTATCTCAAGGAACTCCCCTTGGGATGCCGCCTATCTCATTGGACAAGCCCATCTTGAAGCGGGGATCTTCGCCGACCTTAAAGGCCTCACACCATGTGACCCGCCCCGAGTCGGTGGTTCTGTTGTGATGTGAGCTACAGCGCTCCAGGACATCCTAAGCTCGTGCCGGGCTTCGGCCTCGACCTTTCCATTTCAACAAGATTCTCTGACTCAAACTGGATCTTTTTCATCAACCAACCTCAGCAAAGACAACTTAGACCTTTTGGACTTGCAATCACCTTCTTCATACAGACGAGACGTCAAGTATTCAAACTTAGTCTTATTAATTGATATTTTAAGTATCAGTTACACCTTTTTACATGGTGTGTTTGAACTAAGAATCTGACGTTTCCCTCAGGTGTTGATCTGCTGAATATGCAAATGGTTCCGTAACTTCATATTCTTATTTTCTCTCCTTTTTACTGAGTTAAGCTTTAACCCTTTTCTATACCAACTGTGTGTGTGTGTGTGTATGTGTATGTGTATGCGTGTGTATGTTTAGACCAGTTTAAGTGTTTATGTAGAGTTAGACTAGTTTAAGTGTTTATGTAGTTAATAAAGTCTGACTTGTATCACACTTGACGTTGTTCATTGTTTGCTCATAACTGGTGTCACTTAATCATGCAGATTTATGCTTTAAGCTTTTGTAGAATTGTACAGTAAGTAAGTTATTTCCCTTAACCAGGAAATTGATGTTCTTAGAATTGACAGACAGTTGACCCTGAGAGGTCAGCTAAATATCTACAGCGATCTAAAATATTCATAATTAATCATAACTAGGTATTTCCCATGAGCTGATTCGCTACAAGCTTTGGAATATAAATTGCAAGCACTTTCAGATGAAAACGCGACTTCTAATACCTGAAAATAGAATTCGGAGATTTATAAACGAGTGTTCCCCTGCATTATTACAGCAAAAGCGTGTGATTACAGTAAGTAACCACTGCATGGAGCAGCTCTAATGCGAAGTAATTAATTAATGTCCCATAACAGAACAATGACAGTGCAAGTAACAACAACTTGTAAATACATTTTATGGCAATAAGTAAGTGTGAAAATACATGAACGATATACAGTTAAACCAAATATTCAGAGAGCAGATAGAATTTTGTATATATTTTTTGACTAGCTTTGAGTGCAGGACACGATAGTTCTTTAGGACAGTGAGATAGCAAAATAAAGTAAACTTGACACTCTACCAAAATTCCTTCCTACAGTGGACTACCAGGAAAATGAGACATATTTGGATCTAAAATGATTCGAATCCGAGTCGGGAAAAAATTGAGTTCGGTTTGCATGACCGTGGTGCAGCATCGCCGTAGACTACAGCTGTCCTTAATGCTAAGGGTCACCCGACAAAGTAGTGATAGTTTGTGTAATACTGTCTAACTAACGCGGCTGATAATTGTGGTTGATTGTAATCTATTATCAGACTACTTGCGAGCAAAGGATCTAACATGATAAAGAAACTTTGTTCTGACATCAGGGTAACTCTGAGTCCTTGTCATATGTTTTCTTACCATTTCTAACGAGAGCGAATCACTTGATAATTGAAAAGGTTGAGTGCTGAATAAATTATTGGTTTTAGACTGTATCTATTTGATAAATGAAGTTAACCAACTAACAATATAAATACCCTTTTGGTTTCTGTACCCAATACTTAAAAGGACCAATGCATACACTAGCGGTATCATACTCGTATCGGCAGTACCAAAATAAAAGTATCGGTACATGCGGGGAGTCTGGCAAAAGTGGTATCGGTGCTCCCTACAAGCGTGAAGGCCAAACTGAAGCTTAAGAACTAATATGTGATGACCCAGAAGAACTCATCCACAATATCCACATTGACCGCCACAAATATCCACCGCCCCTGCTATCAGCTCCCGCGTCTCACACACACAAGCACGAATTTAGCACTAGATTGAGCAACTTTCAGATTCTTTTTTCCATAGAATTTTCATACTGACAAACCTAACAACTTTTTTGGATAAACCTTAGCTAAGGTTCAGTTGGAAGATTTTCGCCAGTGCTTCCCGCGGAACCGAGGTCTGACTTTCTCGAGAATGTGTCGCCTCTCCGGCGTCTGTTCTGTTTATGAGCGCGAGAGCAGCGCATTCAGTTTGGCCAACCGCAGCCGCCGCGTCAATATGTGAGTGCAAACGCTTTCCACACATGTGCGTACGATTGTGTGGGGAATTATAAATAGGAGCTATTTCGTCTTTAATATCACATTCACGTTTTTTGTGTGTTTTTTTTTTTTGTTACCAACGCGAGCATGCGCTGCATGAGAGCATAAAAGGTATAGACCAAACCACCGCATAGGCTCCTCTGTAGTGTAATGCATGTTATTTTATCAGACTCCGGCGATTAGAATGAAGAGTGACCTCCTGGTTAAACATGTATTAAGGTTCATGTTAGTCCCATATTTTATGTGAGTCATTTATTGACATATTCCCTCAGTCCTGAAGTAAAATAGGGCTTCTAAGTCAATATACTGCATTTTCCGCTCCTCAATCAGGAAAAATATGGTTTAGGCCCCGATCATGCCTGAAAAAAAATACGTCTTACCCGTGGAAAACCGGTATAATTTTGAAAAATATTGTGATATAAATTTTTGGTCATACCGCTCAGCACTAACCACTTGTTTTCTTTCAGAATCATCATTGGCTGGTTGAAAGAAATATAGGTTATAAAGTTTTTACTTACAAATGAAGATAAGGTAAAGGTGCAAATAATATCGGGGGAAGAAAAACTATATTCGACTCGAGCAAGACAGCTGATTTTTCCCCCCAAAATAGCTGCACGATTGCAAATGTGATATTGACTTTCAATAAACCAGAACTTTATATTGTGTTACCATTTAGACCAATATTGTCCGTTTTTGCGTGCAGTTCGCCAACGAAATAGCATGACTGTGGTGCCCGCTGGATCAACACCAGGTTTCATTATTGCTTAATCCTTGTTTGTGAACAATCGTTTGAGCTAATTATTAAGTGGCCTTCATCTAATAACTCCACTGGCTTGGCTTCTGAAATGAAATCATCATTTGACTGAACACTGAATGGCTCCACTTCATCACTCAGCGCCACCTACTGGCTCGTTTAGTTTATATGTAGAGTAGGATTCGAATATATACATATATTGTTTTTTTTGCATGCGATCAAAATTTTCTTCTTAACTACTTTTTTGCAATGTCTATTCAGTCGTTCGAATTTAAACACAATAATTACTTAAAGGGGTCCCATAGACCTGACTAAAATAACATTATTTTGTGTATTTTTGTAATGAAATGTGTTTATGCGGTTTAGGGTTTAAAAAAAAAATTTTTTTCCACATACTGTTTATTGTTGTTTCTCCTCTATGCCCCGCCTTTCGGAAAAGCGTCGATTTTTACAAAGCTCATCGTCTAAAGCGGTGCTCTGATGGGCCCCCTCCCATGCGTTGTATTGGGCCGACGACCTGCAAGCGGGTGACCGGAAAGGTTACGCCCCTTACCAGACAGGAATCCGTGGATGCGACGAGCGCCTGTGTGCCTGTATTCGCGAAGAGACAAACCTGTAACAAATCCCTTATAACAGCATTTGTGTGATCCAGTGGGCATAATGACTGATATAAGGACTACTGTCTTTTATAACTTCTCTTTTTTGGTTGCGTATCGCAACCGCGTAAACCATAAAACCATGTCGCATTTGTGACGAGAAACTGCAACAACAGGGCTAGCTCTACATCTCAACTACATGGTTTGCATATCATGTGCAGAATTCTTTCAATATGAAACGTACTGCCGGCGTGATACAGGAGTGCCAGATGTCCTTGCAAAGCTTTTGGAACGCCCCACTTTTAGAAACAACACCGCAGTGTATGCTACTCTTCCAGGTACAGTCCTCGTCTCCATAAAATGCGCTGCACACATCTGAATATTTGGGTTGAACTGTTCTGGAACAGTTAAATACAACTTAACCACTGATTTCTAATTGTTTCCTCTTTTGGGGGTCCTCTTTTGGAAGGCCAAACAAAGTGGTTTCGCTTTCATAAGGAAACACACAGCGTCTCCACAACATGGCGGCGGCGGCAGCAACAATACTACAGCGAGAATCAAAGTTACGCCTTCTTTCTTTGCGTGACATGTGACATGCGTGACAATGCGTGACGTAGACAAGTGGGGGCGTGTTTAGTCTTTGCTACTTTACAGATCTTCTTTATGCGCCAAGAGCTTGTAACACTCCAAAGAGAAAGGAAAAATTGAAATCGCATTATATGACCCCTTTAAATGATCTTTAATAATGACTTTAATTAATCGGCACATGATGTGCTAATTAATCGAATTAATTTGAGATTAATTAGATTAATTTAGTTAAAACCACCAACCCCCGCGAAGGTCACAGTGCTGTGCACCCTGCTGCTACACAGAAACTTCATAAACCGTTTGACTGATGCGATATTGAGCATTTGCGGTCTCAGTCCTGGTGATGGATATACAGGCCTCTTCTGCTTGAAAGATTCTATTAAAACAGCCGTCTGTCTTATTTGCAGTTTCCATGCAAAACCAAAAGCCTCATCTGCTCTAGCTGAATTACCATCAGCCACGGGAAATGAAAGTTCCGCTCTGAACTCAATCACATGTTTGGCTCAAAGACACGAGCGTCGGAGATGAAGGTGACATTCAGTGATTCTGAAAAGATAACAGTGAACACTGATAGCACTTGTCAGCAGATTCGACCTTCATAACACATTAAATATCCTACAGATCTTACATGAAACGATAGGAGGGTCAGTATCAGCCTAAATAGGTAGGGAAATGAAATGAAGGTCTGGACACCTTTTTAAAATAAAAATAATTTTAAATATTTTAAATAATTTTAAAATAATTAAATTAATTAAATTAAATTGAAATTAAAATTAATTAAAAAAACAAACAACCCAACCACAATTCAAAAAACTTGTTTTCACATTCTAAAATAACAAAGAAGAAAAAAGAACAACGCAATAGATCCCAAGAAAAAAACTCTTTCAGATAATAAAATAATAATACTATAATAACAGTAAATCATAGTAAAATAATTTTTAAAAAATCCAAATCAAATCTCTCACAACTGAGCATTTTTATCTCACATTTTGTTTTGTTTTTTGCCCTTTTAGGCTTTCATAACAAACAGACCAGAGTTGAGGTAAAGGTCATTTCCAACCAGATAATTATGTTGACTTGACAAAGTACACAGTGTGCATTATCTGTCTCTATTATGCTTTTATTTATTCATATTCAGCCAATGTAGATGATGTACTTTTACTGCTGAATAAGAAGGCCTTTACACACCAGCTTTTGGCTGTTGACTTGAGGTGAGCATTAGATTCATATAGTCTGATAAGCTCTTTTATCACGCACAGAAGTGTTGGATCAATTGAGAGAATACTGCACACAACATTTACTCTGAGGCAGCAACAGTGGTCCAATATGTACAAAAATATTTTTTAGTTCTCAAAAAACATGCTGACATGCCATCTTAAATAAATAAAAAAATGTGGCTCAAAATATTAACAAATATATTTTTTTAATTCATAAAATGTTTTCGAGTTTTTCTAGTTTTAAATGTTTTATTTATATATGTGTTATATATTATGTTTTATATTAAATATGTAATTAATGCTAATATTGAGATTATATATTAATTTTAATATGAATTAATAAATACAAGTATTGAGTCACAACCAAGTCAATTACAAATATGTGCAGGAGAGATGAAGGTCAAGTAGACAAATCATCAGAAGCCATCATACAGACCACAATCAACAAGCAATGCAGGCTAATACAGTACACACTGTGATCATCTTATTCCGTCCATCTGCGGATTCCTGAAGGCACATTATACACATACTAGAGATGGGTGCTGATCTTCCAACGGACCAATTAACATGCATTGCTTGTGCATATGATGTGAATAGCCTCACAATCTTAGAGCGATCAGAGATACCGAGCTCATATCCCGTTACATCCCGAGCAGCATGTTCAACTATAAAGAGCAGCTCAGAATAACACACGACACAGTGTTTTATTACAGCCGGTGTGGCCCTTGTGCTTTCCTTCTCATGCATGAAACTTGCTCCGTTCGGCAATCCCAGTTTACCTCATCCCTAGCTGCAAGTCCATCCATTATGGAAACATTCAAAATGACTACAAAAACAAGCGTTCACAGTCTGATCGTCACGGGAAAATGACTCACCGATTATCCAGAATCAAAACTCGGTTCACCATGACCTAGCAGCATAGACTTTTATTTAAGTTCTTGTTCAGTCACTTAGGTTTGTGCAAAGTAAAACCGTGCCATTACTGTTTGTGAGTCTACAAATATAACCAAGAAAATACATCTTACATTTCAAAAAAAAAATACTGAAAAAAAATATAAATTGATAAATATATCATCCTGTTATATAAATATAAATAAATTGAATTATCTACCTACAGTACAAAATACATAGGCTACAAAGTACAATCTACTAGAATTATCATTTTCAAAATATAAACGTAATAACGAACAACTTTTATATTTGCTCTCTAGAAAGGAAGTTGGTGTACTTTAGGTTGTGAAACTTAACCACAATATACACATTTTTAAAACATTACATGACATGATTACAGTATAAAAAATATGAATCTAAAGTAATATGAATAAATCTAAAGATATAAAATAAATTGAAAATTGTAAAAAATAACAAATATATACATAAATGCATACAAATTAGTGGAAATAAAAAAAGGCTCAATTTAAATGTGGAGGATGGCGACTCCCTTCTCAACACACATTTTTTTTTCCATACTTCTGATATGTATTTCAATGCAGTTCTGTAAAAAGTCAAACTTAGAATTTTGGATGAGATTCCATCATTTATCCTTGGTATTTCTCCACTAGGATTCGGAATTCCACTGTACATACTTTCCTCTTTTACGGAATGTGGAAGTCTGCAAGCCTATCCTTTAAAAACAGTCCGTGCAAGTCAACTAAAATTATCTGCCGTGGCTTGTTACAACATTTGGCATGAAATGGAGAGAAAAAAGTAGGGCTTTCTTCTTGTGCGCATTCAGAGTAAATGCAGCATGTCAGACCAAGGGATATATTACAATCCATGAGGAAAACAACCCTCTCCCAGAGTTAAAAACACAGGAGACCAACCTGGATGGCCATGCCTATCTAATTACCTCATAACTCAACAGTCATCTCCTCTACAAAAACAAGAAGGATCCAGAATTGGGCGTAACATGCGCTAACACAACAATGTGGGCCCCCCCCCCCCCCCCCCCCCCCACTAGTGTCCCAATGAAATGTCACCCCCCCCCATCGTCCCTCACAGGCCTTTGAGAAGCCACAAAAGTACACTCTAAAAAAAGACAGTTCTTTAAAGGGGTCATATGATGCGATTTCAAGTTTTCCTTTCTCTTTGGAGTGTTACAAGCTCTTGGTGCATAAAGAAGATCTATAAAGTTGCAAAGACTAAAGTCTCAAATCCAAAGAGATATTCTTTATAAAAGTTAAGAGTCAGCCACAAAACGGCTCGTTCTAACATGCCCCCACATGTCTACTTCACATGGAAATATTTGCATAATGCCGCCCAAATGTGCATGCAAAGTAAGAAGGCGTGGTTTCAGGAACAGCAGTAGTGTTGATGCAGCATGTCAGGGAGACGCTGTGTATTTCAGTGCGAAAGCAAAAGCACTTTATTTGGCCTTCCGTAAGTAAATGCAATACAATAATTGGTTAAGATTTATTTACAACAGAACAGCACAACCCAGATGTTTTCGAATTTGTGCAACGCATTTTATGGACAACAGTTTTTTGAACCTAGGAGAGTACGAGGCTGGCTGTGCACAAAGTCTATTTCTAAAAAAAAAAAAAAGGGGTCAATTCCGCTTTGCTATGACAATCTGGCGCTTCTGATCAGCTACTGTTTTGTTATTAGTTTTTAAGTATTTGCTATTGACTGTTCAAATGGGAGTTTTTTTGTGCACGCAGAGTGTGTTTGTGTGAGAGGGGAACAGGGTCACATCACAGAGTGAACTGCCTGTCAGAAATCATAGCACGTCTGCTGTCTTAACCGCGGCTTGTGTACTTCAGCATCCACTTTTTCTGTCACGCGACTCTGTGGCCCTTCGGCTTGAACTGAGGGAAACTAACAACATTAGTACTTCTTGATATTCGTTGAAAGCTGAAGCTGCAATTATTGGTAAAGGGTGTTACAGTACCGACACGTGCTGTGGTGCTTCGCCCACAACAATGCACTGATTGCAGCTGGCCCATCATACATACTGCCCTTGTCGAATTGGGGGCTTTGTGAGAAAACGCCATTTGAGAGGAGCCGGGCAATAGAGGACCTACCATAATGTCCGTTTTGAAAATATGGGTTTTTGCACATGAAGCATGTCACCATATTCTTTACCTAAATACACAAAAAATTTCTTTAAAATAGCCTCATTTACCCCTTTAAAGTTCTTTACATGGAGTAATGTTTTTATTTAGAACCATCGCATGCAAGAACCTTTTCCTGCTGAAATGGTTTCTTTGGGTAAGTTCATTCTTGGACCTCTTTTTCCATCTGTACCTGGAAGCTCCTCATTACTGATTTTTTTCTGGAGTTCAGTGATCCAACTACATAGACTGTCAACACACTCTCAACAAGTAAATGATTTCATTCTTAAATTTAAATACAAATTTAACTTTAAAATTGTAACTGGACGTTCATATTGTAAGATTGTTTTAATTACTTGGGTTTATGTATAAACATACCCAGTCACAATAAATATTAAAATTATCCCATGACTTTATATCACTTTTTCTTTTAAGATTGTGAAGGGCTCACAAACTGTCCATTTTTGCTTTTGGCCTTCATAAACAATTATTTTTACACAAACACATGGACACACTATAACTCTAAACTTTCTTCCCATCACCACTTCCGCATCTGGCAGAGGAAAAAGCACTACGTTATCACACCAAAATTATGGACTTTGGCCATCATACTGTGATTGGGATTGTTCGCTGAAACTTGTCTTCACAACATCTATTTTTGTCTATTTTGTTTTTACTTCTTATGTATTGTATGCATGTCCATTGTCAAGTGGTCATTCATTATGTATTCACTAATACTGTTGCAAAACATACCCAGCTTATCCCTTCTTTGATATTACTTTTCCTTTTAAACTGTGTGAATGCGCACAACACGTTGGGCCTTCTACGCAATTGTTTCACATAAACAAATGAAGAGACAAACTGTAGAGCTAACTCAATTGTGCTTATCAATGCTGCACATCCTACAACCGAATCAGCTGCGAGAGAAACTGCCATCTCACAAAATACCATAATGATTAACTTAAGGCATCATAGAAGGTATCGATACACCATGGTAGTTCTCGTAGTTTTATTCGGTAAGCTGTATTTATGTATTTCCCTGTCCACTGTCATTTATTAATGTATTTTGCTAATAACGGTTGTTAAAATCACTGTCATTTTTTGCTACAATTTCACGTCATTAAAAAAAGTTGACCCCAATAGACACTTCAAGATATTATAAAACCTGGCAGATAGAGGGGTAAAAAAACAATATTAATAAATAATATATACAAATAATACTAATATTAATGATATTAACACTAATATTAATGAAATTCTATCATTAAAAAGGTTATTTATAACGCCATTTAGGTCCTATATGGCATTTTCAAAGCATGGTTCTATGTGGTACCCTATAAAAAAAGGTTCTATTTAGCACAAAAAAAAGGTTCTGCTATTGTTACAAGCCGAAGAACCATTTTCTGGTACTGTTTAGAACTTTTTTCTTAGAGTGCAGAGGAGGCAGGATTCCTAGAGTGCCAGGTTGCCAAGGTGACTGACACAGCTCCTTCAAAGTATTAAAAAGCCGACAAAATCCCTCCAGGATCGTGTCAACAAAAATCCAGTCATAACAGCGACATTCATCACAGCAAAAGACAAGTCTGACGGATGCGTCGGCCGTATAATCTACATTTGTTCATCCCATGACAACCATTCTTGGCCCCCCCCCCCAAAAGAGTGGTTAAGTCATACAAAGCTGTTATGCCCCACAAAGATACCGCAAGCGCACGCTGGGAAAAATACAGTTGCCCTTAACCCCTTAATCTAGCATGTGGGACTGGCCTTTCATCCTCAAAGCGTGCCCGTGCGGCATTAGTAGCTTTAAAGTGACTGTATTAAGTCCTTTGTACTCCATATATGTTGTTACAGATCTTGTGTGAAGGGTCTTTCGGCAACAGTGGGGCTGTAATGGTCCTGAAAGCCAGATTCTAAAGAAATAGCTGACATCCCGGCATGGGACTTCTGCTGCATGTAGTTGCCCTCGCATACCCGAATGGTATGGGATGTTTTAGGGTTTTCATTTAACACATTAATTTATGACCCTTATATAAATTACAAATAAAAATAAATCACTAAGATGCACCGATTGCAATTGTCTTGGCCGAGTCCGATTTCCGATCTACTTTAACTACTTTAATACCATCTCCGAACTTTCTACCACGACTCTGCTGTTCTTCGGCTGGTTCTTCCCTGTATACGTTGATTGACAGATGTCTCGTCCAGTCAGCGGTGAGTAATCCCAAACCCATGGCACTGTCTCAAACTATACCTCTTCCAGTTTGTCTGATTTGTCCTTGTGTTTTCGGACTTGTTCATAGAATGTTGTTCTGAATTGTGGTTGTGTGGCTGATTGTTAGTTTGTTTTTTGAGACTTGCATTTGCGTTTGTAATTTGTTATTTTGTTTTCAGAATTGTGATTTGTTTTGCACTTCTCGGCCACCATACTTTTCTCACCAAATATTTGTTAAATGGTCAGCATATGTAATATCTGATTAAAATTTGTAATCACCTGACAACTCTAGACTTCTTTCCCCTGTGAATAAAACAATAATTTGTAAATCCCTTGTTCCGAATTCAATGGACTGTCAAGATATTGACGTTAACTGACGTATAATTTTCTTCTGCTGAAGTCGAGTGTGAACATTGGGAAATTGGAAAAATGATATCCTTGAATCGCTCTCATTCATGCAGGCCTTCAGTGAAGGAATGAAGTAATGTGAAGCGTACAGTCCTTTGTGTCGCAATTCCCTGGACTTACAGCAGCTTAAACATCACTCCCATGTGTAACACTAGCACATGCATTTGTCATTCTGTATCTAAAAGTCAGCTAAACCTTAGAGGTAATTTAATGAAACACTATCAGATGCCCTTTATTATCTGCTTTTGAATTTGCAACAAGCACAGCGAAACATGTTAAACACATTAAGGATCTGAACTACCATTTAAGAAATGCACTTTAAGAGAATCTGGTTTAGCTGGAATCTATTCAGCCCTTTTTCCCCATCATCAAGTCTAAGTTGTTGTTTTTTTCATCATAGTAACACTGAGATATTTATTTGGGATTCTCACAAGTGTGTGTGACTTCTGTTGAAACAACCAGGCCACCGGTACAGCACTGACCTTCAGACGAATATGGAATTATAAGGCATGTGTTCCAATTCCACTTAAAGAGTTTCCAAACCAAAATACTTCATAAAAAAAATACTATTCTGTGTAATGGATTATAAACAGCCCTGACTGTGTCCCGTCTACGACTGACACTATTAATCAAAAAACAGATAATCAGCTAATGCAGTGTGCCACAGGTTAGGTCAAGACCAATTACAAAACCTAGTGAGCTACCAAATATTGTAAAATATAAAAGTTAATTTTTTTAATTTGAGTACTGAAAAATTAGTATAAATCAGCCTTTCTAAATGCAGGATAAGGCAACTACTGGTCAACCATAATTGATTTTTTTGATAATGCTCGAACTGATATATTAGAGAGCTGATATAAAGCCGATACATGTGATATCACACTCTCTCATGTAGATATAGTAAAGATAGTAGAAAGTAAAAAGCCATGCATCATTTATGCAGTGAAATGTATAAAAAGGAAGTAAACACTGTAACCAACAGTAATCTGTTAAGTTTGTGCAGAGGGAACCTATTTCAATAAAAAATGTACAGGATTTTATGTAAATATACATAAAGCAACCGCAGCAAACTGGATATAATTTGGGGCGTTTTTTTTAACCATTTGTATAAGACCTTCAATTTATACGATTCATGATACATTAAATTATATCAAGACATATTTCTGAATGATGGGGTACAAAAAGTTTCACAGCTGTTTACATTTTATTAGACGACTGCTAAACAAAGACACGTACTAATGGTCTCAAATAAAGTCCTGCCCCAATACACACTGCAAGAGCCACCCAGCGGTATTTGCTTTAGTCGGCCCGATTGGTGGCCGTGAAATTGTATTTAGGTCGGCAAAGCGATTTAAATTAAATCATCTAAATGTAAAATCTGGGAAAAAGTAGTTAGCATTTGAAGTTTTGATTATGGAGAAAGAGCTGTTCAACAATGATATAAAACGAATAAACGTAAGACCTTACCAGCCAAAAAAAAAAAAACTTAAAAAATCCAAATCGCCCATATATCGGCCTTGACAAGAATTGTGTTGATCAGTAAAAATTAAATTTGTAGTATTAACAGAACTGTTAAAACAGACACTTAAAAACGAATAACTGTCAAATAAAAGGCCCGCTTACGACACTTACGTCAACAAAAAACTTACTGGCTGAACCTGCTAATTAAATGCCAAATTCGCCTGACATATCGGCCTGACATATATCGGTTTGAGCACTAAGGCCGATCTATAACATCAATAAGTGTGAAACCATCTCAGAATGCGAGGAATTTCAACAATTACAAAGAAAGCCAGTAACACTTCAAAACATAATTTTGAAGTAGAAACACTGAATTTTATTGCTCTTTGCAAATGGTATTCCCAGGATCTTTATTACAACTTTTAAAAAATATCGTTTACAGTTTAACGGCTTAAACGCTGTAATAGGCAGCTCGCTATGTTTTCAGTCACATATGTTTAAGAAAAGAGAGACAGTCTGACCCTAAACCTTATCTTAACTTTAAATAAATTATGAAGTGTAGGAGGGACAGATAACCCAGACAGCAGTCACACCGACACAAATTGGCTTTCCATGTATGTTCTGTGAGAGTATCCCAGGGTCATTAGAGATCCTGAAGCACTGATATTTCATTTAAAGCAGGGATGTCGTGACGCAGAGGTCAGTGGCCCTTCGAGGCCTCTGCACGAGAACATCCGTTTTCCCTGCTGGCCCGCGGAACACTGGGAATGTTAGGAGGGATTGTGGGTACTTCACTGTGTCCAGCTACCGTTATCAGAGAATTACAGGCAAGGGCGGGAGGGGGGAAAAAAAAAAAACCTGCCGAGCTGGCGTGTCAGCACGCAAACGAGGCAGCACTGTGTTGAACAGACCTGCGCTGTTGTCCCAACACACATGCAGAGGATGACACTTCGTTCAATGGGGTGATTCAGAGACTATGGACTACGTTCAAGATAGCACACTAATATATGACTTTCCACAGCACAAAAAGCATAACACAAAAAAAACATTACTTTATTTTTGCATTGCCACCACACACCAGGGTTGTTATGGTTAAACTAAAACCATAAATAAACAAATACACTTAAAATAGAATATGGATGGATGGATGGATAGACGGATGGACGGACGGACGGCGGGACGGAGGGACGGACGGATGTTATTTTGACATTTTCCATGGACCAACGGTTTGAAAGCCCCTGATTTATTGTCTTTGAATTATCTTCATTTGCCACTTGCAATGCAATGAGGTCATGTGACAACTATTAAGCAAAGAAACATAGCAAAAACCTACTGTTTCACTTACTATCATAAACACTACACATCATTCACCTTGAAGTTACCAATGCATTATGAACATAGCCAGTGGCTAGCAAAAAAACTTTTTATTTTTTCTTCTTAACTATCTAAAGTTCATGAAGGCATTTTATTATGAATAAAAGCAGAATAAAGTTTGGAGAGGAACACAATAACACCATGCCTAATTCTGATTTAATCTAGAAAACACACAGACTGAATGAAACCCACAATTGTTCAAATGATGGAATACATTTCAGTTTGTTGGCTTGCGTCCTATCTGCTCTTTCCTTTTTGCAACAGGCCAAGAAAACATTGTGACAATGGAAAGTTTGTGAATGGACAAGCAAATAATATTTTACATGGACTTCATTCAAACAGATCCAGGACCAGAATCAAATCTGGCTTTCAGAAAGGCAGTGCATAATAAGTGCTTCTCATTAGTAACTGACACTTAAACAAATAAACAAATTACACAGAAACTGAGCCAAAACACACCTGTCACTGAACACACGGTTCTGTTCTGCTTTAATATTTAACAAACGTTTTCACATTATTCAAATACAGTTTGGTGCAGTAATTCAGGCGAGTGCATGAGTGCATCTGAGAGAGAGCCAACATATAAAATATCATAATGAACAAGACAAACATATACAGGTCAGTGACCTTGATTTCCTTGAGGTTTATATTTGCTCTGTAAACCCTGTCATGTATTGGACAAGTGACTCATTGTTAAAATGATTGTCCATGTCAATACCCTACAAGCAATAAAAATCCTTCTTTCTCCCCCTCATGCTAAGCCTGGCATTGTGCTGCACTTCTATTTCCTCTCAGCGTTAACAAGCGTGGCATGCTAGTCCACAAAGACGACTCAAACCCAGGTGTTACACAACATGTGTTCTTCAGAACAACACTTCCAAACACTGAAGGGAGGCCTTTTCTTTCTGTCTCTCACTTCCTTCACAAAATCTACCATCCCTGAATCTGTAAAAACAAGTCAATTCAACACAAGCTGTAGCACTTCAGGCAATACAAAAGCTTCAAGCTTCAACCACGATAAAACATTAAAAACCGCATTAGATGACGGCAAAGGTAATCTAAATGTAAAATTGGGAAAATAGATAAAATAAAGTAAAAATTAAGTCAGAGGCTCCAGAGTAAAAATGTTGAAACTATGATCATAACATAATTCAAGTGTATCATATTCTATTGTATACCTCAGGACATTCTTTTACAGACGTGCATCTGGGAGACAGCCAACATATGAAATATCATAATGAATTTGATAGACAAACCGTCATGAGAGTGCTCTGCTATCTATCTATCTATCTATCTATCTATCTATCTATCTATCTGCAAATAGAAAATACAAGTCATAAAAACAATGACTTAAATATAACTCTTCTGTAAGGACTACTTTTAAATATATATATATTAGGGTTGTCAATCGATTAAAATTTTTAATCTGATTAATCATATCCTTTTTCTGTGATTAATCACACTTCATGAAATTAAGCATAGACCATTTAATCTTGTTTTGAAGGGTGATTCTCAAAAATCTATATTTCTGCAAGCTTTTTCAAGATAAATTTAGATGTCTTTCCCAAAAAGGACACTTAGAAACTCCAAAAGGACACCAAAGAACCCAATGATATAAGGAGCCCATATAAGCCCCCCCCCCCCCATATGACAGAAGAAAAAATCTGAATTTTAGAGTATGGTAAATGCAACACCAAGAGCTTTTTTACATTTTGAGAGAAGTCAAGTTGCGTACCGAACAGACCACTGGATATCAAACCACTACTACAGTACACGGATCCATTTCCGTATAACTAAACACAGCAACATAAATATGGCAAATCAAAACATTATCGTGAATGTGTGTGGAAAAAACGTGAATGTACGGAAATGTCTGTGCAATACAATATGCGATCAGTGCGTCATGAGCACTCATACACGCATTAATATAACAGACTCAACGTGTTTACTGTACTGTACACCACCGCAATCGTCTTTACCTTATTTGCAGTCTTCATTCATCAACATTACTAACAAACCTAGTTAGTCGAGAACGTAGGTTAACGTCTCATCTGACCAAGCGGTGTATGTGTTTTACAATCCGTTCATCTGTTACTTCACCCAACCATGCATGCGACGTGTGAGCTCGCCCTCTGCAGAGAACTATGCACAGAATAGAAGACTCGTGTGTTAAACGAAATACAAACTGGAATACTAATTCCTGGCAAACGCAAAACGCAGTCTCTGTTCCATCTGTCATCTCTGATGTAATCAGCCTGCTTTTCCTTTATATCAGCCTGTTTGGATGGAATTGTTTGAAGCATCGCTTAGACTGGATCATATGGACTAAAACTTTGCTCAGCCGCTTTAGCAGTTTAAAATGAGCTAATCGCAAGCAGATTAGCAAATTGGGTTAAAGGGTTTAAATAGAACTTGTGGCTTCAGTAATTTTGCGTTATTTTTTACAGCGTTAAGGATTGTAAATTAATCGCAGCGTTAACACGTTCACGATGAGATCCCTATTTATAGGAGTTGTGGGGATCAATATAAATCTCATATTTTGTTTATAAAACTTTTTAAATAATGTTTTATATATATAATGATATATTATCTTATATCTATAGTATATTATAGCATTATACACACCCTGGGGTACGAAAGTATTCAGACCCCCTTAGATTTTTCAGTCTTTGTTATATTGCAGCTATTTGCTCAAATCATTTAAGTTAATTTTTTTTTCCCCATTAATGTACACACATCACCCCATAATGACAGAAAAACACAGAATTGTTGCCCTTTTTGCAGATTTATTAAAATATAAAAACTGAAATATCACATGGTCCCTAAGTATTCAGACCCTTTGCTGTGACACTCATATATTTAACTCAGGTGCTGTCCATTTTTTCTGATCATCCTTGAGATGGTTCTACCATTTGAGTCCAGCTGTGTTTGATTATACTGATTAGACTTGATTAGGAAAGCCACACACATGTCTATAAAAGACCTTACAGCTCACAGTGCATGTCAGAGCAATGAGAATCATGAGGTCAAAGGAACGGCCTGAAGAGCTCAGAGACAGAATTGTGGCAAGGCCCAGATCTGGCCAAGGTTACAAAAAATTTCTGCTGCACTTAAGGTTCCTAATAGCACAGTGGCCTCCATAATCCTTAAATGGAAGACGTTTTTGACGACCAGAACCCTTCCTAGAGCTGTTCGTCCGGCCAAACTGAGCTATCGGGAAGAGCCTTGTTGAGAGAGGTAAAGAAGAACCCAAAGTCATTGTGGCTGAGCTCCAGAGATGCATTCGGGAGATGGGAGAAAGTTGTAGAAGTCAACCATCACTGCAGCCCTCCACCAGTCAGGGCTTTATGGCAGAGTGGCCCGACGCATGCCTCTCCTCAGTGCAAGACACATGAAATCCCGCATGGAGTTTGCTAAAAAACACCAAGGACTCCAAGATGGTGATAAATAAGATTATCTGGTCTGATGAGACAAAGATAGAACTTTTTGGCCTTAATTCTAAGCGGTATGTGTGGAAAAACCAGGCACTGCTAATCACCTGTCCAATACCGTCCCAACAGTGAAGCATGGTGGTGGTAGCATCATGCTGTGGGGGTGTTTTTCAGCGCAGGGACAGGACGACTGGTTGCAATTCGAGGGAAAGATGAATGCGGCCAAGTGCAGGGATATCCTGGACGAAAACCTTGTGTTCAGGACCTCAGACTGGGCCGAAGGTTAGACAATGACCCTAAGCACACAGCTACAATAACGAAGGAGTGGCTTCACAACAACTCTGTGACTGTTCTTGAATGCCCAGCCAGAGCCCTGACTTAAACCAAATTAAGCATCTCTGGAGAGACCTAAAAATGACTGTCCACCAACGTTTACCATCCAACCTTACAGAACTGGAGAGGATCTGCAATGAGGAATGGCAGAGGATCACCAAATCCAGGTTTGAAAAACTTGTTGCATCTTTCCCAACAAGACTCATGGCTGTATTAGATCAAAAGGGTGCTTCTACTAAATACTGAGCAAAGGGTCTGAATACTTAGGAGCATGTGATATTTCAGTTTTTTCTTTTTTAATAAATCTGCAAAAATGCAAACAATTCTGTGTTTTTCTGTCAATAATGGGGTGCTGTGTGTACATTAATGAGGAAAAAAATTAACTGTCTAATTAAATGGCTGCAATATAACAAAGAGTGAAAAATTTAAGGGGGTCTGAATACTTTCCGTATCCACAGTATATGTGTGTGTGTGTGTGTGTGTGTGGGTGGAGTAGGAGATAATTAAAATATTAATTTTCGTAAATATTGCGTTTTAGTAGATTTTTAGAAGTGAGAACTGACAACTCCTTCCATCTCACAAACAGACCACCATCTTTAACTAGTGTTTTAATTAGTGTAAGAGCAGGACTGTGACCCAAACCTTCTAAAGGAGGCCCAGAACTCCATCAGATACTAAGATCAGTCACAAAGGCAATTAATCAGCCATTACACTAAGAGATCCAAGCCTGCCCACTTTCACCTACGACAACAAATATTTAACAATCCCCTAGATTTGCCTCAGCTGGCAAAAACTGTAGAGCGAGGGAACGCTCTGACAGGTAGCCTTTGATCTGCTAAATCTACGTGTAGCTAGAGGCAAAGGGTCTAAAAATAAGAAAAGGCATTCATCTCGAGGAACAAACATGACCTTGACCACAAAAGTTAGAGATGAGTGCCAGAAAAAAGATGGGCGAGGCATGACTGAAGATAACTTTTTAACCGGCACATGTTCCTACACCTGACTGGTCATGTTTTTCACTCAGGATCCTTTTGTGTCCCGCACAATCGCTCGGCGATGGCACAAAAGCCCAAGCAGCCTTGTGTGGAATGGCTGAATGGCGTTGTTGGGGAGAGAAGCTCGGCCCTTTTGAAGTTTCATGCCGCAGTCGGACAGGAATACTGTGAGCAAGCGCTGAGATAAGACCAAACATTGAGCTGAATCCCTGACAGGAGGGAATGTGTTTCAGCTGTGTGCTGACAGAACATCCAGAATATCCCAGTGGGACGGGAATGGGTATAAAAACAACACTTGCCAACCGTCATCTGAACTCTCTGAAAACATGCGCCAGTTTCAAAATGAGGCATAATGAAAGGAATAAACCTGAAAATTATGTCATTATTTACTTACCCTCATGTCGTTCTAAACCTGATGAATCCTCAAGCAGATCTTTTCCATACAGAAAAACCAAAATCCTAACACAAATACCACTGTATGACTTGTAAAGATAGTTCATCCAAAAATGAAAATTCTGTCATCATTTACTCACCTTCAAGTTGTTTCTAACCTGTATGAGGTTTCTTTATTCTGTTGACCACAAAAGAAGATATGTTGAGGAATGTGGGTAACAAAACAGTTTCATCCATGGCTACCAGCAACAGTTTGGCTACAGTTTGGTTACCAACATTATTCAAAATATCTGTTCAGGGTGACAAAATAATGACAATTTTTCATGTTTGGGTGAACTATTCCATTAAGGAAGTCTAGGAATGAAGTCCAAGAACCATGATTTTATTCAAATTAATGTTAAAATGTAAATAATAATGTTATTCTGGAGGTATATTAATGAGCAGAAATCGTAATTTGGCAATATGGTGTCATTTCGGTTGAGAAACTGGTGCCAAATTCATGTTTCTTTTTTTGGTTTTTTCACTTGCTTCCTAAAAAAATTAATTAATTACATTTTTAATGCTACTGGCAATGTTTGTATTGTTGATGGTGGCATTTTAATCGTGTTTGGCGCGGTAAAAATAAACCTGCAGTTTTCAAAATGACAGCAGGTGAATAACATAATATAAAATGTGTTCTTTAAAGCAACAAAGCAGAATTGCAATCAATTTTTTGATCCTCCCAACTGTCAACGGGCGCGAAGACGTGAGACGTGTGGATCCTCTCAATCTTTATTCAAAGAGACTGGTTATACAGACCCGGGTCGAACCATGCAAACGTATAGGTTCACAAAACCCAAGAATACCTAGGGCGAGCGTAGGTCACAGATCGGCACGAACAGAATCAAAAGGGGCAAGATTAAAGGGATAAATCCAGGAAAACAGGCTAAGATCAGAAACCGTGAAAACAGGCAAGGCAAGACAAGGAAAGCACGGAGACTCTGAAAGGGGTACAGGCTAAACTATACTCAGCAGAGAAAGGTGGTTAGATTGGGTGTTATATAGTGAGTGAGGTGAATAGAAACAGCTGTGTGCAATGAGTGCAAATCAGTGCAGTGTGCAAATCGTGCAAAGGATGATGGGATATGTAGCTGGGTGCTATGCAACAGTTTTGAGTTGTGCGAGATGTCAATGTAAGGGAAACGGATGACTCTCTGGTGGTGAAGACACGAAGTCCATGGGAAAATCAAATTCGTGACACCACGGAGTGCTAACAGGATGTATTACTAACTCTGAAGCCACTTTGAATTTTATATAATAGACCCTTTAAGAAAATAGGTTTTAAATCCCACGCAAAATGCACTCCCATAAATTATGGCTGCACGATAAATCGCATGCGATTTATTTAATGCGCATCTTGTCAGTAAAGTCTGTTCTTTAATCAGCAGTAAATCTCCATCACCTGCTGGCTTTCACATTGAGCAGCATTAACTACACAGAACCGGCTTTCTGACAAGATGCGCGTTAAATATCGCAATGCGATTTATCGTGCAGCCCTAATAAGTTAACATCATTTTGACAGACTTGAAGGCAAATGATGCTACGGTTTAGAGCCCGACCACTGATATGGTTTTTTTGGGGGGAGCCATGCGATACCGATATGAGTGGGTAAAACAAATAGCGAGAACCGATATTTGGCCGATATCGTTAGGTTTAGGCTATATTAGGAGACCAGTATAGTCACAAGTTGACAAGTTCCCATTCGCTGTGTCCAAACGTTTGACGGACTGTACTAGACTACAGATAGAGCCTACAAAACAGAATGTATATGACATAAACAAGACATTTTTTGACTGAGAACCTGCAAAATTTGGGGATCAAACACTTATATTTAACAATTTAACAATAAATTTTAAAATGAGTCTGACATCAGTGCACTTAACAGTAAACTTCACTTCACTTATTATAAATAATTAAATAACACAAATAGAACAAAATATGTATAACTTGAATTAAGAAGTTAAACAAGGTAACTGTGTAGGGCAAACAAGCTGCCAATCCAACAGGGGCAGGTTTATGCAGAAAGCACAGCTTTTCCATATGTAAACATCTAAAATGAATAAATATTAATAATGAATAATATTTTTTCACAAACTCTGTGTTGTGTATCTTCTGGTAATCAAATGAACATGCAGGACATTCATATTTAAAATAGGCCTTTAGTGGCACAGTACTGTGTCGATTACAGTATCTCAACAGAAGGAGTATAGCCCCTCACAGTTTTTGTTAAATATGTGTATATCTTTCATTACACCTGAAGAAATACCCGTTGCTACAATGTAAGTAGTGCGTGTACAGCTTTTATAACATTGAACTTTGCAGTCCCCGCAAATACTCAAAAGTGAGTACACCCCTAAGTGAAATGTCCAAATTGGGCCCAAAGTGTCATTATTTTGTGTGGCCACCATTATTTTCCTGCACTGCCTTAACATTCTTGGGCATGGAGTTCACCAGAGCTTTACAGGTTGCCACTGGAGTCTTCTTCCACTCCTCCATGACGACATCAATGAGCTGGTGGATGTTAGAGACCTTGATGTATGCTCAATAGGGTTTAGGTCTGGATACATGCTTGGCCAATCCATCACCTTTTCTTTAGCAAGGCAGTGGTCGTCTTGGGGGTGTGTTTGGGGTCGTTATCATGTTAGAATACTGCCCTGCGGACCAGTCTCCTAAGGGAGGGGATCATGCTCTACTTCAGTATGTCACAGTACATGCTGGAATCCATGTTTCCCTCAATGAACTGCAGCTCCCCAGTGCCGGCAGCACTCATGCAGCCCCCAACCATGAACACTACCCCACCACTCATTGCTTGACGATAATGCAGACCCACACTTGTCTTGGACTTCTCACCGGGTTTCAGCCATTTGATACCACCAAATTAAAAACCCATTGCTCCCCATTGACATCATCTGAACCAAATAAGTTTATCTTGTCTCATCAGACCACAGGACATGGTTCCTGTAATCCATGTCCTTAGTCTGCTTGTCTTTAGCAAACTGTTTGCGGGCTTTCTTGTGCATCATCTTAGAAGAGGCTTCCTTCTGGGAACGACAGCCATGCAGACCAATTTGATGCAGCGTATGGTCTGAGCACTGACAGGCTAACCCCCCAACCCTTCAACCTCTGCAGCAATGCTGGAAGCACTCATACATCTATTTCCCAAACAAAACCTCTGGATAAGACGCTGAGCACGTGCACTCAACTTCTTTAGTCGACCATGGCGAGGCCTGTTCTGATTGGAACCTGTCCTTTAAAAACAGCTGTATGGTCTTGGCCCCAGGCGGCATCTCAGTTGTTTTTTTTCAGGCTCTTGCAATCTTCTTTAGCCTACCCATCTTTCAGATCCTCCGAGAGTTCTTTGCCATGAGGTGCCATGTTGAACTTCCAGTGACCATTATGAGAGAGTGAGAGCGATAACACCTAATTTAACACACCTGCTCCCCATTCAAACCTGAGACCTTGTAACACTAATGAGTCACATGACACCTGGGGGAGAAAATGGCTAATTGGGCCCAATTTGGACATTTTCACTTGGGGTGTACTCACTTTTGTTGCCAGTGGTTTAGATATTAATGGCTGTGTGTTGTTATTTTGAGGGGACAGCAAATTTACACTGTTATACAATCTGTACACTCACTACTTTACATTGTAGCCAAGTGTCATTTCTTCAGTGTTGTCACATGAAAAGATATAATAAATATTTACAAAAATGTGAGGTGTGTACTCACTTCTGTCAGATACTGTATATTGTACTGACCTGTTTTTATTTCTGCAGCAAAATAATACAAAGTCCATGAAATTCCACGTTATACAGTAAATTCAGTTTTTATGACTGGATTCCGCGATTCTGTTCATGTTTTCTGCATCGCGGAAATCATGGGGCCCTACTAATGTAGCAAACGAATATGATAAGCTCATTGTGAAAGTAAAAGATGAGGACATTTTTGTTTATTTACTTAGCATTGAGTCTTTCCAACTAGGTGACAACGTAGCGTTAATTCACCGTTCTAAAGACTCAAGCCACCACCGCACTGCCCTCTATTGGACTGCAGAAAGATACAAACTTTTAAATCTGCTACGTTACTGACTGTACTGACAAACTATGCTGACACCGGTGTCTGCGCCGCAACAGCTGGACGTGACAAAGCGACCGTTGAAAGTCATTTGAACTTTGTGTCAGCACGTCATAAATACAACAAGGCACCAGTTTACTGGCTCCCAGTGTAGAACAACATCACTGATTATATGTGGGTTTCATCTACAACACCCGATGCGACGGCGAGCTGACAAAATTACAATAGATTCTTTCTATCGATGTAACCGATGTGATAAGCATTAGTTCTGGGCTGTGGCGCAGCCGATATAAACACCAGCATTGACTAAATGGCCCAGCGATCATGTTATGAGCAGCGACCGGGGTTAGTTTTGAGCTCATCCGCGCATCTCCACACTACACTGACCTGGTCGCCAGAGCAACAATGGAGCCGTTCTCTTGCTGACAAATTACTAATTACACCATTCAGAAGCATTTAATCTGCATTATACGTTCTGTAAAAAAAAAATTCATATCGGGGGCATATTCGCCGATACTGATATATCGGCGACAGGCTCATATCAGCCGATAATATCAGCTAAACGATATATCGGTCAGGCTCTAATCAGGTTCATGGTTGAAGCAATAAGCACAATATTCAGATATTTACTATTACTAATATTTGTGTGTTTCCAAAGTGTGTTTGACAGCCCAGTCGCCTACAAAAATCTCTACTGCTGAAAGTGTTGGAAACTGGTTTGAAAAGTCACATTTCTGCAATCCTGTTCAATGCCTCTTAAACACCGAATTGAAAAAAAAAAAAAAAACATGCACATGACTGCAGGCGTAAACTCTTGCAGATAGGAAACACATTAAGACATCAAAGATGTTTGGATGCAAAGACCGGAATAAGATATTTCCCAGAAGTGTTTGGCATTTCTTTCCTACTAATGCAAGCAGACAGACAGTATGCTGATTAGCCAATAGTAAGCATCTTTCCATAACCCCAAAACAGCCCCGAGATTTATCAAACTCCAATCAAATCACAACCACAACACATAAAATCGCACATTTTTCCCCTGACAAGTTTGAAAGAGGAAGTTATGGGCGTGACTTGCAGCGTCCCATTAAGGGAACGGTGCTCTATTACACCGTCTAAAGTAGGTTAAGTGCCCATGCTGTGCTCTTACTACATCTGATAAACAAGCACCCACAGTTTCTCCTATAGATCTACCTGGTGCAGGTAACTGTAGTCTGTCACTCCCCTGTAAATCCCTGGAATTTCCACAGGCCCTTCTTTTGACGGCCTCTCTAATCCTACCACACAACTGTCTGTGTGATTTATTCCCACTGGAGGGATGAAAGGAAGCTTAAGAGTGTGCTTGGAAGATTTGGGCACTGATAGTTAGGAACAGATGAGAGACCGCAGTGAGTTGTGATTTACATCAACCAGTCAAACAAATCTCAATTTCTTGCAGTCTAAATTTTCCTTCATCTCGGTTTATAAAATTCTACAAACAATGTCATGTTATCTGAAGTCATGCTGCCTGCGATGTTCATTCAAACCATTTTGGTTGAAAAGTAATGGATGCAACAGGCATCAGCGTCACTTACTGGCAAAAACTGGAAGGTATTTTAAGGCTACTGCAATAAAATAATGAGCAAATTATGTACATTAGGTCTGCAAATGCCAGTTTGTGCGCACATTTTATCAATTTTTTAATTATGGGAAAATTGTTTCCCATAATTCTGTGTGGCAAGAGCCTGTCGCCCAGTAAATCTGTATTTTCTAGCAAGCATGATCAGTATTATTTGTTAACAGTACAAAAAAATGTTCACACAATCTCCTGGCAATTTGTAACAATTTTACATTTTGGTGAACTAGTAGCTAATTTGTATGAATTCACAATAGATTTCACACAGTAACACAAACAAACAAACACATGGTGTCCTGATTATCCCACTGAAAAACAAAATCACCACCTTTTAAAAAAGTTGTTTTCCCACGAGACTGGGTTGATAAATGCAAAACAAAATAAAAAATCTTGAAAAAAAAAAAAACTTGTGCAACCATCATTGATAACGAAACCTTAATTGTGACCAATATCAGTTTGCTTCACCATGATGTAACCCTATATATACTAAGCTTAAAGAAAATCCAGTTTTTCCCACTGCAAAATGCACTCACCATATAGATACAATCATTTTGACATGAATGCAGAATGATACTATCAGGTTCATGGTTGAAGCAATAAGCAGAATATTCAGATACAGTGAGGCAAAAAAGTATTTAGTCAGCCACCAATTGTGCCAGTTCTCCCACTTAAAAAGATGAGAGAGGCCTGTAATTTTCAACAAAGGTATACCTCAACTATGAGAGAAAAAAAAAATCCAGAAAATCACAATGTAGGATTTTTAAAGAATTAATTGGAAAATTCCTCGGTAAAATAAGTATTTGGTCACCTACACACAGCAAGATTTCTGGGCTCTCACAGACCTTTAACTCTTCTTGTAAGAGCCCCAATCTCCTCTTCCTCCACTCGTTACTGTATATGGCATCTGTTGTTGAATCGTTATCAGTTAAATACTACCTTTCCCCACCTCAAACAGGCACCGCCAAACTCCACCATGGCCCAAGACCAAAGAGCTGTCAAAGAACACCAGAAACAAAATTGTAGACCTCCACCAGGCTGGGAAGACTGAATCTGCAATAGGTAAGCAGCTTGGTGTGAAGAATCAACTGTGGGAGCAATTATTAGAAAATGGAAGACATACATGACCACTGATAATCTCCCTCGATCTGGTGCTCCACGCAAGATCTCACCCCGTGGGGTCAAAATGATCACAAGGACTGTGAGCAAAAATCCCAGAACCACACGGGGGGACCTAGGGAATGACCTGCAGAGAGCTGGGACCAATGTAACAAAGGCTACCATCAGTAACACTGTGCTGCCAGGGACTCAAATCCTGCAGTTCCAGACGTGTCCCCCTGCTTAAGCCATTACATGTCCAGGCCCGTCTGAAGTTTTGCTAGAGAGCATTTGGATGATCCAGATGAGGATTGGGAGAATGTCATATGGTCTGATGAAACCAAAATAGAACTTTTTGGAAAAACTCAACTTGTCATGTTTGGAGGAAAAAGAATGCTGAGTTGCATCCAAAGAAAAACCATACCTACTGTGAAGCATGGGGGAGGAAACATCATGCTTTGGGGCTGATTTCTGCAAAGGGACCAGGACGACTGAAAGAATGAATGGGGCCATGTATCGTGAGATTTTTGAGTGAAAACCTTCTTCCATCAGCAAGGGCATTGAAGATGAAATGTGTCTGGGTCTTTCAGCATGACAATGTTCCCAAACACACCGCCCGGGCAACGATGGAGTGGCTTCGTAAGAAGCATTTCAGTGTCCTGGAGTGGCCTAGCCAGTCTCCTGATCTCAACCCCATAGAAAATCTTTGAAGGGAGTGTGAAACTCCGTGTTGCCCAGCGACAGCCCCAAAACATTACTGCTCTAGAGGAGATCTGCATGGAGGAATGGGCCAAAATACCAGCAACAGTGTGTGAAAACCTTGTGAAGATTTACAGAAAACGTTTGACCTCTGTCATTGCCAACAAAGGGTATATAACAAAGTATTGAGATGAAATTTTGTTATTGACCAAATACTTATTTTCCACCATAATTTGCAAATAAATTATTTAAAAATCATACAATGTGATTTTTTGGATTTTTTTTTTTTCTCATTTTGTTTCTCATAGTTTAGGTATACCTATGATTAAAATTACAGGCCTCTCTCATCTTTTTAAGTGGGAGAACTTGCACAATTGGTGACTGACTAAATACTTTTTTTCCCCACTGTATTTACTACTACTATATTTGTGTGTGTGCATATTTATTCATGTGCTTATTTTGCACAATCTCTTGCAATCTATTACACATTAAACATTTAAGGCAGATATTTTTTGTTCTTCTCATGCAACTTATTGCACATTGTTCAGCATAAACGTACATGCTTCTACAATGCATTGATTTTCCCCCAGGGAAGATCGATCTTATCTTATCCAAATGCACAAGACATGCACAAGGATAATTAAATGTTCGTAATCTAATTGCATTTTTATAGGCTGCGGTAGCATAGATCTCTAGTCTCACTAAAAAAAATTTATTAATCTTCTAAAAATGAATGCACACTCCTCTCATGAATTGAACACCACAGGTTCATCTTCACATCAAAGTAATGCAACATGGATATTAATCGAATGTGTCACCCAAAAATAAGTTACAATTGTTATTATCTACTCACCCTTGTGTCAGCAAGTAAGTAAACACCATAAAAGCAGTACAAAAAAAGCCATGTAAAGATATGTTTCCACAGAAAAAGCAACAATTGTATAAAGTCTAGAACAGAATATTTTGCAAAGAGATGATTGTATGTTTCTAATATAATAGAGCAGTTTACAGATTTTATAAAACTGAATTATCTTTGCATAGATGTTCAAGATATTAATGATGTCAAGAATTTACTGAACAAGAATAATTGTTCCTGAATGATCAGTCTGCATTCATACTCAACAATTTGGCCTGCTACATGTACCATACATTTGGTAATGTAGTCTGCTACAAACAAACCATGTTAATAAAAATATATTTTTAAGAGTCATAATTTAATCTTTGATGTTTTAACCCAACTTAAATTTTGAATTTTTTAGGGATTTGTGGAAAACCGAACCTCAAGCCATATTATTACAGTGGAAATGATCAGATTTACGCATATAAACAGTAAAAATTTATTTTCAAATTTGTAAATAAAACAAAGATTATTGGAGTATGTTTTACAAGAAAATACCATTTCAGTCTTTCTAAAATTTTACATGTAATTCAATGTGTTACTTGTCATCAGTGTTGGTGGTAATGCATTACAAGTAACGCGAGTTACGTAATCAGATTACTTTTTTCAAGTAACCAGTAAAGTAACGCATTACTTTTTAATTTAGATTACTTTTTAATAAGAAAATATCTGAGTAACTTTTTTCAAATAAGTAACGCCAGTTACTTGGTTTTCCCATTTATTGACGGACAGCCCTACAGAAAACGGGAGTAAGTGCAGAGGCGTTACGTGCGCTGTGTAAACATGATAGTTACTACAGTTTTACACTGAATGTGAACATACATTTACTCAAAACCGAACTTTTTATATTAAAAACAAACAAGCGTAGGGCTGTGTGATATTGAAGAAAAATGCTATATGCGATAACTCATTAAATAATGCGATATTCAATATGCGATACGATACTGCTTACAAGTGCCACATCCTCAGATTAAACCGTTTTACTCAGCTGTGCGGAGTCAGTTCTGGACTCTATAACTATATTGTGTCATAACTATATTGTGTCAATATAGGGTTATTTGGATGCATTGCATGTATGCTACCAAGAGTTCCTGTAAACCCAACAAACAAATCCTTGTAGTGCGCCACACTACTCAGAATCAGAATCAGAATCAGATCAGAATCAGAAGAGCTTTATTACCAAATATGTTTACACACAAAAGGAATTTGACAAGGCAACAGGAGCTTTCAGTGCAGAAGAAAGTACACACATAGTGCAGACATACATGATAGTGTAGACATACATAGGAATAACACAGTAGGGATGTAATATAAAACTAATATAATAAAAAAATTAAAAAAAATGGAATAATGTACTATATACAGAAATAGAAGTATAGGAAAAAATTTAATTTAGATAAATGTACAGATATGTTTATTAGTGTGCAGATATGTAATTTACAAAGTGTGCAGTTTAATATAAATATACTATGTTAGTTGTGATGGACGATGTATAATAATGAAAGATTAATTGTTCAGACTGAATATAGCCTGTGGGAAAAAACTGTTCTTGTGCCTGGCTGTTCTGGTGGTCAGTGCTCTGTAGCGTCGACCAGAAGGCAACAGTTCGAAGATTGAATGGGCTGGATGTGAGGGGTCCAAGGTGATTTTTTTAGCCCTTTTCCTCACTCTGGAGATGTAAAGATCTTGGAGGCTGGGCAGAGGGGCACCAATAATCCTCTCAGCAGTCCTGACTGTCCAATGTAGTCTCTTGATGTCTGATTTTGTAGCTGAACCAAACAAGACAGTTATTGAAGTGCACAGAACAAACTCAATAACGGCCGAGTAGAACTGTTTCAGCAGCTCCTGTGGCAGGTTGAATTTCCTCAGCTGGCGAAGGAAGTACAACCTCTGCTGGGCCTTTTTTGCAATGGAGTCTATGTGAGTGTCCCACTTCAGGTCCTGAGAGATAGTGGTGCCCAGGAACCTGAATGACTCCACTGCAGCCACAGTGCTGTCCATAATGGTGAGTGAAGGGAGAGCAGGGGGGTTCCTCCTGAAATCCACAGTCATCTCCACAGTTTTGAGCATGTTAAGCTCCAGGTTGTTAAGACTGCACCAGACAGCCAGCTCTTTAACCTCCTGTCTGTAAGCAGACTCGTCACCGTCCTGAATGAGGCCGATGACTGTAGTGTCGTCTGCGAACTTCAGGAGCTTGAAAGAGGGGTCTTTAGAGGTGCAATCATTCGTGTAGAGAGAGAAGAGCAGTGGGGAGCGTACACATCCCTGGGGGGCGCCAGTGCTGATGGTGATAGTCCTGGATGTGAGTTTGCCCAGCCTCACTAGCTGCTGCCTGTCTGTCAGGAAGCTGGTGATCCACTGACAGATGGAGGTGGGCACGGAGAGCTCGGTGAGTTTGTCTGAGAGAAGGTCAGCCATGATGGTATTGAAGGCCGAACTGAAGTCCACAAATAGGATCCTTGCGTAATTCCCAGGTCTGTCGAGGTGTTGCAGGATGTAATGCAGTCCCATGTTGACTGCATCATCCACAGACCTGTTTGCTCTGTAGGCAAACTGAAGAGGATCCAGCAAGGGTCTAGTGAGGTCCTTCAGGTAGGCCAGGACCAGTCACTCAAATTACTTCATGACCACAGACATTAAAGCAACAGGTCTGTAATCATTAAGTCCAGTGATTTTGGGCTTTTTGGGGACCGGAATGATGGTGGAGCGTTTGAAGCAGGCAGGGATTTTGCACAGCTCCAGTGATCTGTTGAAGTTCTGTGTGAAGATGGGGGCCAGTTGGTCAGCGCAGACTTTTAAACAGGCAGGTGAAACACCATCTGGGCCAGAAGCTTTTCTAGATTTCTGCTTCCTGAAGACCCGGTTCACATCCTCTACATCCTTAAGTGGTGAATAAAGCTCATTCTGATTCTGATAAGAAAGCACCCCTACAACAACTTCTGAAAGTTAGTGAACGGTAGTGTTTTACTCGAGCACTACATAAAAATGTCATTTTAACATTAGTGCAATAATTTTAACTTGAGTTTAGGAACTGAATAATTAAAAGGAAAAATAAAACACTGCTTAGTATTTACTCTTTGAATTCAATATGCTCTGATTATTATTTAAGCTACCAAAGTTATTTAGGTAAGAGCAGTGAGTGATTTTCTCTTTGTCTTTTGTTCATGGCCCCAAATATTGCAAACTGTAGCGATATGCATATTGCGATATGTACATTTGCGATATTTCGATCATTTCGATATATTGCACAGCCCTTACAAGCAAGCAAGCCCAGCTCAGATTTAAACAGTGATGCAAAAGCAATGCATTAGTAATGTAATGCATTACTTTCTATAAAAAATAACTAAGTAAAATAATTAGTTACTTTTTTATGGAGTAATGCAATATTGTAATGCATTACTTTTAAAAGTAGCGCTCCCGTCTGTGCCGATAGCCTCATGGGCAGCACGCTGACATATAGATCCATTGTGCTTTGGGCGACCGAACTTCACCCCTCTCTCCCACCTTGTTTCCTGTCATTATATATACTGTCCTATCCTAATAAAAAGCCAGAAATGTAAAAAATACATCTTTAAAAAATAATAATATAAAAAGTAATTTTCTCCAACACTGCTTGCCATTTCTTTGTAATTATTTGTAAAATTTACTAGCAATTTCTAAGTGAAAATTGTTCCATCATCAATTGTTTTTCAGTGAGGTTAAGTAAATAATTTGGGTTGTGCTGCAGTAAAATTAGTTGACTGTTAAATTGCAAAGTGGAAAATAAATGGGGTGGGGGGGCGGGGCGTGTGGATTTGTGGATACAATTTAAGTAAATGTATTACGTTGATCCAACTGTTCACATTTTTACAGTGCAGGTTTGGAATGACAGGAGTAAATAATGACAATTACATTTTTGGAATACAAAATTATTCTGTTTATTAAACATTTGTGTCCTAATGTTGTGGTTGCCACCATATCATAAAAAGCAATAAGCCAGCTTTACAAAAACATACAAATATAAGGGTGGGCCAGATTTGTGAAACCCCATGTGAGACGGTTACCAAAATGAAAGATGACTATCATGATACAGGCGCAACATTCCTCCACTAACGCTGGTGCCCTGGCTGAGAGCAAAGCAACAATGTGGGGCTTGTTGCTCCAGCCCTTCTGCCCCAAGTAACACCCTGACTGGGCTTCCAAATCTGACCCCACCACCCAGAGCAGACCACCCCATCAGAAGAGTCCCATGTAACACGTCTTTGAGCAGTGCACACATTGAACTTTTCCCTGAAATATAGCATGCAATTCAACAGGGCTTACTGTGTTTGCATGTACAAGAATATTCCATTATTAATCAGAATTTGGCCTCTTTTGATTATGTAAACACATGAACCAATAGCTTTTGAGCATGCAAACATACTTTGCATGTAAATATGGTCAGTATTTGTCAACAAGTAGCCAGCATACATGATAGTCACCATTGTCAGAAATTAATTTATTAAAGACAAATATTTATATTTATTCATAAAAATGTATAATGTCATTAATTAAGTCAAATAATTAATCTAAGTTAAGGATTAATTCAAACAATTGGGCGCTATATTATTAAATTATTATATTTTTTTTTTTTTTTTTTTGTGCCCTCACTGTTAAAATATCTGGGGTATTTTTATACTTTTGTTGGCTTATTCCCCCAAGTCCTGATTAATGTCTGACCCTGAATAAATCTGATAAATGAATAAATAAAATAAAATAAAATAAAAAGAATTTCGTCCGTTTTGATTATGTAAGCATCACACGAACCAACAGCTTTTAAGCACATTAAACATACTTTACAGAATAATATGAACCATGAATATGATGCACATATGAATGCATTCAGTATGTGAAATAATAAAATAAAATAATAATCAAATTTAACAAAAGACCTAATCTATAAATAGGCAAGAACGCACACATTTCCAATCTGGATTCCATCCGAAATTAAACTGTGCAATGATGCAACTCATTCATTGATCCAAATGTGAACAGAACAGTATTGTCTACGCTTAGTCTTGGGTTTGCCCTGATTTCTCACTGTCTGGTCGTGTAGGAGACTGTGTTTATTTTCCCTATGAGGTCTGCACAGAAGATTCTGGGTTTGTTTTTCATACATAACTGTATAGGCGGGGTTGTTGATACAATCTAACATCTGTCAACACATTAAACACACTACCAACCAAAGGTTTAGACACACGACTGTCATATTTTGACCTTTAAAGATGTATGCTTAAATGCTTTAAATGAGTTTTGTACATAAATAGCCTATAAATTGCGCCTTTCCAAAATGTAAGATGGATAAGTTGATTCAGATATTGAATAAAAAGCAGTCAACAAGTAGCCAGCATACATGGTGGTCACCAGTGTCAGAAATGTATTTATTAAGGACCAGTTTTTATATTTAAAGTGTATAATGTCATCAATTTAAATCAAATAAAGAAATTAAATCAAGTTAATTAAACGTTAAATAATATTGGGTTATGTTCATAAAACAAATAAGCATCTGGGGCATTTTTTTCTCACTTTTGGTGGCATTTCCCCCCAAAAGTACTGCTAATGCCGACTCTACAAGTATTCAGACCGTTTTGATTTGTTTGGTCACCAGTGTTGGGGTAACGCATTACAAGTAACGCGAGTTACGTAATCAGATTACTTTTTTCAAGTAACTAGTAAAGTAGCGCATTACTTTTTAATTTACAAGAGAATATCGGAGTTAATTTTTCAAATAAGTAACACAAGTAACTTTTTTTTTTCCAATTTATTGATTGACAGCTCTCCTGTCCCCATGTTGAGAGAAATCAGAAGATGTTATTGTAGTTCTAAAATAAATATGAAATGCATGAATTCATCTCACTCACAAAAAAAACACACAGATTCAGTATTCCTCAAAATGAATAAAAATAATGCAACTAGGATTTGGTATATGACGCAAAATGCCAATCAATAAAGCTAAAGCAACACAAAGACCGTTATGTATTTTAGATCAGTCTATTTGCTTCTGACTTTTGATGATTCAGTTCAACCGTACTAATAAGCACAAATTACTCTAGACAAACATTTGTGTGTCTTTTTTTATTTATTGCTGAAGTGTGTTGAAATGTCTTCTTCTGCATTCTACTGTACGGACGTAAATGTACTTTCCCTTCAGCCTGAGGCTTATTCATTTCACTTTTGGTGTGAAAAGGTTTTTATATATTTGCCAAAAATAGAACTTTTTTATTTTAAAAACAAGCAAGCAAGCCCTGTGCAGATTTGAAAAGTAACGCAAAAGTAAAGTACCGCATTACTTTTCATAAAAAGTAACTAAGTAACGTAATGCGTTACTTTTTTATGGAGTAACGCAATATTGTAATGCATTACTTTTAAAAGTAACTTTCCCCAACACTGTTTGGTCACTCCATAAAAAGTAGGTGTGTCAACTTTTGACTGGTTGATTTATTTACCGACAAAAATAAATCAATCAATCAAATAAAAAGTAAAAATATATAACATCTGCACCAATTATTCATCTTTCTGAGAGAGGAAAAAGTTAAACCAACGTCAAAATACTGTTACAGCTTCACTGTCAAGTTCACAGCAACTTCAAGAACTAGACATTCCTGCATCAACCCATGTGCGCCCTACCTTAGATAAGAGCCTCTTTTCCTCTTTCTTTTTCTCCACATGCTGATCCAAAGGCATCTGCAGAAAATCGTCTTCACAGCAGATGAAGCTCACGGTGCATCCCATCCAGACAGGTTCAGGTGAGCGTCCTTACGACCCATTCAACGCGTGCGTTCTCGTGATTATTCCTCCTGAAGGTCAGCGCGGCAGGTATGCGCTCTGATCAAACACTCGCGCATAAGAGATCCAACAGGCGTTATTCCATCAGCGTCGGCGTCTTCGCGCGCGATGTTCGCTTTGACCACAAAACTCCCATTCAGAATGACGCACCGAGGCAGTAGGAAGGACTGGAGAGTGAGGGGAGGGAAAGTTTGTAAACTGGGATGTGTAACTCCACAGTCGCTCTCTCATGCCGCGCGCTATGAGCGCACACACCTCAGGAAACGCAATATAAGCACAGGCCGCTACTCTTGTAATGTGCGGAGCGTTTCATTGCGCAAACAACTGCACAGGTACAAGAGGGGTTTTCAAGTCATGTGGGTTTTACACTATCTGTATATATACCTATGTAACTATAGATTCAAGCGACTTTAAGCATTGGTGACATTTTAAATGACAGACCTAGCTTACGCATTTACGCAAATAAAAAAAAGTTTAATTATAACAATAAGAAGGAAAAGGCAAAAAAAAACCTACAAAGATTTGTTTTATTCAAATATTAATTTAAAAGTAAAATTAAACGTTAAAGGGGTCATATGATGCTTTTTTAAAGATCATTATTTGGTGTATTTGGTGTAACAGAATGTGTTGACATGCTTTAATGTTCAAAAAACACATTCTTTTTCAAATACTGTACATTATTGTAGGTCCTCTATGCCCCGACTAGATCAAACCCAAGCCCTCTCTTCCGACAAGCGCAGTCTGCTCTGATTGGCCAGCTGACCCAGTGCATTGTGATTGGCCGCCGAACACCGCATCTTTCAAAATAAATGTAAAGACAGATCCCGAAAGGGGAACAGAGTCGCGTGACAGACACAGTGATGAAGCTGGTATGTGTTTGCAGTACACAAGCCGAGGTTAAGACAGCTGACTCCACTGTGAGTGACCCTCTCCTTCTCACGATGCGCAAAACTACGCATTTGAACAGTCAATAGCAAATAATTAAACTAATAACAAAACAGTAGCTGATTCAAAAGCACCAAATTGTCATAGCAAAGTCAGAATAACCTCCTCTCCTAGCTTCACGAAACGGTCGTCCATAAAATGCATGCTGTTCTGTTGTAAGTGATCTTAAAGATTCTTAAATGAATCTACTTCGGAAGGCCAAATAAAGTGCTTTTACTTTCACCTAGAAACACACAGCGTCTCCCTGACATGCTGCTTCAAAACTAACTGCGGTTACTGAAACCACGCATTCTTTCTTTGCATGCACATTTAGGCGGCATTAGGCAAATATTTCCATATAGTGATGTAGATATGTGGGGGTGTTAGAACGAGCCGTTTTAGGGGGGCGTGGCGAGTCTTAACTTTGATAAAGAATATCTCTTTGGTTTTGAGACTGTAGTCTTTGCAACTTCAGGGATCTTAAGCTATGCACAATCAGCTTGGAAACACTCAAAAGAAAGGGAAACTTGAAATCGCATCATATGACACCTTTAATTTCCATCTTTATATATATATATACTGTATATATACTCTAAAAAATGATGGGTTGTTTCAACCCAACTTTGGGTCAAATATGGACTAACCCAAGCGTTGGGTTAAATTTTTGCATTAAATTTTTAACCCAAAAGTTGGGATAGTCCATATTTGACCCAAAGTTGGGTTAAAACAACCCAGCATTTTTTAGAGTGTAGTCTGTATCAAGGCCACATGACAGCTTGTTTTTTATAGACTTTCCTTTTCTAGTTGTCAATAGAGTTGTAAGCGGTGAGATCAAAGCAATATAATCAACACACGTTGATCATCAACACATCAGTACACGTAGTTACTGATCCGTCACTGATCCCGCCATTGTTTTCATGTACTACCCTAAAATTAAAGGTTCAGAGGCTAGAATTTCTTGGCTGGGAATTTTCAGTGTGCATTCCATCTTAATGTGCCATTTGTGATGGGGTTATGCATGTCCTCCACACCCTGAGATGCCAGCCAGAATACCTCGAACAAATGGTCGACAGCTATTTATAAAAGATAGGATTTTTGGTTTAATTTTCTGTTAGGAATGGCATAAAAATGTCAGTTCAAGGCACTACAGTAAGCGTACAATAATGATTTATAGTCAGAGATGTCAGGTTTGATTTGGCGAAAAAAATTCATCTTTTGCATAATTATACATAAATAAAATAATGGGTCTCATTCACTAATTGGGTGGTTTTATACAGACCCAAATTACAGAGCTGTACCTAGTCAGCACATACACTGTATATGATGGAATATATTTAAGATGAAATATCTATGTATAAAATTTAATCTCAACACAATTCTAACTAATTTTTGCGTACATGTAGTTTCAGTTGTTCCTAAATTTTTTGATAAATGTAGAATACATTTTAGTGTGAAAGATACTGGTGACTCGATTTGTTTGTGAAAACATTCGGACGCAGTTTTCACAAGGAAATTTGTGCGTACAGTACACACGATCAGTGTTGGGGAAAGTTACTTTTAAAAGTAATGCATTACAATATTGCATTACTCCCTAAGAAAGTAACTAATTACGTTACTTAGTTACTTTTTATGGAAAGTAATGTGTTACATTTTAAATATGAGCAGGGCTTGATTGTTTTTAATATAAGAAGTTATTTCACATTATTTTTTACAATGCGCAGATGAATCATTCACAGTAAGACAGCAATGTGCATTCAGAAAGTAAATAAAGAGTTTTGATTTACCATTAAGTGTTAGCAGTGTCTGAATTTAATTAAAACTAGAGAGTCTGTTTAGTATTTGAGAAGACATGAATATATTGAGCGAATGTGAATATTACATCATAACCAATATTTGGCTAGAACGTTCAATGCACGCAATGGATTTAGAATGGAGAGCGCAGCCTTGTCCGATTTAATGAAAGACTTTTCTGTTGTTTATAGGAGAGCAGACAGCTCGGTCTCTGCTTAAGTGGTCAAAAAGAGATAAACAGTGTCATGATTAAAAATGTGTGCTCCTGATTCGCCTTTACCAGCAGAAAAAGCACTTTTTTAATTGCGCTTAATGGACGATTTAAATCCCTGAATCAATACATCACTGATTCAGCAAGCAAATTGGACCATGTAAAAGCTTTTGGCCATAAAATGCATGTGAGTGGATACTCGATTTATTCCTAGCAGCTTTAGTGATTGAGTTTGTGCTGTTGTATAAGACTTCACTTGCTCAGGCTGAATGGTTGAATTGCATGGACTGATAAGGAATAGTTTAAATAATGACTTCCTTCCTCAAGAATTTGCATGTATTCTGTCCAGCAGCTCTTTTTTTTATTTTTTTTATCTGAAGTGGGTGTTTTCTTTTTAAACTGTGGGAACAAAATGGTTATATTGTGTCCGAGTTGTTGAAATTATTTCTTTTAACTCTTGATTTTGAAAGCATGAAATAATACAAAACAGGTTCTTGTTCGTTGAGTTAAACGTATTAAAGATTCCGTTAGTGAGTGAGTCATTAGACTGATTCACACTGTAAACACTTTGAGATCAATTCCTGTGTTTCGTTAAAACGAGTCATCAAAAAGAATCATAAGAGCAATTTGTTTGTGAATTGGACTGCACTGTTTGCTCTGTACGTTATTGAAATGAACATCATAAGAATTATTTGATAAACCATACTTTATCATTACTAATTATGAAAGAATTGTATTTATTTTTTTCTTGGTTTAACCCTTGTGCTGTGCTGAATACATCCTTTACATAATCTGGTGCTTCCTGTCAAATATGAGCAGCAAAACTGCTTGTAAAACTTTCATTATGCAATATTATCAACAAATCTTGGATTCAGTCTTTTTGGTCTTGTTGATCTGAGATTATGCACCTCAGTTTTTGAGTGAACGCTGCCAAGATTATCCACAAATAATGCTTTTTTCACTCAAAAACGTTTTTTCAGTTCCAAAAAAGAAATACAAAACCTGTGCTAATTGAAAGAAAACAAGTCAATAAAAAGAATCTTATGTGTGACCCTGGACCACATAACCAGTCATAAGGGTCAATTTTTGAAATTGAGATTTATACATCATCTGAAAGCTGAATAAATAAGCCTTCCATTGATGTATGGTTTGAAAATCTGGAATCTGAGGGTGCAAAAAAATCTAAATACTGAGCAAATCGCCTTTAAAGTTGTCCAAATGAAGTTCTTAGCAATGCATATTACTAATAAAAAAATTAAGTTTTGATATATTTACGGTAGGAAATTTACTAAATATCTTCATGGAACATGATCTTTACTTAATATCCTAATGATTTTTGGCATAAAAGAAAAATCGATAATTTTGACCCGTTTGGCTATAGGTTTGTTTGTTTGGTCTTCTTTTCATTCTTGATTCCTAAACCTATATGAATGGTTTTGATAAACGAGACACAATCAAAGCTGTCTTTAATCTTAATTTTAACGGCATGAAATAACACAAAACTCATTCTTGTTTCATTTTGAGTTCATCATATTAAAGATTCAGTTAGTGAGTGAGTCAATACACAGATTCACACTGTAAACACTGAGTTTGAGACTGATTCCAATGGTTCATTGAAATGATACATCAAAAAGATCACAAAAAGATTACACTTTATTTTAAAGGCATGAAATAACAGAAAACTGGTTCTAGGCTCATTTTAAGGATTCAGTTTAAGTGAGTCATTAGACTGATTCACAGTGAGTTTGAGATTGATTCCGGTGTTTCATTAAAATGATTCGTCAAACAGAATCAGTTCAAAAGAATCATTTGTTTGTGAATCAGACTACACTGTTTGCTCTGCATGTTAATGAAAATCAACATCATTTTGTGAATAAAATGTGTTATGTGACATTTCTCATATTTGTGTAGATCTAAGTGTCGCAGACGAATTGAAAGACTTTGTAGTATGGGCAACCCCCCCCCCCCCCCCCAGTCGGGTAATAATTGGGAGCGTACTGATGGGTTTAGTCTGTGTAGATTGAAATGTCCCACCACAGTGCTAGGTGATAACCGCCTGTGTAGAGGGTGTTATCTTTGGAGCAAAGCCCAAACGTTATGAGTCTGTTTAGTGCTATGTCCTCTCAAGACTAAAGTTTACCCATCCATCTGAAGCAAACCAGCCACACAAAAACATCACAAACAAGTCTTACACACGTAATATTTCCTGCTTCGAGATTAATTTCACCTTGGTAACTATAAGCAAAAATCCCCCCCACCCACAATAGGCATTTTGGGCTGTCTTTTTTAGTTGGCAGCTCGGGCTGATTATACTAGGGCTTTGTTTTGGCTTGTTTGGCAACTTCTTAGAAATGCACATATTAGGTTTAGTCCCGTGTCCCTGTGTGGGGTTCAACACTACACCCCGCACACGGATAACTACATTAGTGCCACAGTAGCCAAGGTCAAGGATCAAAGCACCTCTTTCAAACCATTACGGAGTCCAATTTGTCTCTGTCCTTTTTCCATTGACCATTGATTCCATTAGTGTTGAGCTCAGACGGTCAGCTGAGGCTTCCTAACTCAGAGGAATGACATTGCCATAATTGAGAGAAATAAAAACGGGCCGACAGAAAATTCCTAGACAATCTTCTGTTTCAGAGTGTTTTTTTATCATTGTCATTGTTGCACCAACCATACTTTATCATTACGAATTATGAAAGAATTAGATTTTTTTTCTTGGTTTAAGTGCCCACCCAGCGTATGTGGTGCTGTGTGATGAATTAATGGGATACTTTCTGTGTTGTGACCCACGTCACACCGACTGGCGTCTGGTGTGTCTATCGTTGACCAGACCCCTGCCCGACTTTTGTTAATCTTTCATGCACGGTGCTAGCCCCAACACCACATCACTAATCTAGGATGCAGTCTTTACCTCGTGACTCTTGTTGAGACCGCGCTGTGATCGACCGAGATGTACAAAGGTCTATGCTACTCCTGTGTAGCCACTCCGCCGGACATGTTCCACCGACCTGAGATGGAACCCCACGTGGACCCCCACGACAAGCAATGCTTTTCACTCCAAAAACTTGGTGCGTGAGCTCAGATCATGAGGCCTATTATGACCAATTTAGTGCAAAAAAGGATAACAAACCTTGCTAATGAAGAAAACAAGCAAGTTTAAAAGAATCTATATTGGACCCTGGACATAACCAGTCATACGGTAGGGGGATGGGGTCGTATCCGATCCAAAGTATCGATATATCGTACTGACGCGAGTATCGAAAGTATCGATACTCAAACAAAAAATAATGCGTACAATATGCATTGAAGTTGGTTACGATATACCGTGTGTTTGCGAAGTAATGTGTATGTATATGTAACTTTGTCCTGTTCATCTGAACACACAGGGATGCATTTTCCCAAAAGTGATCGATAAGGAAAGCTATAAAGCTTTGGGGGAACGGCAGCCCGAACAAGGCTTATCAGAGGACCGAAGGGAGTTATTTCACAATAAATTGAAGTTGTAGCCTACATAGTTTGTGCAATTACGGTTATTTAAATTTAACGTTGAAAGATAATATAGATCATGCTCTATTCTGTAATGTTAACATAAATCATACACTGTCAGAATAAAAAAAAGTTGCATTTTATGCATGCAACAGCCACTGGCAGTCCCTTATGAAAATGAACCATGGTTTTACTAAAGTGCCAGGTTAGTTCAACTGTAGTATTTGTAGATTTGAATCATGTGTAAACAAAAAACGTATTTGAACCATGTGTAAACAAAATTATAACCTAATAAGTTACAATTAAGGCTTATTGGATGTTAAAATGTGTTTTAAACATAAAGTTAAGTGCTTATCATTAACCATTTTACTCTTAGTAATTCAATAATTTAATAAATTTCATAATTTAAAAGTTTAGTTCAGAAGTATCGAAATCGACGATACTACCTTGAAAAATATCGGTATCGTATCGCCGAAAACAAAATAAGGTGGGTATCGCCATCCCATAAGGGTCAATTTGTTTGAAATTGAGATTTGTATGTCATCTGAAAGCTGAACAAATAAGCTTTCAAGGGAGTATGGGGTTTGGAAAGATCTGGAATCTGAGGGTGCAAAAAAAGTCTAAATATTGAGAAAATCACCTTAAAGTTGTCCAAATGAAGGGTACTTAGCAATGCAGATTACTAATCAAAAAATTAATTGTTGCTATTATGTTACGTGTTAGGAAAGTTTAAAAAAGACTTCAGCATGGTACCATGGGATCTTTACGTAATATCCTAATGATGTGGTTGGAATAAAATGAAGAAAATTATTAGAAGGGGTCATTATTGAGGCTGCTAAAAGAGAACAGTATTTTGTGTATGTTGGATGTAATGAAAGTGTTTATGCGGTTAAAGGGTTCAAAAAAAACTATTATTTTCCAAATACTGTAGCCATTATTGTTTCTTCCTTCTATTGCCCCGCCTTTCTGAAACACGTTGCCGTTGTGGAGTTGTGCTCGGAATGCCTCAAGCGGAGGGACAGAAATGATACGCCCGAGTCACCATACGTTTGATGGCCCGTTTGGTGTGGTGCCGCCGGGGCTGCGATGATTCAAAAAACATGAAGGAAACCCAGTATAAGACGAGGTCATTCGGTTGCATCCAAGTGGGGACATAATATGGATTATATAAGACTCATACTGCTTTGTTACGCGTGCATCGCACGCGGGGTTAAATAAAAACCATGTCTGCATTTGTGATCGGAGAAGGAGAAACGAAAAACAACAAGCGCTACTCTACACTGCCCAAAAACTTGCTTTAAATATATAAAATATAAAAAACTCTTTAAATATAAAAAAACTCACTTACAGTCCGTGAGTCAGAACAACCGGCATTGTAGTCTACTCTACCAGGATCAGGAAACAGTCCTTGTCCTCCGTAAAATGTGCTGCACACATTGAATATTTGGGTTGAAGTGTTCTGTAAATACAACTTAACCACTGATTACTAGACGTGTCCTCTTTTGGAAGGCCAAACAAAAGTTTCGCTTTCACAACGAAACACAGCGTCACAGTGAGCGGCGGCGGCCTAGAGTGAGCAGAGGCCCTGGGCTAGAGTGAGGAACTGCCAGAGGGCTAGAGTGAGCAGAGGGCCGGGGGCTTAGAAGTGAGGAACGGACAGAGGGCTACTGTGAGCAGAGGCCGGGCTAGAGTGGGAACGGTGGGAGGGTTTAGACGTGCAGCGATGGGGGCGGGCTTGAGAACGGCTGCGGCCGGCTATTCGACCATGGTGAAGCTGAATTAGGCGAATGACAGACGCAAAAAAGTTGTAGTATTTCCTCAGCAACCAGCACGGATGAGCTCCAGGCATGACGAAGTAGATATAATCCTCTTTTGGAAGACCAAACAAAGAAGTTTCACTTTCACAAACGAAGCACACAGCATCTTTACGACATGGCGGCGGCAACAACAAAACTACAGCGAGAATAAAAGTTACGCCTTCTTTCTTTGAGTGAACATTTGGGCAGCGTTATGCAAAACTTCCCACATAGTGACGTAGACATGTAGGGGCGTGTTAAAACGAGCCGTTTTAGGTAGGCGTGGCGACTCTTAACTTTTATAAAGAATATATCTTTGGATTTGAGGCTTTAGTTTTGCAACTTTACAGATGCTTCTTTGCAACTTCAGGGATCTTGTAACACTCCAAAGAGAAAGTTCCCTTTAACAATCTTTTGAGGGGGAAGTTGTTATACCCTGTGTGAGCAAAGTCAGTAAGTTTTAGTCCAATGCAATAACATTTACTAGCATTTTCAGGAAAAAAGATAATCCAAGTCAAAGTGACCAGAACACAACTTGAGTTAAACCTCACTAAATTTTATTTGACTTTTGATCAAAACAAGAAAAAACTATTCGCCAATGGGGTAAGAAAACTAATCGTTAATTATGGGGTAAACCTTTCCTTTAATCATTTACTGTGGAGTTTGATTTCGAGGATCGGTTCACACATCACCAAGCTTTTCAAACTCAGCACTTCTGCATGGGATCTTAAAGATAAGCCATGAGCCATCCATATTCATATAACCCACTTTTCAATGTGAGAAGTCATGGAAACCAAGAGTGCGCAAACAGTAAAGCTATAAAATGATTTGTGTATTGGCTTGATTCTGGATCAGTAGAAGCTCCTGACACCAAGACAAATACCTTGTGTGTATAAACACACGTGGCAATAAAGCTCTTTCTGATTCTGATATTAATATGACCATAATCAGCAGCAATTAAACTAATTTAACTATGTAGATAATATAACACTAAACGCAATACATAAAAACTGGTATAAGAAATCATCAGAATACTTCATCTTATTTACTATTTAAGTAGAATTTGCTGCAGATGTTTCCACGGCGTTCTTTGTCAGTGAATTTCTTTTATCTACTACAGCCTTCTTTTATTGACTATTTGACCTCTGCTGTAAACATTTTTTTTAAATGTATATTTACACTATAAATAAAAATATAAAATTATAGTTTTTATTAGTATGCAATTATTACCGTTATTGACTTGTAAAAAAACACAATAACTTTGCAGGGTTTTGTCTTATCTTCATAGATATGGGTAACTATAGGTAACGACAGTATTTGTTTTCCCCACTAACCCCGCCCCCATGTTTGATATGTTCTGACTGTATTATATCGTGTTTATAGGGCCAGTTGCGGTGTTGCATGTGTGTGGTGTGTGTAAGAGAGAAAGAAACCTACCCGTTTAGGCTGTTTTCAAAGCACTAAAGGTTGCTGTAGAGAAACTCCTACATTCCACAGCTTTAAAAAAATAACTTTGGTTCTGGACCCTAAAACGGACTGCAGTGGAGATAGGCTGCTTTCAGTGCTAGTTGTTCTGTGTCATCTTATGGTAAGAACAGAGGAGAGGAACAGTCTGCAATTGGAACATTTAAGTCAATCAATAATTAGGTGGTGTGTAGTACCACATAAATTGTTACAAGTTAGCCGGTGTTCAGGCTTTCACTCTTTTGCACCTTCCAGAACCTTTTATGTTCAAGATAAAAGGCGTTGGGTGGCCAAAGCAGACTATTGCACACTGAGAAAGAATAGTAGAAAGGGATATGATATACAAGGTACCACGGAGGATCAGTCAGTAACGAGATATTAATTTGCTGTAAGCTATCTATTATATTCGAAAAGATACGGGTTATGTAATGTGTTCTCATGTTCTAGAGGGCCCTGGATTATATTATCCCGACGCTCGAGCAATACGTATGAGCTTTTGCGCCTTGCCTGGTTATTGTTGGCTCTTTGGAGCCAGTATGTTGGTGCTCCGGGCAATATTCAGTTTTTTTGCACCACGGGGCGAGGAGAAATGAAAGGCTCGGAAAATCTGACATGTTTTGGGAAGGTTAGGCTGGGAGGATTTATGTGTGTAATTGATCTTGGTGTAATTCTTTTCGAGAGATGGTAATCCACAACAGTGGAGATTAACAGGCCTCGTAATGTTTTGTTTTGTGTTGGGGTCTTGAGCAGACAGAGCTTGCATTTTTTCCTATCCCACTCTCCTCATTTTCTTTTCTCTGGAATCCTACATCACATTGAAATGGGGCTGTTATGCATTTGGGCCCCCCCCCCCCCCCCCCCCATCTGTCCTGGGATGGACCTGGGCTTCTTTCCTCTCAAAGTGTTCCAGCACATTGACATAATGTCCCATCATGCCCTGCTCCAATACTCTTCACTCTTCCCCTTCATTTGGAATCGGGATAATCCGATAATGTGCCCTGGGAGAACAATAGGGCTTGAAAGCAGTCTATCCCTTGGGCAGACCGGCTACAAGAGAGGCATTGTACCTCTATGCCAAACTTAGGTAGCATGAAAACGATGTTGGTGTGACATTTTATGTTACGTCACTCTTATGGCATCCTGTCGGAGATGTTTTTTTGAACAATAAAATCTTGGTTTGTTGCGGACTTTTTAACCATGTCTTCAGATTAATGTGCTTGTAATAATAAAACAATACTGCACGACAGCCTAATATTGTAACAAGACTTATATATTATAGATGGCATCACATATTTTGAGTAATAAAGTATTCCTCTGCAAGTTTAAAAGAATAGTTCACCTAAAAAAAAAAAATTGAAAGTGAAAAAAATGTAAATAATCCATAATTTCTCCAGTGAAAAAATCGTCTCATTTGAATCAGGAGAGAAGATCAAGCATCATTTAGAAGTAAAAACAGTTCTAAACAAATATGTAGGTAATTCTTGATGTGAGAGGACAACAACGGATCGACTTTTCCACTGGAGGAAGCAACATTATGGATAATGGACTGGTATTTGGGCTAGAAGCGATGAACAAACTCTCAGCTTTTCACTTCACAAGACATTAATTGATGGGCTGGAGTCGTGTGGATTATTGTGATGTTTTTAATCGGCTCTTTGGACTCTCATTTGACGGCACCCCCTCACTTCCAGGGAGTCACTTATGAGCAAGGTGATTGGGTAATGCTACATTTCTCCAAATTTCTAGTTCCAAGGAGAGAAAGAAGAAGAAGACAAAGGCTCATCGACATCTTGGATGTCCTGAGGCTGAGTATGTTTTCAGCAAATTTTAGTTTTTGGGGGAACTATTCCTTTAAAGGGGTCATATAATGCTACATGCACTTTTACAAGTAGTTGAACTGAAATGTGTGTTGGCAGGGTGTGTACACAACCACCCTAAAATGATAAAAATCCACCCAGTGGTTTTTTGTTAATCTACTAAAACCTTTACCCCTTTCTCAAATCGAGCCGAACTCAGATGCCTGTCTGTGTGACGTCACACAGACAGGCCCCTCCCACGATAATTTGATTGACAGTATAGCGTTTCAGCACAGACTGGACTGGTGTATTACCATACCCGCCGCCCTGAGTGAGGCTTGTCATCAGTCCGTCATGGTATTCACCGCTGGAGCAGATGTAGACACAGAGAAGAACGAACCTGCTAAGCGATTGAGGTGTTCTATTGTTGGATCTAATAATGAGCATAGCAGTCATCAATTACTCCCGACATATGAGCCGCTGAACTCGCAGTGGATTAAATTTGTTTCTGAAGGGAATGCGCCCCATCTACATAAATGTGTCTATGTTCGCGCGAATCATTCGTGATCTAGCCTCATCTACAGAAGAAGTGAGTAGAAGGGTTTTTTATGAATCTGTGCAAATCGCCTTTCCTAATAATGTGATAATTAGCAAGTTTCACGATGAATGCAGCTAAAGTAAAAAGTCTCAGAGAGCGGCTCAGAAGAGAGGGACGGGGTCAGCAGAGCTCATACAAATCTGCATGCTCTGAAATGAGCTGTTTTTGACAGGGTAAAAAAAGGTGTTTTTTACACTACCAGTGAGAAATTTTAACCAAACTATGTTAAAGACTTTTCATCAAGACCCTAAAGAACCATATCAACTTGTGCAAAATGAGCATCCAATGACCCCTTTAAGTTGTATTTACAACAATGCTCCAGACTTGTAGCCAGTCTCCCAGTCCTTTTACACTTTGCCGCTTTGATTCTTGGCGCTGTAATCGGAGAGGGAACAGGGATAGGAAAATGGGAAATTGTTTCGAGATACCCAGTCGTCCTATGCCCACGTCAGTAACGGCTGGCCGGCCAACGCGACCACAAGAAGGACTCGTGGAAGAGAGAGTCCGGGGGGGGTCGGGCCAGTGCTGCTTAAGTGTTGGGTTTTCCGTCGGTCAACGTTAAATCCGCAGGTGCTGGAGAGGGGACGTTGTGACTGACCAACATTTCCAGGGAGCCACTTGATACAGGACGTGAATCAGATACATCCTGTAAACTGGATGACTGAATTACACCAACTCATTCCACAGCCGGCCTTGGTTCGCCATATTTATCCCCAATGGGTTGTCATGTAATATCAATAGCGACTTCTGTTCGGCCATCTGGTATTAGAAAATGACTTATTAAAAAAAGAACAAGTTACCATTATACAAACTAGTCAAATGTGCATATCAAATTATTTGATACAGAGGTTTATAGGGTTATGTACTGTCTAGGCCTCGAAGTTATCGACATGTTGAAAAAACTGCTGTGTCAAATTACTACAAGATTCTTACTGTTTATACTTTTTTACAAGGTAAATCAAGGCCCTTGTCGTCTAATTAAACATGCTGCGTAAGCTTCGTGGTTCACGTGTCTTTGTGCTGTGAAATCTTTACTGATTTCTATAAAGTAAATGTAAGAATACATTTTAAATTGCTAGTAATTTTTCAAGATAATCACATACTGGACTGAAGCAACTTAGGTTTACTTAGCGACAATACATACGTTTTTGGAAAAATCATGTTTAAATGTGAATATCAAATACTGTAATCAGGCGTTTGATGAACGTTTATTTGTTCATCGCTAAATCATCATTATATTGCATTATACAGTATGTTTTGACCTCCTCAATTTCAGAGCTCGGATCATAAAACCAGCATTTAAATATCATCTTACTAAGACATATTATTGGGAGATGATAACTGATATTTATATAATTTTATGCAAGTAGTCTGTTATAAAGATCTCATTGATTTACATTACAAGCTATGTAAATACACTGTACAATCCGGAACTTTCGGTGCGTACGAGGCTGTTTTGGCGAGTACGCAGAAATCAAACATCTGCCACCAAAATGTATATGTGAGCTCGAGTGTTGGGGCGCTCGTGAATAAAATTGTAATGGGTTTTTGTTTGTTTCTGCCCGGGGGGGATACTTAGTACTATCGTACTACATGAGCCATAAAAGCCTGATTTATCAAATATGATAGTGAACATAAAACGCATATGCAAACTTCTTTAAATTATTTTTTTATATATTTGCCCAAAGCTTCAATAAACTGCTCCAACTGCTCAAATAATAAATACGATTAAAAAAAATAAAGATTTTTCTGATTATTATTTAATATGTTAGGCTTTATAGGGTTAAAACGAGAGAACCAATTTATTTTTAATCAGTTAAAGCAGTTTCCAAACCACAACTTCATACAATTTAATCACACACAGACAGACAGACAGACAGGTTGAGAGGCTGAGAGAAAAGTCAAGTCAAACTAAGCAAGACATGCTACAATAACGCATTTACAGAGCACTGCTGAGTTTATGGACAAACACACTGCACAATCTCAGTTTAATTCGTCTCAAAGATTAACATAGATGTCTGGAGGAGGAAATACTTCATATCTTGGGGAAAATCCCAGATTGTTTCCTCATCAGACAATGTTCTTATATAAGAAACATATGAATAGACAAAGAGAGAGAGAGAGAGAGAGAGAGTGATTTAGTGGGAAAAGCTTCGTCAGGATCATATACTGGTAGTATGACTACTATTTGTGTCGTTGCTGTATGGTCTACTGTTTAATGCCACTTTTAGGCAGTATCTGAGAAAACCAGATTCAGGAATCGGCCAGTCAAAGGTCAAGCTACGAGTGGACATTAAGACACAATTGTGTTTGGTGTTAAGAAAGCTGACATTTAAAATCCAGGGGCTTTGCAGCAATAACCATCATCCCTTTAATCCCAACGCAAAAGCCATGGGCGGCAATGATGTGAGGAATTCGATTCAAAGCCGACATTTGGCAGCCCTTTCAAAGGGGTCGGTTATAGCGAGGGCCTCATGCTCTATGGATATACAACCGGCCTTTCAAGAGGACAGTGGGAATGTGCTTAAGCCATGTGCTTAACCATTAATGCTGGATCAAATCAAAAGTTTGATGTGTAAGCTGTCGTTCAGGCTTCACTTTTCAGAATATTGTATATTGTTTTGCTTTCACAAAACTAAGCTTTACAGGGAGAGTTGTAATAACTACAAGAATGCAATATTAAAGAATGCATTCATTAATATCACAAAATACAGTCTTGAATTTTTCTTAAACGTAATAAATGAACCCAGCTAGCTTATATGAGAAGCTCTCATTATGTATATATTTATATCATATATTTATTGTATTGTGTTACCATGTTGAATCACCGGTAAGTGTCTTCTGAAAACCACTTTAAATTTAAATACGGTCAAAGGCTTCCCTCTATTGGTCAAAGAGTAAAAACATGCACCCACTATAGTAATGCTTATAGAAGGGTAGTTTACAAATGGACATTCATAAACGACCATTTTTTGTAAACTAAGATACATTTATTTATTCATTCATTCAAATTGAGGATTTTAGGTTAAACTGCATATATTTTAGTTTATGTTTTAGATGCTGTAACTTGTTTTTTTTCTCATCACTTCAATGGTCCTGAAGAGATCAATCACTTTTGCTTTTTTTTTTTTTTTTATTTTATTTTTAAATACAATACGAATATTCTAAATGAGCTCTAAATTAAAGGGGTCATATGACGTTGCTAAAAAGAACATTATGTTGTGTATTTGGTGTAATGAAAGTGTTTTGCGGTTGAAGTAAAAAAAAAAAAAAACATTATTTTCCACATACTATGTTTCTCCTCTATGCCCTGCCTTTCTGAAACTCGTCGATTTTTACAAAGCTCATCGGTCTGAAAAGCAAGGTGTGCTGTGATTGGCCAGCTATCCAGTGCGTTGTGATTGGCCGAATACCTCAAGCGTGTGACGGAAATGTTACGCCCCTCACATATTGTGCAACGAGACAAAAACATTAAAAAACCCATAATAAACGAGGCATTTGTTACATCCAATGGGGACATAATTACGGATTACAATGACTTATACTGTCTTTTTACGCGTTGCGTTGCATCGCGCCGCGTAAACATAAAACCATGTCTGCATTTGTGATCGGAGAAATTACAAACAACAAGCGCTACTCTACACTGCTCAAAAACTCACGTTTGAATCATCAGTGGTAAATTCTTTAAATATGGAAACATACTTACAGGTTGTGAGTCAGAACAGCCGGCATTGTAGGTTCAGGAAACAGTCCTCCTGTTAAATGCGTTGCACACACACAAACATTTGGTTTGAACAGTTCTGGAACAGTGTTGTAAATACAACTTAACCACTGATTTCTTTTTATAGCCTCATCCGTAACCAGCCAAAAATCAAAGTTACGCCTTCTTTCTTTGCATGAACATTTGGGCGCTGTTATGCAAATCTAACCACATAGTGACGTAGCCATGTGGGGGCGTGTTAGAACGAGACATTTTAGGGGGGCGTGGACGAGTCTTAACTTTTATAAAGAATATCTCTTTGTTTGAGACTTTAGTCTTTGCAACTTTAGGGATCTTATCTATGCACGAACAGCTTGTAACACTCCAAAGAGAAAGGAAAACATGAAATCGCATCATGATATGACCACTTTAATATGAGGTCATGGAAATTGCATGCACAATAATTGAGGAAACATTGGAGGCAATTCTATAACTGACTTTTTTCCCCATTTTTAAGACCGTGATATGGCAAAGATATAATGGCATTATATACATATATATAAAATATAATGGCTTTTAGTTGACTTTACCAAAACAAATTCATTTATATAAAATTATTATGCTATATAAGATTAACCAGTTGTAAACCACTTCTCTAGAATGGTGCTGTACTCATTAAACTATCCACTAGATGGTGCTGTACACTCATCAAGCTCAGTTCTTTCGACAGTAAATAATTTATCCCTAAAATGCTCCACATGCTTTGGGTATAAAGTTCAATAACAATTATATAACTAAACAAAAAAAAATTACTGCTGAGGTCAATGCACTTTTAAGTAAAAATCTCTAGCATAAAAATATTTGATTAAAGTGCCCTGATGACAATATAATCGTTTAACAGATAAAGCAGGACTGTGATATCACAAATTTAGAAGTAATTTTGTAACCAGCCAATAACCATCTAGGCCTCGATTAATAAATTAAATAAAACCACAAAATAATAAAACAAAACAGAGTTTATAGGTGTAAAGATTCACATGCAATACAGGGAAGTGCAACCCACAAACAGACATTACAATACAGTTTCTTGTAAACAGATCATTGAAGCATACAGTGTACACACTGCCAACATGCGATTTAAAGACAACAGTAGGATATATTGTCTCTGCACTCGTGGATATTTTGTATGATGGCCCGCGCGTGGCGCCATAGTAATTACTTCGAGTTTCGTCGTTTGCAACCAAGTGAGTATATGCCTACTGACAACACAAACGACCCCCATTGGTATAAGTACAATTTGTCGTGGATTGGAAGGCTTACCTTACCTCCATTCAGGTCTCTTAGCTGTCATGCTGTGCCTTGGACGTTTTTAAAAGTTTTTGTTTGGTAATACATGTTTTCTCTTTTTATAGCTCCTGGGAGTATATTTACTACAGAGGTCCACTGAAAAGGCTACTGGGAAGAAAAATAGGCTTTATAAAATGACACAATCAACCTTGCACTGCTCCGGTGTTTTGAAGCCAAACTAGTCACACACCCTACAATAAACCACACACACACACACACACAGGAACTCAGTGTTGTTCAACTTGTCTGACAGCTGATGTTTTGATTTTTTTCACACTTTGTATGTCATTTGTACAAGACAGTAGCCATTTTTAAAGTAAAAAAATTATTATTTATATTTAATGTCATATGTTGGTGTGACATTTAAGCCATTATTATAAACATCACAGATACAAATAACTTACAACTACTAAATATTAAGCTTTGATGAAGCAATGAATATGCCTCAAATCATGTGGCTTGGTGAGGAGAGGTGTGCTATTACTTTTTTTTTTTTTAATTGATCTAACTTACAATTTTTGCTTGGTAAAGATAAAAGGGTGAAAAATCCCATGTACTTACATAAAGGGTGCAATATAGAGCCTGAATATAGAGACTTGACGATGGGCTTTTTTGCCAGTAAGATATATACTGTGTGTGTGTGTGTATATGTATGTATGTATGTATGTATGTATGTAGGTATGTATGTATGTACACCGGCCCACCTCACCATCACCCTAAACATTTTTAATTTTTTCTCTTTGTTCGTAAGGACACACCAAAAATAGTCAAAGGACAGGAAAGAAATGTATAAATGTTAAAAAAAAAAAATAAAAAAAAAAAAAGTTAAATGCAGTCTTTAAACTTTCAAACAATCCATGGTTTCCACCATCTCACAGCAAATTAATATTTAATTATATTTCAAAGATATAATTATATAGTCTTAAAAGGTTATCAACGTGAAGTTTACAGTTTAATTAACCATTATATGGTTGAAGGTAAATTTCTATAAATATCAAATTTACAATATTAATTTATGATTTTTACACATTGTAAAATAATTTTGATAGCCTAAATGTAAATTATATACATTTCTGTTCAAAAGTGTGGGCGCACTAAGATTTAAAAAGAATTAATACATTTATACAGCAAGCATTAAATGCACTTTCATTCATCAAAGAAGAATGAAAAAAAATACCGCTTTCCACAACAATATTAAACCGCACAACTGTTTTTAACATTGATAATAATAAGAAATGTTTCTGAGCACCAAATCAGCATATTAGAAATGATTTCTGAAGGATCATGATGATCATGAAGACTGAAGTAATGATGCTGAAAATCAACTTGCATCACAGGAATAAATTACTTTTCAAATATACTTAACTTAAAAAAAAATACAGAGTTATTTAAATTGCTCAAACAATTTTTCACAGTATTATGTTTTTACTGCATTGATCAAATTAATGCAGCCTTCCTAGTAAAAACCTGGTGACATTCAATAAAAAAATTAAAAAATAATTAAAAACAAAAAAAATAAAAAAAAAAAGTCTCAAATAAGCTTTTAAAATGATAGTTTTTGTGATAATTTCCTCACCATCCCTATCTTACCATTTTATTTTGTGTTAAAGAAATTATAGCTTCATGTACATATACCTCGAACAATCACGCAAGTTTGGAAGCTGTTTGTTATGTGACCACACCACACCAAGAACGATAACTATAAAGACAACGATATTAGCGTCCACACCAGCGAAAGATATCGTCTGTTTATCGAAGCGCATGCGCATCTTGTGCTTTAAAGGTGTCATATGATGCGATTTCAAGTTTTCATTCTCTTTGGAGTGTTACAAGCTCCTTTTGGTGCATAAAGAAGATTTGTAAAGCTGCAAAGACTAAAGTCTCAAAACCAAAGAGTTATTCTTTATAAAAGTTAAGAGTCAACCACACCTAATTAAAACGGCTCGTTCTAACACGCCCCCACATGCCTACGTCAATGTGTGGAAATATTAGCATAATGCCGCCCAAATGTGCACGCAAAGAAAGAAGGCGTGGTTTCAGGAACAGCAGTAGTGTTGATGCAGCATGTCAGGGAGACGCGGTGTGTTTCAGGCGAAAGCAAAAGTACTTTATTTGGCCTTCCGGAAGTAGAGGCAATTAGGAATCATTGGTTAAGATTAATTAATAACAGAACAGCACAACCCAGATGTACGAATTTGTGCAACGCATTTTATGGACGACAGTTTTTTAACCTAGAAGAGTACACGCTGCTGGCCACAAAGTGTAAATTCCGACTTTGCTATGACAATATTCTGGCGCTTCTGAATCAGCGACTGTTAAGTATGTTTTGTTATTAGTTTAAATATTAGCTATTGACTGTTCAAATGCGGAGTTTTGCGCAGCGCAGAGTAACGCGTCGTGTGTGTGTGTGAGGGGAACAGGGTCACATCACAGGAGAGTGAACTGCCTGTCAGAAATCATAGCACGTCACCTGTCTTAACCGCGGCTGTCTTGTGTACTGCATCATCACTGTGTCTGTCACGCGACTCTGTTGCCCTTTCGGGCTTGAACTGATGGTAAAACTAACCACATTATTAACTGTCTTCATATTTACTTTGAAAGCTGAAGCTCGAGATTATGGTAAGAGGCATTACATTTCCGAAGAGTGCTTGCGGTTTTCGGTCAATAACAATGCACTCGGTCAGCTGGCCAATCAGATCAGACTGCGCTTGTCAAAGGAGGGGGCTTAGTTGAAAACTACGTGTTGAGAGAGGTGGGGGCATAGAGGACCTACAATAATGTACAGTATTTGAAAATACGTGTTTTGAACATTAAAAGAATGTACAATAATCTGATACACCAAATAATGATCTTTAAAATAGCATCATATGACCCCTTTAAATTCTCGAGCTCGTTATTGCAGGATGGATTCTGATTGGATGTCAATGTTTGTATCGTTCATCAGCTGGGAAAAAATCGTTCTGAAAATTATTCCAACGATATAGTTTCTCTGTGCCTTTATTGTTATAGTTGTAGTGTGGACTCTGCTATTCTTTAATATTGAGAACGATTTTTAGAACTATAGCCATCTTTATCGTTATTGTGCTTGGTGTTAACGGGCCTTAACTCTTTCTGTCCAGGTGTCTGGAAATCTCTGACATCAGATAACCGATGTCTTTCATCCCTAACTGTGTTTCACTTCTGACCACTCAGGTAAACAGCCACAGATTGTCCAAGTGTCCATTTCCTGTCCTCATGCCTCACCCCATCTAAACCAGCACAATGCATCTTTAATTACGTAACACCGGCACTTCTTTTTATGTGCTCCGATGTGTGTGTTTCTGCACTAAGTTGTGACGCTGCATATCTCAGGGATGAGGCCATCCGAGGGGAACCTTAGAAAATTGCCACAGAGGTTGATAAATGTGTTTGCTGTGGGACCAGGCAAAGCAAACCTGACTGACACACGCCTGCTTTTTCTCAGCAAACTGAATGCTGTTCTCATACATCGCTGCTGTTAGAGTACAGTAGAGACGGTGCAGAATAAATAAGTACAGTAAGTAAAGAACACTTGCATGTATCCAAGACACAATGCATTCCAAATTGCACCCAAAATGAATATTTTGTCATCATATTAAATTTAAAGGGGTCATATGATGCGATTTCAGTTTTTCCTTTCTCTTTGGAGTGTTACAAGCTCTTGGTGCATAAAGAAGATCTGTAAAGTTGTGCATAAAGAAGATCTGTAAAGTTCAAATCCAAAGAGATATTCTTTATAAAAAGTTAAGAGTCAGCTACGTCTACCTAAAACGGATCGTTCTAACACACCCCCACATATCTACGTCACGATGTGGGAAGATTTGCATAACGCCGCCCAAATGTTCAATCAAAGAAAGAAGACGTAACTTTTATTCTAGCTGTAGTATGTTGTTGCCGCCGCCGCCATGTCGTGAAGGTGCTGTGTGTTTCGTTGTGAAAGTGAAACTACTTTGGTTGGCCTTCCAAAAGAGGACGATATCCACTTCGTCATGCCTGGAGCTGATCCGTGCTGATCGCTGAGGAAATACAAACTTCGTGCTGTCGATCGCCGGATCGGCTTTCACCATGAATGAAGCGGAGTCCAGCCCAGGGTCGCCACATATGGTTGCCACAAGCCCGCCGGACGCTCCTTCGTCGAATCGCGGCCGCGCGTTTCCAAGCCGCCCGCCTTTGCTCACTCAAGCCCGCCCGCCTTCTTTGTTTGGCCTTCCAAAAGAGGACACGATAGAAATCAGGGGATAAGTTGTATTTACAACACTGTTCCGAACAGTCAACCAAAATATTCAGATGTGTGCAGCGCATTTTATGGGGGACTGTTACCTGATCCTGGTAGAGTAGACTACAATGACGGCTGTTCTGAATCACAGTCTGTAAGTACGTTTTCATATTTAAAGGATATGCCACTGACGATTCAAACGAGAGTTTTTTTGGCCAGTGTAGAGTAGCACTTGTTTGTCATTTCTCCGATCACAAATGCAGACATGGTTTTATGTTACAATCCGGCCAGACAGGGCATCACAATATGGTAAGTGGCGTAACATTTCCGTCACACGCTTGGGTATTCGGCCAATCACAACGCAATGGATAGCTGGCCAATCAGAGCACACCTCGCTTTCAGACCGATGAGCTTTCTAAAAATCAACGTGTTTCAGAAAGGCAGGCATAGAGGAGAAACAATAATGTACAGTATGTGGAAAATAATGTGTTTTTTGAACCTTAAACCGCATAAACATTTCATTACACCAAATAATGTTCTTTTTAGCAGCATCATATGACCCCTTTAAAGCAAAAACAATGGCGGATGTAGACACGTCACGGCAGGTTTGACATCACTGACCGCAATTGTCATTTTGCCTGTCACAGAAAAAGTGAAAATTGACCTAATTTTTCATATGTATGGCTTCGGAAGATGTGAAATATAGTGCATGGCTCATATGAACTACAATTATTATACTTAAATGCTGCTGTTTTCAACTTGCAAATATTGTACCATGCAAAAGACTGGGGTTAGTACGTTTTGTTTTTTAAAGAAATTAATGCTTCAGAAATGACATTAAATTGGTCAAAAGTAATAGTAAAAACATTTGTAATATTACAAAAGAACTTTCTATTCATCAAAAAAAGCCATTTCCACACAAGTGATTTCAACATATAATAAAAAGAAATGTTCTCGAGCTGCAAATCAGCATATTAGAGTGATTTCTGAAGGATCGTGTGATACTGAAGACTGGAGTAATGATGCTGAAAATTCAGCTTTGCATCAGAGGAATAAATTACATTTTTAAATATTTAAATAGAAAACGGTTATTTTAAATTGTAATAATATTTCACAATATTATGGTTTTAGGTTTTTTTGTTGTTGTTTTTTTTTATCAAATAAATGCACCCTTGCTGAGACTTCTTTCAAAAACTCCAAACATTTACTGTAAATCAGCTTCTACACTAAAAAATGCTGGGTTAAAAAGGGACAAACCCAGCTATTGGCGTGTTTTGACCCAGCGGTTGGGTTCAAAACAAGCCAATAGCTGGGTTTGTCCCTTTTTAACCCAGCACTGGGTTATATTTAACCCAGCATTTTTTAGAGTGTACGTTCATTGTAAATTGAAAAGAACATCTCGCACAAAATGAAATGTTAGGAAAAATGTCTTTCACAGATAAAAAGAAGAAATTATAGAGCTGGAATGACATGAGAATGAGTACAATTTAATTTCTGTGAACTAACCAATTAATTTAGTAGTACATTTAATTAATGTGCAACACTCTTTTTAGTTTATACAAGTTATACAAACTACCTCCTAAATGTGATTCAACTTTGACCACTTTATGATAGAAATATACAATTAGATATCAGCATTGCATGTTTCCATGCCTCCCACATCTATCTCATAAATCGAGTGTAAACTCTGGCTTCCGGAGTTGAAATACCTCTCCTGTGACGCTTCATGGCCAAAGTCAGAATAAGGTCACTGTCGCTTTAAGAAGCATCCTGCTCGAGCTCTTTGACTTCTGTGAGCACCGCTCAGATCTCCGTCCACAAATGCTGCTGATGTTCAGAGAAAGAGGACAGGAACACAGAAAGAGTCCAGATCACTGATTCACACATGGCTGGAACATCTTATGAGAGGCTGTTGTATGAAGATTAACTTTATTTGTAAGGTGAGTGTTTTAGTTTCACTGCCTCATTCAAGTCAGTGAACCGTTTAAAGTGCACTAGGACAGTGTTTCTCAACCAGGGGTCCGTGGACCCCTAGTGGTCCTTGACTTAAGGCCAGGGGGTCCGCATAAAGTATGAATTTTTGTATACATTTTGTATATTTTGACATGTTCCCATGAAAGAAAAATCCAATATAGCTGATGATATGGCCAACTAACTTGAATTATACTTAACATTTGGTCCTCACAAAGACATACATAGATGAGTCAATTTTGTTCTGGGGGTCCTTGAGGATGGTTCTGAATTGGACTGGGGTCCGGTACGCCAAAAGGTTGAGATTCACTGCACTAGGATACAAACGTCTGATTCCATTACTTAAAACGTTCATATTTTGCATATTTTGTTCATTTAAAACAAATTATATTGTCAAAATAATAATTTAAGTAAAAAAATCTGAATGTCTTTGCTTTAATGACTACAGAACTGGAGATGGCATGAACTAAACCTGATGCTCATGTTCTCCAGCATGATTTGAGATGATCCAAAGTGCTTCAAATGGAAGAACATTGACACTTTCTTCACATGATCAATTACTATTTTGCTTAGTTTTGCTTATTAGGGACCTAGAAAATTTGTAGTTTCTCAATTTCTGCTTCTTTTAGATCTTAAACTTTATCTTTACGTCCAGGTTTAACTGAATTGTGATGCCAGATGTTTAGACTCCACTGTATATTTAGAATCGGTTAAAAACTCATGCATAAAAGAGCAGTGAATCTCTTAACTGTCTCTGTAATTGTTTTATAGTAGTATGATTATATTGTTTGTACTGATTTTCAGTGAGTGACTCATTCATTATATTGAAGGGGAAAGTAAGACCAAATTCAACAAAGCATCACTGAACTTCAGTTTCAGTTGGCTTGTCTAGTGATGGACATTTGATAGCGGTCATGTTTAATACAACGGAAACATGAACCTATATGAATATTTAAATATTAGCCGGATGCAATTGTGCTGCACTGGCTTATGAAGACTTGCGAGAAAGTTAAATATGCTCTCTGTGATACTTTGTGGTCAGGCAGTTTTGGTTGTGGTTTTTATCCACATTCTACAACTTTACTGCATCCAGCACAATAAGCATGTTTTTGAGTGTCAGTTGTGCATCATGATAAAGAAATGGCTGATATTTTGACCAGTAGAAAAAAAGTCAATTGCTAACAGAATGATTATTTTGGATATTGAATTCAAAATGATCAGACGTTAAAAGGAATGAAATGAAAATTCTGTCATTATTTAAAGACCCTCATGTTGTTACAAACCCATATGATCTATCAACAATTTCAGAGCCATGTTGGTGCACTTCTCAACATCATACAATACATTTTTAATAATAAAAAAAATAATAATTCCAGCATTCTCCGAGTAAAAGGCTGTCACTGGGATGTTACCATTTCAAAAGCTACTAATATGTACCTCTGAGGAACTAATAGGCACCCTATAATGACTTAAATAATGTCAATGACTTAAATTCAGTCAGTTCCTTGCAAAAACTTTGTATGCTGTGTGGAGAAGTCTAGAAAAATAGCATGCACGTCAGAGACTATTTTATGAAGCATTAATATAATTTGATCAAGAAACTGAATATAAAAAATATTTTTTAAATAACAAACATTTCTGAAAAAAAAAAAAATAATAATAATAATTTTTTGTTTTTGTTTCAAATATACTGTATTTCAAAAATTAAACACATTGGAAGAGTTCTGAATATTTATTTATTCCACAACAGTGTTATTGTTAACTAAAATTGAAATACTAAAACAAATTTTTTTAATTTAAATAAATTAAACATTTGCAGAAGTTAAACTTATTTTATTTCATTTAGTTTATGTTGAAGGATTAAAATGAAAACTAAAATAAAACTGATACAGAAATAAAAAAGGAAAAATAAATTACACATTGTACTTTCTGTGTCAGTTTTAATTTGGCCTAGTTTTCCCCTCCGTGTTTTATAATTTAGTCATTATGATTTAGTCACTTGCTTTTGTATTTATACTCCCGGTTCTGTTCAGTGGTGCTGGTTATTGTTTGGATCTACGTTTTGTGCTACATTGATTCTAACGATTCTCCTGTGTTCCTTGAAGATTTATTATTAAAAGACTTATTTCTTGTCGTGCACTCATTTATAAGCACCCAGCGCGACAGACGTACAACAAAATGATAAACACTTTATAATGAACATGAACAATGAAAAATAAAGACTAATTCAAAATATTAATAAACACTAAGATAGCAGTAATGATACTAAAAATAACACTTGGTTATGGTTTTGGAATGAAATGAGGTTGCGTAAATCATGAGTTTTCTTTTTTGTGTGTGTGTGACCTATTCCTTGAATTCATTTCAAGTGGGTCAGATGTTAACTCTCTCTCACTCAGTCTTATAAAAAAGGGAAGAAGAAAAAACGGTAGTGCTGTGAGATGAATGATTGTGTGTGCAAGCAACTGAACTGATATATTAAGCAAGACCTGTTTACTATACATGTCTTATGTTTTCAGGACTCACCCTCACAGTGGATGGAGAAGGTTTAGTCTGGTTTAGTCCAGCGGGGAACGGCTCTCCATCATGGATCCGCTCGACAAGCTGAGCAGAGAGAAGTTGATCTTCTATCTGACAGTGCCGCTGTCTTCAATCATCATCTTCTCCAACCTCTTCATCATAATAGGGATCGCCTGCAACCGTCAGCTGCATAACACCCCAAATTACTTCTTCTTGAGCCTGCTAGTAGCCGACTTGTGCACCGGCATCACCCTGCCCTTCATTCCCCGCATGACGCTCGACCAGCAGCTGGATTTCAAGCACTGCTTGGTGATGTACATCTTCCCAAACTTTCTGTTCCTGTCGTTCCTCTTCAATCTGGTGATGGTGCATTACGAACGCTACCTGTGCATAGTCAGCCCACTCCACCACAGCCAGTTCTGGGTTCACCGCTGCTTCCCACTGGCCTTGTTGACCGTTTGGCTCCCGCCATTGCTGTACGCATCACTTCCTGCCTTTGGGTGGAATAATTGGGTTGAACCCAATGCCTACAAGAGCTCCGACTCAAACAAGACGTTCTTGAGATCAACCGCATCTCGCAACTCCTCCAAAGAGGATGAGGTTTGCTCCTACAAACAGGTGTTTCCCAAGGCCTTCATTTTTTTGGAAGTGTGCGGACTGGTGCTTCCGGCCATGCTGTCCATTGTAGCCATGATGGGACGGGTGTTGTGGATCACGCGCAAGCAGCTGCAGAACATCTGTAAGCTCCACCGCGCCGTGGACCGTCTTCAGCAGCAGCAGCCATCCGACCACGAGCAGCAGCTAAACCTGCGCTACGCCAAATGCGTGGCTGCCGTGTCTCTCACGTTCCTGGTCTGCTGGGTGCCATACATCATCTACCAGCTCATGTCTGTGACGGCTCTGCAGACCGGGGTGAGCTTGCAGAGTTCTTCTCTGTACATAATCATGTCCTGTACGGGAATCGGAAGCATGGCTGTCATTCCGCTCATACTGGGACTGGCCAACAAGCAGTACACTGAGCCCATCAGCAGGCTGATGCTTAAACTGAGAAATCGCTGGAGAGGAGGACAAAATAACAGAGATATTGCACTTTGACAATTGGACAGTGAGTAGATAGGATGTTTCAATTGAATGAGTAAAAGTTCTGCTGTGCATTAAATGCTTTAAAAAGAAAATACACTACTGTTTAGAAGTCTGGGGTTGGTTAGATTTTTTAGTGTTAAAAAAAAGTCTCACCAAGGCTGTATTTATTTGATAAAAATGCATAAAGTATTTGTGACATATTATTACATATTTCAACCCATACAGTGTTACTATTTGAATACATTTTCTACAAGATAATTGATCTGCGATGCAATGATGAATATGCACATCTTTCCCACTTCAGTGTCACCATGAGCATTTCAGAAACCTTCTAATATTTTGGCGTGGCTGCTTCCCAATGCCTACATTTTTCTGATTATTAGCTATGTTGAAAACATTTGTGCCGCTTAATATTTTTGTGGAAACTTTTTTTTTAATGAATAGAATGTTCAAAAGAACAGCATTTAGTTGAAATCCTTTGTAACATTATAAATGTCTTCCACCTGTCACTTTGATCATTCATATGCATCTTATTCTTTACTGATTTAAAGTTAATATCTTTTTTAAAAAAGGAACCTGATTCATTGCTTTCTCTTCGAACAGTAGTGCTAAAGAACAAAACACTGTTAGTAATAACATCTGTCTTTAGTCAGAGAGTTTTGTGTTGTCACTAAAAATTGTACAATGGTCATCTTATATATATATATACATATGTATATATAGAAATAAACATATACAGTGGTGTACGGAAAGTCTTCAGTGACCCCCTAAATTTTTCACTGTTATATTGCTAGACATCTTGCTTCTAAAATCATTTAGGCTAATTGGTTTCACTAATTAATGTACCACACAGCACCTCATATTGATCAGTAAAAACACAGACCATTTGTGGACATTTTTTGCCCAGTTATTTTGATTAATAAAAGGAACAAAAAACCTGGAAATATCATATTGGTCCTCGTATTCAGATCCCTCCGCTCGTGCCCCACACTCATGATATTTAACTCAGGTGCTGTACATGTCTTCTGATCATCCTTGAGGATGGTCACTACACCCTCAGTTGTAGGTCCAGTGTGTTTTGATTATACTGTGGGCACGTGATTAGGAAAGCCTAACACCGTATATATAAGACCTACAGTTATTCAGTGCATGCAGGCATAATGAGAATCATGAGGTCAGAGGAACTGCCTGCAGATTTCAGAGACAGAATTGTGTTAAGGCACAGATCTGGCCAAGGTTACATAAAAAATTTCTGCTGCACTTAAGGTTACCAAGAGCACAGTGGCCTTCATTTCTTAAATGGAAGACGTTTGGGACGACTGAAACCTTTCCTAGAGCTGGCCGTCTGGCCAAAATGAGCTATCGGGGGAGAAGAGCCTTGATGATTGAAGTAAAGAAGAACCCAAAGATCACTATGCCTGAGCTCCAGAGATGCAGTCGGGAGATGGGAGATGGGAGAAAGTTGTAGAAAGTCAACCATAACTGCAGCCCTCCACCAGTCGGGGCTATATGGCAGAGTGGCCCGACGGAAGCCACTCCTCAGTGCAAGACACATGAACGCCCACATGGAGTTTGCTAAAAAACACATGAAAGACTCCAAGATGGTGAGAAATAAAATTATCTGGTCTGATGAGACCAAGATATAACTTTTTGGCCATAATTCTAACGTGCCGTATGTGTGCGGGCGAAATAACCAGGCACCTGCACTCATCACTGTCCAATACTTATGTGCCCAAACAGTGATAGCATCGGTGTGTCGGGACCCCACGCCATTCATGCCTTTGGTGGGGGTGTTTTTCAGCTGCAGGGACAGGACGACTGGTTGTAATCGACGGAAAGATGAATGCGGCCAAGTTTAAAGGGAATTTTATTCTCATGGAACAAATAAACCCTCTCTACAGTAGTGCTCACGGACCTCAGCTGGCGTCCGCAGGTTTCCTTCCTAACAATTGCAATGCCCCTAAGTCACTCAGTTAAAAAAAATAATGAGGAGGGCCTCACAAAAACATATGTGGACCGGCTTATGGAATGGTTCCCAGCCAGAGCCATGACTAAAACCATGCAGCCTTCTCGTTGAGAGACCTAAAAATGGCGTACACCACCCAACGTTCTTCCACTCAACTTCCGGACAGAACTTGGAGACGGTTATCTGACTTTAAGGAGGAATGGCAGAGGATCCCCAAATCCAGGTGTGAAAAACCTGTTGCATCTTTCCCAAAATAGACTCATGGCTGTATTAGATCAAAAAAGTGCTTCTACTAAATACTGAGCAAAGAGTCTGAATACTTAGGACCATGTGATATATCAGTTTTTCTTTTTTAATAAATCTGCAAAAATGCAAACAATTCTGTGTTTTTCTGTCAATATGGGGGCGTGTTCATGAGGGAAATAAAATTAACTAACATGATTTTAGCAATGGCTGAAATATAACCGAGTGATTAATTATCGGGGTTGTAGCGAATAGTTTCCGTTATTCCATCGTATAATGTCGTGTGTGTATGCCTTGCACTACTTACATGTTCAGTTTTCTGGCTGTATTTAACATTGGTTGCAAATTGTGCTGATTTTGTCACACCACACGACTAGTCATCTAGTTGAACTGAAAAAATTATTGTACCAGTCTTCGGACTTTGCCATCAGTAAAAATAGGTTTTAACAACTAAAACCATACTTAGCATTATGTGTTACATCTGTATGTAGCAAATAATGGGTTATGTATGTTATATATTTAGCGGTCACTATTTTCAAGCATTTCGTCATCAGTGGGTTCGTTTTTTTTTTAAGAAAAATAACATTTCTATAAAATTAACTACATATTCATGTATTATATTAAAATAACAAATAATTATACTTTAATTATTTATATATTATTATATTACTTTCATTAAATAAATAAAATTAAAAAACACTTATAGTAATTTGTAGTCGCTTTTGTGGTTTGGCTTTGTTGTAAAAAAAAATATTATTAAGAGCTGTATATCTTTCATTATAATAAATTAGGGACATTTCAGGAAGGGCTATTAACATATGAGTTTCCACCAATTTAACAATTAATCTAAACCATTTCTCACTGCGATTTACAACCGGAGGCATCTTCTGGAAGTCAAACAGATAAATAAAGGAAAACTCATTTGTAACTTTTAAATTGTTCAGTTTCGGATGCTGATCATAGATGTTGTTTAAGATATTTTTTGCAACTTGAGATAAGAGTGTTTTGAAAGGTCCTTCTCATACGCATTCCCCGAAATGGTACTTCGCCGTATGACAAACCAAAACAGTGTATTTCATCAATGGTGGGCCAAATGGTTTTGAATACACTGAGCTCTGCGAGAAAGTCTTTTGCTATTGTGTGTTTGCATTACTGCTGTGTGCGCCACAAGACATAAGCACACTCAAAATACACAAAGTAACTGTAAACAAGAGATATAAAGACAAATTGAGCTGTCCTGATGGTTTGTGTTGGATGTGAAACATGCGAGTCCCTTGAGAACATTTCAGTACGTTCACCACAAACATGGCCAGATGCACTCTAATGTTGATCATTACTCACAGGAGCATTAGATAAATAGTATTTGATATAGCCTCTTAGTCTGCAAGCCTGACTCTTTGGTCATCATAGGTTGAAATAGAAGCTAAAGAAGGTCAATAGTGTAAAAAAAAAAAAAAAAAAAATTTTAAACCACCCACAAATTTACACACCCTCATCCGTCCCACCCACCACACAGAGCGGAGCCAGAGAGAGAGAGACACACAAATTCATCTCTTGAACTTTCGATACCCAACACTTTCTTCCTTCTTGCTACTCGCAGAGAGTTCCGCTGTAAATTTTTCAACTGTCATCAGAAAACAATATAATTTAAATTGTCTAATTAGTTGTGCATGCAAAGCATTACTATTGCTCATACTTCCACTTAGGAACTCCTGATCTTGAGTATTAAATTATCATAAAACTTACAAATATTTTTTAAATTAGTTATTTTGTTAACACAAATTGTGGTTTATTAATCAAGTATACCGTAAAACACAAAGTACAAAAAATATGTATGAAAGATATCAGACACTGTCCAGGCAGCATTTAAATTAAAAATCAATTTAAAATACAAACAGTTAACAAATAGGTCTCTGACCTTCAGTCTCTGAAGAGCGGCTCTTGGTTACTCAACAAGAAGGTCACTCCTGCTTTTGTGCGAGGACCTCTGCATAACGTATGGTATGTTTATAAAAATGACTGACAGATGAGATACGTTATTATAGAAGAACATTATATAAACACCCCAGTGTTTTTAGTCCAGAGTCCGGGAGACACTCAGATTCATTAACCTTACAGCGCAAATGTGAGAATGTGTGACCTTAAAACTATTCCTTTATGTCTGTTTTTTTTATTATTTTTTTTTTTATTTGAATTCACAAGTATTCACAATAAAATAAACCTGCAGTGCCTGCTTAACATTAAGAATCTCTTATAATTATTATATTGAATATTTATGTTATTTGTTTATTACATTGTTTTTTTTTCCTATAGTGAATTTCAAAGAAACATTCCAGATCATGGTCACACCCTAAAATCAAAAAATATTCAGTTTAATTTTGTTTAACAAAAAAAACAAAAAATTATATTAATAGATATATATATAAGAAATAATAATAATTTTATTTATTTTTTTTAACAAATATAACTTGATAATTTTTTGATTTTAGGGTGAAATGATCTGGACATATTTTCTTGAAATATATATAGTCATTTTAATATTTAAATGAATATAAATAAATGACAGTGCAACAAATACAACTAAAAATGCTGTTGAGTAAACATTTTACTATGGAAATTATTTATTTTCCCCTATTCCAGTAATGAGAATTTTGTTTGTCTGTTTTATTATAGTAATAAAAATGAGATTGTCTTATGGTGATGACTAGAAAGGTTAGGGTTTCATGAGATTCCCCCGTAAATAAAAATGTTTCCTTTCATCTGTTGGGAATTATATTGCATCATATATTACACTTGCATCATAAAATCCATCTGCACAGAAGACTCCCAAAAAACAGGAGCATCATATCTAGTCAGGTTAACTCAGACCATTAATTGTGCTGTGACCATTCATTCTGAAAACCAGATCCAATAAGAGCCATTGTAAAGGTGCTTTCATCACTGACAGCAAAAGTGTGGCCGCAAATCAGAATTTAAAATGAGATTATTTTACTTAGTGAAGGATGAGTGCATTTTTACTGAAAAGGTAACTAGATCAAAATCAGATACACTTGACCAAAAGCAATACTCATCTTTTTTTCCCCCTGTTTGTTCTGCTCTCCATCATCTTTATTGCAAGCGCCAGCAACCTCATACTGGCTCGTCAGTTTCAGAGTGTTGTCCGTCTCTGTGCTTCTCTGGGTTTCCATGCTCAGAACATTCCCAAAAGCCCCCCCCCTTGGGATGGGGATTGAAGCTCAGCAGATCTTCACCTTAAAGAAACGGTTTACTCAAAAACTAAAATGTTCATCATTTATTCGCTCTTATTTCAATTCAAACCTGTAGGAGATCTTTTAAAATCAGGGCTATCAAACTCAATTCCTGGAGGGCAGGCGCTCTTGCAGAGTTTTGTTCCTACACACATACCATGCAGTTTTCAAATAAGCCTGAAGGACTTGATTAGTTGGATGAGGTGTGTTTAATTAGGGTTGAATCTAAACCAGGGGTGTCCAAGCTCGATCCTGAAGGGACACCTGAACCAGATAATCAAGCTCTCTAGGCATACTAGAAAATTAAAGGCAGGTGTGTTGAGGCAAGTTGGAGCGAAACTCTGCAGGACTCTGGCCCTCCAGGAATTGAGTTTGACACCCCTGATTGCTAACTCGCAGGATCCGCCCCTGGCCGGACATAGTTTGGGCACCCTTGATCTAAACTCTGCAGGGCTCCGGCCCTCCAGGAACTGAGTTGGGCACCCCTGATCTAAACTCTGCAGGACACCGCCCCTCCAGGACCGAGTTTGGGCACCCCTGATCTAAACTCTGCAGGACTCCGCCCCTCCAGGACCGAGTTTGGGCACCCCTGATCTAAACTCTGCAGGACACACGGCCCTCCAGGACCGAGTTTGGACACCCCAGTTCTAAACTCCTGCGACCACGCCCCTCCAGGGACCGAGTTTTGTGACCCTGATCTAAACTCTTCTTGGCAGAACCCCGCCCTCCAGGACCGACTTTGGTGGGCACCCCTTACTAAACTCTGCAGGACATCGGCCTTCCAGGACCGAGTTTGGGCACCCCTGATCTAAACTCTGCAGGACACCGGCCCTCCAGGACCGACTTTGGGCACCCCTGATCTAAACTCTGCAGGACACCGGCCCTTCAGGACCGAGTTTGGGCACCCCTGCTCTAAACTCCTGCATGGACCCGGCCTTCCAGGACCGAGTTTGTGGCACCCCTGATCTAACCTCTGCAGGACACCGGCCCTCTAGGACCGAGTTTGGGCACCCCTGATCTAAACTCTACTGAATCACTATGAATCATGAACGAATCGTTCAGGCCGCTTTCGCGAACCATTTCAAACGATTCATTTAAAAAGATCCGACCCCAAAGAGAGATTCCCGTGTACCTGCGTGTAAAATACAAATCTGAAGGCAGAGCAAATATATTTAAGTATTCCCGCTGGTTCCTTAAATTTATCTACAGGAATCCTGCATGCTGTTTGTTGTAATACAGTCCTTCGTGGTTCCTGCAGACCTTTTCTTCTGAGTAGCACATAAATCAAGCGGTCTCTGCTGCCCTCATGTGGCCATGTGTGAAAACGCCACACTTCTCATTATTATAATAATCACTTTTCAAAAACGAAAAACGTACTGGAATTATTATAATTATATTATATCATATTATATTTTTATAATAGCTTATTATTTTAAAAAGTATTATATTTAAAAAAAATGTATTAAAAAAATTGAGCACCGTAAAATCACAGTGGAATACATTCAGACACATCAGCATATGCAGGTGCATCTCAATAAATTAGAATTCGTGGAAAAGTTCATTTATTTCAGTATTTCAACTCAAATTGTGAAACTTGTGTATGAAATAAATTCAATGCACACAGACTGAAGTAGTTTAAGTCCTTTGTTCTTTTAATTGTGATGATTTTGGCTCACATTTAACAAAACCCCACCATTTCACTATCTCAACAAATTAGAATACTTTAAGACCAATAAAAAAACATTTTTAGTGAATTGTTGGCCTTCGGAAAAGTATGTTAATTTACTGTACATTACTCAATACTTGGTAGGGGCTCCTTTTGCTTTAATTACGGCAGTCATGCCGCGTGCAATGGAGGTCTTCATTTTGTGGCCCTGCTTGGGGGGTGAAAAAAGTTGGTATGAAGCCCCAGTTTTCTTTTGACGTGCCTTCAGCTCACTCTTCATTTTTTGGTCTCGTCCTTGTTTGTCTCATTTTCCTCTTGACATAGGCCCATAGATTCTCTATGGGGTCATGGTCTGGGAGTTTTGCTGGCCACAGTCAAGCATCCCCACCCCATGGTCAATTTAAAAACCCAACTTTTGGTGGCTTTTGGCAGTGTGGCAGGTGCAATCCTGCTGGAAAATGAAATAAGTATCTTCAAAAAGCTGATCAGCAGAAGGATGCATTAAGTGCTCCAAAATTTCTTGGTAATTGGGTGCAGTGACGTTGGTTTTCAAAACACAATGGACCAACACCAGCATATGACATTGCACCCCAAATCATCACAGACTGTGGAAACTTAACAGTGGACTTCAAGCAACTTGGGTTATGAGCTTCTCCACCTTTCCTCCAGACTCTATGACCTTGGTTTCCAAATGAAATACAATACTTGCTCTCATCTGAAAAGAGGACTTTTTGGACACTGGGCAACAGTCCAGTTCTTCTTATCCTTAGCCCAGGTAAGACGCATCTGACATTGTCTGTGTTTCAGGAGTGGCTTAACAAGAGGAATATGACAACTGTAGCCAAATTCCTTGACACGTCTGTGTGTGGTGGCTCTTGTGCCTTGACCCCAGCCTCAGTCCATTTCTTGTGAAGTTCACTCAAATTCTTGAGTCGATTTTGCTTGACAATCCTCATAAGGCTGCGGTTCTCGGTTGGTTGTGCATCTTTTTCTTTTACACTTTTTCCTTCCACTCAACTTTTTATGAATATGCTTGGATACAGCACTCTTTGAACAGCTAGCTTCTTTGGCAATGATTGTTTGTGGCTTATCCTCCTTGTGAAGGTTGTCAATGATTGCCTTCTGGAAAACTGTCAGATCAGCAGTCTTCCCATGATTGTGTAGCCTACTGAACCAAGCTGAGAGTCCATTTTGAAGGCTCAGGAAACCTTTGTTGGTGTTTTGAGTTGATTAGCTGATTGCATGTCACCATATTCTAATTTGTTGAGATAGTGAATTGGTGTGTTTTTGTTAAATGTGAGCCAAAAATCATCACAATTAAAAGAACCAAAGACTTAAACTACTTCAGTCTGTGTGCATTGAATTTATTTAATGCACGAGTTTCACAATTTGAGTTTCACAAACTTTTCCACAACATTCTAATTTATTGAGATGCACCTGTAATGAAGGCAGATTTTAACTGAATTGTTGAAATGTGCCCTCCATTTATTTTTTTGCTGTTTCCTTAATTGTTTTGTGTTTCCTAATTTCAAAATATTTATATTTTGATGAAAAGCCTATAATAAACTCCTTGGTTCCCAGAGTGACAACTTACCCCATAAGCTATTGCTATTGGGGCATGTTGTCATAAAAGCTCAATGTGTGTCTCAATTTTTGGGACTTTTTTTATTTTTTACCAAAATATACTGTGTATATATATAGAAAGTGAAATATGACCTGGTGAAGTGTGAAATAAGACATGGATGTGACAGGATTTGTGAGATAAACAGTGTGCTTCTATGCACTTTTCAAATAGCATTTTAAAACAGAAAATGTATTCATTTCAATATTTTCTGACCATTTATTGTTTTACTGTTTATACTTTGATTAAAAAAAATCTTATAATAGGCTGTTCGGTTCCCAGTGTGACAACTTACCCCATTAGCTATTACTATCGGGGCATGTTGTCACAAAAGGTAAAGCATGTCTGTGAGATAAACCGTATATATATACAGAATATAGAATAGACAAAACACAAATTGAACTCATGCATGTGGCAACATGCAACACAAAAAAAATATTTTATGCATGTGGCATGGAATAATTTTTCTAGGTTGTAAATAAAACAAAGATGATTGGAGTATGTTTTACAAAAAATACTAAATCAGTTTTTCTTCCTCAGAATGTCATGTTTAATTCAGAGTGTTTTTTGTCATTTTTTGCGAAAGATACTAGCAATTTCTAAGTGAAATTTGTTTTAAAGTAAGCCCTCTTCAGTGTAGTTTGAGATTATATCCTTGTTTATCCTCTGTGGGAATTTGCAAACAAATGAGAGCCGTGCAGGTGTAGACTTACATCCCACACTGACCAATCACTGTAGAGATCTGAACGCACTGAGTCTATATATAGCTGCTCCCAAACCCCCCTCACACTACCTGCCGCAGGTAAAACAACAGACCGCGTCTCGCACGCTCAAAGGCATTTCTAATCCTCACCATGTCGTTCAAGAGCCCTTCCAGGAGTTTCTCCAGCTCAAGTCTGTCTGGTAGCATGGGGTCAAGGGGCAGTTGGTTTGGGGCCATTTCCCCAGCCACTATAGGGAATCTGGCAAACACACTGCGTCCGATTGTGCAGATCAACAGCAGCACTTTTGCCCCGGCTGATGATAAAGAGACCATGAAGGGTCTGAATGACCGTCTGGCGGGGTATCTGTCAAAAGTGCAACTCCTGGAGGACTCCAACAATGAACTGGAGGAGCAAATCAAAGAAGCTCTGATGAGGAAAGGAGCTGAGAGCGGCAGAGACTGGAGCGCCTATGAGAAGATCGTTGCGGATCTGAGAAACCAGGTGAGCAAATAAAAGGTTTTGTTAAGTACTCATGCATGCTTTTTATCATAAAGTACACAAGCAAATGTTTGGACACACCTACTCATTCTATACTATGACTATTTTCCTTATTTTAGAATACTAGATAAATAACACAAATGAAAGTTTGGGAATTATGTAGTTGCTAAATATGTTCTATTTGAGCTTCTGCAAAGTTTTCACCCTTTAAATTCCAGATCTGTAGCTTCTTTAAATGCATGAGATTCAAGTTTACATCTATGTTGGACCTTGTTGATGATTTTTCTTCACTATCCGCTCCAACTCATCCATTATAAATACATTTTTTTATTGAAATGTAATTTTAGTTTTCAATAAAAAAAGAAATTTAATTACTATTTTTCATAACCAAGATGAGCATGAGTGATCTCGACAAAAGCAGTAAAAGAAAAACACTAATGTTACAAACCAGGATTAAAACAATTGAAATGCAATTAAGAAACAATGTTTGTCAAATGGAAGAAATATTATTAATAAAAAATTTTAATTAAATTGAAAAGAAAAGTGGGTGCATTAGAAATGCCAAGGGTAACAAAAACGTTTTAGTTTTTAGCAGGAACCAAACTTTGGATATGTGTCAAGACTATCAAAATGCAAATCATTTACATTTTTTTCCTTTTGTTGTTGTTGTTTTGTTTATAGATTTTTAAAAACAGTCTTTTAAGAGATATAACAATTTTAAAGAAAAGGTACTGAAATACTATGCAGTATTTATTTTGCATTTATTAAATTCTTTTATATGACATAATCTATTTTCCTCTGTTATCAGTTATCAGTAAAGAATAATGACAATTGTAAAAAATAACAAAAATCAGCTGTTTGCTCCCCCCCCCCCCAGCTGTAATGAGAACCCTAAATGCAAGACAATGATAGGAGTGTGTTTGTAAATCAACCCCTCAGCTCCAGGAAATGACTTTGGACAACGCCAGACTTTTCTTACAGATAGACAATGCCAGGCTGGCTGCTGATGATTTCAAAGTCAAGTGAGTTATTTGGTCATTTATTCCTTGATGAAATGTTAAAAACTCTCAAATTAAGAAAATGCATCTTAAACAAATATACTATAATAAGATAAATATACTATAATACAAATATAATAAAACTAAGTTTGCTGTAAATACGACACACGCCCTGTGGTCCCTGATGTGAATAAGCTCTCGCTGAATCGCTCCGGGCAGGTTTGAGTCAGAGCAGGCCATGAGGCAAGGGGTGGAGCAGGATCTGGCACGACTCCGCAAGATGCTGGACGACACTCACATGGGCCGCATGCACCTGGAGAGCCAGATCGAGTCTATGAGAGAAGAGCTGGCTTTCCTGAAGAAGAGCCATGAAGAGGTACACGCCTTAAACACACCATTCAACACTGATTAAACAGCAACACCTCAACCCTACAGAGATGTACTCATGTAGGTGGTTCATTTGATCTGTGTTTCTATGAGACTCATTGTTGGACTACAAACAGCCTTCTAGTCACAAGCAGCATGCACAACGAAAGCAAACATCAGTCCCGGAAGTAAAATCGAATTAATTCTACTGTATAGTGTCGTAGAAATCATAAATTAATGTGATATCAACTTTAAGCAGATGATGCGTTACGTCAAACTATGTTTAATTTAATTTATTATTGTTTTATATTAATATGATCCATATTAATATACTTGATTAAATGTAATAAAATGTTTATGTATTACATGAAAATAGGGGAAATTAGTAAAATAATATTTCAAACTTTAATGAATGAATGTGATAATATGAAGATTTAATTATAATATTAAACTATTTCATTTTAAAATACTCAGACATTATGAAAAAACAAACTAAAATTTTATGTTAGTAATAATATTAATTTAACATTAAGCCGAAACAATGCATCTGACTCATTAATAAGATATAATATATTTAACTGTTATTAATAAAAAAAATTACATTACATTCAATGTTACATTTATGTTAATATTAAAATACTTGCGTTTAAGAATAATAAAATGTAGTTTATTAATAAATTTAATGTAAAATACTTGAAAAGATTTGGACTAATATATTCATTAATTATCTTACCATTTCAATACTTGTAATATTAATATTTAATTAACTTAAGTCGAATTATGTTATTTCTATATAATCAATGGCTTCATGGACAGATCATCTGGTTTGTTCCAATAACTCTTTATGAAGCTCTAATTTCATTTATTTATTTGTGAAATATTGTATTTTATTTTAAAATAAGGGGGGGGGGGGGGGGGGGCGGCGGGGGGTCATGGGCCAAAAATTATTCCAAGCTCAAAAAGGGGTGGTCACCATAAAATCATTTATTGAGAAATGTTACAGATTTCACACCCGACTACTGGTTTTCCCTGCTTTAGGGCCAAGTGTTAACAAACTCAGCACTCGTTGCAGACCCCGCCTTTAAATCCATAACTAAATGCATTTATCATTTTATTTCACAGGATGTCGCCAATGTGAAGAGCCAGATCAGTGACACTATACGCAATGTGCACCCCAAGGAACTAACAACACAACGCAGACCTCAATGAGGCCATGAATAACATCCGCACGCAGTACGAGCGAGCCGCGCAGAAGAGCCACGAGGAAACCGAAGCCTGGTATCAAAACAAAGTCAGTCATATTTTGCATTCATTTGTTGTTCTCCTGTTTTCCAAATTGTGGCACTTTATATATATATATATATATATAGTGCTTCTAAAATACATTAGAAACAGCTCTTATAATAATTGCACCCTCCTAAGGAATTAGGTTAAGCACCATCTTTCATTTTTCTTTCTTTTTTAACTTTTGTGAGTTGTGACCCTATTTTGTACCCTATGGGAAAGTGGAAAGTGCCTTTTAATTTAAAAGAGCTTTGTGCATAATTATAAAGCAGCACTATATTGTCATGTGACCTGAACACCTTGTTGTCTTTGTTCCTCTCTATCCAGTTTGACAACATGACAGCTGAGGTGACTCAGAACACAGAAGCTCTGCAGGCAGGAAAGACAGAGCTGAACGAGCTGCGCAGACAGAAACAATCTCTAGAAATTGACCTGCAGGCTCTGCACAATATGGTACGGTACACAAATGATCCACTTGACAAATCACTCAGCGTTCCACAGTCAGCACTCTCACCTGGCAGACATGTCCATCAATTAAATGATAATGAAATGAGATTGCACGAAATGTTCGATACCTGTCTCTGTGCATGCATGTCATCGGAATTTACACATTATTCCTGTGCACCCAAGTGTTTTTTTTTTTAAACCATGGGAAAACAGAAGCTGTTTTTATATGGTGGTTTGTCTATATTTTTTTCTTTTTCGTCAAGATCATTTCTAAAGCACATTTCTGCAAAGAAATAATTGCTTAAAGTCAAGAGGTTTGACACACCTACTCCTTCTTTATTACTATTTCCCATATTTTAGAATAATGGTCATTTATAAATAGCACAAATGAAAACAAAATTACAAAATAAAAATAAAAACATAAATTCATTGAAATGTTTCCAGACTTTCCTTTATTCTACTTGGTGTCTAGCAGATTCAATCGCTCGAACATTTCATGCCTGTCCTACACATTATTCCTGTGCACCCAAGTGTTTTTTTTTAACCATGGGAAAACAGAAGCTGTTTTTTGTATAATGGTTTGTTGAGATGTAGTCATGGATCAATTTTTTTGTACTTAACTGAAGCACATTTCTGCACAGAAATAATCGCCAAAAAAAGCCTGAAACTTTGACATACCTACGTATTTTCCTAAGTTTCTATGAAGTCTCTATACATAATATATATTGATATATATTAAAAAAAAATCCTGTAAGGAGGAGTCTGGCATAGAGCGGAATATTATATTAGTGACTTTTGTATTAAATTTATTATACTGTATTATTTGTATTTTTCATATTTTTTTATTTCAGTATTTTTGTTCGCTAGACAAATGTCTTTATATCATTGTGAATCTTTTTCATATATTCAAGACAAACTTGTTGTGTAAACAAACATGAAACCTTAAACAATATAATAAAAAGCAAATACAATTAAATAGAGAATAACATGTTTTACAACATTTAAAAATAAAAAAATTATGTTTGTCAATTTAAAGCATTTACACAAAGGCCTTTATTTCAAAAAGGTATAAAAAAAATAATAAAATAAAAAAAGTAAGATCATGAGAAACATAAATTAATTTTTTTTGTTCTGCTTGGTGTTCTGCAGATTCGGTCACTCGAAGATTCGCTGCATGAAACAGAGGCACGTTACGCACACGAAGTCAATGGGTACAACTCTCGAATCCTGCAGCTGGAGGGAGAGCTGGGACAGGTGCGAGCGCAGGTGGAGCGTCAGGCGGCTGAGTACGATGCCCTGCTCAACATCAAGTCCAAACTGGAGGCAGAGATTGCCACCTATCACCGCCTCCTGGAGGGTGTTGTTGACGACAAGGGGGACAAAAATAGGTAAGATGAAGGAGACATGAGTTCGTGAACAGTGATCAAAAAATGGATATTCCAGCTCAATGTTAGAATCATCATTGACACTTAAACGCCTCAAGTCCTTAATGAGCTGAATCAGTTTTTTTTTCTTTTAGACTGAAGCCAAATCCCATAAAAGCCCTTATAAAGATTCAAATTAGGACTGGGTAATATATCAAAGATTCACAATGTATTCAACACAATTTTGCTAGTCATATAAAATTATTGGAAAAAAATTATTATTTTTTTTTTAAAAATATTTTTTTTATTGAAATACATGCGTTTCAATGTGACTTAAACAAGGTAGCAAAAATACCATCTAAGTTGGTTAGTTCGATTCATTTCATGTATCAGATCATGCTGTCTATTTTAAAGGAATAGTTCACCCCCCCCCCCCCCCAAAAAGGGAACAATCCTGAGAATGTCCTCATCCTCAGGCCATCCAAGATGTAGATGAGTTTGTTTCTTCAAAAGAACAGATTTGGAGAAATGTAGCATTGCATCACTTGCTCACCAATGGATCCTCTGCAGTGAATGGGTGCCGTCAGAATGAGAGTCCAAAACAGCTGCTAAAAAATCACAATAATCCACACTGCTCAGTCATAGTGAACGTCTGTGAAGTGAAAAACTGCATGTTTGTTAGAAACAAATCCAAGGCATTTTAACTTTAAACTGGTGCTTCTGGCCAAAATACAAGTTCATAATCCATAACACTTCCTGCAGTGAAAAACATTTGTTTAGAACTGTTTTGGACTGTTTTCACTGCAGAGGATCCATTGGTGGGCAAGTGATGTCATGCTACATTTCTCCAAATCTGTTCTGATGAAGAAAAAAACTCATCTGCATCGTGGATGGCCTGAGGATGAGTAAAGTTTTAGCACATTTTCATTTTTGGATGAACTATTCGTTTAATAAAGTTCTTCAAAACACTGATTTGATGATTTGTTTCTAAAATTGGAAATCTTAACTTTCTCTGAAAATGTTTTAGTATATGCAGTTAAATACTGCTGTTTGTTCAAATGTTTTGGTCCAGTTCAGAACAAATACAAAACGCATGTTTGTTGCACTATCATGTTGTTCCAAACCTGTATGCATTTATTTCTTCTCCGGAAAAAAAACAATATTTTGAAGAATGTTGGCAACCAAACATTTTCAGTTCCCATTGACTCACATTATATTTTTGTTCATATAATATCTTCATTTATGTTCCACAGAACAAAGAAAGTCATACAGGTTTAGAATTGTCATTTTTGGTGGACTATCCCTTTCATCTTGAAATCTCCTTGGTCACTGATTGCAACGTGCACATCACACAACATTGCCGTTTCCATAAAGCATTTTCCTTTGTGAGCTGCGCATGCAAATCTAGCGTGCACAAAGCTTATCTTTCCATGGTGAAGTCACTCTGTAGTAGCAAACACACGGCACAAACTCTTTCCCTACAGGCTTGTGAGAAACATGTCCTAGCAAGCATCTGTCCTTTAAAATAGACACCACTTAAAAACTTTCCCCCCTTATATATGCAGAAATGCGATCACTCAGTGTGGGTTTTTCAGTGAACCCTTCTTAATGTCGATCCACCCCAGTCTTGAACATTTAGTTGCATCTTTTCCCATCAAATACCTCCCTTTGTGCCATTCTCTCATGTTTTCTCTTCCCTTCACAGAGAGGAATTTTCTTTAGAGCAGTCATTGTATGCAGGTGAGTGCCGTGACGTGTAGATTTTAGGCATCGTCAGTACGAGTTAACAAACATGCTTGCCTAACCCGCATCAAGCTTGTCTTCATACTAATCATCACTCACTGCTCTATGGTCTAACAAAGACGAGTAAACAGTGCTGCCCGAGCCCTCGCTGGCCAAATACACTCACATCACTCACGCTGTTTATGTTTCTCACTGCTAACCTCATGCAAATATGTTTGAAGACAATCATCTTTACAACCTGTTGAAGAAACAAAAGGGTCATTCTACAAAACAGGTGCTATTTGTGTGCCCTTTTTAGCCACCTTTGGCTCTATTAGCATGTATATATAATAAAATTAATAAGTGAAAAAGTGGATATTTGTAGAAATATCACCATTAAATTCTCAAAGAAGGACCTTCATGACCTTGTATTGTCAAATTAAACTGTAAAACTTCACCGTTACTGTTCTAAAGACAATTATATCTTGTCATATTCTAAATATATCTATGAATATAATTTGTTAATTTTGCTTGAGATGGAGCGATGCAACGTATTGAAACACATCATTTTAAAAATATTTTACAAAAACTCAAAATTACCTTCTCAAAATGCAACAGGCATCTGATTCATAGAATGACCCAAGTAATGTTTACTAGCCTATTAAAATGTTGCTTTCTCAACTAATATACGCAGCTGTGTTGAACTTTGATTATGTGTTTGCTTGTAAGAGATTCTAATGTTTAAAAAAAAATAAAGTCTAACTTGTTATGCTGCATAAGTGCAGACATCCCACCCTGCCAAAACCCATTTCCAGGAAATAGCCCGGGAGAACAAACACCCGTTTGTTCATTCATTAGTATTCGTGAAACGAAAGTGAAAGTGATCCAGTGTAGTCTCACGAAATAACTGGATATCTGAACGCAAGTCCGGCGACGCATTGATAATATCAGGAAAACGCATTATAATAAGAGGTAAAAACGATAAAAATATGTAGGTAATACTAGGTTAAAATGTGTCTTGGCTGAACAGTTGTTATCGGATGGAAATAGGGATTATCTCACACTCTATATTGTTTAGAATTTGTGGGCAGCTGGGAGCTGCTATCATTATGCTGGAGACTCCCGGACATTCCTGGAGAGGTGGGACGTCTGTAAATGTCTTAATGAATTACTAAAGACTGACTCTAACCTCCAGCTTTCTGTCTCCAGCTCCTCCGCCTTCCGTCGGACTTAAGAAAGCCATCATCATCACGCAAGAAATAGTGGACGGAGAAGTGGTCTCTCAGAGCGAACTTGAGCAAAATCCTACTAATCACAACAACCACGTTTTTGGAGAGGAAGAGGAGTTGGCAGAACAACTGGGGTTAGCGATGGAAAAGGCGAAAGATGAGCAAGAGGAGTTGGCAGAACAAATGGGGTTAGCGATGGAAAAGGCGAAAGATGAGCAAGAGTAGGTTGGCATAACATGGTTTTCCCATAAAGAAGGTGAAAGAAGAGCAGAGGAGGTTGGCATAACCACTGGGGTTGGCGATGGAAAAGGCGAAAGATGAGCAAGAGGAGTTGGCAGAACAAATGGGGTCAGCGATGGAGTTAGCGATGGAAAAGGAGAAAGATGAGCTACAGGAGTGGGGAGAACAACTGGAGTTAGAGATGGAAAAGGCAAAAGAAGGCTCACCGAGAGTTTACAGAACAAATGGGGTTAGCGATGGAAAAGGTGAAAGAAGACAAAGAAGTGGCAGAACAACTGGAGTGGCGAGAAAGGCCGAAAGATATAGCCCGAGGTGTTGACAAACAATGGGGTAGCTATGAAAAGGGTTAAAGAGGAGCAAGAGGAGTTGGCATACAACTGTAGTTTGGCGATGGAAAGCGAATATAGCAATTATGAGTTGACAGAAAAATGGGGTACGTGAAAAGTTGAAAGAAGAGCAAGAGGAGTTGGCAGAACAACTGGGGTTGGCGATGGAAAAGGCGAAAGATGAGCAAGAGGAGGTGGCAGAACAAATGGGGTTAGAGATTGAGTTAGCGATGGAACAGTATAAAGATACTAAGCGTATTGGGGAGAACAGCTGTATTGTAAGATGGGAAAAGGTGAAACATGAGCAAGCGGAGTTGCAGAAACAACTTGTGTTAGAGATGTGTAACGATGGAAAAGGAAAAAGATACAACCAGGGATTGGGGAGAACACCTGGATTTAGATATTGAAAAGATTCAAGATTAGCAAGATGAGTTTGGGCAGAACAACTGGTTAGATGGAAAATGTTTGCCTAGATGAAAAAGTTATTGGCAGAACAACTGGGGTTAAGTGATTTAGCGATGTAAAAGTATAAAGATACTACATGATTGGGGGAAACACTGGAGAATTCGATATGTTGAAAGATAAAGATGACAGAGTAGTTGGCAGTAACAACTGGGGTTCAGAAATGGAAAAGTTCTAGATGAGAAAGAGGAGTTGGCAGTAACCCTGGGGTAGAGATGGGTAGCGATGGAAAAGGAGAAAATTAGCTACAGGATTGGGGAGAACCCTGGATTAGATATTGAAAAAGATTAAAGATAGCAATATATTGGCATAACCACTGGGGTTTAGAGATGGCTAAGTTGCTAGATGAGAAAGAGGAGTTTGCAGAACAACTGGGGTAGAGATGGAGTTACGATGGAAAAGGAGAAAAGAGCTCAGTATTGGGGGGAACAATCTGGATTATGATCTTGAAAGATGAAATGAGCAAGAGGATTGGCAGAACACTTTTGTTTAGAGATGGAAAAGTTCCTAGATGAGAAAGAGGAGTTGGAAGAACTGGAGTTAGCGAAGGCAGGGGCGCCCCCAAGGGTTGGCCATAAACTCTGCCCCCCTGTGGCCACCCATAGAATAATTTTGCAGTGGGTACTATTAATTTAAATGCATAATGTAAATTCACAATAGTTCATGAAGTGAACGAAAATAAAATGCAGCACCCGCTGCAGCCACAAAAAAAGATTGTAGATTGGCGCCACCAGAGTAGCTATTTCACTGCCCTTCTAAACATTCTTTATTGTTATGAAAATAACCCAAAGCTCATGAAAATCACATACCAGTTATATACTATGGTAATCGTGTGTTTATTAGCTTCATGTTCTTGTGTAGAAACGTTTCTCTGGGTTTGCTGTGGACAGAACACAACGCGGAAGTGTAAGGGAAGCATGTCATCGGGTTATGAACGCGTATTATGAGTGACAGTGAATGAGCTTCATCGGAGTCAGAGTAGCTATTGCGGAAGAGAAAACATACTGAGACAGCGCTGGAAGTAGCTAATGCTCATCAGATTGTGTAAATCAGTGGAAAATTAATAGAAATGATGATTCTGTCTGAAGGAATATGAAGTAAACGTGTAAATATATAAATTTTGCTCCCAAGTATGCTCACTTTTGGTCTATAAGCCCTTAATGATGCTGTTCAGTAAATCTGTGAACACATTCATATTCAGACTAGACTGAATATGAATGCTTTTTTAAATTCTATTCAAAATACCATACATTACTGAATTATTATTTAGCAATCCTGGCATAAATTAAGAAATGACTTTCACTGCAACCGATTTTTATCATTCAGTGGTCAAATATCAAAGCTGGAGTCTTTAATCTTTCTAATGATACACGGTTTGTCCAGATCAAGTAAGATTGTGATGTTTAAGCGTGCTGTGAAACAATAATAATCTGAGACCGCCGGCAGAGATTCAACTAAATATCGTCCTTTTGTTTGATTTAATTATTTTAAGGAAAATAACTACACTATTTAAAGAGTAATTAATTGCTAATTAAAATTATATTGTTACATTAACCAGAAACAATGGTAAATAAGTATAACACACATTACACTAAATTCCTTTTATTTTTGTTCTTCAACTGTCTTTCTGTCCTTCTTATTGCTCAATTTTGCTCAATTTTTCTTTGTGATGACCATGACTATTTTATCAATCTCCTGTACCACAATAAAACATGTATGAGCGTCATTTCCTTGGCTAGTGTTGTTATTTTAGAATGTAAATTACCAATCGGAAGCTTGGGGTCCGTAACAACTTTTGTTTTTGAAAGAAAATTATACATTCAGCACCAAAAGTGACAGCAAGACATTTATAATATTGCAAAAGATTTCTATTTATCAAAGAATGCAGGGGGCAGTTGCATAAACTTAGCCTCTATTTTAAGACAATGTCTTAAGTAAATTTTTACCAACAGTTGCCAAGGGGTAATCAGTCTTATTTTGCAGTATTCAAGTTAGACTAATGTATGCTTTTATGTAACTGAATTAAAAAAATTACCAGTTTTAAAGAAAAAAAAAAAGACTAACTTGTAAGACTAGTCTAAACCTTATATGCAACTGGCCCCTGAACAACCAAAAAAAAGGATCACGATTTCCACAAAAATATGAAATAGCACAACCGTTTTCAACACTGATGATAATAATAAGAGATGTTTCTTGAGCAGCAAATTGTAATGATTTCTGATGATCATGTGACACTGAAGACTTGAGCAATGATGCTGAAAATTCAGCTTGGCATCAAATGAATAAATTACGTGATAAAATATATTAAAGAGTTATTTTGAATTGTAATGATATTTCACAATATTTTTGTTTAAATAAATGCAGCCTTGGTGAGCATCTTTCAAAAACATTAAAATAATCTTACCGACCCTAAACTTTTGCATGCATGCATACAGTAAATTTACCCCAAATAACAGACAAAGAATCTCTTATATAGAAGACGGGTTTATTCATGACCGATTCAGGATGTCCAATATTGATGCATTTGGCGCAAACAAAGGCGGCAAGAGGAAAGGGAAAATACTGCATGACTAAGGTCAATAAAACACTGTCAGACAACAGAGCTACGCAATGAAACATAAGAGCGTATCAAAAAAAACGTTTATCCGCCATACAAATGACATTTATCCTATAAACGCAAAGCGAGAAATAAATTTTTGTCTCCCTGTTGAGGTGCAATTTACAGGTGGAGGATTGACATCACTGGCCAGAGGTGTACGATGGAGTCCACAGATGCTGGTCTCGTGATTGCACATCATGTCCTTAACGGGAGAAGGTCTTGCCCCTGGACAGATCATGTGAGGGTTACATTCACATTCATAGGTCAAAACAGTGGAATAAATATAGCTATATACTCAATATTGCAAGAGTGTACTACAGACACATGATACCAAGAAAATGTCAAAGTGCACACATATATATATAACCAAAACAATATAACAATAAAAATAAGATTCGAAAAATATATCACTGTCTCTGAATTACAATCATTGATTCTTAAGGATTTATAGTGAAGCATGAATCTGTAACACTTAAATCAGAAGTCAGAAATCAGTCAATTCGATTCGTTAATATTAGTTTAATTCATTGGTACATAAACAACAATGAATGTTCATTTCTACAATAACACTTTACAATAAGGTTCCATTTGTTAACATGACAAAATACTTAGAATTTATAAACCTTAATGTTAATTTCAACATTTACTAATACATTTTTATTAGAACAATCAAAAGTTGTATAAGTTCATATTATTTAACGGACCTTTGCTGATATTAAACTAGCAATGAATAGTTGTATTTTTATTAATAACACTAACAAAGATGATTAAATACTGTAACAAATGCATTGTTCATTGTTAACTAATGTCACCTAACGGAAGTGTTACCATTTCTATTATATATTTGTAACATCTGAAGCTGTATAAATTCCCATTAGCGAGATGTATCTGACAAACATGAAACAATGACATTTTTGACATAATATTAACCTATATTAATAAACGTAAAATATATTGTAAAACGTCCGGCTCAATGTTAGTTTCAAAATACTTCATGGCGTTACCTATTAATTAAACCTACTGAAAGTTGTCAAAGCGTCGAGCAGTGCTGTGTAGTCCGTAGATCTTCTGTGTAGTGTGACCACGGAGATGACGAGAAGCACGTCATATGTCCACTGAAGCGTGCTCGCAACGCTGTACGCAGATGGCTAGCAAAAGAGGGTGGTGCTAGGAGATGGAGCTAAAGAATCGTCAAGCTCGGAAGATGAGTGTGAGTGTAAAGCGTGCTTGATGTGGGAGCAGTGGGAACACACGTGACACAATACTGGACCGGTGGGGGCTCGTATGTAGGGCCTGGGGGGTTGTTGTCACTGAGACCTTCCATCCTGGGGACAAGATCTCTAAGCGTCTCATTGGTCACTCACAAAAGCGGATTGGATCCTCTAGTCCAGTGTAGTCACACGGCGCGCCCAGCAGCGAACGCGGTCTCATTTTTATATACTGTACCGATAGCCACACTTGGCCTTTCATGTACCGTGGTCGCATAACTAATGCTAAATAAAATTTCGATTACAGTCAGACCATCATTAAGTATAAGTACAAACATAAACATCAGCCGCATGTACTTGGGATGCCAAAGACAATATTTTAATTTGATTAAACTGTATGACAATTTAAACAGAAAATGTAACACTACATAACTGTGCACTTAAATTATTTATGAACTATAATATAAATATAGCACAATAGTTTAGAGGTTTATTGCAAAATATTAAAATCTATCATTTAAGATAGACTTTTGATTCGCAGTGCATTATGGGAGTGGGTGTCTGCTGCTGAGCTTTTTCAATGCAAACAGCAGCTTCTCCAATTGGTGGATCTTTCTTCAGGATTATGAGTAATGTTGACAGGAAGTCGTTAAAACTGTTTTTTTCCCCAAGTTAAAAGCACACTGATATTTACAAAAAGTAATTCATCAGAACTCACGTTAGGTATATTTCGAAAGGTTTCTACGTTATTGATAAAAATCAATTTCTAATCTAGCAGAAAAAATGGCCTTTGATTCCAGAGAAGACGTACCTGCAGCACTTGGCCAGGTTTCAGTTTAAACAAGCTCAAACAGCAACCAGCTAAAGTATATTTGAAAAGCACATGGTAATCTGCTCTGATATGATCAGTGGATGGTGCAACGCCTCAACGTAATTAATGAAGATTCAAACACACTATCACAAAGTAATCTTTTACAAGCACATGCAACTGGTGTTAAATAAAACCCAGAGATATGCACCAACATCAGCACAAATCAACCACCTCTACTAGAAAAAAGCCCATGAGAAAAAGATTTTAAGACTTGGATAACTCGGTGCGTTTTCATATAACGTGTGAAACACTACCGATTGTGAAACAGCACTTACGAAATAGTTTTCATCTCTTTCTTCTCAGCATCCGGGCGAGCTCGGTTGAGTACCTTCAGGAAGTCAGAGGTCTTGGACCTCATGCGAGTGTGGATGTAAGCCTAAAACCAGAGAAAACACATCTGTGAGAGTGGAAAACACCTACATTCCCAAGAATAGAGCAGTTTTCTTCACTCTGACAAATTGGTTTCATCTGGCCAAACAAAGGGCCGAATGGTTGAATGACAAGTATGCAAACTGAGAAGCACATTACTAAGCTTCTTACAAACTCGAGGGTCTCGTTTGAAGAGTGGCGTTGGGCAAAGAGGCATTTCTCACCTTGGAGCACTTTATGTGGTAGTGCAGATAGTCCCGGAAGGTGTGGATGAGGTTGATGGTGTTGTCTCTGGTGTTGGCGTTGGTGTGTCGAGGAAACAGCACTGTTGGGAAATGATTTCAGTATTTATATTTGAAATATAATAAGACATTTACTGTAATTGTGACACATTTGGGTAACATATAAAATTTGGGATCAGTAAGATTTTTAAGTCGTCTCTTATGCTCATCGAAAAACAAAAACAAACAAAAAAAAAACAGTAATATAGTGGATATACATTAAAAAAATGGTTTTCTATTTTAATATACTTCCAAATATTACTTATTCCTGTGATGCAAAGCTGATTTTCCATCATTCGCCGTCTTCAGTCTCATGATTTTCAAATCATTCTAATATGCTGATTTATTATCAACATTGGAAAACATTGTGCTGCTTAATATTTTTTTTTTGTCAATAATTCAGGATTCTTTGATTAATAAAAAAGTACAGCATTTACTGAAAACAGAAATCTTTTCAAACAATATGTCGTTACCATCACTTTTTATCAATTAACCACATCCTTTCTTAATAAAGGATTAATTATTTAAAAACAAAAAAGAAAAAAAAAAATGCTGACCGCAAAACTTTTAACAGTAGTGTACCTTAATAATAAATCAGCATATAGAATGATTTCTGAGGATCGAGGTGACCTGAGACTGGAGTATGATCTGAAAATTCAATTTGTCATCACGCAATAAAGTAATTTGGAAAGTATAAGTAACATAGAAAACCATTTACTTTTAAATATTAAACAGTATACAGGGCTCACGTTACTTTTCTTTTTAGGAGCACTTTTACTGGCATTTTTTCTAATTTTATTAAAAGTGTCATCTTTTATATCAAGTTAAAAATGTATATTTATAAGCTTTTTATTTTTACACATTTATAATTAAAACAATAGAATAAGAACAAGTAGAATGTTACCAATCAAATGAAATTAGTATTAACAAAATTAATTCGTACTACAGAGGTGGCACAGAAGAACACAAAAGTGGCTTGTCGGTGTAGTTTTCAGATGTTTAATGAATGCTCGAGGTGGGCACCAGTGCAAATAATTAATAAATTCATGTTGGATGATTATGCTTTAAATAAAAACTTTGATTAGAAATATTAATGATTGACATAACTGAAAAACTTTAAAATCAAAGAAAACTGCCATAGAGTGTTCTACTTGTTTTTATCTCCATTACGGGTAGGAAGTTAATTAAATTAAGAATGTGGAGGATGTTAATCTGTGACAGATGATTGAGGCAACACTGCATATGAACCGCGTCGATTGAAAGACGCCCCGCCTTTCTAATAAAGAACCACTCGCTAATCGGTAAAGTCGTGCATCACTGCAGCCTGCTGTGCAGGTTCGGAGTTAACATTGTGGTTTAAGGAATCACGGACAGATATGTCTGTGCTACATTCACGTCAACGCTGGCAACAACAACGTTGTAATAGCAATTTTTACGCTCCCCTCCCTGGCACACAACATGCTGGATTGGTTTCTATCTATATGTTCCATTTGGCGACTGACCCGATCAGCATATTTGTGTTTGTGCACAGCGTCAAAAATTTCTACTTACCACGTGTTTTTGCAGCGTTGAGTAATGTATCATTACTAATATATAATATATGTGTGTGTGTGTGTGTGTATATATATTTTATTACTACAACAAAATTACATTTTAAGTTTTTAGTTAACTAAAATGTATTTTGTAAATATATTATGTATAATAAAATTCTGTCAGTGCACTAGGGCAAATACACTAATATATTAAAGACAGAGAGTCTATTAAAACAGGTCTTAATATCTTATTCAGTGTTGATTCTCAAGTAAATTTATCATGTTTCAAGAATTGTTAAATATTTCAAAAGGAAAACAAGGCAAAAATGACTGATTAAAAACTTATTAAAAAGTAATTTTTTGCAGTGTAGTTGCTATTTATAGAGGGATAATATATAAATCTGTGAAATTTAAACCAGAATGGATGCCTAAGTGTAACACTTAAGGTATCATATGAATATTAATAATAATATGAAAAAGTATCATTTGAATTTTCAGTACTAACTAAATGCATTATTCCAATAATAAAATTATCTGTAACAAGAGGTTTACGTTCAAAGATTAGTATTTTCAGTTACTACTGTTCTGCATTTCTTGCTGCAGGGTACCAGAGTGAAATGAAGAGACAAAACAGAACTAAATAAGCACTTAATATTGCATGTCTCTAGATACTTCCTGGTTGCATAAAAACTCAAGTGGAGTAGCGCTGGTAAATGTTTTTGGCTTTGATAAAAGGGTGTGGTGCTTTTTCTATTCATTAAGAGGTTTGTGCAACCGCCATGAAGAGAAGATGGGTGTTTGCTTGCTTGATCCGAATGCAAATACACAGTGCACCTGTCACAGGTAAGCAGCAGTGCTTTGTTCTGGCCTAAATTAACATACAATGCATCATCAAGTGAATCTGACAAGAGTCTTTATTTAACTAGCAGCTGAGGTTGATAATAGTGTTCAACCAGGGTCTGAAATTAACACTTGCCAAGTGCCATTTGCAAGTAAATACGCTAAATTAATGTTTATGTGTATGTGACCTCAAGATACAAACCAAAAGTGATGTAGCCGATGTTGTCTCCCACTGTGGCGTCGGTGTCCTTTAGCTCCAGAGGAGGTTCTCTGTGACTGAACAGCACCTGAGGAGCCGTGTGACTGGCCCTCCTGCCCTCCTTAAACTCCTGAACAGAGAGAAACACAGACATCAGGATGACTGTAAAAACACCACTGTTAACAAACACAGCAGCTGTTCTGGTGGTGGTTTGCACTGCTGACATCATTATGTGCAAGTGAGTTTGTAAAAATAGTCAAATTAGACTAGAAATGGCCTTTATTTGTAAAGCATTTAATTAATTGGATTATAAAAAAGCTAACATTTCCAGAAATTTTTTTATTTCTTTATAAAATATTTTAAAATAGAAAACTATGGAAGACCATATCCTCCATGAAATTTAAAACAACAAACGTACTTGCAACTTTTTTTCCAATTCAGAGTTTATACAAGACTTTTTTTTCTCAGAACTGCAAAATATAAACTCAGAATTCTGACTCTCGCAATTCTGAGTTTACATCTTGCAATTTTTGATATCTCACAATTCAGATTTTTTTGGTTTCTGCCACAGAATAAAAACAAACAAGGTCATTGCGACTTTTTTCTCACAATTCTGAAAAAAATTACAGAATTGAGAGAGAAAAAAAATCTGAATTGTGAGAAAAGAAAATCTACATTTTGAGATAAAACATCAATTACCATTTTTATTTGTTTTATTCCATGTTGGAAACCATTGAAAATGGTTACTATTAATTGCAATAATATTTAACAAAAATTACTGTTTTTTCTGAATTTTTTATCAAATAAATGCAGCATATACACTGAGAAAATAATATTCTTAATATGCATTTAAATCTTCTTTTTCAGTTAAAATATTAGTAGTTGAACGATCGTAGTTGATCTGTACGGACCAGGCTCCACAGTTCAGCATGCATGTGATCCACAGATTAATTGTAAAATTAAAGTTTATCATTTGTACGTGTTAACACACTCAAGTGATTTTAAACCATTCCAGAGCAAGAACAGGCGAAAAAGGCTGTCTATGAAAACAAATCTGAATATCTTATTCAATGTTGCTTCAAGTAAATGTATCTTGTTTCAAGATTCTTTAGGCATTTTTATACATCTGCAAAAAACAACTAATTATTTAATATGTATATAGTAGCCCTTAAAACATTTTTGGGCTATTAAAAAAGGTCTTTGTCATTAGATGCAAACTTTGATAGAAATGAGTGCTTGCTTATATATTTATTTAAAATAAATACCCTTTGCATTGATATTTTTAAATAATATAAACATATTTATGCATTTTCAATTGTGGCTTATTTGTCCAAACACTTTTTGGGGCCACGGTACATATATTACAGAGATATAAAATAACTTAAATGTGAAAAGCATACAGCTCTAACAATGAGCTCAGTCTAAAACACCCAGATGGCATGTGTTTCAACATTTTAAGCAGTTAAAGTGATGTGAAAGTGACGTGAAGTGACATGTGGCCAAGTATGGTGACCCATACTCGGAATTAGTGCTCTGCATTTACTCCCTCCCAATTTGGGGGCCACCACACACATGAACACACACACGACAGTACACACCACGTGACACACACCGGACAGTGGGCAGCCATTTATGCTGTGGCACCCGGGTTAGGGGGTTCGGTGCCTTGCTCAAGGGCACCTCAGTCGTGGTATTGAAGGTGGGAGAGAGCGCTGTACATTCACTCCTACAATCCCTGCCGGTACGGGACTCGAACCCACCACCTTTGGGTTACGAGTTCGACTCTCTAACCATTAGGCCACAACTTCCCCAAAGTTTGTGGAGATGCTGGGGATTGAACCCAGGACCTCATACATGCAAAGCATGCACACTATCATTGAGCTACATCCCTAATACAACTGCATAGTAAGGCAATACAGAAATGGTCAAGATTGAACCTGAGAACGGGATAAAATGAGCGAACCTGCATGAACACTTTCCCGATGATGACATCGTCGTCATCCTTGAACACTGTGCTGAACACAACAGTTACTCTGTCTTTCTTAGCCTCGATATACCTGAAACCAATGAGGGAAAGACACAAACACAGGTGAGATGCGAGCTAGATTACAAACTTTGTGCAATAGCTGCAAAACTGATTAAAAAAATAATAATAATAATAAAATTCAGAGCACTTTGTATTAAATTCTTTGTAACAAAAAAAAAAAATGAGAGTAAAAATATATTTTTAATAGAAATTATAATTTTTCTTTTTGTATTTCTGTTTTGTTTTCCTAATACCATTTAATCGAATCAGCCTTACAGTAAAATAAATTCACTAGAACGAATTCACATGATAACATGTTTTCAGATAACACAAGTTTATCTGAATTAATCAGCATTAATTATTTAAAAATAAATTGTTAAATTTAAGCTCAAAACATTTCACAGAAACTGAAAATCTACATAATGATTTTTTTTTTAATTTGGTTTAATTTGATTGAACCCATTCTGCTGTTTTCAAAATGTTGAGTTTTTTTTTTATAATGTAAAAACATTTAAATATTTATTGGTTATATTTATAAAACATTAATATATTGCTATTTATATTGTAACTATTTTAAATCATTTTACACAAAATAATGCATACACTCACATACATTACATATATACATGTTCCTTATTGCCTTGAATTTGCAGATTGCTAAAGGGGTCATATGATGCGATTTCAAAAAAAAAAATTCTCTTTGGAGTGTTACAAACTCTTGGTGCATAAATAAGATCTGTAAAGTTGCAAAGACTGAAGTCTCAAAACCACAGAGATATTCTTTATCAAAGTTAAGACTTGTCCACGCCTACCTAAAACGGCTTGTTCTAACATGCTCCCACATATCTACCTCACTATGTGTATATTTAGCATATTCCGCCCAAATGGTGCAGGGGCGGGGGGGGCCGCAAAGAAAGAAGGCGTGTTGTTCAGGGGAACAGCAGTTATTGTTGAAGCCGCATGTCAGGGGACTCCGTGTGTCATTGCAAAACCAAGCACTTTATTGGCTTCCAAAAGTAGATGCATTTAGAATCTTTAAAGATCACTTACAAGAACAGCAATGCATTTTTTGACGCCGTTTCGTGACCCTAGAGAGAGGGGTCATTTCTGACTTTTTGCTATGACAATCTGGCGCTATGCTGAATCAGCTCCTGGTTTGTTATTATTTACGTATTGGCTATGATGTTTCAAATGCGGAGTTTTTTGCGCATCGTGTGGTGTGTGGTGTGTGTGGTGTGTGTGTGTGTGTGTTGAGAGAGCGAGATAGAGAGAGAAGACAGGTCACATTCACAGTGGAGTCCAGCGTCTTAAACCGTGGCTTTGGTGTCTGCAAACACATAACCACTTCATCACTTGTGTTGTCACCAAAAACGACTCTGTTCCCTCCTCTTCCCGGCTTTGAAACTGATGGTAAACTAAATGGACATTATTTACTGTCCTTTACATTTATTTGAAAGCTGAAGCCACGAGTATGGTAAGGGGCTTTATATTTCCGCACGATTGCTTGTGGTGTTCGGGCCACTCAAATGCACGGGGTCACTGGCCATCAGCGCAGACCGCCTTGTCTGAAGGGGGACTTTGTAGTAAACAAAGTGTTTGAGAGAGGCGGGGCTTATAGGACCTACAATAATGTACAGTATTTTTTTTAAATAATGTGTTTTTTGAACATTAAAATATGTCAACATATTCTGTTAAACCAAATACACAAAATAATGATCTTTATAATAGCATCATATGACCCCTTTAATAAAATAATAAAATAATTAATTATTTTTCTAATAATATATGTTTTTGTCAGTTGAAATCCAAGAGAATGTCATTGAAAGGAAACACTTTAACCCTCATTTTTTTCTCTTTAATATATTCAATAACAAAAAATATAATAATAATAATTAAAAAATAAAAATCACTAGATTAACTGATTATCTAAATGAGTTGCAACTCCACTGTCCTGAAGTTTTGAACATAGTAGAAGCAGCTTACATTGACTCGTCATCCCTGTAATGGACAACAGCCCTTTTCTCTCCCTCACGACCCTCCTCCTGGAACTTAAAGTACTTCTCAAAGACGGAAGCGAAGCAGTTTCTCTTGAGGATGCCTGCCTGGTGTATCATCTCCTCTTTGTTGGGTGGAAGAGCCTCCAGGTCAAAGAGCAGTGAAATATTGTACCCTTCAGAGAGGAACAACAACAACAAACCGTCAATCCAAAATTCTTACAGTAAAAATACCAATGAAAACTGCAACCATTTGGCTTACCGTCTTCTGGTGCCACAAGGACATTTCCATAAATACGCTTCAGCAACTGAAACACAACAAATACAAATCTCTTTCATTTGCGAATAATGAATAAAAGATACTGGAAGTAAATTCGTTACAGATCATTACAAATACTTCGCAAGGATGAAGAAAAAGCGGTGCATCAAGATCATCACATTGCATCCCTCTGAATCATAATCAAATCGTGTGGTACCAAAACATTCCCATCCTTAGAGTATAGCTAGCATGTCACATTACAACTTCCAAAGACCTACTTCATGTCAACTATACACATATACAACGACAGGCTCTGGCTTGTTTCATTCCAGGCATTTTTCACATGCTTTGAGCGTCCTGTATTTTGTTTTGTCACCTATTTTAGCCCAAATGTCATAGAATAGAGACAGGATTCAACAATCAAATCAGAAAAAAAAGAAAAAAAAAAGAGAGATTGTCTTTGTGTGCATGACACGAGCAGACAGGTAGTTAAGGGCCGTTTCTGCTGGATGTTCCTGTGATTTGCATTTATTTGATTTACACAGGCAGTCCTGAATGAGGCTGGAACAGACTTTGAATATTGATTTGCATTGGCAGAGAAAAGGCCACCCATCAACCTCAACTCCATGAACCCTCAAGACCCATGAAAATCCTGCCCTAAAAACAATTAATTCACGTTCTCAATGCAGTGATTCAAAATCCTGACAGAGCAACTACATCCATCTTGAAATAATGCAATTCAAGATTGAAAACAACAGCTGATCGCTAAATTAACTGAACACTGGCTAAGTTTACTAAACAAGGAACCCATGTTTCTTTATTTAAAACATGTGACTTCCTCTATGCAAAGTGAGTCATAGACACTTCCTGTTTCACGGAGCAAGCACAAGTCATTTAGACCCTTACATGGTGATTAAATGTGATCAACCTGCCTGGACTGAATCATGTAAAAAAAATAATAAATCACAAGACACGATCAGTATGAAAGAATGACCCAAAAGAATGTGTGAAATAAAAATTCCTGTCGGTGTCTGCAACTTCACACTGCATATGTGACCACAGGAAACCTGAACTCTATTTTCGAAACAGAGGAGAATTACAATTTATACACTACAAACGTCACAAAAACCAGCTGCAATCTTGCAATCTACTAGTCAAATCGCTCAGCAAGTATGCGACTACTCTAACTTAACAGCAAAAACATGTCCAGATCATATCTCACCCAAAAGCAAACCATTTTAATAATACACTAACAAGCCTGGGGTCATTTTTAAAAAGTAATTAATACTTTTATTTAGTAAGGATGTATTAAATTGATCAAAGTGACAGTAAAGACATTTATAATGATACAAAGAATTCTTTTGAACTTTTTTTTTAAAGAATTCTCTTCTGCTCACCAAGGAGGGTGTCCATGTATTTGATCCAAAATACAGCAAAAGCAGTAATATTGTGATTGGTTTTTACTATTTAAAATAACTGCGTTCTATTTGAATGCATTTTAAAATGTAATTTATTTCTGTATGACAAAGCTGCTTTTTTTAGCATATTATCAAGTCTGTCAGTGTCGCATGATCCTTCAGAAATCATTTGGGGGGGAAAAAACCAACACACAAAAAAACATTATTATTTTGTTGAAAACAGCTGAGTAGAATTTTGTCAGGTTTCTTTGAGAATAGAAAGTTCAGAAGGATAGCATTAAACTGAAATAATAAAAATTTTAAAAAAATATAGTTCTATAATTTCTCCCCCCCCTCCGCACAAAAAAATATATAATATATTATCTATATTTATTAGACTCCTAACTTTTGGAATGGTATAGGGATAATGTTACAAACGCTTTTTATTCAGGTAAACTTTTTATTCATCAAAGATACCTGAAAAAATATATCACAGTTTTTAAATGTTAATAATACTAAATTTTTGACGCAGTAATCAGGAAATGATGATTTCTGAAGGATTATTTGACACTGAAGACTGGAGTAATTATGTTGAAAATTCAGCTTTTTATCACAGGAATAAATTACATTTTAAAATATATTCAATAGAAAACAGTTATTTTAAATAGTAAAATATTTCGCAATATTACTGCTTCTGCTGTATTTTGGATCAAATAAATGCAAGCTTGGTGAGCAGAAGAGACTTCTTTAAAAAAAACATAAAAATCTTACTGTTCAAAAACTATTGACTGGTAGTGTATATATATATATCTATATATATATTACATATATATACTATAATATATATATATTATTTAATGTTTTTAAATTTCACATTTTTAATATTTTACGATTTTAGTTTTGTTGTATTTTTTGATCAAATAAATGCAGGTTTGGTGAACATAAGAGACTTCTTTAAAAAAAAAAAAAAAAAAAAAAAGGCATTTTGAAAATTACAACCCAAACGTTGTATTGTAGTGTATATTTTGTATAGAGAGAGTTGATTTTTAGGATCTTAATTTTGATTTTATGGTCAAATGTAACCCAGACATGTTTTTGACAGGTTTCGTGATTATTTCTTGTACCTCATCGGCGCCGTGCTCCTGAAGCTCCTTGAAGAACTTGAGAGAGATGCTGACCATTACTTTAGTTTTGTCTCCATTGGGGTTGGAGATGTGGTAAAGCACACCATCAAAGTCTGTAGCAAAGGAATAATAAGACCCCATGTTAATCATTTTGCTTTTATCAGTGTGAAATAAACATTACTTTTATTGTAAGATCAGCTACAAGCATGCATAGTAATGTTTGGACTTCCACTTTTGAGCTCATCCATATTTCCACCTTACCTGCAAACGTAACCTCTACGGCTTCAGGCTTGTTCCTAAACATAAAGAAAGCAGAGTTAATATGGTCTGCTTTCCGTTGGACTTTTTCTCATGAAACACAAAGAAACAAGGAAAACAAGTAAAGGGATTATGGACAGTCACCCAAGGTGATCAAGCAGAAGAGGTTTATTTTGCAATAATGACATTATTCCACTTCTACACGCCTAACTTGCCAAATCAATAAATTGACATGAAATACTTATTGTTGGAATAATTGTATTAGCTTATACAATATTAATAAAATATGTCATTTATACAGTGTTGTCATCAGTGTTGGGGAAAGTTACTTTTAAAAAGTAATGCATTACAATATTGAGTTACTCCCTAAAAAAGTAACTAATTATGTTACTTAGTTACTTTTTATGGAAAGTAATGCGTTACGTTACTTTTGCGTTACGTTTTAAATCTGGACCGGGCTTGCTTGCTTGTTTTTAAAATAAAAAAGTTCTATTTTTGGCACATATATAAAAACCTTTTCACACCAAAAGTGAAATGAATAAGCCTCAGGCTGAAGGGAAAGTACATTTACGTCCGTACAGTAGAATGCAGAAGAAGACATTTCAACACACTTCAGCAATAAACAAAAAAAGACACAAATGTTTGTCTAGAGTAATTTTGGCTTATTAGTACGCTTGAACCGGATCATCAAAGCTCAGAAGCTAATAGAATGTGATTAAATACATAAAGCATATTTGTGATGTTTAAGATTTAATTATTGCAGGTTTGCGTCATATTCTGAGCTGCATTATTTTTATTTTGAGGAATACTGAAACTGTGTTTTTTTTGTGTGCGAGTGAGATGAATTAATGCATATTCATATTTATTTTGAACTGCAGTAACATCTGATTTCTCTCAACATGGGGACAGGAGAGCTGTCAGTCAATACATTTGAAGGAAAAAAAGTAACGCTTATCTGAAAAAGTAACGCGTTACTTTACTAGTTACGTGAAAAAAGTAATCTGATTACGTAACTTGCGTTCCTTGTAATATATTACCCAACACTGGTTGTCATGGACAACGCACATTATTCAGAAATATTTTATCTGAATGCCGTGACCGGCCAATCAGAATCAAGTATCACAGTAATAATGTAAACAATAACAGAATATAACGACACACATTTAAATTCAACAACTGAACATTTCATTACTATTTAGTTGAAGTAAATTAACTAAAAAAGTAAATAGCGGGAAAACCAATCAGAATTGGTTTGTAATCAAATGCGCCGATGATGAGTCGCAGCAGGCGCGTGACGATGTTAAGCAATGTTTAAAGTCACATACTGGAGAATAAAGGGGGAAAAGAAGTTCCCGAGGAAACTGCCATGTTACTTCATCGTGCATGGACGGGTCTAGAAGAATCGCTGATATTTGCTTGTTCTTGCAGCGACATGCATGCATATACACACACACACACACACACACGAACAGGAAGTGTGCACTGCTATCTGAACATTTCTGTCAACCAGGTCAGCCGACAGCGATGTGTGCAATGGTCAGAATCACCCGAGAGACCCGTGTTAGCAATCACTCACACTTAAATCATGTTTTTCTTACGCGACACACCCCATACAGGATGCTTCATTACTCCAACATGGACAAATCAACACATTATCAAACTGAACATAGTCAATACAACACGAAAACTTGTGTTATCGTGTCATTTTATACATGCAAACAAACCACGGCTCGTGTCGAAGCATGCATGCATCAGATGAGCGATGTTTGATGCGAGCTGTGACTCGGGCAGGAAGAGCTTCCTCTTACCCGTTGCTCGCGCTGTCGAATTTCAGGGTGAGAGTCTCCTCTATGATCCGATTGTTGATTTCCAACAAAATCATGGTGATTTAAATGAATGTTTAATGGCTGTGTGGAATTAAAAATATAAGAGAAAATATTGGTTTTCTACAATCCTACTACGATCGTTTTGGTTTTCCTGCTCCTACACCTCTGGCCGCTTCCGCATTGACTCGAAAGACCCGCGGGCTGCCCGCGTCGCTGCCTGTTCGTGTGTACTAGTTCTTCTTGATCTTCTTCGGTTTTATGGCGGGTAGCGCCAATGTTAAGGTGCATTGTGTGTACTAGTTATTTAAACAAAATACTTTAATGGAATTATGCTGTTTACATTTTATTATTAATTATTCTGAAATATTTTAGCACACAAATGATATTCTATATTATAACATAAAATCAGCCTGTTTTGTGATTTCCATGACTTTTTTAGACCTATTATGCCCCTTTTTACGAGAAGTCCCCAGAATGTGTTTGTGAAGCTTCATTTCAAAATACCCCACAGATCATTTATTATATCATTGTTCACTGATATAATAGTTATATATTATAAGACACTGCTTATAATTTTTGGGGATTAAAAAAGAGGAGTTGGTGGGTTTTTATCAGTATGGGGTGGTTGTGTACACACTGCCAACACACATTTATATTCAAACACTATGTAAAAGTGAATTTTGCACAATAGGTCCGCTTTAACATTCCCTGATACTTCAAGGTTTTTCATGAGGGTGCATACTGTTGTTGATACTACTGTCATGCAGTGGCAATGTTAGTGAAAAAACTACTGGCAAAAAAAAAATTTTAATCGATCTATTGTCCCACACAATGACCTCATGAATCAGAAAAACATTTTAGTGCAAGCACAAGCAGGTGTTTAGGAAGTGTTGTGGTGGTTTGTTGTTAGTCTTTTGAGGAAATAATAAAATCCCTTTCACCCCGTGGGGTCTTTAGCTGTTATTATACTGTACTGTCTGGTTAAACATAGCCTTATTATAACCCAATTTAGCTTGCCTGAAATTTGGGTGAGCTTGATAAACCTTTCGATATATTCGATTGAATATATGCTTTCATGTTTTAAACAAACTTTGTTCAGATATTTTCAGTAAGTTAAGGCAGTATGTTTGTGTGACAGTTTTCCTGACTTGGGCAATAAAATTCAAGCACTTTCTGATGGAAAACCAACATGTGTGTGTGTGTGTGGTGTGGTGGTACCAATTAACCTATTGTGAGGACCAAAGTGTACCAAAAAATGAGCAAAACCTGACAAAATCTCCAAAAACCTCCCTTTGGGGACGTCCTCATTTGTAAAACTGGTTTAAAAATAAAGTAAACAAAGTTTTTTTTTTAATTGTAAAAATGCAGAAAGTTTCCTGTGAGGGGTAGGTTTAGGGGTAGGGTTGGTGTAGGGCAATAGAATATACGGTCTGTACAGTAGAAAAACCATTACGCCTATGGAATGTCCCCATTTAGATAGCTTGGTAAATGTACGTCTGTGTGTGTGGTGTGTGTGTGTGTGTGTGCTGTTTATGTGGTTTATGAGGACACAAATTTGTGTAATAACATGGGTATGACATAGGTAGTAAAAAAAAAAAAAAACAAAAAAAACGAGAAGGTGATTTATGAGGACATTTCAGTGTCCCCGTAATTCAAAAGGAATATAAATAATTCAGAATGAGTTTTTTAGAAAACCTGAAATAGCACAAAGTTTCCTGTGAAGGGTAAGTTTAGGGGTAGGGTTGGTGAAGGGCAATAGAAAATACAGTTTGTACAGTATAAAAAAACATTACGCCTATGAAGAGTCCCCACAATGATAGCGAACCAGACGTGTGTGTGTGTGTGTGTATGTGTATACATGGTGGAAATAAAATGACTACACCACGATCATGGGACTCGCGTCACGGTGGGGACCTAAATTGAGGTCCCCACGGTCAAACAGCTTTATAAATCATACAGAATTAGTTTTTTGAAAATCTAAAAATGCAAAAAAAATTCTGTGAGGGGTTGGTTTAGGTGTAGGATTGGTGTAGGGCAATAGAATATACGGGTTGTACAGTATAAAAACCATTACGCATATGGAGAGTCCCCACAAGGATAGCAAAACAGACGTGAGTGTGTGTGTGTGTGTCCTTGTATGGAAAATAACTACCTAAAGGTTCTTCATAGTTTCTCCTTCTGTGTTCCACAGGGGGAAAATCCAACATATTTGGAATAACATGAGGTTGAGTAAATATTGGAAAAAATAAAAATTTTTGGGTAGCATATTCATTTAAGAATTAGGATCTTGTTCCTATTCTGTATTTTCCCATTAAAATCCTATTAATTTGGCTCATTCATTGGCATTCATGGGTGGCATCTTTACTCTTATTGAAATAGCATAAACATGCATCAGCTTCTGTGGATCTGTGATGAAACTGATTACAGCCTGAGGCTGAGTTAGCGGACAAGAATTTTCACCTCTTTCTTTTTTATTGGCACAGTGGAAAACCGCTGCCATTTACACAGACTGTAAACTGAGAAGGACACTTGTCCATGCTCTGCCTGAAAAATGTTTGTACTTGGAATGGAATGGGGGTGGAATGTCTCTCTATGTACAGACTGGGCATTTACAGTTTGCAAAGATTCTTGATCTTTTATCATAAAATACATAAATTGGACTTGGAAGAATTAGATGAGAAATGTTTGGGTTTATATTGAAATCACTTATGTTTGATTGCAGACAATGTTTTAATTGCTGAGATATTAAAAAACCTAATTTGGGATTTTCTTCCCGTTCTTGTGCTTACCATATTTTAATATGAATGCTGAACTTATATAACATTCTTTTGTAATACACTTTATATCTCGTCTTGCATTCCTTTCCTTCTTATTCTTCACACAGAAACGTGTTTCTTCCTGTCCTGAACACAGCAGAAAGGAGGCCGGATCAGATTCACGATCTTTTCAGTTTTACAGGTGTCTCGTTTAACCTCATACGTCATTGTGCTAGACCACCTTGTTGACAGTAAGGTCAGTCTAAATAGATCCTTTACAGATATTGCATTCAAATTTGTTACCAAATGTTCAAGATTTGGGGAAACAAATGCTAATTTTTAAGAACTAATCATTGACCACTATTCTGAATATTAGAAATTCAATGTCAGATTGAATATATATTCAGATATATTCTCATGATTATGAGAATTATTGTTTTAATAATACTTGTTAAAGGGATAGTCCATCCCAAAAAATGACACTTCTGTCATTATCTACTTGCCCTCATGTTGTTCCAAACCGGTATGGCTTTCTTTGTTCTGTGGAACATATAAGAAGATATTCTGAAGCATGTCGGTAACTAAACATTTTCGGTTCTCATTGACTTTTATGGATGAAAAATACAATGCAAGGCAAATGGTGAAAACGGAAACATTGCAACATTTCTCAAAATATCTTTTTTGGTGTTCCGCAGAAGGAAGAATGTCATACAGGTTTAGAAAGACATGAGGGTGAAGTAATGACAGAATGCTCATTTTCTTTTCCTTCAATAGATTATCATTAAAAGTTAGTATGATTATAGATGATATTTTCTTATACACCACATCAGTGTTTATAAATGAAGTGTCATGATGTCACAAGATGTTAGTTTGTTTTTTTGTTTTTTTTTCAATGTCCTGCATTTAAAAATAGTTGATGAAATGAAACTGGCTGCTCCTCATGTGAGAAACACGCTTGTTTACAGCATCTTCAGGACAAACCCAGTGGGAAGGAGTTCTGAAATACGAAATGTGTTGTGATTGGTTAGCTGGGCCAGTGTGTGTTGTGATTGGTTAGCTGGGCCAGTGTGTTGTGATTGGTTAGCTGGGCCAGTGTGTGTTGTGTTTGGTTAGCTGGGCCAGTGTGTGTTGTGATTGGTTAGCTGGGCCAGTGTGTGTTGTGACTGGTTAGCTGGGCCAGTGTGTGTTGTGACTGGTTAGCTGGGCCAGTGTGTGTTGTGACTGGTTAGCTGGGCCAGTGTGTGTTGTGACTGGTTAGCTGGGCCAGTGTGTGCTGTGATTGGTTAGCTGGGCCAGTGTGTGCTGTGATTGGTTAGCTGGGCCAGTCTGCGTTGTGATTGGTTAGCTGGGCCAGTTGTGTGTGACTGGTGATGGGCCAGTTGGGGCTCTGTGATTGGTACCTGGGCCAGTGTGGGTGTGGATGGTTAGGCGCCAGTGTGTGACTGTGACGGTGTAGCTGGACAGGCTTGTGTTGTGATTGGGTTAGTGGTGCCAGTGTGTGCGTTATGATGGTTAGCTGGGCCAATTGTTAGTGAGTGTTAGCTGGGCCAGTGTTGTGTAGGTTGGTAAGCGGGCCAGTGTGTGCTGTGATTGGTAGCTGGGCCAGTGTGTGTTGTGACTGGTTAGCTGGGCCAGTGTGTGCTGTGATTGGTTAGCTGGGCCAGTGTGTGTTGTGATTGGTTAGCTGGGCCAGTGTGTGCGTTGTGATTGGTTAGCTGGGCCAGGGTGTGTTGTGATTGGTTAGCTGGAACCAGTGTGCTGTGATTGGCACACCGGAGCATGGTTGGGAAATGATGATGATGGAATGATGTGTGGCCTCGCATCAGTGACACATATTTCCTCCGATGTTGAAAAATCACTTCTGTATGGCAGGTTTTTCTACATGAAGTTCAAAGTTCTTTCTTCGGATATAACTATAAACTTGCTGTTTCTCCTAAATCCTAATCATTGTATCAAAAAATAAATTTAAAAACAAATTCCCGTCATTAATTTAAAATTCAAAAATGTAAATAAAATGTAACAATTTGTAAATAATGAATTTATTAATTTATATTGATTTCTTATTTATATTTACTCTTAAATAAACAAGTTAGCTTGTTTTGTTAGCCTAATGTTTTTGGAGATATTTTCATTCATTATTTTGTTATATGATAGTATATTATTATTTAGAGTTGTATTATTTAGATTTATGTATACATTCATTTAACCATTGTAAGAATGTCGTTTAAAAAAAAAATCTCACTAAATGTACCAAAAGTATTCATATATATTTTGGAATGGGTTCCAGAATTCCTATTAAATGGCCTCATGACTTTATATCATAAATATAGGAGGAGGATTTTAGGCCACATGATTCTTAGTTTCACTCTTGGTGTTTTGATCATGTTGATGTCTTAGACTGAACACGAGTGAGGATCTTGTGACCATTAGGTTGTTTCAAATTTCCCCAACAAACATCTCTAATCTTCTGCTTTCTTGTAGCCACATAAAAGCAACATCCTCGCCTTCTGCATCTCCTTCAGGAATCAGAAACATAGATGTGAGTATCAGCTCGTCTCCTGTGAAAGGGAAAAATGCTTCCTAAGAAACAGTTTTTGAGAAATAAATAGAAAAATTAGAGCATCTTAGTTGAGATTGAACACTTGAAGTAACCTTTAGGACTTAACGGGATATCAACATCCCTTCGAAGGATATAAAGGAGCCTTCAGAACACAACTCTGACATTTCATCCTGTGGATTATTCTCACATACGGCACCACACCAAAAAAGAAGTTACGATGTCTGGTAAGTCCAGTATCTTAATTTGATCATTTAATTAGAAGTCCACAATTTGAAATCTGATTTTAATAATGCACTGTAAACCTGGATAAGTTGAATTTTCTTAATAAACGTAAGAAACTGATAGCTCTACAAAAAAAAATAAGTATTGTGAACTTAAAAATTTCAGTTTATTTCACTTAAAATGTTTTATATCAATTTGCAGTAATTACACCTAGTATATTTAAGTTCATTGCGTTCATTTTCAAGTTAACACTATATCAGTCTTTAGAAAATTAAGAAAAAAAAGCAAAAATAAATAAATAAAGGAACATTCATACAATTTTATTTTATTCTAATTCAATTCCAAATGTTAATCTGAAAACAAGAACACAACAAAACATGATTTTTTTTATATCCTGAGAACATTTCTCCATAAAACATGAAAAAACTAGTTACACATAAACAGTTGATCTCAGAATCACAACAAACGGTACCAAAACTATATGTTTTTTTCCACTCTTGAGTTCACAATATTGGCAGTAATGAATGTTGGGTGCCAGCTCACTTTGTCCGAGGCTGAGCATTACCTGCTGAATAAAATATAAAGTGCTTTTCATATACTTAGGGTAGGGTAGTCCAGGTGCAGGGCATAAATCAGTCTGGGTAAAAAATGGACGTAGAAGGCCTGAGATTGGTCAGTTCATCCATTAGATGTGGACTTTCTTGATCAACGCTGAGGATTCTTACTGGAGTCTGTCTTATCAGCTGCATCCTAACAGAGGAAGAAACAGATCGACAAAAACATTATCAAGTCAGTTAGAAAATGCTGTTGTCAAATACTCAAGGTCATATGCTTCGTTCACATCATGTCGTTAAATGTATGTACATGCCTGATGTGAATAAGGAAATCGTTCTGTTCTTGCATAACTTCCATGTTTGAACATATCACAGACATGGTTTAGCTTAAGCCAGGACTATAGGCCTAGTTAAATTAGGATATTTAAATAGCTTTAATAAAAATGCCTTAAAAACTTTACTGGTGTGCATCTTCAGACAAGACAATGGCACTGACATATTTTAAGATATGTAAGTACAAGGTATTTTCAGTTAAGACAGCTCGAACATGCATTTTAGTCTGGGACTAGCCTTAAGCCTTGTCTGTGAAACCCGGGGATAATGTTTAAATAGCTGTGCTCTCTCTTGAGGGCCATACTTAAACTTCCAAAACATCTCTTCCATTTCCTCTTCCTTCCAAAACAAGATCAAAAATAATAATAATAAAACAGATATCCATCCATTTTTGTATTTATTCCGTTAATTGACTTAAACTTACTCTTTCAAACAATAGCCATGTCGAAATTAAACGTGGTCGTTAAATTATTCCACTTACCATTTTAGCGCCACAATCATCTCTCCTATAGTTTTTAAAGGGGTCCTATTATGCTTTTTCACTTTTTCAACTTTAGTAAGTCTGTAATGTTGCTGTCTAGCATATAAAAAAAGATCTGCAAAGTTACAAAGCTCAAAGTCAATTCAAAAGAAGATATTTTTTATTTAACAGGAAATCACTTTTCAAAAACTACAATGAACGACTCGTTTGAACTACAACGCATATTTTCCGGGATTTGTGATGTCACAAATATCGACGAATGGGACGAGACCTGGTTGAGCTTCACTAGAGAAGGCAACGAGTGTTATCGCTATGTCAGAGACATGCTAGCTTTCCCAAGGCAGACGAACTTAGAGAGGTTATAATCATCCGGGTTTAAATCGCACTCAAATTGATTTTGAGACAGGCGGCTATGGTAAGGGGCATGAGATTCCCGACCAGGTGCTGAGTGCTGCCAATCACAACACACCACTGGCCCAGCTGACCAATCACAGCACATTTCGTATTTCAGAAGGCAGGCCTTCATTTGATACAGGAACTATTCGAGCCGTTCATGCCAGACTGAGAGAGAGGTGTTGTAATAATGTAAAATATGTGAAAAATTATTGTTTTTTTCCAAATACCTAGTATGAGAGCCTGTTCTAGTACACCCCAAAACTAAATCAAGACTTGAAAGAGAAGGGGGGGGGGGGGGAACAGCATCATAGAACCCCTTTAAATAATAAAAAATCACTTTTATGTGGAAAAAAAAAAAAAAAAAAAAGACAAAGAAAAAAGGTAATGAGTTATATATATACTATATATTTTTGATATAACATTTCTATTTTTATACTGTAAACTTCTCAACCTTAAACATCCTATAGTTGAACTACTAAACTATATCACTTGCTGGAAGAATTATTTAAATTATTTAATAATAAATGTCACTATTTTACCACAGATTGCTTTAATATTTTCTATTTGTCCTTTTCTAACAGATCCAAACAGTTCTCTGAATATCAATGACTTCAGTAAATTCTACAGTGAAGAGTTCAACTACACAGATCTCCTGAACTTGACTGAATTTGTCGTGGATGAGAAGACGTTGCTTTGCTCCTCCATCACCATGGTGGATGCCGTCAACATTGCATTCTGTGTCTTATTTGTAATCATCTTTCTGATGGCTATTCCTGGGAATCTGATCGTAGGCTGGGTCATCATCTCGCACAGACAATTGCTTTCCGCCTCAGATGTCTACTTATTCAACCTGATGCTGGCCGACACGTTAATGGCTCTGATTCTGCCATTTTCTGCGTTTTCCGTGATCCATGGTTGGGTGTTCAGTGATGCTGCGTGCAAGTTGGTTTGCCTGGTGAAGGAAGTGAACTTCTACACCAGCATTTTGTTCCTGGTGTGCATCAGCGTGGATCGCTACATGGTCATCGTCAGAGCTACGGAGTCCCAAAAGACTCAGAGGATATTGTGCAGCAGAGTCGCCTGCGCATTGGTGTGGGTCTTGGGATTGGTGCTCTCCTTGCCGTCGTTCTACAACGAGGCGTATTACGAGCCAGTTTCCCAGCAGACCATTTGTGCAGAACGCTTTGAGACGAATCACGCCGACGAGTGGCGACTGGCCACACGTATCATGAGGCATCTGCTCGGGTTCCTCTTTCCTCTGGTGGTCATGTTGGTCTGCTACAGCATGACAGTGGAGCGGCTCTTGCGTACACGCGGTTTCCAGAAACAGAGAGCCATGAAGGTCATTGTAGCTGTGGTTGTGGCCTTTCTTCTGTGCTGGACACCCTTTCACGTTTCGACGATTGTTGACACCCTCCTGAGGGCCAAAGTGGTTCAATTCAGCTGTTTCACACGGACGGCGGTGGACGTCGCCATGTTCGCAACTCAAAACCTTGGCCTTCTGCACTGCTGCGTGAACCCGGTGCTGTACGCCTTTGTGGGAGAGAAGTTCAGAAGAAGATTTCTGCAGATGCTCCAAAGAAGAGTGTTGGAGCGGTTCTCCTTCTCCAGATCTAGTAGGTCTTCTTCTTTGACCTTAGAAGCCACTTCCAGCTTCCTGTGAGCTAAACAATGGACATCAATGTATGCGAACTTTAAGTCATTTAGTGCACCTTCCCTTGCTTGGTTGAACTAGAACAACACTTTGTTGTAGGGGCTTTTTTTGAAGCCTAAATGAATTTAAAAAAGCTAAACAGGCTATAAAGGAGCTAGACCACAGTTGCACAACTTCATTATCACCACCTCTAAGACCGTTCTGCATTATGGCCCTGAATGAAACCTTTTCAAGGTGATCAAACTTGCTATTTTTACCAGGCGGATGATAACGCAAATGAAGAAACTCCATAGACTTCTATTGAAGGATGAACCCAAGCCATCTGAGATACTATAATGTCATAAAGACTTGAGGGTGATGAATTCATTTGACTTGCTATTAAGCAAACACATGCTATTGCAGAATGTTAGGCTGCTGGTTTGGCGAGAGGTGTGTGGTTGAAGTTAGCAAAATAGCCAAAATCGCTTACAGCCCAATACACTCTTTTTATAGGTTTTATATCTTTTTTTTGTTGTTGTTGTCAAGGCAGCTGGTCTGTATGTGGACAGTAAGCAAAATGTTTTTAATTTAAAGAGATTATGTGAATGTTTTAAATATATAGTATGATGTACAACAAACAAAGTAAAGATCAGGTTTTCTGAAATTCATTATACTTTTTTCCTTCATAAATTGTACTTTAAATAGAACTTTATAAAGTGCATGAAGGCTATTAGGAATATTTTTTTGTACTCAAAAAGTGTTTGTGGTGTAATGGTTTGTCAGCCTTAAACGGATGCAATGACAGAAACACCTTTCCAGGACTTATAATGGATGTACTGTTTGATTGTCATGCTCATTTGTAAATTAAAAAATAAATATGTTATGAACACTCTTTGTTTGTCTCTTTAATACACAGTCAGCCAGTCACTGTTGCAAAATAAAATGATCAGTAGTACTGTCACAAGTGTGGTTGAGGCCACTTCTGTGTCATCATGTGATACCATATGTGACATGAACATGACAGCATTAGCCTACTTTTAATCACACTTTATTTTTAGTTCATTTTAAATATAGTTTTCCAAGTTACAGTTACAGTTGAGTTTTTATTTCATGGGCACATTTTTAATTTATTTTTGTAAAGTTTCAGTTTTTGAAAGCAGAAGCCTGAAAGTAAAATTCACAGAGTCACAGAATTGACGTTCATAGGACATAAGACATAGGTCAGTGGAACAATAAATGTCTAGAGAGTCTAGAGACATATTTCCCTTTTGAACGGTCTCTCCCGTTGTGTTGACACGCTTACGGAGAAACACCTATTTATTCTGATACTGAAGCCTGATTTGTTCACGTTCGTGTAGCTGCACGAACCAACTGTGCTTCAACTCGCCAAAAGGGGAGGAGCCGACCTCTATATAAGTTTCATCAGAATTTTTCTCCTTCTGCGATGAAGATCATCTCCTCAATGACTCTGCAAGCAAGAAGCAGAAGAAGGAAGAAGGAAGAATCTCAGGTCAGCCTGCTGCTCGCCGACATAGAAGGAGCCACTAGCAGCGGAAGAAGCCAGAAGCATTCCCCTGCGGCCATCATCTAAGAGCAAATTTCCGAGTTGAGGATCTCGGCCTGGCTTGGTCGGCTCCGGAAGATCCCACCCATGGCCTCCTTTACGAGTGGTACCTGAAGGGACACCATCAACATTCCTCCCACCAACGGCCCGCTCCGTTCCTGCCAGCAGTTCACAAGAAACTCACCAGAACTGCCCCCTACTCGGCACGTCTTAATCCCTCTACTTCCACCGCTCTCACCACTGTTGACGGCACTGAAGAAAGAGGTTATAGCAAGCTCCCCCCTCTGGAAGAGGCAGTTGCTAGTTGCTGTTGCATCTGTTGCAAATCAATCAGACCTGGGGTTGAAAAATGAATGGAATGAAAACCATGCTGACGCAACACCCTTCTTTTAAGCTCTGCAGGACTAACTCAACCCTAGCAAACAGGGGTTATTCAGTGGCTGGCCAGGCTGGCTCAGCGCTTCACACGATGTGCTTCAAGTGTTCCAGGCCAAATTTCTCCGCACCATGGACGAGTTCGTCCCAAGTCCTGGTGCCTTTAAGGAGCTGTGCACAGCGACTGACCTGCTCTGCATGCTACTAAGGCCACTGCACAGGCAATTAGCAAGGCCATGGCCAATTTGGTGGTTCTGGAGCGCTACCTTTGCCTGAATTTGACTGTGCGGCGGCTGGTTCAAGTCACCAGAAGGCTCCATCTGCTCCAGCCTCCCAAGCCGGTGCCTGAATATGTGTCAAGTTGGGTTTTAAAAACCATAGAATGAGGTTACTCACTTCAGTTCGCTCGCAGACCACCTCGCTTTAGAGGTATTATTCAGATTTTGGTGCGGGACAACAATGCTCACGTTCTCCAAACGTTTGTTTGTACTCTTTCTGTTACAACATCAAGTTTTTCTGAGCTAATGGATATGCTGAGGAATTGAGACAAGTCAGGAAGATTATTTACAAAGCAGTCTTTTGTGGTAGAAATGATGGTTCTACAAAACTTGTAACAAGGGGTTGAATTTGCAGCTTTAGTATATGGGTTAGACACAAAGATTAGATTATGATCTGCGATATCATCCGTCTCTGCATCGAGAATTTCAACACATATTCAACAATCTATTCCAGGTGACAGTATTAAATCTAGAGTATGATTACGACAATGAGTAGATCCTGACACGTGTTGTCTAACCCCAATGGAGTTTAGTATGTCTAAAAATACTGATCCCAGTGCATCTTTTTCATTAACTACATGAGGGGAGCGTTTGCTGCCAATTGGACGGCGCCTAGGCCGAAAAAAAAAAGACGAAAGAAAAGGGGGGGAGAGGGGAAAAAAAAAACCCTTATTGGCATATCAATAGATATATAATATAGATTATATATTATATATAGATATAAGAGTAGATATATACCGTTAGGGGCTCTTTTTCCCAGAATATAAGACGACCCCCCCTTTTTCCAGATTGACCTTTTAATATGCATGATTTTCTATTTTTTAATTTTTTTGTTTTGAAGTAAGTAAAAACTGGTATAAAATTGTCACCAACATCAAATTTAAAAAATAGATACACTTTTTGATTACCCTTAAAAAAAAAAAAAAAAAAAAAAACAGGTATTTAGCCTTAGCCCTCATGAAATTCGGCCAATTTAGGGTATCCATCTAATAGTAGCCTACCAAAATCGTATATTAACAGTAGAAGTTAAAATTTACTGTAGTCTTCAAATCTGGGTACTGTCTTACGTTTTAAAAATCACAAAGGGAGTTTGGTCCCATCAGGCTAAAGTGACAGTAACAACTCATGCAGCTGTAAGCTTTTCTCTTTCTTTAGTTTTTACTCGAGATCTTTACAACACACATTACATTACATATTTCATGGCACACTAGTTTTATGCATATTTGGCGCACCTATTGTTGTGGGTGTATTATTGAAAAAGTCTAGACCCTGAATATAAGACGACCGCGTTTTTTCAGATGTACAGGTGCATCTCAATAAATTAAAAAGTTGTGGAAAAGTTCATTTATTTCAGAAATTCAACTCAAATTGTGAAACTAGTGTGTTATTAAATAAATTCCCAATGCACAAGACTGAAGGTATAGTTGTAGTCGGTGGTATTTTAATTGGAGATTGTGGCTCCACATTTATTTAACAAATAAAAACTCACCAATTCACTATCTCAAACAAATTAGAATACTTCATAAGACAAAAAATTTTTTGTGAATTGTTGGCCTTCTGGAAAGTATGTTAATTTACTGTACATGTACTCAATACTTGGTAGGGGCTCCTTTTGCTTTAATTACTGCCTCAATTCGGCGTGGCATGGAGGTGATCAGTTTGTGGCACTGCTGATGGAAGCCCAGGTTTCTTTGACAGTGGCCTTCAGCTCATTTGCATTTTTTTGGTCTCTTGTTTCTCATTTTCCTCTTGACAATACCCCATAGATTCTCTATGGGGGTTCAGGTCTGGTGAGTTTGCTGACCAGTCAAACACACCAACACCATGGTCATTTAACCAATTTTGGTGCTTTTGGCAGTGTGGGCAGGTGCCAAAATCCTGCTGGAAAATGAAATCAGCATCTTCAAAAAGCTGGTCAGCAGAAGGAAGCATGAAGTGCTCCAAAATTTCTTGGTAAACGGGTGCAGTGACGTTGGTTTTCAAAAAACACAATGGACCAACACCAGCAGATGACATTGCACCCCAAATCATCACAGACTGTGGAAACTTAACACTGGACTTCAAGCAACTTGGGCTATGAGCTTCTCCACACTTACTCCAGACTCTAGGACCTTGGTTTCCAAATGAAAGACAAAACTTGCTCTAATATGAAAAAGAGGACTTTGGACCACTGGGCAACAGTCCAGTTCTTCTTTCCCTTAGCCCAGATAAGACACCTCTGACGTTGTCTGTGGATCAGGAGTGGCTTAACAAGAGGAATACGACAACTGTAGCCAAATTCCTTGACACGTCTGTGTGTGTGGTGGCTCTTGATGCCTTGACCCCAGCCTCAGTCCATTCCTTGTGAAGTTCACTCAAATTCTTGAATCGGATTTGCTTGACAATCCTCATAAGGCTGGTGCGGTTCTCTCGGTTGGTTGTGCATCTTTTTCTTCCACACTTTTCCTTCCACTCAAATTTCTGTTAACACGCTTGGATACAGCACTCTGTAAACAGACAGCTTCTTTGGCAATGAATATTTGTTGCTTACCCTCCTTGTGAAGGGTGTCAATGATTGTCTTATGGACAAATGTCAGATCAGCAGTCTTCCCCATAATTTTGTAGCCCAGTGAACCAAACTGAGAAACCATTTTGAAGACTCAGGAAACCTTTTCAGGTGTTTTGAGTTGATCAGCTGATTGGCATGTCACCATATTCTAATTGTTGAGATAGTGAATGGTGGGTTTTTGTTAAATGTGAGCCAAATCATCACAATTAAAAGAACAAAAGACTTCAGTCTACTTCAGTCTGTGTGCATTGAATAAATTTAATACACGAGTTTCACAATTGGATTTGAATTACTGAAATGAACTTTTCCAAAACATTCTAATTTATTGAGATACACCTGTTATTTCAAGAAAAAACAGTTGTATTATATTCGGGGTCAATACGAATACTTTTCAGACACCAGTGGCGTGTACATTCAAAATTGGTTTAGTGGTCATCGTACCGAATACACTTTGTGGAGTTTTCAGTGCCATTGAGTTCCACAATTGAAGCATTATTTGTAACTGTGACTGGTAAGATAAAACATTTTTTTGCACAGTTTAGTATCTGTAGTATCATTGTGTTCCACTAGCTGCCTGTATAGCCCATAGTGGCTAAGACATGCACATAATGTTCCCACATAAGTACAAAAATAAAGTCATTTATTACATTTTGATTGATTGGGATACTATATACTAACTAATATATATTGGTTTAGATATTATCACTGGCTACTTTTTTTTTTATCTGTTTGTTATTAAAAATTGTTGGTTGTTGTTTCTTGAAACATTGATTTAAAGTGACAGTTATTGCATTATTATTTCAGTCAAATCTATAAAACCCCTTTGTTACCCCAAAATACATATAAAAGCTTTATCAGTGGCATAAAAGTAACCAACGCAGCTACTTAATCATTTGCTACTCGTTAACGCCCCTTAAAAAACGTGTGCTCTTGCTCTTATGACGCGTTTCATAAGTGCTGTTTGGACTTATGTGAATGAATGAATTGATTCAGCATTTCGACACCTCCGTGAGGATGCATTTAACTCGACAAAGCGGTTTAATAAAGGATGTATTGATCTCGTTAATTAGCGAATTTTACTATAGAAATATTTTTTAATTGGATGTTAAAAGTTTATATGGGAATATTACATGACACACTGATCCTTTAACAATGCATTGGCGCAAAAAATGCACACCTTTTGGATAAATGTGCCACAAATACCCATGCACCATCTAAAAAAAACTATGATTTTTGTGCACTTTTATTTTTACGGGTACCAATTTTTAAAGAGGCATCTTGAATTAGCTTATTGCATGGCAAAAAAAAAGTGGTATTTGCCAAAAGCAGCCAGAGCCACGCCGATCTAATGGCATTGATTGAGCGCTCAATGCAAACTTTGCATGCAACAAATCAGGCAAAGCAATTGACCTACTCGTGATCTTAGTGGATTACCGGCATCGCAGATGGACAGTAACTTAGCCCAATAAAAAATTGTTTTTACGTGGGCAGTCATATTTCAGGCGTTGACCGTGCCACTCTTTATCACACTCCATGCTCTAACAAAGTGCCAGTTACGTGCGCTCATTGGCGCCCTCTTCAGTGGTGCGCCATATAGGCGACTGCCTGCCCCCCCTAGCTCGCCATGCCTAGAAGAAAAGGCATGTCACATAGATATTAAACGCCAACAATTAAGATTGTTATCGCAGCCCGCGATATCAACAGAAAATCTGCAAATCTTGAAGTAAAGTCTTGTATGGGGCCCTGGTTTCTGGGAGCTGTAACATAGTCAGTACAACAGGTCACTGTGGGATTTATCCTTAAAACTTATTACACGATAGCACCATTACTTCAAAAACACATTATACTTGAACTCGACCATGAGAATAGCAAATATTACCTATAAAGTGTAGACACTTCCAACGTTAACTTTCCGAGCCGGGATCATGTTTATGACAGTAATCTTGTGGGGTAGACTCGTTTAAAGTAATGTAATTATCTGGTTTTAGCTAGGTTTCTGTCAAAGAGAGCACATCTAGTTTTTGATCTGTGATCATATCATTTACAAAAAGCGCTTTTGTAGAAATGGATCTAATATTCATTAAGCCAAGCTTTATCATTTGTTAATCCTGCATTTATTATATCTGCTTTTGTATTATTTGTTGAACATCAATTAAACTGTTACACTTAAATTGGTTTGGATGTTTTTTGTATTTTCATGTTCGGGGAACAGACACAGTCTCTATAATATGATATCTAGGTGAAAGAGTCTCTATATGCTGAGAATTAACTGACTTCTGTGACGTGAGGCGGCCCTGGGCGGGCTAGCAAATCTCGGGTGTCGGTTTTTTTTAGCCAGTCTGTCTGCTTCCTGACCTGCAGTTAGTCAAGTACAAACTCTAAGATATGTGCCATATTTTTAGAGAGAAGTGCGGCACCACCCCTGGAGGGGTGAAGACCATCTCTTTTCAACAGGTCAGGACTGTCCCAAAACTCATCCAATTGTCTATGAAACCAATGTTATTCTGCGGACACCTCTTAGACATCCAGCCATTGAGTGACGACAGTCTGCTATGTATCTCATCACCACGTGAGGGGACCAAGAGCATTCCTTACACAGTGTCTGGAATGTACTTGAAGGTAACACACCCCCCTTAATGTTTTTTTTTGTGATTTGTACTGGCCAAGTCCAAACTCACTTAGTGCGATTGTGAGAATAACAAAAAAGCCCCAAAACAGTGATTCCACCATTTATAGAGCACTCCACACAGCTCCGGGGGGTTAATAAAAGCCTTCTTATGCGAAGTGATGCATTTGTGTAAAAAAATATCCATATTTAAAACTTTACAAAATGTAATCTCTACCTTCCGCTGTTCATAGCACATTCACGATCGAGGAGTGGATTCCCAGTGGGATGACGTAGGTTGATCAGCAGAAGGTACCGCGTGGAATATGCTAATCTCGCCGAGAACCAACCGCTCCCGTTTTGTGTACACAAGTTTTAAAGGAAATCAGCTCTCCGCTTGGCTATCCTCAACGCTTTTCTACTTTAAAAGAAGGTCCTGTATGAACCCGAGCCATGTGGAGGTTCTTTTATGATGGATTGGATGCACTTTATGGGCTCAAATAAACAAAACATACAATGCACTTATAAGCTTGGAAAGAGTCAGGGGACATTTAATATAACTCTGATGTGATATAGAAGAAAAGTCATAGACACCTAGGATGGCTTAGTCCGAACGTCGACCCCCCCCCCCTTTGTGTCATGACCCTTCACCTCGTGCCCATGCCGACGTGCCATGTGGCCAAAGTATGGTGGACCACAATCCTCGAATTAGTGTTGTGCCTCTGCATTTTCCCATCCAAGTACACACAACAGAAGGTGGAAACACACACAAAAAACCAACCGGAGAAGTGGGCCCATTTTTTGGCTGCGGCGGCCGGGGAGCAGTTGGGGGTTCGTGACTTGCTCAAGTGGTATGAAGGTGGAGGGACGAGGCGCTGTACCATCACTTCCTCTGTGCTAATTGTGTTGCTTTGAAAGGTGAGTAATATGGGGGTAATTTTATTTGGGGGGTGTTGAAACTATGCCCTTAACTTGAGCTGCTTCTCTGCTTGTAGAATACAATGGCATGTGCAGATGATGCTAAAGACGTGAGATCGGGTGCAATTGTTTAAAGACATCATCTCTAGTGGGTGAGGGGCTCCAAGATGGCATCCTGCTACAGTCTACTTACATGTCTATAGTGATCCGCGCCAAATCTGCTGTTTAAACAGCTAAACTCAACTATATATAAGGTGCTTACACATATTAGAATCTAAGTTATTTACTGTGCAGTTACCTCTCAAAAACTTTGAAAATGAACATCGCAACAGAATAAAAGAAAAGGAGGAGAGACCACGCGGTTCTCGCTGTATCTAGTATTGTGAATTCCACCAGCTATGACTCTCCCGGGGATAAGAAACTTTTATCTACCACCATTCCTGAGAGCAATGGTTGGCTGTAACCTTTTTGACATGGTCTTTTTTTCAGATAACTTTGCGTTTTACCAGTAGCGTCGGGAAGCTTTATTTATTTTCGTGTTTCATAGTTAAGGCCGTTGTTGGGGAAAGTTACTTTTAAAAAGTAATGCATTACAATACTGCATTACTCCATAAAAAAAGTAACTAACTACGTTACTTAGTTACTTTTTATGGAAAAAGTAATGTGTTACGTTACTTTTGAGTTACTTTTAAAATCTGGACAGGGCTTGCTTGTTTGTTTTTAAAATAAAAAAAGTTATATTTTTGGCAAATATATAAAAGCCTTTTCACACCAAAAGTGAAATGAATAAGCCTCAGGCTGAAGGAAAAGTAAACTCATGTCTGTACAGTACGACTTGCAGAAGAAAGAAAAGAAATTTCAACACACGTCAGCAATAAAAAAAAAGACACAAATGTTTGTCTAGAGTATTTTTTGCTTATTAGTACGGTTGAACTGGATCTTCGAAGGTCAGAAGCAAAAGACATTGGTTAATAGAATGGGAATAAATACAAAAAGGATATTTGTGTTGTATAAAATTTAATTATTGCAGGTTTGCGTCATATTCTGAATTGCATTATTTTTATTCATTTTGAGGAATACTGAATCTGTGTTTTTTTGTGAGTGAGATGAATTAATGCATATTCATATTTATTTTAGAACTACAATAACATCTTCTGATTTCTCTCAACATGGGGACAGGAGAGCTGTCAATCAATAAATTGGGGGAAAAAAGTAATTTGCGTTACTTATTTGAAAAAGGAACTCAGATATTCTAGGTGTAAATTAAAGTAATGCGTTACTTTACTAGTTACACTGAAAAAAGTAATCTGATTACGTAACTCTCGTTACTTGTAATGCATTACCCCCAACACTAGTTAAGGGTTCTTATTCTATGTCTATTTCTGTTATTTCACTCAATGCCAGGGGTCTTAGAGACATTACTAAATGGAAAGCTTTGTTCTTGTATGCAAAATCATTCAAGACTGATTTTGATTCCTAGTGATTTTGCTTTTTGGAAAAATCAGTGGAACAATGACATTTGGTTGGCTCACGGCTCAGAACATTCAGCTGGAGTTATGATTTTGAAATCTGTTTTGTTGGAGACGTTTTACACCACTTTTGCGACCAGAAGGGACATTTTCTGCTGTTGGTAATCTGTTTATGTAGTAATACTGATTCATATATATGGTTATAATGTCACCCATGAGAATGACTTGCCGTTTGAAGTGATGGAAGAGAAAACTCTGGTGTGGCTTAACACATACCCCCCCCTTCCCCCCTCTCGCCTACCGAGTCCCCTCATACCAGGTCCCCTTCTATGGGTCCTAGTTTTTATCTGCGCGCCCCGCCGCACCGAATTCTAGCCTAAGACTGTGCCCGATAACCAGATGGATAGTATACCACCTCCACCTCGACCAGGCCACTTCGGTTAACTCTAACTGAATAATATTCTGGACAAAATTTAATGTCATCGACTATTTGGATGGGAAACTTTTCCCAAATAGTAAGCTTATACTTGCCGGTAAAACAAAAGTTGTTCAAGAATTCGTCTTTCCAGCCTATCGTGCACACAAATACCTGGCTGTATCTCAGTGTGTCAAGAAATTTAATGCCCTGCCTACTTACCGCATTCGCGCACCCTCCCTGGCAATAGCTCATATCCGTGATCACTAGAGCCATCTTCTCCCAACCACCTCCCCTCTTTTCTCCCCCCGCCCTCCTAGAGCAGATTATTGGAAGCTTAACTCCTCTTTGCGTACCAATATGACGATGTAAAGAATAAAATTTAATTTTTGCATATTAAAGACTACCGGCTCAAAAGCAAAAACAACCCAAGGGAAAATCATATGGTCCAGAAATGGGAACTTCTCACCCCACCGACACCCACACCCCCGTCTCGGCCAACATTTGCCCCCCTGATAGGCAACCCCGGTTGGCAGTCATCTAACTAAACTAATAAAAACAGGAAATGAGGAGATTATCGTTTCGTAAAATAGTATCCATTCATAAAGGTCAGAATGGGTGTGTCAGAAGTGAGCTATTAGAACATGCTGAATGCAACTCGTTAGATCATATCCAAGTACAGGGCAAAGGCCCGTCACCCATTACACGTATAAGCATGGATATATGTGTGAAGTGTCACTTCTTCTGATCCCCACACACCTGAAACCCCCCCGCTTAATTCCGGAAAGCCCTGGGAAAGTCATCAAATGAACGGCACTGATTTGGGGTCACGCAGATTAACTGATATACATAAATACATAGACTGTAATTAATTTCTAATTTCAAAGGAATACATACAAATACATAAACAATTATGTATCTCATAAAGATTTGTCAACATTTACATGTGTAGTGTTAACAGACATTGCCAGTGATTTATTTCCCCCTGCTCCTTTTTCACCCGTGCCTGCTGCCATCCTTTCTTCTCCCCCCAACGCCGCTTCATAGAACACAATACGCTCTTAAAAAAGCTGTACATAACACGTGCTAACATAAAAACAACCCCTGAACAGCGAGCAGTTGTCTTCCCTGACTTCCTTTTCCTCACCACTATTCACCATCGACCCAATACGCACCACCCCGATCCATGCAACCTGGATGACCACTCAAGGCGCAATACATATTTTATTTCACCATCACGTTATAGTTGCTCCGCATCACCCACACTTAAATACTCTAGCTCCCCCTATAGTAGAACAGAACCGCTAGTATATACCACAACATCTATCCTCTCCATCCTGCAACCCACCCACACTCATTGCAAGACGATACCACCCCCCTCCTTTCCTGTGTAACCACCCCTCTCCCCTAACCCCACCTCAGAGTACATTCTCTTGACAAACGGCTTCCCTCCCTTCCCTCCCTCAGCTTATTGCTTAGCTTCACGCATGGTCGCGCCCGCGGCCATGCGCAATGAAGTTGGGTGATTTTTCCCGGGTCCCATTCCTCCGCCGGAACGTGCACCTGTTTTGATGAGAGTTTGTCTCCAAACTTGCTATTGTGCTGACATGCAGGTATCAGACCCCGTGATGCCCTCTCCACCATTCCGAATTTCGAACCATATATGTCAGCTCACCCCCCTTCCGACATGGCTGCCCCCCATTAGTTGGCGGACTCCTCCCACCCCCCCCCACGCGACATCGACCCACTGTGAAGTTGTTCCACCCACGCTCACCCAAGCCTGCCCTTCAGCCCCACCCCCCCCACATTCCCACAGATCCCATCCTGGCCCGACCCCCCTTCCGTTCCTCGACTCTTCACAGGCAGACTTCAGCCTCAACCTCCGCACCCAACACGCAAACGGTTGACCCCACCCACCCAAGACCACACACCCTACAGCCCCCTAGCACCCCCTCACATCCGCAACTACTACCAGTCTCGCACATCCGTCGTCACCCTTCCCCCCCCCCGCCTCTCACCACTGGCACCCAACAAAAACTAATCATCCCTTTAGCCTCCCATCCTGCACAGACGCTCTTGCAGGACGCTTTGTGTGTCCCAATGTGCTCTAATGCAACACTGTGACCTTGTGCCCAACCCCCCAAACCACCACACCTTTCTTCCGGACCCCCTCCGTGCTACAATCTAACATAATTGTTGCCACCCACCTGCCTCCTAGTCGTCCTCCATCTGACTCCTATGACCTAGACACCCAAGCTCTCTCACCCTCTTGGCACCATTCGGTGACCCACAAATTACACAGACACACAACCCCCCCCACCTCACTGACCTACCGCCCCCACCATGCCCACCCCCCCCACCCCCCACCCCCATCCGCAACATTCTATTTTCACACTTCATTTGACTCCGTGCAACCGCGGGCGCCCACACACCCGGCACCGGCGACGCTAAATAGAACTCCCCAGGTGAGGGGAGCCGCCCCCCCAGCCCGCGGTGCCCCGGCCCCCTAACCCCATATAATAATCGACAAGCAAATACCCACGATACAGTTGTTTTGGATGACGCCCCTCTGGCGCCCACCCCCCACAACAGTAATGACCACCTACGTCTCCCCCCCCATACCCACTCTACATTGTTTTTGATTATTCACACAGGAAGGAAAGAGACAGGGTCGCCTAGTGATAATCAGATCTTATGAAACCACTCTCAGAAAATCAACAGTCAGTCAGTATTGAGTAATTTTCACTGAATGGTCTCTAAACCCTAGACTGCCCCCAGACCCCCCCCCCCCCCCCCCCCCCCCCCCCCCCCCCCCCCCCCCCCCCACCCCCCCCCACACCCCCCCCCCCCCCCCCCCCCCCCCCCTCCCCCCCCCCCTCCCCCCCCCCCCCCACCCCCCCTGAGCGCGGTTAATCAGTAAAAATCACAGAAAATAAAACGGTAAGAGAATACAATTTTTATCAATGTATTGAAAGTTTGTTCAGCTTTTAATGAATTTAAAGATTAATGGATTAGCCGATATGACTTAATGTGAAATATTTAAGTATACTTTTAGATTTATGCGTTTATGCATATACACTATACCAGTCAAAAGTTTAGACATACCAACTCATTCTTTATTATTGTTATTTTGCACTTTTAGAATAAAGGTCAAGTCATATTTATATAGCACTTTTATGTCTACAATATTGTTTCAAAGCAGATTGACAGTAATAAACAAGACCCCCCCAAAAATAACTCCAACTGTGCACCCGTTAGTTATTATATTATAAAACATTTCAGCTGCCGCCTACACCAGCCACCGACTCTAACCCCACAAAACCGACCAAATATTGTCATTATTCAGCTCAATTTATGTCAGTGAGTGTGTGTTTGTGTGTTACAAAGGGAACTCACTTCAAATTTCAGGTCAAGTCAGTTGATTCAGATCAGTTAAATAGTGCACAGTTAGTTAAAATTAACGGTAACACTTTACAATAACAGTACATGAATTATCATGTACTAATACCTGAATTAATAATTACTTGACTATGAACTAATGATGAGTTAAGATATGTATTAATCAAGAACTAATGAAGAACTAACTTAACTACGACATGAGTCATATGAACTACTGCATGAATAACACTACCTTCATTACATGTTAGTTCCTGCATGTTAGTTAATGTAGTAATTAACACTTTGGGGTAAACTAAATCAAACACGCTCTAGAAGCAAGATGTATGAAAATGGCACAATGTAAAATTGTTTATAAATTTGCCACCTGCATTTGTCACAAACAACAGTGGATTTCTTGCAATATTTACGTTTAAACGAACTCGTCCAACACACAATGATGCATTCATAATTAAAAACAATTTCATCTCATTCTGTTTTGAGTGATTCCACTGCTGCCGTCCTACAATAACGTAATCATTAAGCAGGTGCAATTTTCCGAATTAAAATCAGTGTTAGCATAGAGATGATGGTCATCGCTTTGTTTATGTTATGGATTGGTTTACTGTCTTTATATCATAATAATGCACTGCAGTCAGACATTTGTCTTGTGTTTTTGCTCTTCTTTTGGGCCACTATTGCCCCTTCAAAATATCAGCTTTCCTCCTACTGTTCAGTTCCTTCTCCATCCGAATGCAGCCACAGGACCGCTGCTCTTCCCACTTCTTTAACAAACCACGAAAAGACCAAATATCTGATTTAGTATGAGCTGAAATATGTATCGAAACATGTGTAATGATAACCCTTTTAAGATGGACCCTCCAAGACGAGTCATGACATAATGATACATTAACAAATCATGAATTCATGTTACTTAATAAGTAATTCAAGTGAGACACATTTTTTTATTTAGCTTTCAGCCAAGTTACATATTTTTTATTTCTTTTTTTATATGGTGCACCCACTTTACAGATTGCTCTTGACAATCAAAACAGATAATAGAGATACAAAAGCAGAAGATTCTTCATCTTCATGAAAAAGACTCTCTAACAGATGACAAAACATTTTTCAGATTAAGATTGGAGGATGGTATGTAATAGGGTCATGAACTTGCTTTAAGAACAGTTATGCCAGTCAGTATGTTGCTACGTTTAATTAGAAATACTTTCAGACAAGAAAGGCTGTGGACTAGAGACCTGCACTCCCGCCGCCTAGGGTTTTTAGTGAACATTCTCCAAACACAGTTTTAAAAATTGATTTTATTTTTACATTGTTACGTGATATCTTTCAATTTTATGTTGACTTTTATGTAAATTAATATACAAGTAATATACAACTTATGCCTCTTGGCACTGATATTTAAAAGCTTACAAGATTCATGGCAGTTGTTTCGTTTTGAGTGTATACCCCGACCGTCTTCATCTCTGAACTTATTAGACAGTGACAGGAAGTACTAGAATTAGGGCATGCCACAATGTTAGCATTAATATGGTTCGCTGCTAATAATGGAGGATGAAAGAATTGTTCCAGTTCCCGTTTCGGTGTACAAAGCTGAAGTGTGGCGTCATTTGGGCTTTTAACGTCCACCGCGGGCGGGGGGAACTTCCGGGCAATCTTACAGTCGCAATGTATCACAACCCCTTTATCGTGGTACGTATCGTATCACCAGATTCTTGCCAATACACAGCCCTAATTAATTCATGACAAGTTAATGTATCATTATGTCATGACTTTACTTTGGGGGGGCCCGGAACACCCATTAGTACTAATAATCATGAATACTTATTAAGGAGTGAACAGGAATTCATGACTGTAATGTTATAATCATGTCAGACTCGGCTCTGGAGGGGCACATCTTTAAAAGGTTATCAATTACACATGTTCTATACATATTCAGCTAATCTAAATCAGATATTTGGTGCTTTTCGGTGGTTTGTAAAGAAGTGGAAGAGCAGAGGTCCTGTGGCTGCATTCGGATGGAGAAGGAACTGAACAGTAGGAGGAAAGCTGATATTTTGAAGGGGCAATAGTGGCCCAAAAGAAGAGCAAAAACACAAGACAAACGTCTGACTGCAGTGCATTATTATGATATAAAGACAGTAAACCAATCCATAACATAAAAAAGCGATAATCATCATCTCTATGCTAACACTGATTTTAATTGGGAAAATTGCACCTGCTTAATGATTACGTTATTGTAGGACGGCAGCAGTGGAATCACTCAAAACAGAATGAGATGAAATTGTTTTTAATTATGAATGCATCATTGTGTGTTGGACGAGTTCGTTTAAACGTAAATATTGCAAGAAATCCACTGTTGTTTGTGACAAATGCAGGTGGCAAATTTATAAACAATTTTACATTGTGCCATTTTCATACATCTTGCTTCTAGAGCGTGTTTGATTTAGTTTACCCCAAAGTGTTAATTACTACATGAACTAACATGCAGGAACTAACATGTAATGAAGGTAGTGTTATTCATGCAGTAGTTCATATGACTCATGTTGTAGTTAAGGTTAGTTCATCAAGATTAGTTCAACTCATCAACCGTTTATATTAAAATAATATTTTATTTAGGTCTATGATAATTAATGTACTGTTATTGTAAAGTGTTACCGCACAATTTAATATTTCAAGTTGACTAAACTTAAAATTTTCAGGCAGCACAAACACTTTTTAAGTTGAAAATTTTTTTACAGTGTGAAACAAGCTTAATTTGGTTATAAGACACTCTACAGAAGGCAGTTAAGAGAGTCATTAAAATTGTAAAATAAAGTATATGAGAATTATCTATCTAATCCAATAAAAAAAAAATTTTTACATTTCATAAATTACATTGATTAACACATACTGTACAGAATGTCCAACATTTTGACAGGTAGTGAATCATTTGAGTGCGTTATATCTAAATATGCTGATTCTAATAATTTTTTTCCCCTTACAGTTGGAAGTCAAACGTCTTAAACATGGAAGCTACTACTCCAGATTTCATATACCCTGAATTGGTGACTCCCTGCCCAGAAAACATGCAGAATATGAACAGCACGGTTTTGGTCTTAGTTTACGCCATAGTCTTCTGTCTGAGCTTGCCAGGCAACATGGTGGTGATATTCGTGGTGAGTTGCATGGAGAACCGCAGGACGTCAACTGATGTTTACCTGATGCACCTGGCCATCGCCGACCTGCTCTTTTCTTTGACACTCCCATTCTGGGCTACATACCTTCACGTCGGCCACTGGATGTTTGGCACAGTTATGTGCAAAGTGATTTCAGGCTTACAGGAAGTTACATTTTACTGCTGCGTCTTTCTTCTGGCATGTATTAGTATCGATCGCTACCTGGCCATCGTGAAAGCAACCCAATTTCTCACCCAAAAACAGCATCTGGTGGGAAAAGTGTGTGCGGTGGTGTGGCTATGTGCCTTTTTGTTGTCCCTGCCCATTATGATGAATCGTGAGGCCTTTGAGTCCAGTTATATGGAGGAGTATGTATGCCATGACAATTTGACCGCGGAAAACATGGACAGCTGGAGAGTGAGTTGGCGGGTTCTCCACCACACTTTGGGATTCTTCCTGCCATTGGCCGTCATGATGTTCTGCTATGGTTTCACCATCTGCACGCTTTGCCGCTCGCGAGCCAGCCAAAAGCAGAAGGCCATGCGGGTCATCCTATTCGTCGTGTTGGCTTTTATTGTCTGCTGGCTGCCCAATAATATCCTAGAGTTAATAGACAGCCTGATGCGAGGCGGCCAGCTGATGGAAACGTGTAAGCTGAGAGACCATATAGACGTAGCCTTGTACGTCACGCAGGCATTGGCTTTCGCCCACTGTGCGATAAACCCCATCTTGTATGCCTTCATTGGAAAGAAATTCCGCAACCAGCTCTTGACGTCTCTCTTTAAGAAAGGCCTGTTAAGGAGAAACACAATGTCGAAATATCGAGTGGGATCTGTTTATAGCTCTGGAAGCACTAGGCAGATGTCAGTGACTCTGTAGTCAACTCTATTCCTCTTATAACATTAAAATGATATGTATTCTCCCTCTTCTGCTTCTGTTAAAGAAATAGTTTAGCCAGAAATGCTAATTGTTATCTCATCCCTGTCATAAAAATGCAGTGTTTTGAGGTTGGGTCAATAATGGCAGAATTGTCATTTTTAAGTGGTAAAATAAGAGTGTGCTTGTGTATCTTTGACTTTCTCTAGCTTTTTTACTGATAGTGATCTTGAAATGTTTTTCTTTAATTTGAGGCAACATGCCGAGCTCATGCTTTTTGAACACCGTGCACATATCAGAATGATCTGTGAAAAACACTTTGCAGAGGTTTCCGTTTTTGTTGGAAAAGTGTAATAGGTGAAAGTAGAGGTTTTCTGCTTTGTATATTTTTCATCTGAATTTTACCTGTAATTTCGTTCTCTCTTTTTTAAGTTTGAGGTTGGTAAGATTTTTAAATCTTTTTTAAAGTCTCTTATGCTCACCTAGGCTGCATTTATTTGATCAAAAATACAGTAAAACAGTAATGTTGTGAAATGTTATTACAATAAAAAACGTTTTCTATTTTATTGTTTAAAGCTGTCATTTATTCCTGTGATCAAAACTAAAGTTTCAGCATCATTACTCCAGTCTTCAGTGTCACATGATCCTTCAGAAATCATTCTAATATACTGATTTGCTGCTCATGAAACATTACCATTGCCAAAAAAAAAAATTAAGGTTTTATTAGTTGCTTGTTTCAGGACATGCTATTTTTTGTTCTTACTCTAAAATAATGTAAAAAGCCAATTATGTTTTGTCTTCACATGTGTAAATAAAGCTGCTTCAGAAAAAAATGCTTCTCACACTTGTATATTCATTTTTTGTTGTTGAGTAATCAGCCTGCTATGGGTCAGGCAATGACATGATTTCACTAATGTCTCACTTCCTCTCAACAACAAAACAGAGAGAAGTGAAGCAACCTGTTTTCCTCCTTCAAAGGGCACAACCCTAAAAACATTCATACACATAAACAGATATGCAAAATATAGGAAAACTGCACTGTAAAAACAAACTCGTAAATGACTGGCAGCTACGGCTGCCAAATAAAAACGGTAAAATTTAGAATCAGAATGAGCTTTATTGCCAGGTATGTTTACACATACGAAGAATTTGTTTTCGTGACAGAAGCTTCCACAGTGTAACAGAATGACAGTGACAGAACAAAAAACACAGATAATAAAAATAAAAATAGAACAAGTAAATAAGGAATAAAAACATATAATAGACAATTGTGTGTGCAGGTATATTACAATAAACAGTTTTTGTATGTACAGGTACTGTATATTAAGTGCAAATTTTAGGTGTATGCTGAGTATGTGTGTTAGATAAATAAGTGTATGAGTGAATAAATAGTGTGTGTTCCACAGTTATTGTTAAGTGTTCATGAGATGGATTGCCTGAGGGAAGAAACTGTTCCTGTGTCTGGCCTTTCTGGTGCTCAGTGCTCTGTAGCGTCAACCAGATGGCAACAGTTCAAAGAGAGAGTGTGCTGGATGTGAGGAGTCCAGAGTGATTCTGCCAGCCCTTTTGCTCACTCTGGACGAGAACAGTGCTCTTGGAGAGAAGGGAGGGATGTACCAATGATTCGCTCAGCAGTCCGGACTAACCTCTGTAGTCTTTTGAGGTCAGATTTGGTAGCTGAGCTGAACCAGACAGTTATTGAAGTGCAGAGGACAGATTCAATAATGAGTAGAACTGTTTCAGCAGCTCCTGTTGCAGGTTGAATTTCCTCAGTTGGCGAAGGAAGTACAACATCTGCTGGGCTTTTTTGACAATGGACTCAATGTGTTTGTCCCACTTCAGGTCCTGAGAGATTTTGGTGCCCAGGAACCTGAATGACTCCTCTGCAGTCACGGTGCTGTCCATGATGGTGAGTGGGTGGAGTGCAGAGGGGTTTCTCCTGAAGTCAACGGTCATCTCCACAGTTTTGAGCGTGTTGTGCTCCAGGTTGTTGAGACTGCACCAGGCAGCCAGCTCTTTAACCTCATGTCTGTAAGCATACTCGTCACCGTCCTGAATGAGGCCGTTGAGTGTGGTGTCGTCTGCAAACTTCATGAGCTTGACAGAGGGGTCTTTAGACGTGCAGTCATTGGTGTACAGGGAGAAAAGCAGTGGGAGAGAGAACAAAACCCTGAGGAGCTCCAGTGCTGGTTATAAGGGTGCTGGATGTGTATTTTCCCAGCATCACTAGCTGTCGTGTTGATCCACTGACCGACGGAGTGGCACGGAGAGCTGAGTTAGTTGGGGATGATAGTGTTAAAGGCAGAGCTGAAGTCCACGAAGACAGGATTCCTCACAATAAGTCCCCTGTCTGATCTAGTATTTGCAGAACATAAGCAGTCCCAAGTTACTGCATCGTCCACAGACTGTTGCTCTGAGAGGCAAACATGAAGAGGATCCAGCAAGGGTCCAGTGATGTCCTTCAGGTGGGCCAGCACCAGTTTTTCAAAAGTAAAATATCTTAATTGAAATAAAGTGCAAAAACAATAATTAAAAAAAAAATTCAATTAACGTTTTGACAGGAGAAACTATTATTTTACAGATTTTTCCTTGTTTCAATTATGATATTTTACTTTAATTTTACGTTTTTTGTTTGTCATTTACCATTTTTTTTACGAGACTTTTTTTACAGTGTATAAAAGTGGTATTAGGTTTTATTCTCTAAATTATATCAAAAATATATACCTTTTTGAAATGTATGCCTATTCGACTAGGTGTTAACCGAGATAAAATTGCACCTGTCCATGTGACATGTCATTCATCAATCTGGTTTGCATAGATAAAGTCTTGAGAAATGGAAACAGGAAAGGGTGCTTTTGCAACATAATACAGTTCACTTCTGTCTTTTTTCATAAACAAACTCTTCTCTAATTCTTAATGCTGTGTCCATCTCATAATCTCAGGTTAACCTCATTATCAGTGTTAACCAGTGTTAACCTCAGTTTAAACTATTATCAGTGTGCCTATTTCTGTGAGTGTGAATTAAACAACACTGGTGAGAGTACTGTTAATCCCCATATTAATACATAAAAAAGACTAAAAGAAGGGTTAGAGTTTAGGTAGTAATCAAAGAATCGGTAGAGAATGAAGTATATATACTAATAAGTATATGCACCGGCCTGTGATAAGCACAATTATTATTTTTTGCTTCTTTCCCAGAAGGGTCCAGGATGTGGTTTCTCACTCTATGTTTTCCACTGTAGTCAAAAATTCCGGAAGCCCTAACACAACTGAAAAAAAAAAAAAAAGATACCTTGAAGGTAGGAGAAAAAAAGTGTCTTAGATAAGACCCCTTAGTAGTGTCTTAGATCCTAACTGTATGGAAGCCCATTTCTAACGAAGCCCATTTCCACCACATAAGAAAAAAAAAACTATGTGTTAAAAAGTCGAAATTTTGACATTACGAGATAAAAAAGTTGAAATTATGAAATTAAAACTAAATTATGACTTGCAAACTCATTTGACACGACACTACACAGGCTAGTGGTCTAATGAACTAAGGACTAATTAAGGAGTATTTTAAACATGGTTTGACTAATGATGAAATTCTGAGCAAACGCACTCTTGAAAGGATTTTAAGCAAGAACCAGCTTTGGTGCAGAAAGAACAAAACCGATGTGGCTGAGGTGGCAGCTTTCATTGAACAGCTATTTCAAACCTCTGGCCAGTCTCATGGTTATAGATGGATGCACCAAAAATGTTGGTTGAATGGTATTGTAACCGATAGGGAAACGGTGCGAGTTCTGCTCCGGCTTTTAGATGGTGAAGGGGTTAATTTGAGGTCAAGAAATTGACTGAGGCGCCGTGTGTGTATCATAGTGGTCCTAACTTTGTGTGGCACGTAGATGGCTATGATAAGCTGAAGCCATTTGGAATTGGAATAAGTGGATGTATAGATGGATTTTCCAGATTTACACTTCATGGATGTAGCAATTAAAGCTGGGGGTTGTCCTGCTAGAGTAAGGCTAGATTTAAGAACAGAAAATATTAAAGTGGCTGAGATGCAGAGATTTTTGACTTCTTCTGAGGATCGACCAGAAACAGACCATACTTTTGGCCCAAGCTCTGGAAACCAGCACATCGAAAGATGGTGGCTCACTCTGCGAAGTGAATGTGTGCAATTTTGAATAGACCTTTTTGACAAACTGAGAGAAGATGGGACCTTCGCAGACACTTTTTTGGACAAATCCTTGGTCCAGTTCTCTTTCCTTAAAGGTGACATATCATGAAAATCTGACTTTTCCAGGTTGTAAGTGCTATAATCAGGTCCCCGGTGCATCTACCAACCAAGGAAACGTGAAAAAGATTAACCCAGCAACTTTGTGTTGGGAAGCCTTTTTCTGCAAGCGTCTGAGAAAACGAGTGCGTCTGATTTCGCTCCTCTAGTGACGTCACAAAGGGATCTCATTATAATATTACCGCCCCTTAATCTGTAAGTTTCCACCCACGGCGCCGTCATTTGATTTTGCAAGCGACAACAGTGTACCCGTTCTAATGCCATGGTGAAAGTTTGAGCAAAACACACTAACTGTTCTGTGTTTGGCTGCACAGACGAGCACAGAACACTGTTTAGAGTCCCAGCCTCAGAGGAGACGAGAGCAGCCGGGCATTATTATTTATTTTAGGCTACTGGTATATTTGCTGCCTGCCACACAGATCTTACAATAACAGCAATTTATTTCCCCTGTTTAGCTCACAAGACATACCCGACTGTTTCTGTAACTCTGTTTTTTAAAACGGTAAACCTTGTTGTGTGAATGAGACTCACATGCTGGACAGCCCGTTCTGGCCGTGTGCTGTTCGATGTGGTGCCTCGCACACCCGTTTTAGCCCAAAATTTAAACTCATATGGTTTAAAACGCATGATCTCAGCGTGATAAACATGATAATCAGAACCAAAACAGATGTTTTTTTGCAGGTCCGAGCTGTAATGGCGCAGCTGTATTTTGGAAAAGGGGGCGGGGAGCAGCAGCTCATTTGCATTTAAAGAGACAGCCCCCCCCCCCCACCCTTGAAAAACAGCGTGTTTTTGCTCCACTACAAAAAGGCATTTTTTCAAATTATATATAAATGATCTGTGGTTATTTAGCGAAACGACATTCTGTATTTGAGCTTGACACATGTCTAGGGACCAGAGCCTTTACCGTATTGACCCGAATATAAGATTATGTTTTTTTTCTTGGAAATGTATCTGAAAAAACGCGGTCGTCTTATATTCAGGGTCTAGACTTTGACATGTCAATAATACAACCACAACAATAGGTGGCGCCAAATATGCATAAAGCGAGTGTGCCATGAAATATGTAATGTGTGTTGTAAAGATCGCGAGTAAAAACAAAAGAAAGAAAACCTTACAGCTGCATGAGTTGTGACTGTCACATTAGCCTGATTGGACCAAACTCTCTTTGTGATTTTAAAACGTAAGACTACCCAGATTTGAAGACTACAGTAAGATTAACAGTAGAAGTTAAATAAGATTTTGGTAAGCTACTATTAGATGGATAGCCTAAATACCCTAATTCAGATGGGCTACCTGTTTTAATTTTTAATGGTATATCAAAAAGTGTATATTTTTTAACTGTGATTGGGTGGTACATTTTTACCAGTTTTTACCATACTTTCAAAATAAAAATTTAAATAGGAAAAATATGCATTATGAAAATAATTGAAGATAAAACGTGTTTTACTGAGAAAAAACAAGATTTGGTTTTTAAAAAGCCTTTTTCCAAAAGGTACATCTGGAAAAGGGGGGGTCGTCTTATAATCAGAATCGTCTTATATTCTGGCCAATACGGTATATACCTAATTTAACAAGGACTAATAGGTCTCCTGTAACAAAATCCAGGTGAGTTTATTTTGTTTATCTCAACTGCCTTGATTGCCTATACATTAACGTATTTTAATGCACACCTGTAAAGGAGATTGTAGTCACCAATTTTCTGTGGAGTTAGGCTTGATAATGTCTAAATTTATGTTGGGATACTGTATTCAAAATTATTTGGCTAGGCATTAAAAGTTACAAAAGTATTATTAATATGTTAATACTGTATGTAATAATAATTTTCACATTTTGTTCCATGAATTATGAGAATTGAAAATTCTATAGCTGATTAACACAAGAAAAGCTGGCAAGAGTTTATCTAAAACATTATTTAATTTCATCTGAACGGAGTAAGGCTCTATGATTTTGTCCACACAGGGCTTCACAACACACACACACACACACAAAATACTAAAGATGCGTCCCGATACACTATACACTATACACTATACACTATGCACTATGCACTATGTACTCAACCATGTAGTGTATGAATTATATAAGGTTATTTTGTCATTCATAATCATAGCCCCTCCCCCTTCACTACATAATTAAAGCTGCGACAGTTGAGTGCATAAAGTGTCCAACATTCCACACACATTTTTGTCGGTTCTTTAAGTGCATCATCCAGGTATTTAAAGTGCATTTTCTCTTTTTGGAATTTTCAGTGTGAACACACTACTCGCACTATTTATACTACTAAACGGCATAGAATAGTGCATGTCACTACTCGATCTGTCCCGGAAACACGATTTGTACTGTGCATGTGCAAAAATGCATCTACTTCCTGTCTGGAAAAAAAAACAAGGCGTATGTGTGACCTGCATGTATTGGAAGCTATATTGAATTGCCCTGTCTAGACTATAGATGAACATGCACTTCAAATGCTTCTGTGAAATACATGTGGTATAGTAACACATAAACCAATAGGGACATTCTAAAATGCTTAACGTGGCTTAATTGATTAAAACAGTGACATTGTAGGACCAAATTCAGTACAAACCTTATTAATAAAGCATACATTTTGCAGAATAGCTCAGAATGGTCTTTGGATTCATAGCCATGCAGACTGGGAATCGTGACCTTTCGGCTCCATCTTGACCCTCAGAGGCCAGGATTCTGTCTCGGCCCTTCGACCCTTCGGCTCCACCGTCATCAGTCTTCTGTTCGGCTTCACTGGGGCCTCTTGTACTCCTAGCTGCTGTTTCTAGTTTAGTTCCTCATTTTAGTCTGTGTATTTATACCCCATTTAATTCAGTTAGAAAGAAATATAAATCTTTTGTAACATTATAAATGTTTTTACTGTCACCTTTTGATCAATCTAATGCACCCTTGCTAAATAGCATTCAATTCTTTTTAGAAAATCTTACTGACCCTAAACTTTTGAATGGTATGTCAAATTTTAGTTGTTGCCTACATTTGTTTCAGGGCATGTTGTTTTCCTCTTACTCTAAAAAATGTAAAAAGCAAATTATTGTGAGCTGATTCTGCTTCACAGGTACAAATAAAGTTAATTCAGAAAAAATAGCTTTCTCACACTTGTACATAAACTTCTGTTGAGAAATCAGTCTGCTCTGGGTCAGGCAATGACATGCTTTCACAAATGTCTCCACTTCTCTCCGACAAAACAGAGGAGAAATTACAGAGAGAAGTAAGGCATCTTGGTTTCATGCTAAATGAAGTTACACTGGTAACTTTATATGCCACTAAAATACAGAGGGTGTGTTAAAGTGTTCTTAAATTTAATTCCTTAAATTATATTAAAAATATATTCATCTGACTGATTTTACCCAGTGGTTTGTTCATATATAATTTCCTGATTTTGTTACGATTTTATTTACAAAAAAAAAAAAATTGGAAATATGTTGTGGTCAAGCTCAGACATGATAAGACACTTGCATGAATAGGATATTTATAAAGGGCTAAAGTTAGCAGCTGTTCACATGGAAGGACGTCAACCCCAAATTTGTTTAGCTGATATCATGATTCCAGTTTCTGTCATTTTATGAAAGGATGGAGTGTTTTCAATTCACACAATCTGATATTTGTATTAGTAGTGTGTTATTATTACTATATTCCAAATTCAGCAACTGTAACTGTTATCTGTTTAGAATTTGGACAGAACTACAGTAGGGCCAGGAGTCATTTTAGGCATTTTTTTTTTTTTTTTACTATTTGAAAAATTAAATCTTAAAAAAATGTAAAAAAAAAAAAGATAAAAATAAGAACACAAATATGTCTTAATACCTGCATTTTTTTCATGCTATCATGTTAGTAAACAGGCAACAAGTAAAATGATTTAAAATGAATTTCCTGTGTTCAGTTAATCATCATTTTATAATGTTAAAAACTAACTAATATGAATAAAATGTTATCTAATCACAACATATGATAAATGTGCGCCATGGCAGTAATCAGCCAGCAGATGGCGCTACCACTCACAGCTGGCAAGATGAGCTTGCAGAAGTAGAAGAAGAGGAAAACACACATGTAAGTGCACTGCATGTTTACCTTGTGATCCAATGTGAATTTTCTACTTGAGGAAAGTCACTATATCACTAGAAGTCTCGTGACATCATGATCATTCGGCGTTTCAGTTAAGAGAGAAACAGTCGACGTTTCTGATCTGATTAACATTAGTATGAACTATGAAAACACGGACTGATATGAGCAGGATTAATTGATCATCTGATGTAGATATGAAGCTCAAAGAGCTAGAAAGCTGCCTTCAACAGGTTGATGGATTTGAGGAGCCCAAAATACTCCTGGAGCAGTATCCCACCAGTCCGCATATAGCTGGTGAGCATTATATTGTATTTGTATCCATTCCATTGTATGCATTTTTAACCATAAGATGTGTATTTGTGAGTTTTTGGATGCGTCTATTCTATTCTGTATTCTACGGTGGACGAGAAGTGCAAAGCAAATCACAATTCTGAAAACAAAATAACAAATTACAAACGCAAGTGCAAGTCTAAAAAAAACAAAATAACAATTCAAAACACAACCCCAAGTCGAAAACACAAGACAAATCCGACACCCCTGAAGAGGTAGGTATAGTTTGAGACAGCGCCATTGGTTTGGGATTACTCACCGCTGACTGGACGAGACATCTGTCAATCAACGTATACAGGAAGAACCAGCCGAAGAACAGCAGAGTCGTGGTAGAAAGTTCGGAGATGGTATTAAAGTAGCTCAGTTTAAATGTATTGTATGAATTGCCCTTACTCTGGAATAAAAAATACGGGGTGTCTATTTACATTTAGTTAAAAGTGGCTGTAAGACATCAGCACTCAGACAAAAAGCGCATGTCGTTGGCTATTTTTGACAGCGATCGCCCCGGTTCGAATCCCGCCTGTTTGCCGAACTTTTTTTCCTCCCTTTGCAAATCTCTTTGTCACATCGTAAATGCCTTTTTTTAAAAACATTACGGAACTAATCAAAGGTGAAAATAAAGGATGGGGTATGTTAGCGTAGGTGTAGGGAGGGCTTTATTGGTCCCAATAAGGGTGGCATCATTTAATAATTAAACTTAAAAGGTACACAATGCGTATTATTGCATCTGTTTTTATATGTACTAGCATACTGAAGTGCAGATATGGCCACCTTGGCAACAAGTATATACTTGATAGTATAATCCTTGGCATTTTAACAGAGTGTAAATAGGTATTTGTAAACCTTAGTGTAAATTGCATATTGTTAAAAATACTGCTATTTTCTCTTAGTGTAAATAGAATCTATTGCTAATACGAGATTTGAAAAGGGAGGAAAAAAAAGTTCGGCAAAAGGTGGGATTGAACCCGGGTCGATCGCGTCAAAAAGTAAGTGACACGCGCTTATCAATCTGCGCCACTGGAGCTGATGATTTACAACCACATTTAACTAAATCTAAATAGACACCCATATTTTTTATTCCATAGTAAGGACAATTAATACAATACATTTAAACTGAGCTACTTTTAATACCATCTCCGAACTTTCTACAACGACTCTACTGTTCTTCGACTGGTTCTTCCCTGTATACATCGATTGACAGATGTCTCGTCCAGTCAGCGATGAGTAATCCCAAACCAATGGCGCTGTCTCAAATTATACCTACCTCTTCCGGTTTGTCTGATTTGTGTTGTGTTTTCTGACTTGTTATAATGTTTTCTGAATTTTTTGTTGTGTTTTCTGAATTGTTATTTGTTTTTTAGACTTGCATTTGCGTTTGTATTTTGTTATTTTGTTTTCAGAATTGTGAAATGCTTTGCACTTCTCAGCCACCGTAGATTCGGATGAGAAACTTGTATACTATTCTTACTATTCATAGTGTATATATACTGTGCGCAAAATTTTATGTTGTTCATATCTGAAATACGGACTAGGTACTGTATCCACAATGTAATTATCTTTTTCTTGTCTCGGTTTTTAAGAGGTTTAAGAAGTTTTACAAAATTTTACCAAAAATTGTGTTAAGAATAGTAACGGAAGTAACTTTTTATTTTTTATTTATTTATTTTTTTTTTGCACTGTAATGCTTGGAACCTGTTGCGCGGCCACAGACAGAAAAATGTATTGTGCTTTTTTCTCACATTAGCATTATTTCTCGCCTTCTACACACATCATCACTATCTCACAATTAAAAAAAAAACTCAGAATTGCGTGTTTATATCATAATTCAGAATGCGAAAAAAAAATCACATAATCCTAAATAACATTAAAGTCCACCACATGTTTTTAGACGTAACATCTCACAATTCTAACTTTTTTCTCAGAATAGTGAATTTTTTAAATTCTTACCTTATTTCTCACAATTTGAACTTTAAATCTGCGATGTTGAGTTCACATTTTGCTCACTTTTTATGGTTAACTTGCAATTGCGCAAAATAAAGCCAGAATTGTTGTAAACTTGCAGTTGTGAAATGAACTCAAAATTGTGAGACGTAAACCCGCAAAGTCAGAATTGTGAGATAAAAATATTTTTTCATCTTTATTTTTTTTTAGCTTTCCATCTTTATTCTGTGGCAGAAACAGGTTCACTGAAGCCACTTACTGAATTAAATATGCACATAATGAAGTCATGTGACAACAATGTGACATACTGATTGAAAACTTTTTATCATTGCATAATGCACACTGTTTCACGTGCTACTTTAAAAATAGTAGGCATTGTACAGTTTAGAGACCGTTGATGAATATTTAATTCATAATTTTATTGAACATTGGAGTCTTTTGTCTGGGACAGATGGCCTTGAGTGGTCTTTTTGTTTTAATATACTTTATAAGATACCATCCAGTTGTCCTATGTTTTTTCACACTGTAGGCTGTATGTTGTACACCATCCACAACACATTTGATGACATACAGCATAAACTAGTTGCAGACTTGGGCTGTGGATGTGGGGTTCTGTCTATAGGAGTTGCAGTGCTTGATGCTGGGTAAGACCAACTCCAGCCTTTCATCTATGGCCTGAAATTACTCTAGTTTTAAAAATGATACAGATCAACATAACTGTAATCTTTCCTCTCAAGGCTGTGTGTTGGATTTGACATTGACGAAGATGCCTTGGACATATTCAAAGGAAATGTTGAGGATTTTGAACTGTCAAACATTGACACGGTCCAGTGTGACGTGTGCTCTATTGGATCCTCTTACGCCAAGAAGTTTGACACGGTCGTCATGAACCCGCCATTCGGCACGAAGCACAACCAGGGTAAGAGTCATCTTAAAGTCAACAAGCTGTGCTGTTGACATAATCTGATGCATTTCTTGTTTTTATTTGCAAAAATGCCAAAATAATATCTGTTGTCGAACAGGTTTCCCAAATTCCATTGGTTGACCTTGATTCATGTTATTATATATCCATATCTTCAATTTCAGGTATTGACATGCAGTTCCTGCGGACAGCGATTTCCATGGCAAGTACAGCAGTGTATTCCCTTCACAAGACCTCAACACGAGATGTAAGTTGCCATATTATGTCATAGCTTCAACATTTCAATTATATTCATAAGAAAAACTTACAATTGAATTGCATTTTTGTGCAGCACATTCAGAAGAAAGCAAATGATTGGAAAGTGAAAATGGAAGTCATTGCAGGTAATATTTATTGCACCTAAAAACATGCACTACCATTCAAAAGATAGGGATATATATCTTGAAGAAATTAAAACTTTTATTTAGGGGTGCTCCAATCAGGATTGTTGAGGCCGATCACAGAAAGCAGTATCTGCCGATACCGATCACAGATACCGATCTTTTTAAAGCCTTCTTTTTATCATGTAGAATTATTTATAGTAATACTCCAATCAATATTTTTAAACATTTATTCAGGGCCTGAATTTCATTTTGGAAAATGGGGGATCCCCTCTTAGTTGACTCTTTGTGAAGGAGACAGCACGGGACTGTGTCTTTCACACAGGAGTCTGCTACTGATCCGTGGCTGTTTACCACAAACACAACATTTATCCATTATTTTGATTTCAAATCCAAACATTGTCACTGAAAATGCTTTTTCAGCATTGCAATTATTTTTACACAGTACAGTAATACAATCTTTCACAGACATGTTTAAACACAATAAATATAAGCAACACATTATTCAATGCTTTTTACATTTTTGCATTTACTTCTAGATTTATATATTAAGTTGATCAAGCAAGTGGCAAAACAAAACTACTTTTCTTATGTTATCACAAACAAACCATTGACAGAAATAGTCAGCTCTACAGCCTTTTCTTTTGCATTTAGATCTTTATTACAAGCAACCCTGCGGTTCATAAAGAACTTTGTCTTCCTACCTCCACAAGTGCCATCTATTATTGCCTTGTTTATCTAAAAGTGCTCTTTTCCTTTAAACCTAGCCAAAAAGCCATATGTTTACTGTGAAACACAGTAGACTTCAATTATATCAATTTATTGTGAAATTACTAAATTTTCGTGTCAATCCAAGTTCATATTTACTGCAAAAAATGCGCTGTTACTTTAAATTCAACGCTTTCAGTGCACAATAACTTCGTACGGAAACATTCTCTGCACTGCCGCAGCCCCAAAACTCTCTGGACCGTAACCGTGTGCAGTGTGCACGCTTTAATCTGTTAACATGAGCGCGGAAAATTATGCACCACATACGAACTGCAAATGGAGTAATGTGAACCTGGCATTATGTGGTGCGCTGGGGAGTGTGCATGAGAGGAGAGAGCACCGAGCGCTGGGAATGTTAAAACACTAGCAAGAAGTACAAAGTAATGCAATTTATTAACTTTAGTGACGATGTGACACTGCCTCGATTGTGCAAATGACAATTCCTTTGTCGACTGTGCAGCGTGCAGCTTGCTTATAGACAGACGCGATGGGGTGATTTTGAAGACATTTGCGTATTTTAAGAGAGCGCGCGGTGATTCACTCTCGCTGTTTGTGAAATTATGTCTCACAACAAATTTTTCTAATTACTTTATAAGTTATTTAATGAATTAATATGAAGGTGAGTACCTCACCTTCCGCATTATAATTATTTCACCCGTGCCGGACAGAGACGGTGCCGCTGCATGTCGTGCAAAACATCTCACGGCAGCGTAATCAACTTGAGATCTGTTTTTTGAGATCGGCCTTTTTAGAGACAATCAATCATCGCAAAGCGAATATCGGCCGATATTGATCGGTAGCCGATAAATTGGAGCACCCAGGTCCGGATTTACGCATAGGCATTCTAGGCACTGCTATGCGTGCTCGCCAGGGGGGTGCCCACACACATGAAGAATACTATCATTTTTTGTTATACTATGGGGCTATCTACAACAGTACAAACCAAAACCCCAGAAGACATTGGCAAATAAATAACCAAACAATAGGTTAAAATACAAACTATTTCATGTCTTCAACCTTTTTTATGGGCCGGGAATCACAGCTGTTTCTTTCTCCTGTCTCTATCCGTCTCACACCACACAGCCCCCACACACACATGACACGCACTCGCGCACACACCGAGACGCGGGCGAACTTGTAATCAGCGCTGCGGCATAAGCCCCACGAATATCAATAAAAATTTTCGCAGATGAAAAGTACAATACTTGCTCAGTAGCGAGGTTCTTGAAGCAGTTCAACTTAAAGATTCGCTATAGATAGACGCTGCCTGCTGAATACTGCGAGAGACCACATACACAATTATTCACACTTAATCTCTCCATCTCTCTCTCTCTCTCTCGTAATTGCATTAGACTGCATTAATAACTGCGTCATCCTGCATATAAATGGCTCAAGCCTCTGTTGTTAGATCTAAAATTAAGTTTTGGAATTTGCAACGGAAGGTTTGGGATGAGGTGCGTAAAAAATTAGCTAGTTCAACACCCACGAGATTTCAGGACGGAAACATGTCAGATGTCTTGAAACAAATCATCTGAACAATTGATGTGTGATTGTGACTCCAGGCCGTTAAAATTATTATAGAAATAATGCACTCCCGAAGTGGTTATGTGGCCACGTCGCCGCGGCTATTAATGGAATGAAATGCAATTTGTTTGAATTCTCAAGGATAGATTTTTGTTTGCTTGGGTGGTAATATTAGGCATATTATATTAATAGGGAAGGGGGCCCAAAAATTTGTTTTGCCTATGTCACGAAAAGAGGTAAATATCCTGCCTGGGAGCACCCGCTCCTTTTATTCAGCACGGACACATTAAATTGATCAAAGTGACAGTAAAGACATTTATAATGTTTATGTAAATGGTTTTGCTATTCCCAAAAAAGGATCTTGAAAAGTTCCACAAAAAACTGTTTTCCAGTATTTATAATAAGAGTAAATGTTTCTTGAGCATCAAATCAGCATTTTTGAATGATTTCTGAAGGATCATGTTACTCTGAAGACTGGAGTAATGGCTGCAGATAATTCAGCTTTGCATCACAGTAATAAATTACAATTTAATATATATTCAAATAGAAAACAATTATTATTTTTTATTTAATTATAATGTCGTGGAAAAGTTCATTTGTTTCAGTAATGCAACTCAAATTGTGAAACTTGTGTATTAAATAATTCAATGCACACAGACTGAAGTAATCTTTGGTTCTTTTAATTGTGATGATTTTGACTCACATTTAACAATAACCCACCAATTCACTATCTCAACAATTAGAATATGGTGACATGCCAATCTGCTTATCAACTCAAAACACCTGCAAAGGTTTCCTGAGTTTTCAAAATGGTCTCTCAGTTTGGTTCAACAGGCTACACAATCATGGGGAAGACTGCTGATTTGACAGTTGTCCAGAAGACAATCATTGACACCCTTCACGAGGAGGGTAAGCCACAAACATTCTTTTGCCAAAGAAGCTGGCTGTTCACAGATTTCTGTATCCAAGCATGTTAACAGAAGGTTTAGTGGAAGGAAAAAGTGTGGAAGAAATAGATGCACAACCAACCGAGAGAACCGCAGGCTAATGAGGATTGTCAAGCAAAATCGATTAAAAAATTTGAGCGAACTTCACAAGGAATGGACTGAGTCAAGGCATCAAGAGCCACCACACAAAGACGTGTCAAGGAATTTAGCTACAGATGTCGTATTCCTCTTGTTAAGCCACTCCTAAACAACAGACAACGTCAGAGGCGTCTTAACCTGGGCTAAGGAGAAGAAGAACTGAACTGTTGCCAAGTGGTCCAAAAGTCCTCTTTCAATGAGAGCAAGTTATGTATTTCATTTTGGAAACCAGTCTAGAGTCTGGGAAAGGGTGGAGTAAGCTCATAGCCCAAGTTGCTGAAGTCCAGTGTTAAGTTTCCAACGTCTGTGAATGATTTGGTGCAATGTCATCTGCTGGTGTTGGTCCATTTTGTTTTTTGAAAACCAGCGTCACTGCACCCATTTACCAAGACACTTTGGAGCACTTCATGCTTCCTTCTGCTGAACAGCTGTTGAATATGCTGATTTCATTTTCCAGCAGGATGTGGCACCTGCCCACACTGCAAAAGCACCAAAAGTTGGTTAATGACCATGGTGTTGGTGTGCTTGACTGCAAACTCACCAGACCTGAACCTTGTCAAGAGGAAAAATGAGATCCCCTCCATGCCACGCCGAATTGAGGCAGTATTAAAGCAAAAGGAGCCCCTACCAAATACTGAGTACATGTACAGTAAATGAACATACTTTCCAAAATGCCAACAATTCACTAAAAATGTTTTTTTTTATTGGTCTTATGAATTATTCTAATTTGTTGAGATTGTGAATTGGTGGGTTTTTGTTAACTGTGAGCCAAAATCATCACAATAAAAGAACCAAAGACTTAAACACTTCAGTCTGTGTGCATTGATTTATTTAATACACAAGTTTCACAAATTGAGTTGAATTACTGAAAGAAATGAACTTTTCTACTACATTCTAATTTATTGAGATGCATCTGTATGTATATATATATATATATTTATTATATTCACCGCCCACGGAGCATAAATCGTCCTAAACAAAAAATATTATAATAACCTACCAACAACTTTTAAACGGTGGTGTAAGTTTTTATTGTCTTAACACCAAGAGCATAGAAGATCTTATGCAGTACCCTGTAGTAGGGATGTCCCGGGCCGATCTCAAGTATCGGGGCAATCAAGCATTTTTTTAACTCCTCGGTATTGGTTCTCCTAAGGCCAATCCTTATTTTATGTCAGCTGTCATGCAAGTGACGTGCAGTAGGTAGCAGTATTCACTTTCCAGTAGATTTGCCAACCGCGATTATTCATGCCATTATTCATGCTTTCTAACCATATCTCCACCTTTTTTACCTTTATGTTGCAATTATTCTGCTTATTGTATATAGAACATAGTAACGTTTCCAACAGTAGTCCCATATTCTAAACGACCATGTCTTTATACAGTTCGTTCAAATGATCGACAGTGGGGAAAAAAAGTATTTAGTCACCACCAATTGTGCAAGTTCTCCCACTTAAAAAGATGAGAGAGGCCTGTAATTTTCATCATAGGTATACCTCAACTATGAGAAAAAATGAGAAAAAAAAATCCAGAAAATCACATTGTAGGATTTTTAAAGAATTTATTTGCAAATTATGGTGGAAAATAATTATTTGGTCAATAACAAAATTTAATCTCAATACTTTGTTATTTACCCTTTGTTGGCAATGACAGAGGTCTAAAACGTTTTTTGTAAGTCTTCACAAGGTTTTCACACTGTTGTTGGTATTTTGGCCCATTCCTCCATGCATATCTCCTCTAGAGCAGAAATGTTTTGGGGCTGTCGCTGGGCAACACGGATTTCAACTCCCTCCAAAGATTTTCTAAGGGGTTGAGATCTGGAGACTGGCTAGGCCACTCCATGACCTTGAAATGCTTCTTACGAAGCCACACTCCTTCGTTGCCCGGGCGGTGTGTTTGGGATCATTGTCATGCTGAAAGACCCAGCCACGTTTCATCTTCCATGCCCTTGCTGATGGAAGGAGGTTTTCACTCAATCTCACGATACATGGCCCCATTCATTCTTTCTTTACACGGATCAGTCGTCCTGGTCCCTTTGCAGAAAAACAGCCCCAAATCAAGATGTTTCCACCCCCATGCTTCACAGTAGGTAGGGTGTTCTTTGGATGCAACTCAGCATTCTTTCTCCTTCAAACACGACAAGTTGAGTTTTTACCTAAAAGTTCTATTTTGGTTTCATCTGATATTATGACATTCTCCCAATCCTCTTCTGGTTCATCCAAATGCTCTCTAGCAAACTTTAGATGGGCCTGGACATGTACTGGCTTTAGCAGGGGGACACGTCTGGCATTGCAAGATTTGAGTCCCTGGCGGCGCAGTGTGTTATTTGATGGTAGCCTTTGTTACTTTGGTCCCAGCTCTCTGCAGGTCTTTCACTAGGTCCCCCCGTGTGGTTCTTGGATTTTTGCTCACAGTTCTTGTGATAATTTTGTCCCCACGGGGTGAGATCTTGTGTGGATCCCCAGATCGAGGGAGATTATCAGTGTTCTTGTATGTCTTCCATTTTCTAATATTTGCTCCCACAGTTGATTTCTTCACACCTAGCTGCTTACCTATTGCAGATTCAGTTTTCCCAGCCTGGTGCAGGCCTACAATTTTTTTTTTCTGGTGTCCTTTGACAGCTCTTTGGTGGAGTTTGGAGTGTGACTGTTTGTGGACAGGTGTCTTTTATACTGATTACGAGTTCAAACAGATGCCATTAATATAGGTAACCAGTGGAGGACAGAGGAGCATTTTAAGAAGAAGTTACAGGTCTGTGAGAGCCCGAAATCTTGCTTGTTTGTAGGTGACCAAAAACTTATTTTACAGAGGAATTTACCAATTAATTCTTTAAAAATCCTACAATGTGTTTTTCTGGATTTTTTTTCCTCATTTTGTCGCTCATAGTTGAGGTATACCTATGATGAAAATTACATTCCTCTCTCATCTTTTTAAGTGGGAGATCTTGCTCAATTGGTGGCTGACTAAATACTTTTGTGCCCCACTGTAGCATAGAGAGAGTGTACTCGTATATATGTATATACACACATATTACTTTTACTCTATGTATACATTGGATTGATTTTAATAACTTTAATGTACTTGAATTGTGCATCAAACACTAAGAATATACAAATATCGGATCAAGACTCGGTATCAGCAGATATTCAATATTCAATGACTCTGATCGGATCTGGGGCACAAAAAACCTGATCGGGACATCCTCCCTACCCTGTAGGTTGTAATAAGCTTTATAGTGATATGGTGTTTTTTGTCCTCAACCGTTGTTGTTTCTCTCACAGAGCTCAGATATGACCTGCCAGCATCTTATAAGTTCCACAAAAAGAAGTCAGTAAGTCAATGTTTTGTTACAAACCCGTAAGTTAATTGCCACAAAAATATTGCACTGGACACATGTAGACACATTTTTTCAGACTTTGCAATGACAAACTAGTTATATGATTTTTCTATCTGATTATTTTAGGTTGATATTCAAGTGGACTTCATACGATTCACTCCAACATAAACATGTAGGGCAAAAAGGAGTTTGTGTTGCTTTGCAAAATTTTAGTATTATTTTATGGATAAAAATACACTGTTCCTCAAAATACCTTTTCTAAATAACCATACTGCATCATTTTTGGGTGGATACCACAGAAATACCAGCGTCTATGTAGGATTTACAAACACGTTTGTTGGAACTTTATTTAAATTTGTGCTTTTCACATTTTTGGCAGCATACACAGTTGATAAAACATCACAATAACTATAAACAATAAATTACACAATACACATCACATATTTATAGTAAAATCCTGGGTTCACAACTATATTACAAATACAAAATCATCCAAATAAATATTAATAATACTAAGGAATAAATACATTTCTTGATGTAAAACACCAGAACAGTTTAGTTTTTTTGCTGCAAAACATTAGTCTTCAAAAAGGTACTGTGCAAAAAGTGAAGTGCTGTAATCTATTGTGCTGTTCAGTATATATTTAGAAACAGCCCTTTATCTTCCAGCAGAGATAACAGACAATCAGTGACTTCACGTGTTGAACAAATATAATATCATATTGACATCACACTCACAAGTTTAGAATTATATATCGCGGGGTCCAAACGTCTGAGATTTTCAGGATAACAATTCAAGTGATTAATTGAACTGAAAATGAAGAATTCTTGTTGGTTTGTCTCCCTTTTGGAGCTGATGTGAAACCAAAACCTGATGATCATGTTCTCCAGCATGATTTGAGATGATCCAAAGAGCAATGGATGAACATCTGACCATCAATACAAAGAGTCACATGATCCATGTAAGAAATTTGCATTAATTTGCATTTGCATGTAAGAATTATGCAGTACACTCTTAAAAATAAAGGTGCTTCAAAAGGTTCTTCAAGCGATGCCATAGAAGAACCATTTTTGGTTCCACAAAGAACCATTCAGTCAAAGGTTCTTTAAAGAACCATCTCTTTCTTACCTTTTAGTAATCTGAAGAACCTTCTTTCGCCACAAAGAACCTTTTGTGAAACAGAAAGGTTCTTCAGATGTTAAAGGTTCTTTATGGAACCATTTAGAAAAAAAGGTTATTCTATGGCATCGTGAAGCACCTTTATTTTTAAGAGTGTATGGAATTAGATTTTAGTCATTTCCAGGTCTGGATAAGCATGGGAAAATATTTCCATACTATTACCCTAATTTTGTTTTAATATAAAATTGATAATCAGAGTGTTTTTCATGGCGTTTGGAGCAGCAGTCAATACGCCACCCAAGTTTAGTGAAAATGTGAGAGCGGATCTGCACTGTTTTTACCGATGAATATTGACAAATGACTGCACAATGTATTTAATATAATGCTAAATTTATAGTACAACATTTGCTCTAACACTTTATTTATATATAGTTCAGTCACCGTATCGCCATATGCATTTGCGTACAAGTTCTGTATCTTGCTTTCAGCACTAGCAGCATATCTACAACGACCCAATACCAACAGCAGCAGCAATTTAGCAGCATCTGTTCCGCCAAGACCAAATACATTAACATTTTCATATCCATCACCATGCTAAAATGTTCCGAGAGTTGCCATGATTGAACTATGTTTAAATAAAATATGTCTCAGACATTTAGACCCCACTGGATGTGGCTCCACAGACAGTGATTGTGCTGTGATTTCACACGCTGAACACACAAACGCAGCCGTGTGAGCGTGCAGCCGATGGGAGGTTTCCCACTATCTCCCAGCAGTCTATCTCAGGGTCGTACCTCTCTATACTTTGCAGATATGTCCCTTTAGAGTATGAATACCCACCTGCTACATAGATGCACCCGTTTATAACAGCTGAGCCGCATTCCATCCTTCTCTCCTTCATCGCACACATCTGCCTCCATTCATCTCTCTCGGGATCGTAACAGTCTGTGATGGTGGTCTGACCGCCGACCAGATAAAGCTTATTGTTCAAGGAGACCGAGCAAAGGCCGTACTCTGAAAGTAAAGAGTTTTGATGAGCTTTTCAAATCACAAGCGATAGTGAAGAAAGAGAAACCATCTGGGCTCATTTCCAAACCATTTAGCTTATCTAATACAAAATGTAGGTGGCTCACCAGGATGTGGACATATCGTTGTGATGCTCCACTCATTGATATCTGGCCGGTAAGTCTGAATCTTCTCGTAAGTGCAGGTTCCTCTGTACCCATAATGCCCTCCGGTTACATAGACTCTGTCATTCACCACACAAGCGGTTGCATTTCCCACACCTTTAAAGTCAAAACAGAAAGACGCTGAACTTCCATCAACAGGCATATTAGATCTACAATATTTAAAAGTTTTTATGTGTAAGATTTTCTGACTTTTTAAAAAGCTGAAATCCTAGTGAAGAACTGCACTACACATTAGATTTTAATTTTGAAAAAAAGTCTATTGTGCTCACCATGGCCATATTCATTTGATGCAGTAAAAACAACAATATTTAGAAAAATGAATACAACTTTAAATAACAGCTTTCTATTTGAATATATTTTAAAAAGTAATTTATTCCTGTGATGCAAAGCTGAATTTTCAGTAGGGCTGGGCGAAATGGCCAAAAAAATTATCTTCTATACATTTTAAGGTATATAAGTAAAAATATTACTGACCTCAGTAGTTTATATATCTGTGTGAATATTTCTCCATGCATTTAAAATGCTGTTTCAGACTTTAAAAAAAAAAAAAATTATTTAGAATGTTTTACCATGGTTTGTGATTTTTATTATGTAACAGATCAATCATTGCAAATGACATGACAACATTTAAGTACACAATCGTGTTCCTTTTTACAGTCTTTTCTTTTTTTCTTGCTTAAAATGAAATGTTGTGATGTTGCCATTCATCTTGGATCTGGTAGATTTGGTAAATGCCTCTTAACTGAAGTATTTTTTTGAAATCCCTAAAAAGAATAGGGAAAAATACTTCCAGCACCATGGCCTCAAAAAAATAACTCCTCATTCAGGCAACCAATCCAATAGATGTGTGTAAATAAACTGAAATTCTCATACCTTGTATCATATCAGCCACAGGAAACCATCTCCTCTTCAAAGGATCATAGAATTCAGTTTCTTGAGTAGGAGCTCCTGTCGTATATCCACCAATGACGTATATGCATCCATGTAAAGCCACGGAGCAGTGGTAGTATCTGGCTGTGATCATGGGACACCCTTCTGTCCATTCATCCGAGTCTGTGTTATAAATCCACACGGTATCTAAAGCATCCACAGTCTGTGTCCTGTATCCTCCTGTCACATAGATATGAGGGCCTAGAAGTGCCACGCTATAACTCTCTCTTTCAAAATCAGGCATGTCTTTGCCCTGAACCCATGTGTTGGAAACAGGGTCCCACATGTGGACTTCACACAACGGATGCCAGTAATATCCACCAATAACATACAAGCTGCACGTTAGTTTTTTGCAGCACTGTGAGAAACCTTTGCTCGGCTTTAAGGAGGCACGAATCAGAGATCGCAATTTGTTTTCAGAGCAACCTTTGCGTAGATCTAAAGCAGTTTTGAGGCAAGCATCATCCACTTCGAGATGGATGCATTTGAGAAGCTCTTGAAGGTGGTCTATTCGAGGAGCCGTGTCATGGGCGACCCATTTGACCACCGCATCCAATAAAGTCACTTCTTTCCACACATTAATGTTCTCCGTTTCTAAAATCCCCATGAGCTTTTGGAAATCCACCTCTAGGAACTCCTCCTGAAGTGTGAGTTCTTCAAAGCGGCTCAGTATGATCCTCAAAGCCTCGTGCTGCAAATCAGAGCACACGTGAAGCTCAGCAAACGAGTGCATCCCGAGGCAGTTATCGACGTCCAGCAGATGAATCAAGAAGCTCTCGCAGGCTTTCTTGAGCGAGTTGAACTGCAACAGGTCTGCGGCTTCCAGAAGACTTTGGACGTTGTTCTGGGTTATGCTGATCTTTGACGTGTAGACGTAGCTCACCAAAGCACCCAGAATCTCTCCGTTTATGCAAGGTAGGTTGATGGTGTCGTTCAAACGTTCTCTCATGTCTAAGGTGAACATTACCTTGAAATAGGAGCTGCGGGCTGATAGGACAGCCTTGTGGCAGTGGAAGAGCTGTCCGGATGAAGACTGCAGGGTGACGTCTGTGAACAGACCGCTGCTGTGAAACTCATGAAGAGCTTCCAGCACCTCAGAGGAGTGAGAGGCATCGCAGAACTCGTAGGAGTAACCGCTTTGAGCTTTTCCTGACATTGCAACTGGAAAGAGATTTTCAAATGAGTTTTCAAGTGTCCTTACAAAAAAAGCTATATTACTAAATTATCATCAAGGAAAATTCATTTAAGTTGTAGAAATGTAATAAATTAGCATATATATATATATATTACACCACACACAATACATTACATTAGATATATTATATACACACACACACACAACTCATATATATATAATATACACACCCAAAATACATACATACATATATATATATAATTTAAATGTATATATATAAATGCTTCTAGTTCTGCTCAGCTCTAGGAATTTGTTACTGTCTATGACAATACGATAGCAACAAAACCAGAACTAATGCAGGTAAAACCAAATTCATATTTTAGACACCATTTTTATCATATTTATTCCAGTAAATATTATTTTTGAACTTTCTGTATAGACACAAACCTGGTTGTATATCTTCACAAATGTTGACTGTTATGTTGTCACATCATATGGGGCAAGTTGTCACACTGGGCATTAAATGCATTTTTAGCAACATGTAAACAGTTAACACCTTTTACACGACCAAAAAAATGCTAAATGTAAATGGTAACACAAAATATGAAATAGTTTGGGCCACAGTAGTTTTTCTATATATAATTTTGTTTTTACTGGGTTTGTTTACCTAACACGTTTTACACAAATATATTTATTTTGAGCACAAAATTTAACCTAATGTAAGACTATTTTAAACCAGTGTTATTTAGCATCACTAAAATACTATTCAAGTTTTTAATGCTTTGAAATAGCTTTCCGTTTTCATTTTTGTTAAAAGTTTTAGTAATTATTTTTGGTCATTTTATTTTTTATTGCTTTAAATACATGTCTATATATTTTGTGTGTATTATTTTAGTGTTATATTGGTACATAAAGTGAAAATGAGAAATGCTTGCTTGGCAACTAAATGAATTAAATAAGTATTTGTATATATTTTAATTAACGTTTTTTCCTTTCAAGTAACGAAGACTTTTTTTACCTTTTATGCAGTTAGCAGACGCTTTTATCCAAAGCGACGAACAATAAGAAAAAAGTAATTTAAACTCTATAAATACTAAATATAATATATTATAATATATACACCCATTAATAAAATAAAAATAAATAAAATGGACAAATGCATCATTTAACCTAAAATTTAATAAACAAAAAAACATAAGTAAAAACAATTCAAAAATATTAAAAAGAACAAAATGGTATAGTATAATAATGATTCTAACATAACACTAAGCCAAACACCAAAAAACAACTACCTTACATGTGTATGTACAGCCACACACATACACATATATATAAATACATTCAATATATATATTATTTATATCGTTTCTATGGTTTTAGTTTTGATAATAACCCTGTTTTGACCTTGGTTTTTGCAACCAACCGACAAAAACACAGCTAATGATGAAAACAAACAGTGCATTTTAACTCAGGCCCCAAAACTAGTTAGTTACTGATAATAGCGTTTGTGACAACTAGCCCCTATGTAAAAACAAGCTTACCTGACCCGTCTAATGACTGATTGACACAGCTCGTCCTTTCTTCGTAGAAGTTTTATCCCCAGCAGTGCGGCTTGTGCTCGGACAGATCAGACATGTGGCCCCTGTATTTAGTGTCAGCCTCTGGAGAATGTCGAGCTCCTATTTTGGTATCTGTGTATTATAGCAGGAGCCTCGCTGCTGTCACCCTCCACTAACGTTACTGATTCAACACGTCCCCCAGCCATGTGACCAAACCAGTATGTTAGCATCCCATCTTCATAAATACATGTTTAAAAAAAGCCTAAGTTTGATTTTTCAATCAACTGAGACATAAATAACACCAGTTGTCACGTTTTAGTTGTCATGGCAGTGTCCAGCGTATAATCCTAATAAGGATTAAAGCCGTTGCATAATAACGCCTGAGGGAAACAGTACCAAGGGGGGCCGAAACACCAAGAATTAATCCATTCTAAAGCTTCACCGTTTCCTGAACACAAGAGCGTTTGTTTATAGCTTAGCGACGGTGAATTATTGGTGTGTAGTTGCCATTAAGTCCACAGGGTACAGTAAAAGGACAGAAATAACTCACGGTTACCATGGAAACAGTGTGAGGGGGTCAGTCGATGAAGCGAGCGCCTGGTCCCGTTTGATTGAGGCGATTTTTAAAGTGTATTTCTCTGAAGTGACTTCCCATTAATAATGTTTAAGTGCTACTAATTTCAAGTTTTTCAATTGAATGCATTCTGCAATCTCGAGATAACTAAACATGTTAATGTTTGTGCAGTGTTGGTTCTGGAACGTTCTTGGAAAAAAAGGTCAGAAGGGAAATAAATGCTAAAAAAAAAAAAAAAAAAAATAAATAACCATTAGCAGTGTTGGGGAAAGTTGCTTTTAAAAGTAATGCATTGCGATATTGCGTTACTCCATGAAAAAAGTAACTAAGTACCGTTACTTAGTTACTTTTTGTGGAAAGTAATGCGTTACGTTACTTTTGCGTTACTTTTTAAATCTGGACAGGGCTTGCTTGTTTGTTTTTAAAATAAAAAAGTTCTATTTTTGGCAAATATAAAACCCTTTCACACCAAAAGTGAAATGAATAAGCCTCGGGCTGGAGGGAAAGTAAAGGGCAGAAGCAAATGGAATGGGATTAAATACATACAGGAGATTGGGTTGTTACATTTAAATTATTGCAGGTTTACATTAAATTCTGAGCATTTTTTTATACTGAATCAGTTTTTTTTTGTGAGTGAGATGAATTAATGCATATTCATATTTATTTTAGAACTACAGTATCATCTGATTTCTCTCAGTATGGGGACAGGAGAGCTGTCAATCAATACATTGGAAAAAAAAGTAACTTGCGTTACTTATTTGAAAAAAATAACTCCGATATTCTCGTGTAAATGAAAAAGTAATGCGTTACTTTACTAGTTACTTGAAAAAAGTAATCTGATTACGTAACTCGCGTTACTTGTAATTTGTTACCCCCAACACTGACCATTAGAAAATGCACCGTAAGATCTTATCAGATAAAGACTTTCTGCAACATTCAGGAAACCTTACATGGACAGGATTTTAAATGCTATGGAAAGGTTGTGTGTTTGTTGGGATGTATTTATGCCTTATGAAAGGTAACAGCCTTGTGGACAAGGTCATGAAACTAAAGTGTTTTGAAAGTGGATGAACTCTGTTCAAATTTTTGTCATGTGTTCATAAGCAGAAGTATCCATCATTTACATATCTATGCATCTGAAGAGAAACAGCAACAGCAAGTATGTGGTAAAAGGGCCAAGTATGATTTTAAACACACACACACACGCACGCACACTTGTTTTGGGAATTAAAAGGAGCTAAAATATTTTTTGTCATATATATGTAATACACCGCTGTTTAAAAGTTTGGGATCAGTACGATGTGTTAAAATGTGTTTCACAGAAGTCTCTTCTGTTCATCATGGCTACATTTATTTGTCCAAATCTACAGAAAAATTGTAAAGATTGAAAATGTGTATTACCATTTAAAATAATGGTTTTTCTATTTGATAACTTTAACATATCATTTATTTCTGTGATCAACGTGAAATTTCCAGCATTAATGCAGTCTCAGTGTCACATGGTCAACTCAGAAATCATTGCTAATAATGCTGATTTATTGTAAATGTGCGCAGAAACGTGGTGTCTGGCTTAATTTACAAACACACTTTTTTGAAAATGCGATACTTGATACTGCGGATACTTTGTTCAGGATTATTTGAGGAATAAAGTAAAAAGATACCAGGTTTATTTAAAATAGAAATCCTCTTCTAACAATATTAAACAAAAAAGTAAAAGTCTGTTATCACTTTTTTGTTTATCAATTTAACATCCCTTGCTAAATAAATAATTAATTTCTTTCAAAAAAGGGGAAAAAAAGAAAAGAAAAAGGGAAGAATATACTGACCACAAACTTTTTAACAGCAGTGTATATTTTTACAAAACATTTCCATTTTGAGCAAGTGCTGTTATTTTTAAACTTTTGTTCATCAAAGAAATACTAAAAAATTAGACAGGTGAAAAAAAGTATGAAGCAGCACAACAGTTTCAAATATTGATAATAAATCAGCATAGCCTATTAGAATGATTTCTGAAGGATCATGCGTGAAAACCCACACTGAAGACTGGAGTAATGACGCTGAAAATTAAACTTTGCATCACAGGAATAAATTACATTTTAAAAGATATTCAAACAGAAAACAGTTATTTTAAAATTGCTAAAATATTTCTCAATATTACTGTTAATTTGATCAAATAAATGCAGCCTGATGAGGGCAGGAGAAGATCTTTAAAAAAACATTACAGAAATCGTTACTGACAGTGGCGGTCGCGGGTTTTAAAATTAGGGATGGCACATAATTGTATGGTCTGGGTCCCTGCCGATTATTATTATTGCTTAACCACTTTAAAATGGCTTTTTGATTGCTTTTAGTCAGAAAACTTAAAGAAAACCACATACATACACCAAGAAAATATAATTTCACTTACCTGGCCTATAACTTGAAGCAAACATCCATCCCTTCTTAAAAGAGAGCTGCCTGTTGCGCCAATTAATTAAGCCGACCTGCTGTAGCCTATATACAGCTTAGGCTGTTTTCCCTAAATTTGTATATGTACTGTTTGAATGACAGTTTGGTAAATCTGTTGGCAATCAAATATTATCAGAAGGGAGGCTAGCCTCCCTTACAAGGGTTTTTTTTCTCAACACTCCTCAGCGCTGAAAATGAACACTCGATGCTGATTGGCTAATTTTTACCAACGGAGGCACGAGAGCTCAGTGCACACCCGGCCTCCCCCTCCCCTTCTCTATCACCTAGCGGTTGTAAATTACAAAAAAGCAGAGTCGGCACATTCGTGATAACTTCAAACAAAAACTACACATTCTGAGACCTGAACTGAAATGAATTGTGAATTTTACTAACATTAAATCGTCCTCCTCCCATTTACACCTCAAAATGATGGGGAAGCTGTGCCTCCCCTGCCTCCCCCGACGAGCCGCCACTGCTTACTGATCCCAAACTTTTGAACGGCAGCGGATATTATAAAAATCTAAACAATGTGGTATAAAAAGGACTTTTTCTTTGGACAATACATTAACAAATAAAATCTCCTCTTCTCTCTCTCTCTCATATATATATATAATCTATATATATATATATATATAGAAGAAAGAAAAAAAGCTACAAACAAAAGCAGTTGTTAAGGGCTATTAGCAAGAAGTTTGAAACGCAGAAAAACACATCTGTTAGTGTTCAGTAAATTTCTATATTATTTAGCAGGACATTGGCATAGCTAGTTATTCTATTTTATAAAAGGATCCAACGGCAACCCTTTAGTATGATGAAAAGAGACAAACTCCACTGCAAAGCACTGACTGTTGTTATTTTAATCAAACACTTTCATTTGGAATACAGTGGTTTTAGTAAACCCTAACAACAAAAAGTAAAAATAGGACTATTTTTCCACACAGTTGTTTTAGGAATTGTAATGTTATGAACGATGTGAGTAACAGTGAGCAATGATTTTCAGTCAGGCTAGAGCTAAAGCTGCTGGAATGTTAAGTGTTTCCCATCAGGATCACTGACAGATATTCAGACCGTGAGCTGTGCAGCCTCTTTCGCTAAGGACTTCAGGGCACCGATGTCCCCCAGCAGTGAAGATATACCCATGCAGTACCACTGCTCAGCACTGCTGGCAGTAGAGGCACTGAAGGACTGCAGCAACACACCTGCTGCTGCCAAAACCCCTGAGAAAGATAGGAAAGCATCATTCAATTGTGATTTTACTGAGCCCTATTGTCTCATTCAGATTAAGAGTCATTACTCACCCATATGTCATTCTCAACCCATACGTTTTTCAAGAATTTCTGAAGTTTTTCCCCATATAATGAAAGCACTTTTATAGTATTGTTAGTTTTTAGTTCTTTATAGTTTTTTACAACTGGACAGCACCTTTAAGAATGAAACAATAAATAAGGGGGGCGGGGGGGGGGGGGGGGGGGGGGGGGACTAACTTACAGAGGTTATCAGTTTAATTGATCTATTTTATAAAAGTTTTAATTTAAAATAATCGATAAATAAGTATATGTAAAAAAACACACAAACGACTTGAACTTAAATTTACATTTATTCATTTAGTAGACACTTTTATCCAAATCGACTTACAATGAGGACAATAAAAGCAGTCAAACTAACAAAAGAGCAAAAATATATAAGTGCAAATGGGATCCAAATCTCTCAGAAAAAAAAGTTAGACCTAACGTAGTACACGTAAAAAGGTGTGCTTATATCTATATAGTAACAACACACACAACAAAGAAAAAAGCAAGAGATAGATGAAAATATAGAAGATAGTGGGCCAAGGGGTTGTTTGTTTTTTGTTCTTAAAGTAAAAATAAATAAAAAAGATAAATATAGATAAAGTAGAAAATAGAATATAAAGTGCTAGAGTTAGACGGTCAAATAAAAGTAAAATAAAATTAAAAGTATAAACTAAACCCAGGTCAAAAATTATTGCCTTTTGACCAATACATTTCATTGACTTCAGTGTTTGTGAATTGCTGATACCAATTTTCTAGACATTACACTCTAAGAGCCATTTCGGGCAATATTTTAGAGCTGAGCGGAAATGACTTTTAAATTTCTAATATTACTAGGGTTTTCAATAGTTTCCCTGCAGCAAATTCATTTCAGATATTCTTTCCATTTGTGACCCTGGACCACAAACCCAGTCTTAAATGTAAATTTTTCAAAATTGAGATTTATACATTATCTGAAAGCTGAATAAATAAACTTTCATTGATGTATGGTTTGTTAGGAATAGGAACAAATATTTGTCGAGATACAACTAATTTGAAAATCTGGAATCTGAGGCTGAAAAAAAATCTAAATATTGAGAAAAATCGCCTTTAAAGTTGTCCTTAGCAATGCATATTACTAACAAAATTAAGTTTTGATATATTTACGGTAGGAAATTTACTAAATATCTTCATGGAACATGATCTTTACTTAATATCCTAATGTTTTTTGGCATAAAAGAAAAATCTATCATTTTCACCTATACAATGTATTGTTGGCTATTGCTACAAATATACCCCAGCGACTTAACACTGGTTTTGTGCTCCAGGGTCACATTTAAGGTTATTTGTGCAGAATGTGAATCAGCCTTTACCGGTCACAGAGAGCAGGAGCTCAGTGGAGTTGGATGCTTTGAAGAACAGCAGGTGTCCAGTGAGAGGAACAGGCTGTCGAAACACACTTCCATTCAGCTCCAGCAGCACAGGAACCCCGGCCTGCACGGAGCCTACAGCCGTATAGCTACTGCCGTTCACAGAGACCTCCAGCACACACACCTCACGCTCATTTGAGTCTTTATGATCCGTCTGCACCTGGTGGTTTGTGACAAAGGGACAGATTAGAGAACTGCTGGGAAAATAACTTAAAATACAGAGTAGGTCAAAAATATGAAACTAACTGTAAAGAAGTCTTACTGTAATTCCGGTCTCTGCAGCTAGAGGCAGTGCATTCACCAAGTTGGGGCCTTTCTGAGGACCTTCAGTGAGCAAACCAACTACAGCTGCGGAGCTCAAAAACCCAGAGGACTTCTTCAAGGACTCCCCTGAACAGCAAAAATAAATAAATACATATTTTTTCATTTTAGTGTTAAATTGTATATTCATATTATATTAATATAAAGTTATATGTAAAAAATACTTTTACCTTATCAATAATAAGATGGCATCAGGCAATGATTAAATGTCACCAATGCCATTTGACCAGAGCAGGGTTTTGAGTTTTATTGAAAAGACATAATAATTAATGGATTATAAAATTATAAAGACATGGGGCTGCCACAATTAATTAAATAAAAAACTGATAGCATATTAAACATACTTCATCATATATATATAATATATATTAGACTTGCATATGAGATTATGTTCTATGGCGTTTAACCTCACAATCACCACTATATAACAACATACAGTATTGGATAGAATATTAGACGACCCTGATTATAAGACGACCCAACTTTTTCCAGATGTACCTTTTGGAAAAAAAACAAATCTTGTTTTTTCTCACTAAAACACATTTTGTCTTCAATTATTATCATATTGAATATTTTTCCTATTTTAATTTTTGTTTTGAAAGTAGGTAAAAACTGGTAAAATGTACCAACAATCACATTTTAAAAATAATACACTTTTTGATATACCATAAAAAAGTGTATATTTTTTAAAAAAACAGTTAGCCCATCTGAATTAGGACATTTAGGCTATCCATCTAATTGTAGCCTACCAAAATCTTATTAACAGGAGAAGTTAAATCTTACTGTAGTCTTCAAATCTGGGTACTGTCTTACTTTTAAAATCACAAAGGGAGTTTGGTCCCATCAGGCTAAAGTGACAGTCACGACTCATGCAGCTTTAAGGTTTTATGCTTCTTTTGTTTCTACTCGCGATCTTTACAACACGCATTAAATTACAAATTTCATGGCACACTCGTTTTATGCACATTTGGCACCACCTATTGTTGTGGGTATATTATTGACATGTCAAAATCTAGACCCTGAATATAAGACGACCCCGTTTTTTCAGATGTATTTCGCTGATAGACAAAGGGGAAAGAAGAAAAACAGCGTTCTACATATTCGGGTTCAATACAACGGTAATGCAATATAATTTTGGTGTGCACTGCACCCTATGCAACTAAAGATTTTAAAGGGGCATAGGATGCGATTTCAATTTTTCGCATATTAACGTCTTTGGAGTGTTACAAGACTCTTGGTTGCATTAAGAAGACTCTTGTAAAGGTATGCCCAGACGAAAGTCCGATCAAAGAGAGATTCTTATAAAAAAGTGGATCAGGAATACAGAGTCAACCACGCCACCTCTAAACGGCTCGTTGCTAACAAGCCCCCGCCTATCTACGTAACAATGTGGGAAAGATTGCATAAATGCAACCCAATGTTCACGCAACAAGTAAAGAAGAAGGCGTAACTTTTATTTTCGCTTTAGTTTTGTTGTTGCCGCCGCCATGTTGTGAAGGCGCAGTGTGTTTCGTTGTGAAAGCCCAAATTACTTTGTTTGGCCTTCCAAAGGAGGACCGCTTCGCTATGCATAGAGCTGATCGTGCTGGTGGTGAGGGAATACATCAACTTTGCGCTGTGGATCGCCGGGTCGGCTTTCACTGTGGACGAAGCGGAGGCCAGCCCGGGGTCGGCACATGTGGTTGCCGCAAGCCCTCCGGATGCTCCTTTGTTGAATCCGCCGGCCGCGCCGTTCTCAAGCCGCCCGCCTCTGCTCACTCAAGCACCACCCGCCATTCGCTATCTAGCCCGGCCGTGTGTTTCGTTTTTGTGAAAAGCGTGAAACTTAGTTGTTTGGCCTGCCAAAAGAGGAATAAGTAGACTAGAAAATAGCAGTGGTAAGTATGGATCTTTACAACACTTTTCCAGAACAGTTTAACCCAAATATCAGATGTGTGCAGCACATTTTATGAAAGACTGTTTACTGATCCTGGGAGAGTAGACAACAATACCGGCTGTTCTGACTCACAGACTTTAAGTACGTTTTTTTAGCATAGACTGTAGTACGTGATTGGCCACCGGAGGATTCAAAACGTGAGTTTTGAGCAGTGTAGGTTAGCGCTTGTTGTTTGTCATTTCTCCGATCACAGATGCAGACATGGTTTTATGTTTACACAACGCGATATGCAACACAACACGTAAAAATACAGTATAAGTCATTATAATCAGTAATTATTGTCCCCACTGGATGCAACAAATGCCCGTTCATAATGGGTTTTCATGTTTTTTAATTATCGCTCCGGCCTGATAGGGCATCAGTATGGTAAGGGGCTCCGTAACATTTCAGTTCCACAGGGAGATATTCGCCAGATCACATGCACTGGATAGTGGCCCCAGCAGAGAGCACCTCGCTTTTTCAGACCGATGAGCTTTGTAATAATCGGCGCGTTTCAGAAAGGCGGGGTATAGAAGAGAAACAATAATGTACAGTATGGGGAAAAAAATGTGTTTGACCTTAACACTGATAAAACAAATTTCATTACACCAAATACACTAAATAATATTCTTTTTAGCAACATCACATGACCCATTTAAAGTAAAACAAGTTGCAGCTTCAGCTATTCTCAGTTATTTTGGACTAGTTTTCATGACAAACACCATACTTGAATAATTACAATTTAAAACTAAAAAAAGATATTTAAAACACCAATAAACTTTCCTAAAAGTTCTAAAACTTGATGTGGGTTAACTCGATTAAAAAAACTTTTCAAGGGTATCAACAGAATAAAAAGAAATTTCTCAGTAGAGTAGAACCATTACAATACAATAAAATATGTCTGACAGACAATGAGCTCTGATATGTACATCTGGGAGGGTTTCCACCTGAGCAACTATGTAAGTCTTGTGTATTCTGTCCTGCATCATGTGGAAATGACGTAGCAGTCACCCGAGACACAATCAGATTAAGTTCCACAGACGACTACATCTGGAGAACATACTGTCCAAAACCAACGAAGGAATTGAGATTCTTGTCATTGGTTTTTCAAGCACTCACCTTCAGTTTAAGGGGAGTGACAATGAAGACAACAATTTTAACAACCATGATAGATGCGCCGTCACTGAAGTGATATATCATTAACCAAACCCGCCTGCCCATGTGACAAGACACATACGGGTAGGAGATCCTGCCTGCTACGGGATTGTTTACGCAAAGAACGCCGAGGAAAGGGTGAGAAACTGATTGAGGACGCTTTACAAACACGCTGCCCATCCCATGGACTCTCCCAGCCGAATCCACTGATGAGAGTCAGGAGAGAAAGTATTGACCAACACCTGAGCATTCACCTGAGGATGAAAAAAAAAAAAAGGACTTAAAGTCGTGATCTTTCATTCTGTATTGTGACATACATCCGAGCGACACAGATTACTGAAAAAGAAAAGAATGTAGGGCAGGGACTGGGTTTTATGTATCGATTGTTCATTGGATGGAGGAGCTAAATGTGACCTTGCAGCCAACTATAAGAAAGGGGCGGAGTTAAAACAGACCAAAAGATTGGAGAAGTCTGGCATGTCACCAGAAAGAAGTCTGCCTTGTCACTTCTTCTGCCTTGTTGAGTAAGGATATTTTGATTTTAAAAAAAAAGAGTCCAAATAAATTTAAAAAAAATGCTACAAACTTGGCAGGTATTGTTCACTTTAAGATTAATAATGCGCATTTACAACAGAGTGAATTTTTATTTCATGCTGACATTAAACAATTAAATCCAAGTAAAAATCATAGAGTTGTAGGTGATGTGTTTTTTTTTTCCAGTAAAAGTTTCCGGGTAATATACAGGTTTCTCCTGCCCGCAATAATAGTTATGTAATTATCATTTTATGCCATATCAGCATCAAAGGCTATATTCATGGCAAACTCAAGAAAAATCAGATTTAATAGTCTTAATACTTCAATGAATTGCATACAATAATTTAACAATATTATTTTTACAAACAAACTAAATAAAAATCTTTCAAATTGAAAAAATAAAACAATTCCCAGAAGAAACTTCTTTAATGTTTCATAGTCCTCAATTTAATAGAGCTGTTCATTCATAACAAGTGTAATCTTTTCAGGGTGGGAGTTTGATAAATTGGATATTTTTTGGAGCTGTGATGTGCTGACATTTTCCTTTCAATATATCCTGTATAGATTTTATTTTAAAAATTGTTTTAAAAATCCTGACATTTCCAGGCTTTCCCTGACTCCGGAATTTTCTTTGGGTTTTCAGAAAAGCAGTTCTGGATTTAAAAAAGAAATACTGTATCTGTGGTGAAAATTACTTGAAGATTTTTTCCATGTTTTGTTCTACAAATTAAAAGACTTACCCTAAATATATAAAAGTGCATTATTTACAGCTACTTCGGTGACAATTTAACTATTTGACATACAAGGATAATTTGTTATGATTTTACGTGATTAGAAAAAAAATATCCTCTCATAAATAAACTAAATGTCCTGAAAAATGTTCAGGGGGAAATATTGCCCCCTCATATAAAGTAATTTGACACTGTAAAACTAAGCATGACTCACGGCTCCCATTAAGGCTTTGCCCGTGACCATGTCCACAATCTGCAGGGCGATATCTCTCCCACAGCGGGCCTGAGCTTCTTTAGTGCTCGCTCCCAGATGAGGACAGCTGATCACATTGGGATGGTTCACCAGCACCCGGTCCTTTGGAGGCTCCTGAACCCACCGAAAAAGACATTATCAGTATTATTTTAAATATGTTTGCATGCAATGCCATTGACCAGTGGCAAGAAGCTAAAACCATTCTCAGTCGAAGTGATCAACAAGCTCTGACCTCCACAAACACATCCAGCCCCGCTCCTCCACACTGTCCCGACTCCAGAGCCCGGAGGAGGGCGGCTTCATCAATGATGCCGCCGCGAGCACAGTTTACCACCTTCACACCTTTCTTACACTTAGCAAATGAAGCGTCATTAAGGAGACCTGTGTAGCACATCAGCAAAAGTTAGATTTTTCAGTGGGGCAATTCAAGCTAAATTAAATTAGAACCGCAATATAGCCTAGTAGTGCAATTATTAAAATGCATAATAATATACTACATGTTATTATCATTATTCAAAATATAGAATTATGTATTATTATTATTATAAATAAAACTTAATTATTATTTTAATACATTATTTTAATGTCATTTTAAAATTACACTAGATTAGATGCATGTACCTCAGGACCAGGGTTATTATAGTTAAACTAAAAACAACACAGTTTATTAAAACTAAATAAACGTTAACTGAAATCAAATAAAATATTTAAAAAAAAATTATTTCAGCTAGTTGTCAAGGCAACACTTCTCATTTTAATTTAGTTTAACTTTAAAATAACTAAAACTGAAATAAAAAAAAACCCTACTTATAGACATTTTTAAAAAAAACTAAACTAATAAAAATTACAAAACACAACAAAATTACTAACACTTAACTAAAATTAAAATGGAACTTAAAAATATTACAAATAAAAACTTGATTTGAAAACTAATTTGAGATATTAATTAAAAAAAAGCTATAATAGTATATCTAGTGATGGGCTCTTTCAAAACACTGCTTTGTGAAGCTTTGAAACCTTTGCGAATCGTGTTTCGAACCAGTTTTATACATTTGTAGAGATTTTTAAATGGCACATTTGTATAATAAAAAGAGTGTAGTTCAAGGGGTTCCTATTCGCTTTTCAAGTGTAGTTAGTCTGTAATGTTGCTGTTTGAACATAAAAAAAGATCTGCAAAGTTACAAAGCTCAAAGTCCAATTCAAAGGGAGATATTTTATTTAACAGAAATCAATTTTCAAAAACTACAACGAACTCATTTGGACTACAACGCATATTTTCCGGGATTTGTGATGTCACAAATATCGAGGAATGGGACGAGACCTGGTTGAGCTGCACTAGAGAAGGCAACGAGTATTATCACTATGTCGGAGACACGCTAGCTTTCCCAAGGCAGACGAACTTAGAGTGCTTACAATCATCCGGGTTTAAATCGCACTCAAATTGATTTGATTTTGACGCAATATTTACACCGAAGCTCGCAGTCGGCTATGGTAAGGGGCGTGTACATTCCACCAGGCCCAGCTGACTGATCACAGCACACACTGGCCCAGCTGCCCAATCACAGCACACACTGGCCCAGCTGACCAATCACAGCACACACTGGCCCAGCTGACCAATCACAGCACACACTGGCCCAGCTAACCAATCACAGCACACACTGCCCAGCTAACCAATCACAACACACTGGCCCAGCTAACCAATCACAAAACACAATGGCCCAGCTGCACAACCAAGCACATCACGGGGCCCAGCTGAACCAATCACAGCACACCTGACCCAGCATGACAATCACAGCACACACTGGCCCAGCTAACCAATCACAGCACACACTGGCCCAGCTAACCAATCACAGCACACACTGGCCCAGCTAACCAATCACAGCACACACTGGCCCAGCTGACCAATCACAGCACACACTGGCACAGCTAATCAATCACAACACACACTGGCCAAGCTTAACCAACCACAGCACATTTCGTATTTTCAGAAGGCGGGCCTTCATATGATACAGGAACTATTCGAGCCGTTCATGCTAGGGATGGGCGATACCAATTATTTTCTTTCCGATCTGATACCAAGTACTTTCAATACAAGTATCGTCGATACCGATACTACAATGAAATATTTTTTATGCGAGTGATTTTTATGTTTTTTTGATAGCCATCATTATTAATATTAAATAAACTGCAATTGACATGATTTATTTTTTTACATTTATTAAAAAATACTGAACGTTATTACCGTATTGTCCCGAATATAAGACGATGTTTTTTTCTTGGAAATACATCTGAAAAAACGCGGTCGTCTTGTATTCAGGGTCTTGACTTTGACATGTCAATAATACACCCCCAACAATAGGTGGCGCCAAATACGCATAAAACTAGTGTGCCATGAAATATGTAATGTAATGTGTGTTGTAAAGATCTCGAGTAAAAACTAAAGAAAGAGAAAAGCTTACAGCTGCATGAGTTGTTACTGTCACTTTAGCCTGATGGGACCAAACTCTCTTTTTGATTTTAAAACGTAAGACAGTACCCATATTTTAAGACTACAGTAAGATTTAACTTCTAACGTTAATAAGCTTTTGGTAGGCTACTATTAGATGGATAACCAAAATGTCCTAATTCAGATGGGCTACCATATACCATTTTTTTAATGGTATATCAAAAAGTGTATATTTGCTACATTTTTACCAGTTTTTACCATACTTTCAAAAAAAAATTTAAATAGGAAAAATATGCATTATGAAAATAATTGAATACAAAATGTGTTTTACTGAGAAAAAAAACAAGATTTGGTTTTTAAAAAGCCTTTTTCCAAAAGGTACATCTGGAAAAAGGGGGGTCGTCTTATAATCAGGGTCGTCTTATATTCGGGCCAATACGGTAATTAAATAAAACACTGTAGGCTAGATAACAAAAATGGAACACGTCACACAAACCTTTTTCAATAATTGTTACATAATGTTTCTACATTTCTTTCCTCCCTTTATAGGTTTTTGAGATGAAACAAGTGAATGTTGACATTCTCCTCTTGAGCCTGTTTTTCTTTGACTGATTAAAAAAAATAAAAACCTAACATAATAAATAAAAAAATAAAACCCTGATAACAGTCAATGGACTGGAACGGACTGAAAATAAAACCAGAGATGTCTGTGAGACTTGAAACACTTCAAAATTATTTAAATGTCAAATCAGCTGAACCTTACATTTAAGTTGCAGTCTTCATTTGTGCACACTGATATACAAGCCTGTGTAAACCATGAAAACTGGTTTATTCATTTTTGTGACGGAACAAGAGAATGTTGACATTTTCCCCCTTTAGCCTGTTTCTTCTTTGACTGATCAACTCCCCTGCCTTTGAGAAAATTCTCTCAGAGGGAACAGATGATGCAGTGATCCCAAGATACTTTTTTGCTAGTTTGCTGAGAGCTGGGAAGGTTTGCTCATGATTTCTCCACCAAACTAATGGGTCTTGGTTTCAGGGAACTACTTTCTCCTCAGCATAGCGACGCATTTCAATGATAGAATCACTGCTTCGTGATTGTTGTGCCGATAGAACCTGGATGTCAAAATCCTCCCATATGCCTCCTTTAGATGTAGCTGATGCAGTACGTGGGGTCATTGGTGTCACTGATGAGGCACAGCTTGCTGTAGGTACTGACACAGACCTTAGGACAGATGTTGAGGTAGCTTCTGGTGCAGCAGCTAACTCAGACGTGGCCAAGTGGACATCCTGCATTTCAGATAGGATTCGCTTTTTCACTGCTTCTACATGATCTTTGTCACGAAATGCCAGGTGCTTAAACCTCACGTCAAGAAAGGTGCTGGCAGCGAGGCTATGTATGGTTTCAACCCCACGGAATCTGCGCTGACATTGCTGTGCCAGTTCTGTGGCAAAAGAGCAACCTTGACGCTCACTGGCAGCAGTTGCTCTAAGAAGCAGTGATACTAGCGGAATGACCTTTGAGATAGAAATGTGTTTTTCTGCAGATACCTCACGTGTTGCCTCCTCAAAAGGTCTCAAGGCCTCAATGGTCAGGTGGATAACAGACCGCTCTTCATTTGTAAAGCACAGGTCACTCTTCCCAAGTAGACAGAGGGCTGTTGTAACTGGATCTATTTGTTCATGTAGCCTCTCCAACATGTAGAAAGCTGAATTCCACCTCCAACTGAAATAATGAGTTTATGTTCTGTCACCTTCAGTTGCTTTTGGATCCGTTTAAGCTTCTCTGTGACTTTTGTGCTGTGGTGGAAAAAGGATACAATGCTTCGGCATTTTTCCAGCAGGTGAAAGATTTCAGGTGATGCTTTTATTGCATCTTTGACCACCAAGTTTAATGTATGGCATGGGTAATGCTTCCACCCAGCCTTATGCACTGCAGAAACCATATTCGCACCGTTGTCTGTGACAACGGCAAGCATCTTTTCAGTTATGCCCCATTCTTCAGCTATTCTTTTCAGCTCTGCACTAATATTGTCAGCTGTATGCTGTGCACTGAAACGGCAGGTTTCTAACACAAATTCCTGCATTTGCCAGTTGTTAATAAAACGACAGGACAGTTAGATATGCCTCTGTGGACCTTGAGGTCCACATATCCGTTGTGAGTATCACATGGTTTTCATTTTGTAATGTTGCCATTACTTTGGCTTTACAGTCTTCATACATGTTGTTTATTGTACCCTCCATCAGCTTTTTCCGGCTAGAGATTTGGTAACGTGGATCAAGAGTCTTGACAAGTGCAATAAATCCTCTGTCTTCTACAACTGAGATTGGCTGGAGGTCCCTCACAATCATCTCTCCTATGCTTCTTGTAATTGCTGATGCTCTCTGAGAGTCATCTATGAAATATAATATATACAGTGGTGTGAAAAAGTGTTGGCCCCCTTCCTGATTTCTTATTTTTTTGCATGTTTGTCACACTTTAATGTTTCAGATCAAACAAATTTAAATATTAGTCAAGATAACACAAGTAAACACAACATGCAGTTGTTTTAAATGAAGGTTTTTATTATTATTAAGGGAAACAAAATCCAAAACTACATGGCCCTGTGTGAAGAAGTTTTTGCCCCCCTGTTAAAACTGTGGTTTATCACACCTGAGTTCAATTTCTCTAGCCACACCCAGGCCTGATTACTGCCACACCTGTTCGCAATCAAGAAATCGCTTAAATAGGACCTGCCTGACAAAGTGAAGTAGACCAAAAGATCCTCAAAAGCTAGACATCATGCCAAGATCCAAAGAAATTCAGAAACAAATGAGAAAGAAAGTAATTGAGATCTATTAGTCTGGAAAAGGTTATAAAGCCATTTCTAAAGCTTTGGGACTCCAGCGAACCAGTGAGAGCCATTATTCACAAATGGCAAAAACATGGAACAGTGGAGAACCTTCCCAGGAGTGGCCGGCCGAGCAAAATTATCTCAAGAGCACAGTGACGACTCATCCAAGAGTTCACAAAAGACCCCACAACAACATCCAAATAACTGCAGGCCTCACTTGCCTCAGTTGAGGTCAGTGTTCATGATTCAACTATAAGAAAGAGACTGGGCAAAAATGGCCTGCATGGCAGAGTTCCAAGACGAAACCCGCTGCTGAGCAAAAAGAACATAAAGGCTCGTCTCAGTTTGGCCAGAAAACATCTTGATGATCCCCAATACTTTTGGGAAAATACTCTGTGGACTGACGAGACAAAAGTTGAAACATTTTTGGAGGTGGTGGTCCCATTACGGCTGGCGTAACAAGTACAACTGCTTTCAGAATAAAACTCATACCAACAATGTAAAATATGTGGTTGTAGTGTGCTGGTCTGGTCTGTTTTGGCTGCTTCAGTACTGGAGACTTGCTGTGATTAACTTGCCTGAATTCTGCTGTTTACCCAACCAATCCTGAAGGAGGATGTCCGGCCATCTGTTTGTGACCTCAAGCTTAAGCGAACTTGGGTTCTGCAGCAGGACAATTGATCCAAAACACACCAGCAAGTCCACCTCTGAATTGCTGAAGAAAAACAAAATGAAGACTTTGGAGTGGCCTAGTCCAAGTCCTGTCCTGAATCCTATTGAGATGCTGTGGCTTGACCTTAAAAAGGCGGTTCATGCTCGAAAAAACCCTCCAATGTGGCTGAATTAAAACAATTCTGCAAAGATGATTGGACCAAAATTCCTTCACAGCGCTGTAACAGACTCATTGCACGTTATCGCAAACGCTTGATTGCAGTTGTTGCTGTAAAGCGTGGCACAACCAGTTATTAGATTTAGGGAGCAAACATTTTTCACACAGGGCCCAGGTAGGTTTGGATAGCTTTTTTCCCTTAATAAATTAAATCCTTATTTAAAAACTGCATTTTGTATTTACTTGCATTTATCTTTGTGTAATATTTAAATTTGATTGATGATCTGAACATTAAAGTGTGACAAACATGCAAAAAAAAAAAATCAGGAAGGGTCCACACTTTCCACACGTTAGATATTATGTTCTTGTGTTTACAGGCATTAAGATGTAAGTAGTAATCTCTCCCAGGTATTACCTGAACTTAACATGTAATTTATTTTTTTAAAATAAAGTGTTTAAATGATATAAATAATATATAATTATTTCATTAAAATATTCCCCCATACCAGGTAACCGAATTCGATAGCGGCTAAAATAAATAAATAAATAAAAGAAACGTATAAAATTTTTAATAAAAATCATAGTTAAAGTAAAATGTCCATTTTAATCTTTATACTCATATGCAGTGTAATATTCTGCTGTCCGTGAAATACAGTAATATCGTCATATCTGAAACAATCTGTACTGTATAAAGTATAGGCTATAAATAAATGTGACTTGACTTTTGTATTCAAATAACCTAATCACCACTTGCACTTGGTACCTGGATAATGTCCGCCTCTCTCAAAGGATTCTGCTAAAGAACTCTGCCTCAAGTCAGAAGATGGGGGTTGTGTCTCTGTTACCTCCTCTGCTCGCCTCAGCTGTACACTCTTAAAAATAAAGGTGCTTCACGATGCCATAGAAGGACCTTTTTGTCTAAATGGTTCCATAAAGAACCTTTAACATCTGAAGAACCTTTTTGTTTCACAAAAGGTTCTTTGTGGCGAAAGAAGGTTCTTCGGATTACAAAAAGGTAAGAAAGAGATTTTTACAGAGTGAGCGAACGCTTGACAAGCGAAGATACAGCGGAAGAAGATAGTTCCTATTGCCATTCCCATTTAAGTAAATATTTCGATACTATACGATGTACTACTAGTATATAGCATAAAATCACTCGTTAAAGACAACAAAAAAAAAGAAACCCCAGATAGGATCGATATTTCTATTTGAGAATCGATCTTTTTGATACAATGCCAGCATCGAAAATATCGATACTTTAGGATCGATCCGCCCATCCCTAGTTCATGCCAGACTGGGGAGAGAGGTGTTATAATAATGTAAAATATGTGAAAAATAATGTGTTTTTCGAACAACCTAGTATGAGTGTTCTAGTACACCCCCAAAACTAAATCAAGACTTTGTAAAAGAGCATAATAGGACCCCTTTAATAGTCTCTTATTGGTCTGATTAACCAAGCTTTCCATAAAACAAATAAAACCAGCCCTACAATTTTATTAAGATAACACATATTTAAACAGACACTTTATATTTAATGGCTTTGGATGTTTTTTTGGATGTTAATTGCATTTAATAGATTACACTTTCAATAAAATATTTGTAAAATAAGTTTTTATGCATGTTTGCCAGAGCAGTCATATCACCAGCGTGTGGTATTTCGAGCGCTGGAAACAGTGAATCTTTTTGCAAAGCAATTGGTTCAATTGATTCAAAGTTTGGAAAAGCTTTGTTTCTTCCATCACCAAGTATATCAATGATACTAAAATATCACTGCTCAGGATTTGAAACTTTAGTCTTGCCAATTTAAGCAGCAATATGAGATGCATCACAATATTTGTCAAAATAATAAAAACATGTTTAACTGAATTGTACAGCAAGCTAGCAAAATGTTTTGTTTGTGTGTACCTGTGGTGGAGGGCATGAGTGGAGTATGGACTGTGATATAATCACACTGTGGCCACAGCTCCTCCAGAGACATCTGCTCCACACCCCCAGCTCGCAAACCTCCGACGGTGATGGGGTCTAACCATAGTCTATCAAGGAAGCAGTAAAAAAAAAAAAAAGTTTTAATTGCATTTGCATTTCAAGTTAGGACAGTTTTTAGGACACAATGATCTTACCGTCATACCGAAGGACTGCATTCTCGTTGCCACCTCTTTGCCGATTCTTCCAAGCCCTACAATACCAAGAACTTTTCCATAGAGCTCTGCACCCATGAACTGCAAAATCATTAGCAAAGCACTCAGCCATCTAACACAAAAATGTGGAGCAACACATTCAGTGATCGTGATCGATTAGTGACGACTGACTTAACAGACGGGAAAGTATGGCTATGGAATCACAACTCTGATGGTTTTTTTAACTATTACTGTGCAACAAACTTTCAGTATATTGCCAAAATGTGCAATATACAACAGGATGGTGCATGCAATACTCCATCCCATAATGCAATGCCCTTTAAATACTGCCAACAGCCACACTGAGGACAAAAAGTGCACATACCTTTTTACGATCCCATTTTCCATCCTTCATTGACATGACAGCTTGTGGAATATGTTCTAAAACATATGAAAACAAAAATATATATATAGATATAAACCAATTATTTAAAATATGAATAGGAATTAACATGTTTTTTTTAATAATTCTACCCTAGATGTATGACCCAGAGTCATGCATCAGAGACTTTTAAGTTCTGAAAGTTAAAACATATTTCATAACACAATAAATTATTCATCTCAAAACCCTTAAAACAATACTTCATTAAACAGTCGTTTTACCAGTTTACCTTGACAAGCTCATCAAAAGAGCACAGGTGAGCTCAGCAGCACTGATTGTGTTTCCACTCGGAGTGCTAAAAAATTAAATTACGAAAAAAATGATTAAAACAAACAAATACAACATTTAGGGAAAAAATCCTGGTCATTCTACTTGAAGTAAAGTTCCCTCCACATCATTAAATACGCTGAAAATGTCCTCACCCTCAGGCCATCCAAGATGTAGATGAGTTTGTTTCTTCATCGAAACAGATTTGGAGAAATGTAGCATTGCATCACTTGCTCACCAATGGATCCTCTGCAGTGAATGGGTGCCGTCAGAATGAGAGTCCAAACAGCTGATAAAAACATCACAATAATCCACCAGTAATCCACTCCAGTCCATCAGTTAACATCTGGTCCCCATTGACTTCCATAGCACTTTTTTTCCACATTATAGAAATCAGTGGGGACCAGCAACTGTTTGGTTACAGGTTTGGAATAACTTGAGGGTGAGTAAATGTTGACCAATTTTTCATGAATTATTCCTTTAATGATGCATTTGTTTCTTACGAACATGCAGCTTTTCACTTCACACAATGTTAATTGATGGACTGGAGCAGTGTGGATTATTGTGATGTTTCTATCAGCAGTTTGGACTCTCATTCTGACGGCACCCATTCACTGCAGAGCATCCATTGGTGAGCAAGTGATGTACTGATAAATTTCTTCCAAATCTGTTCCCATGAAGAAAGATGGCCTGAGGGTGAGCGCATTCATTTTTGGGTGAACTGTTCCTTTAACATCTCCTAAGATGCGTTTCATAAGAAAACATGACATGAGAGGCAAAAAATGATGAAATTTCATTCTTGAGTGAAAGAAAGGGGCACAACTAGATCAACCTGCTTTACCATTGAAAACAAACAGAATAGAGGTCAGAGCAAGACTCAACACGCTTCATTACTTCATGACAATAATGCCTCTCTTGGTTGCTGCATCCACATCCACGTTGTCAACTCCTGTTCCGGCGCGTCCAATGATCTTCAAGTTACTGCCAGCATTGATAACATCAGAGGTAACTTTGGTTGCTGATCGGACGACTAAACCATCATAATTCTTGGGGGAAAGATATGTAAACAGAATTAGCAGTGTTTTTAGCAAGTTCCCAAACCTTTCTAGGTAGGACAACATGTGAGATGACAATGCTGACAAGTCAACATGCATTCAGTACTGCTTTTTACTAATGCACAAAGAAAAGAAATATATATATATATGCATTTTATTTACATCATAACCATGCAAATACCTAATAAATTAAAACCAAACCAATTCACAAACTAAAAACACATGCACAGAGCAAAACACGTCTAATAAAAGCATTCGTTATGGAATCAATTGAAACGATTCATATGGTGCAGATACATGCTGCTGTTGCATCAGATTGTGAAGAGGAGGAGGAGGAGGAGGGGTGACAGTCACACACACAAACTTCGGCACATCCATCTAGCACACATTCACATGCTAATAATATTTCATCACGCACACCGAGTTGATTTCGCTGCTTTTGAGAACGCCATTCTTTCGCTGGAGGCGATTCAAATCAAGGTACTTGATATTCCGGTGGAGTTGCTGCTGAATTAGAGTCAATCAGTTGAAGAATCACTTACCTGAATCTCTGCAATCAACTCTTCTTTAGTCATCTGCTGCTTCTCCGTCACTTCAATGCCGTTCTCCTGCAGAATCGTTTTGCAGCATGGATCGACACTTTCACTGATCAAAACGCGTTTGACTGATACCAGAGCCATTCCTTCCTGCTGATTCAGTGATTCGAGTCTCCTCAAGTGACTGACTGATGTTCCGTGGCGCTCTTTCAATAAAAATCTCCTCGCATAAACTCCGCCCTTCACGCGCCTCCCTAAACGTTCCTCCTTTTTTATTTTTGAACGGGGGGGGGGGGCCCAATTTACAGGCTGCGGACTGATAATCGAAGAACAATATATGCCTATATTGTATTATGCAATATAAATGCATATATAATATCATAACCATATATCTATATATAATATATTATATTAGATATTATATTATATATACACACACACACATATATATATATAATATAATATATATATATATATAATATATATAGATCAGATACAATACATATAATAATTATAATATATATATATATATAGATAGATCATATCTTATGTATAGTGTGACCCTGGAACCACAAACCGTCAAAGGGGTAAAAAAAAAAATGTTTTATTGAATTTATACTAATCTGAAAGCTGAATATACGCCTTTCATTGCTGTATGGTTTTTTAGGATGGACAATATTTGGTCGAGTACAACTATTTAATATCGTAATCGGAGGCGGCCAAAAAAAAAAATCAAAATATTTAGAAAATCACCTTTAAAGTTGTCCAAATGAAGTCTTTAGCAATGCATATTACTATTCAAAAATTACGTTTTGATATATTTATAGTAGGACTTTTACAAAATATCTTAATGTAACATGATATTTACTTAATATCCTAAATTTTTGGCATAAAAGAAAAAAACAATAATTTTGACCCATACAGTGTATTTTTGGCTATTGCTTCAAATATACCCCATCGACTTAAGACTGGTTTTGTGGTCCAGGTTCACATATGAGTGGTGTTGTGTGTGTGTGTGTGAGTGGATGTGTGTGTGTGTGTGTGTGTGTGTGGTGGATGGAGTGTTTAAGTGGTGTGTGTGTGTGAGTGTGTGAGTGTGAAGTGTGGTTCGTTTTTGTGACAAATGAGGACATAATTTGTATAATGACAAAGGTATGACATACTGACAGTAACTAAGTACATTTACTTTAGTATTGTACTTAAGTACACTTTTTGAGTATCTGTACTTTACTTGAGTATTATTTTTTTTCTGGGAACTTATGACTTTAACTTCACTACATTTGAAAGACAAATATTGTACTTTTCACTCCACTACATTTCTATCAAGGTCCTCAAAGTAGAAAGTCGTTACTATGTAGCAGCTTTGAAAGTCAGTAGGGGATTTTTTTTCTTCTCTAAAACTTTCTTTTTTTCTGACAGTTTTATCAGTAATCACTCTTGTAGTGCTACATGAAGTGATTTTCCCAGCATTTTTGTGAACACTGACCAGCTGCAAATGTGATATTTATTTACAACAATTTAATAATAATAAGTTAATATTGTGGTTTATATTAGACACAATATTGTCTGATTTTGCTAAATTGTGTACGTGCAAAGATTACCTATAAAGCCACAGAAGAACTGTTGTGCGTCTCCTAATAAAACACAAAAGGTGTTTGACTGAAGCAGCACTGCAGACCTTTCTGTGTGTGACATCAAAGTACAGCGAGAGCGATTAGACAGCATTGTTTTTTTTTTTTTTTTTTTGATTCAAGTAAGTCTTGCTGTTTTGCTTTTTTGTTAAAGCAGTGTTTCTGTTGTAAAGTTATACATCTACAGTTGTGTTGCTGTGTTTTTAAGCATGTTTGATTTTTTTTCTTCCTTATCACTCTGTATTTACAGGATTTCACTGTCCACTCTGTTCAAATGTGGATGAATTGCTACACATAGATGTGTGCACACACTATCAGAACTGTGTGAGATCACTACCATACTGCGGGTGGGTAGGGGTGTTAATATTTTTCCCCCATAGGTTTTTAACATTCTAAAAGCTCTTTATTCCAAAGATACGACAAGCTAGTCAGTGTATTCAGTAGGAGTAATGTATTCTAAGTTGCTTCAGAATATTGCAAGTATTACGTACAACAATAAAACAGTGCATTGACAAAAAAGGAGTTTACTTTTGGTACTTAGTACTTTATAAAAGCAAGTACTCTGTACTTTTACTTAAGTAAAAATCTCTTTACAACTTTTACTTGTAATGGAGTAATATTTAACCAGCAGTATCTGTACTTTCACTCAAGTAATGGAGTTGAGTACTTTGTCCGCCTCTGGGTATAACATAGGTATTACAAGGAGAAGGTGACTTTTCAGGACATTACCCCATGTCCCCACTTTTCAAAACGCTTATAAATCACACAGAATGAAGTGGATTGGAAATCTGAATAGCACAAAGTCTCCTGTGAGGGGAAGGTTTAGGGGTAGGGTTGGTGTAGGCAATAGAATATACTGTCTGTACAGTATAAAAACCATTACGCCTATGGGATGTCCCCCTTTTTCACAAAACAAAACCTGTGTGAGTGTTGTGTGAGTGTGAGTGTGGTGGTTTGTGGTGGTGTGTGTGTGTGTGCGTGTGTGTGTGTGTGTGTGTGTGTGGGTGGTGTGTGTGTGTGTTTGTGGTGTGTGTATGTGTGGTACAAAGTACAAGTGTTCAAATTTTCAGTGCCACTGTAATCATTGCGACTTGTGAAAACACATCAACTCACTATAATATGGATGCCTAAACCTGCAGAAATTAACAATAACTAAACAAATGATCAATAGGGAAATAAATAGAGGAATGCATGACTAACAATTAAATAACACTAAAAGTATTTAGTTCTAAATTATTTTAGTATACTTTTTTTTAATTTCAGCTATTTTTGTTATTTTCTGTATTTAGCTTTTGTTTTATTTTTTAATGTATTTATTTATTTACTTTACATTTAGACCTTTTAGCAGATGCTTTATTCCAAAGCGACTTACAAATGAGGACAATGGTAGCAATCAAAATCAACAAAAGAGCAATGATATGCAAGTGCTATAACAAGTCTCAGTTAGCTTAACGCAGTACACGTAGCAAGTTTTTTTTTTAATTATATAATAAATAAACAGATAGAATAGAAAAAGAATAGAGCAAGCTAGTGTTAGAGGCCTTTTTGCTTTTGTTAATTGTATAAAAAAAGAAAAAGAAAACAAATAGATAGAATACAAAAAATTAGAGAAGCTAGTGTTGGGGTTTTTTTAAGAAAACAAGCAGTTAGTAAATAAATTTCATTCCACCAGGAAGGAACATTTAATTTAAAAGTCAGTGAAAGTGATTTTGAGCCTCTTTGAGGTGGCACAATAAAGCAACGTTCACTTGCAGAACGTAAGCTTCTAGAGGGCACATAAGTCTGAAGTAATGAATTTAGGTAAAGTGGTGCAGAGCCAGTGGTGGTTTTGTAGGCAAACATTAATGAATTTTATGTGAGCAGGTATTGGTAGCCAGTGCAAATTGATAAACAGAGGTGTGACGTGCATTCTTTTTGGCTCATTAAAAATGTATTTTGCTGCCGCGTTCTGGATTAATTGTAAGGGTTTGATAGAACTGGCTGGAAGACCTGCCAAGAGAGCATTGCAATAGTCCAGCCTGGACAGAACAAGAGCTTGAACAAGGAGTTGTGAAGCATGTTCTGAAAGAAAGGGCCTGATCTTCTTGATGTTGAATAAAGCAAATCTGCAGGACCGGGCAGTTTTAGCAATGTGGGCTAAGAAAGTCAGCTGATCATCAATCATAACTCCAAGGTTTCTGGCTGTTTTTTGAAGGATTTATGGTTGATGTGCCTAACTGGATGGTGAAATTGTGATGAAACGATGGGTTTGATGGAACCACAAGCAGTTCTGTCTTGGCATGGTTGAGTTGAAGGTGATGGTCCTTCCATCACCTTTCCTACACCAACACATAGACTTTCCAACACGGGGAAAAAACATTCTGGACTTTGTTTACACCACACAGAGAGGAGATTACAAGGCCCTCCCCCTCCCCCACCTCGGTGCCTCAGACCACATCCCTGTCATGCTATTGCCTGCATACAGACCGCTTGTTAAAGTCACCAAACCAGTTCACAAACAGATACAAGTGTGGCCGGAAGGGTCGTCAGAGGCTCTTCAAGGCTGTTTTAACACCACTGACTGGAATATGTTTAAGCAGGTTGCAACATACAGTAACACCACAGACCTCCAGGAGTACTACTGTCACTGCCTATATCACCAAGTGTATTGATGATGTAACCGTCTCAAAGACCATCACTGTCCGGGCCAACCAGAAGCCGTGGCTAACCGGGGAGTCTACGGACTCCTGACGACGCGGAACGCTGCCTTCAGAGCTGAGATGAGGTGGGCTTGAAGACAGCTAGGGCCAACCTTTCCCTCGGCATCAGAGAGGCTAAGAGACAGTACACCAGGAGGATAGCCCATCACTTCAGTGACAGCAGAGACACTCGTAGCCTGTTGCAGGGGATACAGACCATTACGGACTACAATCCCCCACCACGCACCTGTGACAGCACCATCTCTCTGCTGGAACGAGCTGAGCGTCTTCTTCGCTCGCTTTGAGGCACAATACAGCACCACTGCACAGAAGACTCCATCTCCTCCCGGCGACCAGGTGATGACGCTTTCCCCGGACAGCGTGAGGAGATCCCTCTGCAGGATCAATGCACGCAAAGCTCCGGGTCCTGACAACATTCCTGGGCGTGTACTGAAAGACTGTGCAGTGGAACTCACTGATGTCTTCACAGACATTTTTAACATCTCACTAAGCCAAGCTGTTGTCCCCCTTACCATAATCACAGGCTTCAGCTTTCAAAGTAAATATCAAGACAGTAAATAATGTCATTAGTTTTATCATCATTTCAAGCCCGAAAGGGGAACAGAGTCGAGTGACAGACACAGTGTTGATGCAGTACACAAGCCGCGGTTAAGACAGCTGACGTGCTATGATTTCTGACAGGCAGTTCACTCTCCTGTGATGTGACCCTGTTCCCCTCACACACACACACAAATACCACGTTACTCTGCGCTGCGCAAAACTCCGCATTTGAACAGTCAATAGCAAATACTTAAACTAATAACAAAACATACTTACAGTCGCTGATTCAGAAGCACCAGATTGTCATATCAAAGTTGGAATTGACCCTTTTTTTTTTCCCTTTGTGCACAGCCAGCCTTGTACTCTTCTATTTAAAAAAAAAACTGTTGTCCATAAAATGCGTTGCAACAAATTCGAACATCTGGTTGTGCTGTTCTGTTGTAAATAAATGTTAACCAATGACTCCTAATTGCATCTACTTCCGGAAGGCCAAATAAAGTGCTTTTGCTTTCGCACTGAAACACAGCGTCTCCCTGATATGCTGCATCAACACTACTGCTGTTCCTGAAACCACGCCTTCTTTCTTTGCGTGCACATTTGGGCTGCATTATTCTAATATTTCCACATAGTGACGTAGATATGTGGGCGCATGTTAGAACGAGCCGTTTTAGGTAGGTGTGGTTGACTCTTAATTTTTATACAGAATATCTCTTTGGATTTGAGACTTTTAGTCTTTGCAACTTTACAGATCTCTTTATGCACCAAGAGCATGTAACACTCCAAAGAAAAAGGAAAACTTGAAATCGCATCATAAAAACCACCCCTTTAAGGGTGGGTTTCTTAAGTAGTGGGGTTATACAAGCCTGTCTAAATGCTGATGGAAAAACACCAGTGTGAATGGATATGTTGATGTGAGTGAGTGCTTTACCACAGCAGAGAAATGGTAGACAAGAATGAGTTTATGTGTATTTATGATGTGTTCATTTATTTTTAGATGTAATTCCAGATTTATTTATTTCCAAATTATTTATACATGATTTTTTTATATAATGAATTTTCATTTTGTACTAATGTTTCACAATGTATACAGAAATGGCATTGCCATTTAACATATTACATTTCAAAATGATATGCTACCCATATGCTTCCAAGTTTTTAAACTGTATTTATTTATTTCTTATGCCGGTTTGGCCTCTATACTGTGATGTTTATTCTTAAACATCTCTTTGAGATTAAAGTGAATAGAGGATGAAAAGAAGGTTATAACAGGTCAGTTGAACTAATTCTTCACACAAGCTCATGCATCTGACCAATTAGATGAGCACATGACAGGTTTATTTGGTTGACATTTACTCTTGTGGTCTTATCTGTTGGCAATATTTACATTTGTTTGTTTGTTTATTTATTTAATTGAGATTCATCATACAAAACATGACAGTTACAAGAAAACCATTTTAAAACTAAAAAACACTGAATGACAATAACGTGTTTCATAACTGTTTTAGCCTATTTCATGAAAATCCATAATTGTTTTAGATTTTGATGAAAAGCCCTAATAAAAAGTTCCTATTGTGAAAATAAACCATAGTGTGACAACATGTGTGGCATTTGTTAAAAGGAAAAAGAAAATAAATAAAAACGTTAAAACTAAACCTATATTTACTGGAATAAAACATGTGACAACTAGTCATGCATAAAGGCTGTCTATCTATCTATCTATCTATCTATCTATCTATCTATCTATCTATCTGTCTGTCTGTCTGTCTGTCTGTCTGTCTATCTATCTATCTGTCTGTCTGTCTGTCTGTCGTCTGTCTGTCTGTCTGTCTGTCTGTCTGTCTGTCTGTCTGTCTGTCTGTCTGTCTATCTATCTATCTATCTATCTAGTATCTGTCTGTCTGTCGTCGTCGTCTATCTCTCTGTCCTGTCTGTCTGTCTGTCTATCTATCTATCTATCTATCTATCTCTTTTCTATCTATCTATCTATCTATCTATCTATCTATCTATCTATCTATCTATCTTCATATCCTTCTATATCTCTATCTATTCTATCTATCTGTCTGGTCTGCTGTCTGTCTGTCTCGTCTTCTTCTATCATCTATCTATCTGTCTGTCTGTATATCATCTATCTATCTGTCTGTCTGTCTGTCTCTATCTATCTATCTGTCTGTCTATCTATCTATCATCTATCTGTCTGTCTGTCTGTCTATCTATCTGTCTATCTATCTATCTATTCTATCAGCTATCTGTCTGTCTATCTGTCTGTCTGTCTATCTATCTATCTATCTATCTATCTATCTCTCTATCTATCATCTATCTGCTGTCTATCTACTATCTATCTATCTATCTGTCTGTCCAACTGTCTGTCCAACTGTCTGTCTGTCTGTCTGTCTGTCAATCATCTGTCTATCTATCAAATCTAATTATATTATATAAATGAAATTGAATTACATATAAAGTTAAGAATTTCAGAATCACCTGCTAAATCAGCTCAGTTTATTTTCTAGATTTTTTTATATTAAACATTATTAAGGTTTATATCTTTAAATAAGTCCTCACAAAGCATAAAAATAGCTTTTTTGTTGTTTATAAGTTTGAGGGGTGAAATTAAAGAGTTAAATTCTACAGAAACTGGGAAGACACAAAGAAGACAAATAATCTTTTTGACAAATACTTTTTTTGCTTGTGAATACAGAATTTTGCATACCAAAAATGTAGATTAACAACATATTCTAAATGCTTTGGGTTTTTAAAATAATAATAAAAAAACATATTTAAGGACGAAACTAGTTCACCAGTACCATAGCTCAAAATAGAAACATAATAAATAATAGTCTAAATGAAATAGAAAGAAGAGGGCATTATATAGAATGATAAAAATTAAACAATAAATACAGTAGAAAATTTGTAGGCTGTGCAAATTGTACATGTTCTGAGTGCTTTTAAGTGAAACTGAAATTGTAAGATCTTGTAAAAATACTACAAAAATAGGTTTACAATTTTTGTACAATTACATCAAACGAAAATTTGTGAATATAGAATCTACATAAGAATAGAATGTGGTTTATTACAAAACAGGCATTGGGATCCACTTCAAAAATGTGGGATTCATTGAAAAATCTTGTAAGATAGTAGGCTATTCGAGATAAACAAACTAACATCTTTCCAGAGCTGAGAAATATAACTGCATGACCAAAACTAATGAAGAAGAGTTGCAGTGCCGTTCTGACAAAAGGAGCATTTTGTGTCAAAATCAGATCCACATTTTTTTGACAGGGTAAATATCATGGAGTAATTAAAAAAATATTTCATTTATTTTATTTTATTTGTAAGGGAAAACTTTTGATGATGGACCATATATGTATATTTTCCCATTTAAATGATCAAAAAGGCTGTTCCAATGTGGAACTGCAGGAGGGGTGGTTTATTTTCTAGGTGGCTGGCTCTTTAAGGCTTCGCGTGACGTCACTAGCAGGGTTGCCGGGGAACAGTGTAACAAAAGTTGAAATGGTTGCCGAGCAACACAGCGTAGAGCGTCCGAACCGAACATGTTACCAACGTTAGCCAAGCTTTCCGACGTATGAAGGAATAAAAAAACATAAACATCTCAATGTACGTCAAGATCAACGAATGTGAGGGGAAATAAAAAAGCAGGTAAAATGTCAACAGCGTCAATAAGAACAGGCGTCGTTCAGTACGGGCGGAGGAAAGGCTCGAGTAAACAAGGTGAGAATGAACCATAACGTTACTGACCGAGCTTCCTAACTAGTGCACCAAGATAGCTAAAGATAATATGTACAATTATAATAATTACAGTTTATAATCACTTGGAAATATGTTGTCGAATGCACACAGCTGTGAGTTCGGAGGTGGAGAAAACCGAAGCAGATCTTCGTCAAATGGTAGTTTTGTCCAAATCGGAATGGCAGCGCCTGCAGGACAGTGTGAGCGCGGTGGATCAACGCAACAGGAGTGTGATTGCAGCGGCCGGCCAGCGGGAGGCGCTGCGCATGCGCTCTAAAGAGCTCGTCAAACACTGGTCCAACACCATCGCTGTACGTAACGTCACGCGCTGTCGTTTCTGTACTTGTAGCTCTCTTTATAGATATGGAGGACGAAACCTGCAAAAACAATAAATATATAAATACACAAATAAGTAAATAAATGTGTGCATAAATACACGTATTCTTGTTAAATCCTAAATAAATCCATTAACATGTGATGAAATTAGGCAAATAATAATAGTAATAATAATAATAAATAATAATAAATATTTCCTTTTGATCACTCGTTTTATTCTGAAATGTAGTCCCACGTTTATATTTTTCCTCTGCGCAACATGCTATGAGAGGGTGTCAATTATGCAAAATAGGCGTATCGATATGGAGGACGAAACCTGCAAAACAATAATAAAGTACAACAAATCGTAAATAAATGTGTGCTTAAATACACGTATTCTTGTTTAAATACATAAATAAATCATTAAACATGTGATTAAAGTAGGCAAAGCATAAATAAATTGGTGGCAAATGGAAAATGTTTAAAGAAATGCTAAACTCATCCTATTTATTTTCCTTTGATCACTCATTTATTTCTGAATGTAGTTCCGCGTTTATTTTTCCTCTGCACAACATGCTAATGAGTGGGTGTCAACCATGGACTTGGTCGGGTCGTGTCATAGCTGGGGGCGTGTCTTTCCCTCTGACAGGAAATGCATGGTGTTAATCCATTATAGCCTAGTAAAGTCACTTTTTCCGTTCAACAGAGCAAGATACATAGAAAAAGAGGGTGTCAATTATGCAAGAGTAGGCGGATCGTGTGTGACGCGCTTGAGCGTTTGCCTGCGCATGCCTATTAACTTCATCAGTCAAAGTGACTGATTATTGTCTTACACTTTTTCATAGTGTTAGTTTTGTAGTTATAATCATGAGAGAGTTAAATCATAAAAGATTTTAAGTGGCCAATGTAAAATATCAATGCTTACATAGCTCTTAATTGAAATACTGAACCGTTATTTGCTTAATAAACAATTTTGTCGCCTGTATTTTCTGTTCTGATAACTAACGGGAAAAAAGCTGTCTAAAATTTATTTCAATTTATTTTATTTATTTGCCTACTTTAAACACGTTTAATTATTTCTTTATGTATTTAAACAAGAATGTGTATTTATACACACATTTATTTATTTATCTGCATATTTATTTATTTATTTGTGTATTTATTTATTTATTGTTTTTGCAGGTTTCGTCCTCCATAGTATATGAGCCTCTGTTTGTACAATAATAAATTGAGAATCATCTGAGATGTACCTTTGTGTATGTCACTAATTTGGTTCTCCGGCCGTGAAGAGAGGGAGATTTCTGCAGATCGACTTGGTTGTAGAAGATCATAAAAATGATCTTACATGTACCTAAACAACGAGTAGGTAAAACCATCCTAATAAACACTAGCTCCATCAAAAGAACGAGCCCTTATTCCACGGATAAAGTGAATAATCTCACGATGACCATGGGATACTGATATTACAGTTGTCTCTAGCTGGAGACTCAATCGGGTTACAAAAAATTACGTCAGGAAACGACACCTCTGGCCATTTCGTTGGGTCGTTTGTAAAGTCGCAGATATTGTACGGACAATACAGCTCAGTTTTTTGTGTATCTTGCTCTGTTGAACGGAAAAAGTGACTTTACGTAGGCCATACTGGATTAACAGCATGCATCTCCTGTCAGCGGGAAAGGATCGTCTTCCACATGCCGCGCCCCCAGCTATGACATGTCCCTGACAAAGTCCATGGTTGACACTATAGGTGGAAAAATAAATGTGGAACTACATTCAGAAATAAATGAGTGATCAAAGGAAAATAAATAGGATGAGTTTAGCATTTCCTTAAACATTTTCCATTTGCCCACCAATTTATTTTATTTATTTGCCTACTTTCATCACGTTTAGTTATTTATATATGTATTTAAACAAGAATTTGTGTATTTATACACACATTTATTTATTTATTTGTGTATTTATTTATTTATTGTTTTTACAGGTTTCGTCCTCCATAATATGGACATAGTGAGCAATAATTGCTTGAAAACCCCAAAAATATCATAATTTTTAACGACCTAAAAACTTTAAAGGAGGAAAAGTTTTGATTCAGAAAAAATGTCTTCATTAAGAAAAAAGAATCATGTGATTTTGTTAGATTTAGGTAGATAAAATAAATATTCGTATCTTTTGTATGTAAGTATATTATTTATTATAATTTTTGCATATAATATTTTATTATAATACCCCTGTGATAATTTTGTACTTATTGATATGGCTGTTTTTGTGTTTAGAACAGGGTTATTATAGCTAGTAAAACAAATTAATACCATTTAAAAAAATTTGACTATTAATAAAATACAATTGCACCTGAAACAAATAAATAAATATTTTTATTTTTTATTTCTGCTATTTTTCCACGGCAATGTTTCTCATTTTAATTTAGTTTAACGTGATGTACTAAAATAACTAAAATTAAAACTGAAATAAATTAATAAAAGCTAAATAGAAATATAAAAAAATGAATAAAAATGACAAAAACACACAACAAAATGACTAAAACTTTGACTAAAATTATGTATGTTCAAATGTTAATGAAAACTATAATAGTATCTCAATAATACAAAAATAGCACTTGTTTAGAAGGTTATTATTTATTCTTTTGAGCCAGTGCAGATATTTGTATGATGTTTTATTTTAGCCTTCTCTCCATCCACTTTTCATTTTGTCTATGCCTCTGTTATAATGCTGAATAAGCTGACTGTAATTTAATTGCTGTCTTGATGTAATATTTTTGGGGTCTCTTAATAAAAAATTTAAAAGTAAAAAGAAAGAAAAAAAGAAATTATTAATATAAATGCTTGGGTTAATATAAGCAATGCATGTGACTTTTGCAAAATATCTTCCATGGAGAAAAACAAATCACTTTTTTTTCCCTTACAGGGACAACGACAAAAAAAGCTAGAGGCGAAACAATTTCGAGAGGCAATAGAAGAAGAGGAGCGGAAACAAATTGACATAGAAGAAGTGAAATACCAGGCCCAGATACGAAAGGAGGCCATTGAGAAAGCAAAAACCCAGCAGTACTACCAGACCGACAGAGTGAAAGGCTTCCATGTCTGTGTCTCACATTATTTGATCACACCTTTTCTGTTGTGAAATGTTAGTAGAAACTATCCTTTTGTTTTTTATAGAGCGCTCTGTTGCTGGCAGAGGTTCTGAAGGAAAGAGAGGCTCAGATCGAGTTAAAACGCATGACGCAAAAGGCCAGCAAGGACATAGACAGAGATATCGTGGCTGAAATGGCTTGCAGAGAAGAACAGGCCCTCCAGCAGGAGCAACAGAATGCCATACAGAGGAAACAAGACCAGCTGGCCACCGCTGAGAGCTTGAAACAACAGTAAGGAGACATTAAAGTGCTTCAGTGCATCGGGCAACAACGATGTAGCTAATGCAAAAGGACCTGATGTTTCCTGCTCTATTAGGATAAAAGATCACGAAATGAAGAAAGAGCAGGAGAGGCAGGAGGTCAAACGTGAGGCTGAAGAAATTGAGCGACTCAGAGATCTTCATCTGTGGGAACAGTCCATGAATGAGTGCAAGAAACAGGAAGAGAAGAGAAGCGTGATGAAGGCACATCACGTGAGGCGATTGTTGAACAACATTTACAGATAGATTGAATCAGATGCTGTTTTGAAATCCATTCTTCTGTCTTCCATCAGGATTATTTGACCAACAAAGAGCTGATGAAAGCAACAGAGGCTCAGAGGCAGAAGGAGGAGGAGGAGAAACAGAAGCTGCTCACCAAACATAAAGAAAAAATCATGAAAATGAGGAAAGAGAAGCAGGAGGAACTATTTAGGTACATGCTAACACAGTGTCAATTATTCTTGTGGGTATAAATGGGTATATAACTAGTGTCAGAAATGAACTTGAAGTTCATTTTCAGGAGCATTTTTTACATTTATGAAGGCTTTTTTTTTTCAAACTGTACACAGTATGCCAACTCTTTATGTTAAACACTTGGAAACCATACTAAACATGATATATTAATGGCTAGATAACAGCTAAAACACATTTGGCAACATTTTTAATATTTGAGGCAATTTTGTTATTTTAAAATTGTAATTTTTTAGACATCATGGACTTGATTTTAGTATTATTGATTGATATTTTGAAATAAATGTTTAGTTTTTTTATTTTAATCTTAGCTTAAATTTTAGGGATTTTTAAAAATAGTTTTTATTATTTTATATGTTTTATTCTGTTTATGGTTTTATTTTATTTATAATAACCCTGTTTATATTTCATTTATTTCAGTTTACAGTAGTTTTAATAATTTTAGTTATAAATTTAGTTACTTAAACTTCAGCTTATTTTATTTCACATAGAAGGCAACACTTCCATTTTTTCATTTTCAGTTCTTCAGTTTGTCTAATATTTATTTTATTTCAATGCAAAACGGTTTTTAATTGTTCAAGTTTTATTTACCAATAACAACACTGACTTTGCCCTGTACTAAAATATTTAATCAGCTAGAAACTGCTCTTTCTGAGTGTCAGGTAGAAAATGGCTGCAAACCGTCTTCACTTTGGAACATTTATACACTCAGACTAATAATAAATGTCCTAATTCAAAAGATTGTTACCTGATATACAAATGGACATCCACATTTCTATCACAAGTTATGGAAATTCATTGTGTGGGTGAAGTGTGGGAACCCTGGAGAGAAAGAATGATTCTCTTCACTGCTTGCTTTGTCTCAGCACTGGGCTTGTATTTGCATTTCTTTTTTGCTTTAGAGAGCTCCAGAGACACAGAGAGACTATTATACAGAAGCTAGCAGTACAGAAGCAGCAGCAAGTCAGCAATGAGGAAGAGATCACTGCGAAAGCGGTCGCTGAACGTGAGGCCAAACAGGTCCGAGAACAGCGTGAGAAAGAAGAAAAACATGCAGCCATGTTGAACTCCATCACTGCACACAGGGAGTCCATGGTAAATGACCTATTCATGAATACTTAATCTTCGAAGCTTTGTCTAGTAATGGAAGCATGATTATTTAGATTTTTGATTAAACTAAAGCAACTAGTGACAAGAAGCCATGTATTACAGTGATTTTACCACAGTAATGTTGCATTTATGACTATCAAACTGTTTATATATATAATTTGAAAATAACCCTGTATTAGAGGAAAGAGCAGGAACGAAAGGCAGAGGAAGAGAAACAGAAAGCCCTGGAGATGCTGAATGCAAAGAAGGAAGCGGATAAAATCTTCATGGAAAAGCAAGAACTTCAAGCTCAAAAAGCTAGAGAAGAAGGCAAAACACTACAGGACAGCTATATACAAAAAATGGTGGGGATAACTCTGAAATAAATATTTCACCAAAAAATTACAGTTTGCTGAAAATGTACCCACCCTCAGGCCATCCCAGATGTAGATGTTTGTTTCTTCATCAGAACAGATTTGGAGAAATGCAGCATTGCATCACTTGCTCACCAATGGATGCTCTGCGGTGAATGGGTGCCGTCAGAATGAGAGTCCAAACAGCTGATAAGTCAAGTCAAGTCAAGTCACCTTTATTTATATAGCGCTTTTAACAACACAGATTGTGTCAAAGCAACTGAACAGCATTAATTAGGAAAATAGTGTGTCAATAATGCAAAATGACAATAGTAAACACTCATTTTTCAGTTAAAGGCAGTTCATTATTGAATTCAGTGATGTCATCATCCAGCTCAGTTCAGTTTAAATAGTATCTGTGCAATCATTTGCAATCATGTCAACGATATCGCTGGAAATGAAGTGTCCCCCAACTAAGCAAGCCAGAGGCGGGACAGCGGCAAGGAACCAAACTCCATCGGTGAAAGAATGGAGAAAAAAACCTTGGGAGAAACAAGGCTCAGTCGGGGGGCCAGTTCTCCTCTGACCAGACAACCAGCAGTTCAATTTCAGGCTGCAGCAAAGTCACATTGTGCAGAGGACTCATCTGGTTCCTGTGGTCTTGTCCCGGTGGCCGTCTGAGACAAGGGGATCTTTACAGGGGATCTGTATCTGGGGCTCATCTAGTTGTCCTGGTCTCCGCTGTCTTTCAGGGCTGTGGAGGTCCTTTCTAGGTGCTGATCCACCATCTGGTCTGAATACGTACTTGATCTGGGTGACTGACTGCAGTTTCGTGACAATCGATCTGATTACCGACTGGATCTGGTGGCTACGGTGACCTCGGAAGAAGAGAGAAACAGACTAATATTAGTGTAGATGCCATTCTTCTTACAATGTATCAAGTACATTGTGTGTTATTGGAAGTGTTCCCGGTTCCGGTTGTCCTTATTAATGCAGCCTAAAAATCCTTTAACGGATTTGAATATTAGAAGCGTATTAGTGTGGTATGTGTAAGCCAGGTTAAAGAGATGGGTCTTTAATCTAGATTTAAACTGACAGAATGTGTCTGCCTCCCGAACAATATTAGGTAGGTTATTCCAGAGTTTGGGCTAAATAGGAAAAGGATCTGACCGCCCGCAGTTGATTTGATAGTCTAGGGATTATCAAATTGCCAGAGTTTTGAGAACGCAGCGGACGTGGAGGACTATAATGTAACAAGAGCTCGTTCAAATACTGAGGTGCTAAACCATTCAGGGCTTTATAAGTAATTAGCAAGATTTTAAAATCTATACGATGTTTAATAGGGAGCCAGTGCAGTGTTGACAGAACCGGGCTAATATGGTCATACTTCCTGGTTCTAGTAAGAATTCTAGCAGATAAACATTACAAGTAATCCACACCACTCCAGTCTATCAGTTAATGTCTTGTAAAGTGAAAAGCTGTGTGTTTGTAAGAAACAAATGTATTAATTAGACTTTTTTCATTTCAAACTGAGTCCTCTATCCGCAATATTGCTTTGTCCAAGCTGTCGTCTGAACCAGGAGAGAAATATGCACATATCAAGCACTGTTTACAAGCCAAAACAGTCCAAAACATTTCTAAACACATATGTGGGTGGATTTTGATGTGAGGGGACAACAGGAGATGGACTTTTTCACTGGAGGAAGCGTTATTATGGATTATGTACTCATATTTTGTCCAGAATCAACAGTTTAAAGTTAAAATGTCTAAAATATGGATTAGTTTCTTACAAACACACAGCTTTTCACTTCACACGACATTAACTGATGGTCTGGAGTGGTGTGGATTGCTTTGTGGATTATTGTGATGTTTTTATCAGCTGTTTGGAATCTCATTCTGACGGCACCCATTCACTGCAGATGATCCATTGGTGAGCAAGTGATGCAATGCTACATTTCTCCAAATCTGTTCTGATGAAGAAACAAACTCATCTACATCTTGGATGGGCTGAGGGTGACTACATTTTCAGCTAATTTCTATCATTGGGTGAACTGTTCCTTTTATACGTTTCATACTATACATTTAACTATGATTTCTTTCAAATGCAACACTGGTTTTGTGAAGGCTGAAAAACGTGCAAGGCATCACCGTACGAAAAAAGAAGAGAAGCACTTTGTGGCAAAGAACACCACTCTCATCATTGAAGAGGAAAACCAATTTCAGAAATACGCCGAACAGGTCATTGAAACAGCCGGGAAGGCAGGGAGAATCACCTACCCGCTCCTGAAGGCTGCCAGAGAGGGCATCGGAGGGGGTCTGGGGCCCGTGTTCGGTGGACTTAGACCAAGTTATCTAGTCCATGATGAGTCGGGTGTTGAGATGCCCAATTATGTGAGCGGCACCACTCAAAACATAAAAGAGCTGAACGTGACCCCTGACATTCAACAGTCCAAGAAAAGACTAGGATTTACCTGGTAACACTTCACAACATCTAATTGTTATTATGACTCTCTTTTACTATTGCAATAATAAAGATGTTATGCAAAAGAAATTGTAATTGCTGCATTTGATTAAAATATTGCTTTTTAACCCCAAAAAGGTTTCCCAAAATATTATTTTTACACACAATCTGGATGTTTATGTTTCTAAATATTCTGATGTGTGGGAAAACTTGGTTATAAATAACAGTATTATTCCTAGAAACTTGAGTAATAGTTAAAACAGACAGTCAAATTTGCTTTGGGATGTCTGTATAAAAATATATAAAAAATAAATAACATCTAATAGGCGAATTATTTTACTATTACCTGAAAAGTGTTAAATTAAAACTAATTTATATTTGAGCTTCTTTTTCATTTTTTCTCATTATACAAGAAAGGCACAAAGATAGGCAATTATTTATACAATAAAACAAAGATTATTAATACTAATATGACAGCAGCATTGTTATCAGCTGTATACAATCAATACTTTCTAAATGTTTTGTATTTTCCCCCTTTTTTAGGGCAACAATGCACATGTAAATCATGAAATAAATATATCATATGTCTAAATAGTCAATCAACAATACAATAAAATATTTTTAAGTCATTTAAATATCAAAGTAACTTTTTTATTAATTAATTGCAGTATGAATTTTAATGATATAATGATTTACATATATTGGCATTATAATGTATTTATGATATATTTCATTTTCTATTAATCTAATAGTTTAATATATTAAATAATGTTATATTATTATATTATTAATACATGTATATTTCCCTCCTTCAAATTCATTATGTTTTCATTCTTGTCCCATACAGTACATCAAATATTTTTTTTATTACCACAGCGGGTGACTTTTATTTTGACAGACACCGTGACTTTTGGCTGTGCGCTTCATTAAACAGGAAGACAGTAGTAGCATTGATCACGACACCCAAGTGTTGCCCTTTCTGTACACATGGTCGATAAAACATTGTTCTTGCGTGCACGTTAAGCAGCTGTACATCAAACACAAGCAGTAGCGCATCTGTGGGACTGTTGAGCACATCTGTCCTCTAGCACGTGGTCTGCTGCAGCACAGGCGCTCGTGCTGTGTGTACATGTGTGTGTTATGTCATGGCTATCTGATGTTGAAGGTACTGTGAATCTCTCTTAACCGGGCTTATTTATATAGCACATGATCCTGTCCAACACATCTGCTGCCGTCAGATGGAGCTGACTTTCAGTGTTAAGAACTTACTGTTAGTATGAGTTTGCTAGTAGACTTTCTAGCAGTCATGTTAAGGGCATTAGATAACTATGGAAGCCCGTTTCCGCCACTGAATAAAAAAATAAAAGCGGTAATTGCGAGTTTTTATCTCACTTTTTTTCTCAGAATTGCGTGATATAAACTCGCAATTCTGAGAACATGTCAGTCTTTTTTCCTCCCTCAAATTTGGACTTTATAAACTCACAATTCTGACTTTTTTTTTCAGTGGCTTCCATAGATAGCCGTCTCTAAGAGACTGATGACCAATCAAAATTCAGCTAATTTGAGTTATGGCAAAAGCAAAACTAAGAAGCTTTTAAAAAAGATTGTGAGAATTCATGATCATAAAACACACACACATCAGAACATACATAATACATGATGACATTATGTACATAGCTTAATAATTATTAATATATAATCTTATATATATTAATACGTCCAATAAATAACTGAAATAAGAGATATAATCTATAGTAGAACGTCCAACCATCCAAATTCGAGATGGAGGGTTTCCTCTTCATGCTAGTCATATTTTCCAATTTTTCTGTTTTCTGCATTATATATCTAATAAATGTGTATGTATGATGTGTGTATGTTTTGTGCGATTTATATATATATATATATATTATTATAATTTGTATGTATGTCTGGTGTGTAGGTATGTGTATATATATATATATACCGCATATATATATTATATATGTATATAATGACATCCCCAATTAAACCCATAATAATAATTTGAAGTTTGCAGATTGATTCCATCCATTATTTCATACATGTATTATAATATTGAAATTATTATTGTACTGAACATTTTTATTATTTATAGATAAATATATAGTATGTATACCTGCAAGTTTTTTCAGGATTGATTGTTCATCTTCATTCATAGTTAGAATTTTCTTTCCGGAAATATATATACATATATATATATATATATTGTAATATGCATTTGTTTTACCACTATATATGAGAAAAATCAAAAATGCATGATATTTGCACAAAAAATGTGTTTACATATTACAATTACTATAATCAAAATTTTAAGTACTTATGAATTTTGTTTTATTTTAAGTGAATAGCAGTTTTGATTGCAGTCTTTTCTGATTTAATTTGATGAAAATGATATTATGAGCATAATAATAATGAGTGCATGATTTCCATGTATATTTGACGTTACTATCTTTTGCTTGAATAGCAGCATTCAAGCTTACATGGACAAAACTTGATGATCTGAATCTTCGGTTCGTCTGATCTGTGTAGTATGTGGAGTGTATCCTGACGCCGGCCGTCCTCTGCCATGTTCCGGCTCCAATCGTTTCGGGCGTGTTGTTCCCGCAGGCTGTTTCACGGTGGGGCCGTCAGCCGTGATCAGGTGCTAGACCAGCTTCAGACGTGCTCTGCTGAAGACCAGGTGTTCGATGTGGTGGGCCGGAACAAAGCTAAGCTGTCCGCGAGCCATGTGAGCTATGCTATTGGACAGCTGTGGAAGTTTCAAAGAGAGCGGCCACACATGCTCAGGACAATCGAGCAGGTCCGGAATCACCCGCAGTTCCTGACGCTTCGAGTTCTGGCTGAAAACAAGATCAGCCTCATGGATGATGCTTCAGTGGTGGATATGCTGTATGGTGTGCTCAGGTACAGAGTGAAGATATGAAGGTCAAGTAAAAGCTCTGTTCCAAAAGCTACCTAGATAGTATTATAGGTAGGCATCAAGCTGCTTTTTGACATACCCTTGCCTGAGTCCAATTTTAATGCAGAATCATATGAATTCTTTGGGGAAAAGCAATGCATTAATGCATTGCATTGGAGTGAAAAAGTTCTTCTAACATGCCAGACGAATGAGATTCTTATTAAAATATTTTCCTTTTTTTTTTTTTTTTTTTGCTCAGTATTTGTGCATGTTTAGAATGTTGTGTTATTAATATTTCCTCTGTTCAATCTATTGAATCAAAACGTTTTCTAGGCATTTGGTCATGTTTCATTTCAGTCAGAATGCTCCCTTAGTAGGCAGCTATCTATCTAGGCAGCTCAGTAGGTTCTGGAACAGAGCTATTGTCTAAACTGCACTGTTTATATGGTGTCCTAATTAAATGTGTGTGGGGAAAATAACCAGTCTTTTCTTGTGTTTGTCTTGTTTCGCAGGCTTCAAGTAGAACACCATGACTCTCTTGTTCAGCAGCTGGTGACAGAGGCTTGGAACAGACTAGAGAGGTACATGAAAAAGCTGCACATAAATGCATCCATATGCTGTGTATATGTAAAATATATTCTATGATTATTGCGAAATCTGCAAATATATGCAAAATAGGCATATACTGTATGTATTATATACATAAATGTGGAATATGCAATATATTTTTGTTTATTGCAAAATATGCATGTAAATCTCCTTATGCAAATGCATATAAATATTAATATAAGTGTAAAATTTACAGTATGTGTTATTTATTATTGCGAAATTACGGAGTCCCTAAAGGGACTTGGTGGTGGGAAAAATATGGGGTGTCCCTTTAGGGGCTCTGTACGAAATATACATATATATGCATATTTATTTATGCAATACATGCATATAGACTCTGTGTAAATTAATGTGAAATATACAGTATATATCTGCATATGTATTTATGCAATATATGCTTATATTCTGTATAAATAATTTTTGTATTATAAAAATTGCATAATATCTATAATACATCATACTGTATATATATACACACACACAGATGCACAATATAATTACACAAATATTTAAAATAAAATGTTTTATATTTGTATTTATACATCCACATTTTGAGTAAATATATATGTAATTTGAGAGCATAGATTGTACTTATGTCATTTGCAGTGCCCCATGGTTAATGTAGTTTTCACCAGGAATTCTGCTGTTAAACATGATTATTTAAAAAACATAAATTGCCTATGCATGCCCCATAAAAGGGAAATGAAACATTTATGTGTTTATCTAAGTCAAGCTCTCTGTGCTTTTCAGATTCCAGATGGCAACACTCTCAAAGTTTGCGGTTTGTCTGAGCGATCAGTTCCTGCAGCACAGTCCGCTGATGGGTCAGATCACGCAAATAGTGAGTCAAAGACTGGACTCGATTCAAGATGCCAGGTGTGTTTTTTCTAACCATCATGCACATTAAAGGTGTAATGCGCCAAATAATACCAATGTATTTACTCATATCGTCTTTACAGAGTGCTCACACCCTTGATGAATAGTATATTTGCCCTGGTGTCGCCACAACTACGGGATGCACTGTTTAAAAAAGCAGACTTCCTTCTGGACAAAACGAACCCATTGCACTTCAACAACCCCAGAAGGGTCGTGCAGTTCATCCGAAACGTCAAACAGATTCACCGACCCCTCCTGGAGAAATGCAACCAGCTTCTCCTGCAGAACGTCCCCCGGATGGACGTAGAGCACATCAGCATCATTCTGGGACTTTATCACTCGATGCAGTACAATAACTGTGATTTCCGTCTGGCTGTGAGACAGAGACTCATGGAGCTGGTGGACACAGGCACAGATCCTGCCACTTTCACCAAACTCTTTGCTTCTTTAGGACCGATAGCAGGGCAAGGTGTCAGAGAGGGGTGAGCAAGGGAAAGTATCCCTTATTCTTTTACTAGCTATTATTTTATGTCAATGATCTTTTTCTGTTTCTGTCTAAATTCCTCCAAATCTGTTCTCGTGAAGAAACAAACTGATCTACATCTTAGATGTTGCCTTTGAAATGTTGCCTTGTTTTTAGTTTTTTTCGAATTGACTCCTTGGTATCTGTATAATAAATTTGAACAGTGAGTGTATTTATCATTTTCTCCATTGGGATTTCAAGTAAACTTGTTATAAGCCATGAACCAGACAAACCAGGTCAGAGAAGAATCACAACAGCATGATTTGATTTGTTTGATTGGTCTTGCAGGTTAGAGAGTACTGCGCTGCTATTGGCTGATGAGCTGAATCCCCATCAGGCTTTAGGTGTGGTGGAGACGATGGAGGAGATGCAATGCAGAAACCTTCAGTTGATAAACAAGTAAGAACAATCTGCATAACATTCACATGTCAGAACCTTGCAGACAAATAATTATTAGAGTTGAGGTAGTTGGCATGACTAAAATCTTATGTCACTGCAATCACTTTATATTTTAATGGAACACTAGAGTTCAAAAGTTTGGGGTCAGTAAGTTTTTTTTTATAAAGTAAGATCATATTTGATCACAACTGACAGCAAAGACATTTATATAGTTAGAAAAGATTTCTATTTCAAATAAATGCTGGTCTTTTGAATTTTATGTTTTTCCAAAATTTGGAAAAAAAAGTCAACTGATAATAAGAAATGTTTCTTGAGCAGCAAATCAGCATATTAGAATGATTTCTGAAGGATCATGTGACACTGAAGACTGGAGTAATGATGCTGAAAATTCAGCTTTGACATCACAGAATAAATACATTTTAAAATATATCCAAATAGAAAACATTAATTTTAAATTGTAATAATATTTCACTATATTGTTGTTTTTACTGTATTTTTGCCTTGGTGAGCATAAGAGTCTTTCAAAAACATTTAAAAACTGCTGGACCCAAAATGTTGACACATATGATTATATACTGTAGATATACAATTTTTTTATTTTAATATTAATATGTTAATATGTAGTACTACATATTTGGATAATCCAGTAAATTAAATTAATCAGTTGATTTTTTTTCTTCACAAACTAAAACATAAGATTATATAAACATGAATGATCATTATTATTATTATTATGACCAAATCTTCTATTTTGGTTTATATCTATGAGCATCCAGCCTTAACAGCAGTGTAGTAATTGGATCAGATCTCAGATCAATTTCATTGCATGGCAGTCTTGACTAGAAACAGGAGCGGAGATCTGTCTTTTTTGACAGGATGGCAGCAGTGCTCTTAAAGAATCTGGAGACGTATAGGGCTGTGGAAATCACTCGAATCACTCAATATCTCATCCTGCTGCACTGCCAGAATCCCGAGATCTTCTCCAGACTGAAAGCCAAACTGCTGCAGTAAGTGTTTCCTAAAGTTTTCAACTTCAGTCTCAGAGTCTTAGAATTAAAGGGATAGTTCATACAGAATGTCAGATTCTGTCATTATTTACTCGCCCTTGTGTCATTCTGAACATGTATGGTGTTTTTTTCACTACTGTTCAAAAGTTTGGGGTTGGGAAGATGTTTAAAAGAAGTTTTTTATGCTCACCAAGGCTGCATTTATTTGAATACAGTAAATGCAGCAATATTGTGAAATATTAGTGCAATTTAAGAAGGAAAGTTTTTATTTGATTATATTTTAAAATGTAGTTTATTCCTGATGCCAAAGCTGAATTTTCAGCATCATTACTCCAGTCTTCAGTGTCACATGATCTTCAGAAATCATTCTTAATATGCTGATTTGCTGCTCATGAAACATTCTTATTATTATCACTGTTAAAAAACGCGGTTGCTGCTAATTTGTGTTTTTGAGGAAAACTGTGATATTTTTTTTCAGGATTCTTTGATGAATAAAAAATTCAAAAGAAGAGCATTTGTTTGAAATATAAATTTTTTGTAACATTATAAATGTCACTTTTGATAAGTTTAATGCATCTTTGCTGAATAACAGTATTAATCTCTTACAAATACAATAAAAGATTAAAAAAAACGTCTGAACAGTAGTGTATATATCATTTAAAGTCATTTTATTTGGAGTTTTTGGGAACTAACAATAAACAGTACTTTCAAAGACTTTATTAATCTTATTTAATATCAATTCAACATTTAATAATACTTTTTTTTTTTAATCAAAAATTTTACCTGTTAACATTAGTAACATGGACAAACAATGCATTTTATATTATTTAAAAATAAATTATTATATGTTATTATCATATAATATAATAATTTATTGTTATATATTATTATACAACATAATTTTTTTTATTTATTAATTAAACTTAACAAAGAAAAAAGAAACAAGACTAATACAGCTGTAAAAAATAAAATATTGCTCATCATTAGTTATTTTAGCAAATGCAGTACTAGTAACTAATGAGAGTTATATAAAGAAATAAACACTATTAAAGTATCGATTTAACAAAGTAGGTTTAACGATTGTCTGTTCTGTTCTTTCCCAATTTTGGTCAGCGCTCACAGTTACATGCAGGGCAGTGTTTTATCCGTAGAGTGACCCAGCTAAAAAGGTGTTCTGTCCATGCTTCCTTCTCAACGCTCCCAAGCCAGTGAGCAGTCCTTTCCAGGGGAGGTTATCGTGAACGCCGTGACTCCCGCGTTGAAAACTCTGACTCGACCTCAAAACTTACGCATATTGTCGTGCCACAACGGCGGATGACGCAACGACCCATCGAATACCCGGCACAACACCTCCAGCAAGTACCCCGTTTTTTTCCGCCGTTTCCAGACCCTGAAACGCGCAGTGTGAGGCGAATGCACAGCTTGAGAGGCTGGACGTGGCGTGTGGGAAGTGAAGTGTTGTCGGGGGAAGTGGTTTGAATGAGATGCTGGCTGGACGAGTCTATGGTCACATGCTAGAAACTAATTGCTCAGATATCCTGGACGAAGTAGATGAGTCAAGGGTTTATATGCACCAAGGGACTAACTATCTGTGCCGCGCTGATGGGAAAGGATCGCTAGTGTGATCATTGAAAATAGTACGGACAAGGTGGGAGGCATTAGATGCTGTTTCAAATACATTGTTATATAGTTTAATTTTAAGGATATAAGGTTAATTTATATAAGGTAAATGTATGTACGGGAAGTCGGCGCGCTAATGTATTATAGAGCGGACTCGTAACCAAAGGTTGAGTGGTCGAGTCCTCTGTACTGCAGGGATTGTAGGTGGGGGGAGTGAAATGTACAGCGCTCTCTCCCACCTTCAATACACGACTGAGGTGCCCTTGAGCAAGGCATCGAACCCACAACTGCTCCCCGTGCGCCGCAGCATAAAATGGCTGCCCACTGCTCCAGGTGTGTTTCACGGTGTGTGTGTTCACTACTGTTTGTGTGCACTTGGATGAGTAAATGCGAGCCACAATTCTAGTATGGGTACCATAATGGGCCAATGTCACTTCACTTGTGTATGTAGTGTGGTGAACTTTTATATTAATCTTTAAATTATTTTTATTTTTATTATTGTCAGTTTTGATTTTATTTTAAGTTGTTAGTTTTATTTATTTTTTTATATTAGCTTAATTTATTCAGTTTGAATGTTTAGTATTAAAACTATTCAGTTCTTGAATGCATTTGAGGTTTTATATAAGTTTGTATGTACTTATTGCAGTTGATGAGGATAAATCACATACTGTTTAAAAGTTTGGGGCCAGTAAGATATTTTTTTTATGTTATTGAAAAAAAGTCTCTTGTGCTCACCAAGGCTATATTTATTTGATCAAAAAAAAATACAGTAAAAACTGTAAAATATAATTGCAAATTAAAATGAACTTTTCTATTTTAATATATAAATTATTTCCTGTGATGTAAAGCTGAGTTTTCAGCATCATTACTCCAGTCTTCAGTGTCACATGATCCTTCAGAAATGATTCTAATATGCTGATTTGCTGCTTAATAAACATTTCTTCCTATTATTTATTTAAAAAAATTATCGAAGCACCTGTTATTAAATAAATGTTTATGTTTGTCTCTTCCAAACAGATTCATTACTCTGCAACGTATTCCATTATGCTGCCTTTTGCTGTGCTAAATTATGACCCACCGAAGGCGGAGGAGTTTCTTGATGTGTGCATTCGACATTTCACCCCATATATTAGTAAGATTCTTTCTCTGTGCTTTTATAAAAGTTTCTAATCTTAAAGACTTGAAGTTGGAATTTAACCTGTTTTTGCTGATTCAAACAGGTTCCTTTGACCCTCACCTACTGGTTCTCTTGGCTTATGCACTGGCTTTGGCTGATTATTTCCCTGAGGAGGTGGTCAGAGAGATCTTCAACGTGGACTTTCTTGCCAAGTTGGATGCCCAATTGGAGAGTATGCCTGATTTTGAGATGATATAACTTAATTATATGAGATAGTATACTTATATTTAACTTGCTGAAAATTTACTAAACTCAGGCCATCAAGATGTAGATGAGTTTGTTTCTTCATCAGAACAGATTTGGAGAAATGTAGCATTACATCACTTGCTCACTAATGAATCCTGTGCAGTGAATGGGTACCGTCAGAATGAGAGTCCAAACAGCTGATAAAAACATCACAATAATCCACACCAGTCCAGTCCAGATCTCATTCTGACGGCACCCATTCACTGCAGAGGATCCATTAGTGAGCAAGCGATGCAATGCGCAATTTACTCCAAATCAGTAATACAAAAATGTTTTGCAATTCTTATTTTGCTTTGTTGTTTGAGTGTTTTGTCTATTGCGACGCATTGCCAGATTGTATAACATGCGCATCCGTCTCCGTCTCATGGAGCTGAATCGGGCCGTGTGTCTGGAGTGTCCTGAGTTCCAGGTGCCCTGGTTTCATGAGCGCTACTGTAAACAGCTGCAGAAAAGAGGTCAACGCCATAACTCCAGTCTTCAGTGTCATATGATCCTTCAGAAATCATTCTAATATTCTGATTTGCTGCTAAACAATCAATGTTAGCAATGTTTAAACCTTGGAAACCATTATGCAGTTTAATGCATCCTTGCTGAATAAAAGCATTCTTTTCTTTTTCTTTCTTTTTTTTTCAAATCTTACTTACCCAGTAGTCAAATAGATTTAAACTGTTTAATGTAATGTACAATCTTGTTTTCCACACTGTAGCCAATAGCTCCATTAGTCCAGCTCAGCAGCAGATCCATAAGATGCTCGGTGACGTCCTGGGTGGGATGAATTGTGCCAAAGTAGGAGTGCTGACTCCATACTTCTATACTGTCGGTGAGTTTTAAACCAGTGTTACATGTAGAATGGACTATTTTGATGAGTGGTTTTTCAGTGCTATTTCCTTTTTAAATACACATTCCTTGGTCTCATTGTGCACCTACACCTCTGAAATGACCTTCCTTTTCATCACAGATCCTTCTCAAAATATTTCTCTTATATAGCTAGAGGCCACGTTTACAGTGTTTTTAACTGACTTTAAAATATATGACACAGTATCCACCTTATTTTTCCCGTTAGAGCAGGCGTGGCCATTTGTGAATTTAATGTGTCTGGCTTCCGGTGTCATCCACCTCCAGCTATTTTTAGCTGTTCAAAACCGCTCGTTTTACTGCTTGATATCACATACTTCTGTTTCTTACCGTATTATTTTAAAGTGCCCCTATTATGGATTTTTGAAAATTACCTTTCATGCAGCGTGCAACAGAGCTCTAAGTGAATGAAAACATCCTGCAAAGTTTTAAATCTGAAAGTGCACCGTGTATAAAGTCATTGTCTCTCAAAAGAAAGAGTCGACTCTGAATCATTGAAACGAGTTGTTTTTAAAACGAATCCCAAGCCGTTTCATGTTGACATCAACATGAAACATTAGCATATTGCCCGGCCACTTGTTGGTAATTTCACATTGGTCTGAATGAAAATGCAAATTCATTCTTTGCCACTAGGTGCCGCTCGGTAAAAATAGAGGTTTCCCCGGTAACACTGTACACAGAGCAGCACTGCGCTCACAAACGCTGCTTTATCAGACGTTACAGGCAAGATGAAATGAAAATGAGACCAATCGGACCTATCACCGCAGATTAGACTCGCGCAAAGGAGGGGTTTGGAAAAATTAATCGTTGAACGAATCGTTTGGGAGTCGTTGAGCAAGTAAGGTAAAAATAAATGCATATTATAAGACAATGAAAGTGTTTTTTGACCTTGCATGCATGTCATCCTGTTGTTGGGGACTCCTAAAACCAAAATATGAACATTTCACTACCCATAATAGGGGCACTTTAATATATTGTCTTAATTATAAACACACTGGGTTGTAGCACAAACAATTATACCATTTATTGTGCTTTGTATTCTTCTCGTTATTTCCGTACCGCGGCTAATCAAGCGGAAGTCTCGCACATTCACAGAAAACAGCTTACTTCCGCATTGAAAAATAAGGTGGATAGTTTAACAATGAAATGAGATCTACACAGAATTTCTGACTTATTTATTTTACAGAATATTTAGTCAGAATTTACTCAAAAAGATTAAATGTGAATTGTTCATTCCCAACATTGTTGGTAAATATTGTACACGTTTGATAAATGGCAATGCAGGGACCGTAAATAACACTCTTTAGGTCTGACATCGGTTTTAACTGAATATTATTATTTTATAATTGTATTGTCGTTATATTGCATATAGTTTGTATAGTGCATTGTATAGTGCAATAAAATGTAATTCATGCTTAAGCATTACCTTGTCAAAAGAGACTAAATAATTGGTCTTAGGTTTAACATAGTTTTAACTGAAAACATTTTTTTAAATTTATTTTAGGCAACAATTTATTTCCGTGTTAAGCATTACCTTGTCAAACAAAAATAAAGGCAAAATAATTTGCCTTAGGTCTAACATCTGTTTTAACTAATTTTATTTTATACAATTTCATTCATGCTTAAGCATTACTTTGTCAAAAAAGACTAAATCATTTGTCTTGGGTTTAACATCGTTTTAACTGAAAAAAAATATTTTATTTAATTTTGTATTTTATTTTATGCAACAATTTAATTTCCATGCTTAAGCATTACCTTACATACAAAAATAAAGGCAAAATCATTTGCCTTAGGTCTAAATTCTGTTTTAACTCATTTCATTTATTTTATTTTATACAATTTCATTTCATGCTTAAGCATTACTTTGTCAAAAAAGATTAAATAATTTGTCTTAGGTTTAACATCGTTTTAACTGAAAAAAATTATTAAATTACATTTTATATTTTATTTTATGCAACAATTTCATTTCCATGCTTAAGCATTACCTTGTCATACAAAAATAAAGGCAAAATAACTTGCCTTAGGTCTAACATCTGTTTTAACTGAAAAACTATAATTGGTTTTTATTTGATTAGATTTTTTATTTCATGCAACACACGTTCATTTCTATGCTTAAGCATTGCCTTGTCAGTATGATTTGTTGTTGAGTGCTATGTACCATTAATTATATTAGCGTTGATCTGATGTACAGTGACCCAGTGTAATATTTTATTGACTAAATACATTCACAGACATACGGTGGTACAGGATGACAGTCCTAGATACAGCATTGCTGCTACTGTAGGCAAATGACAACTGTGATATTTTTGCCATCAGATTTTGAACTCGTTCTGGATCGCCATCTTCATCCGGTACCGTACAGCGAGCCGATTCAGCTGCAGATCAGCGAGAACGGAAACGTTCACTGGCAGTCCGGATCGACAGACAGAGAGAGGATGGAGCTGCCACCCGGAGCGCGCCGGTATGCGTCATGTGACCTGCACACGCTCTAATGTGCACAAGAACTCGTTAAAAAAACAGATATAACATGATTCTCTAAATCTGTCTAGCATTGCATTGGAATTCCTGGACTCCAAATCCTTCTGCAAAAATTCCTGGCACATGAAAGGAGAGGCCATGATGAAGAAAAGACATCTGGAAATTTTAGGATATCATGTATTACAGGTCAGTAGAAAGATAATGCATAATTCTGATTCTGAAAAAGTGTGGTTTTGCGAATAATGCATATTTCTACACAGATTCCTCACTTTGAATGGAACTCAATGGAGCTTTCCTCAGAAGATGCATGGAAAGAATATCTGAGGAAGAAAATATTCTCAGAGTTACCCTGAGACATTATCTTGAAATATCAGACATCAGATTGCTTGCAGACTGTCTAAGTTGCAAGATAGGACTGCAATCTTATATTAATTGCTAATTTTTGTAATAAATGATATTATTACGTCACTTTTTTTTGTTCAAAAGGAAGAAATGCATTGCTGTTTGCCTTTAAATATGTATTTATTTTTATGCATTTTATATAAAAGAGAAAAGCGGTGTGTTTGGATGAAAAAAGTACGTTTTAATTTTGACATCCATTGTATAAATGTTTTCCTCAACTGCACCACATTTCACAACAGAACCCAACATGAAATATAAATCTGTGGTAATTTTTACTCTGAAAGTCAACATTCGCTACACAATTTACTTCTGTAAAGATGAGTGATTTGTAATGTCAGCATCAAAAGAAAGTTGTTTTAGAGGTGGAGAAAGTTGCATTTTGATTAAAACTTACAAAAAATGGGAATGTGCATTATAGTGAATATATGATTTCATATTGACATTAAATGTTTTTGGTGGATTATGCTGGACACAAAGTGATGATGATGTTTTTAAAGTTTAGGCATCTTTGCTGCATTTAGTCTCATAGAAACGCAGGAGGCACCGGCAGCATATCGCATCTCTTGTATCATTCCAGACCACTGTTTCTTGTCCTCCTCATACCTGTTAAAAAAAGAGCAATTTTTTGTTTTTTTGAGATTGAATCCCAGTTGGAATGATACATTACCAGTTAAAAGTTTGCATGCACTTTTCATGATTTCAAAACTTTTTCTCTTATTGGTGAACCCAAGGCTGCATTTATTTGATCAAAAATACAGTAAAAACAGTAGTACGGTGAAATATTATTACCATATAAAATAACTTTTTTCTATTTGAATGTTTTTAAAAATGTAATTTATTCCTGTGACGCAAGTTTCAACATCATTACTTTAGTCTTCAGTGTCACATGATCCTTTTTTATTTTGGGAAACCGTGATACATTTTCTTTCAGGATTCTTTGGTGAGTAGAAAGCTGAAAAGAACAGCATTTATAAAAAATTTTTTTTAAATATTTGATCCCAAACTCTTGAGTGGTAGTGTATGATGAATATAATTCAGATGGACTATTGCTGTGTAAAGCAGAACACTTACTGCCAGATGTCTGTGATTTCTGATGGGACACACTGTTTGTCCTCGTTCTCCTGCACGGCGAAGCCGCCCACCGCATACAGGACACCAGCAGCACTGACCAAATTCACAGAACTTCGCTCCTGCACAAATTCAGTGAACGGCTCCCATCTATTGGGAAAAAACAGGGTTTAATCTGATTCTGGTAGTTTTGTAGAGGATAACGTCAAAGGATAACTACCACAATATCTCAGTTAAGTGAACATAGGGGTGAATTTTAAATAATGTTTTTGCCTGCTTTTGTCATTTATGTCTTAACTTCTCAAATGAAAAACTGGCAAGTTATTAGAATTATTCAACAGTTTGCTTAATTTTTTTTTCTCAAACCTATATGGTTCAAACCAAACATATTTTGCTGGGAATATTTTTTAATTTGGTGATAATTTTATAGGTTTTCCATGTGTCCTCAATATCATTTTCGAATTTGTTAGTCAACACGTTAACAAGAGCCATTTCCTTTGTGGCATCATTCTTTAGGAAGTGACATTATTTTGGAGGGAAAACAAGAATGACAGCTCAGATCAGTAGTGGATTTGCTGAATGATGTTCGGTGGTGTTAAATGTATTATCTATATCAGTGGTTCCCAACCCTGGTCCTGGAGGCACCCCAACACGGCATGTTCTGCATGTCTCCTTAATCAAACACACCTGATTAAGATCATCAGCTCATTAGCAGAGACTCCAAGACCTGAAACTGGTGTGTCAGAGAAAGGAGACATGCAAAATGTGCAGTGTTGGGGTGCCTCAAGGACCAGGGTTGGGAACCACTGATCTATATGTTAATATCTATATTTTAAAAGATAGCTGGAAAAATAGCAAATTGGCAAGGTAACTGTTAATAAGTGGTGGGAGAAGAAGAGAAACAAAGCTTTTTGAAACTTTGAATCAAGTAAACGCAGCTTTAATTTAGAGTTTCTATACACTTTATACTTTTTTTTAAAGATTTGTGGTTCCAAGATTAAGTATCAGTTAAAAACTAGTGATGTGTGCATACTTGTTTGTTCCAAAGTCATAGGCTTCACAAGAGGCTAAAAGGCCATCTTCATTGACCCCTCCAACCACAATGATCTTTCCTTTGTGGAAGACGGCTCCAAACATTGACCTGGGTGTTTTCATGGCTGCCAGCTCTTTCCATTCGGACTTCTTGTGGTTGTACGCAAACATCTTGTTGATGGTTTTACTGTCCCACAGATGAAAACAAGCATTAAAGCCTCATCTCAGGCTTTTGTTTTGTATTTAAGATCATGTTAACTCAAATCTGACTTACTTCTCATCCGTCTTTCCTCCTATGCAGTAAACTAGTCCATTTTGTGAGATTACACTGTGACCGTGAATTCTTAAGGGCAGTTTTTTGGTCTCCTGCCACTTCATCTTACTGCAGAGAGCAGCAAAAGGTAATTAGATAGACTTGTAATTATTTGGCTTATGCATGTAGCAGAACATGTAGAAGAAACTTACTCGACATCATAACACAGCACTGAGTCCAGAGACTCGTTGGTCTGCAGGTCTTTACCAGCAATTGCAAACAAGAGGTTTTCAAACTCCCCCATAGTGAACAGACACCTGGGCGATGGCATCGGTGGCAGGGCTATCCAGTTTGGAGAATGAGTGTCCAGCTGAAGAATGTGGATGATTTCAAATGAATTTCAAATGTATAATTTTAGTTTTATTGTACCTGATGATATAGGCCTTTGTGTTAGGCCTGTTAATAATTTGGGACTTTTTTGCACCTAAAACCACTTCCCAGAAATATAAAGTCATACAATTTAATGGATGGTGCACCCATAAATTAAAAATCAATCATTAATTTATCACATCGTGTCATCCACCCACGGTTGCAACACAAAAGTGGGGATTCTTAACTAAAACTAAAACCATAAAAAAGTTAATTACTTAACATAATTACTTACAAAATGAAAAACCTAAACTTATTTTATTTCAACTAGTTGTCGAGGAGACATTTTTTATTTCCATTTAGCTTGTGCTAAATGTGCTCAAATATGTGCTAAAATAACAAAAAAAACAAAAAAAAAATCATAAAGATTACTGTATTAGACATACTAAAAAATAAAATTAAAGAAAATATAAAAAAATCATATATATAAATATAAAAATTATCTACATTTATAAAACTTTATAAAATAGGAATATATAGGCTATCGCATGGATCATATAAAATTAAATACATGTAATTCTGTTTCATTATTTTGTGCTGTAAATTTGTAAATTCAGTGCTAACATTTTTGATTGCATTTAATGGATAATAACATTCCTATTTGCATTTTCTGTAATTAATATGTACATTTAATAAGGCTGCATGAATATTTAATGAGGCAAGTGCTGTTCCTTTTTTGATTGGTTGTCTGAAAACGCCATTCGTGTTTAAAAACACGAGAGTATGATTTCATGACCAAGGGTTAAAAGTACGACAACACATGGTTAATTGCAATGTGAAAAGCTCAGAGACAGGACGTTACTCTTAAAACGTACCATAAAATTAGTCCAAATCCCGGGTTATATGGCTTGTTCTGCAACATAAGTGTTCCCAAAAGAAAAGTATAAAAGGTTTGGAACAACCTGAAGGTGGGTCAGTGATAAATTACGGTCCGTTCACATCAAAAACGATCATGATAAACAGCTACAACCTCGTATAACGTTCTGCTTTTAAGGTGGGTAAATTCTGATTGCCCATCAACGAGTTAATCGTTCTTCAGCTGGGGAAAAAAACTTTCTGAAAGTGATTCCATCGAAATTGTTTCTCTATGTCGTTATACTTACTCTATGAGAATAGGTATGACCACACCACAGCTAAGCTAATAAAGCTAAAATAATAAATAAAGCTAATAATAAGATAATAAAGCTAAAATGTTATGGTTATAAACCTTGGTGTGAACAGCCTTTTGAGTGACTTAGCCTTACCTGGTAGAAATAGCACTGCAGTGGTGATTCCTTGTTGTCTTCATCAACAAACAGTCCTCCCAAAACATAGAGAAGGTTCTTCTTCGATGTGATGCTGACATGATTTCGAGGTATCTGCTCTGCTATAGCTGCTAGGAAGCATTCGTTTTCATGAGCATCATAGGCCACGGCCGCTGTGTCGTTTATCATCAGGATGAGATCCCTGTTGAACATCCCCAGCCGTTTGCTATTATTGAGATAACCAGGCAACACTTTTTCCCCCTCTTCTCCTTCGCCTTGCGGAAGTTTTCCAGCAAACGCCTCCTTGATGACCTTCAGCTTCTTGGCGAGCTCGGGGTCGGCCTTGATGATGTCGTCCTTTTCCACTTTCTCCTTGAAGTATTTCTCGGGTAGAAGTTGGAAGCGGATGTGTTCGAAAGCATCTCCCAAAGCTTTCGCCCGGTTTTCCTTATTTTTCCCGACCCATTTCATCAAGAGCTCAAACACAACCTCTTCTTTTTCCACATTCAGGGCATCACACCCGATGACAGCGAACAACTCGGGAGCATTGAACTCAAGAAAGTCCTCATCCTTGGATAAAGTCTCAAAACGATCCGCTATGAAGTCCCTAGCAGCCATAGCGAGTCTCGGGCAGTTCAAAACCAGTCCCATTCTGAAGATAGCCAAGCAGTTACCCAACGAAAGCTTGTTTTGTAGATAGCTGACGCAAACGGTGAACACGGATGGGATCTGGAACCTGTTGGCGACTGCGAAGACGTCTTGCACATTCTCATCTGTGATTTCGATGTCTGCAGAGTAGAGATAGTTCACAATCATGTCCATAATGGTGGGATCCACGTCCTCCAGCACTACTTCCTTGCTGGAGTCTTTCTTCTCAACACCGTCTTCAGTAAAATACAGCTCTCGGAAATACGGGCTACACGCAGCCAAGATGAGTCTGTGGCAGGGAAGACTCCGATCTCCAACCTTCAGAATACAATCCACAAACTTGTTCTCCTTCAGAAGTTCCTTCAAACCATCCTGGAGCAGGGTGCTCTGAAAGAGCCTCAGGTCCTCCTTGATACTCATGGGTTCCATCTCAAATTTTGCAGGGCTCGAAGAGGATGCTATACTTCCTCTTGTCTTGCTGTTTCAGTTATAAGAAGCTGAAATAACACCGAGTTCCAACGCAACACTGAAATTTAAATCTGCCCCTCTAAATATAGACCCGTCATACAGTCAGAAAGAATTCAGGCTGACCAAACGGGAGCAGCTGTCAAAGACTGAAAAAGACAACTGTGAACCTTGGACACACTGAGAGGTCAAGGGTGTTTTGTAATTGAATGTGTGTTTGGTGCTATGTAACTAAAGGATGGAAGGACTGACGCGTCAGTATGAATTCAACAGAGTTTTAAATAATTGTAAAGGTGTGTGTAATTACCTCCGTTTTGCACATGGTGTCATCTGTACGATTAGTAAGTTGATAGGTCTGTGACTCATTCATCTTGTACTCTTCATGGGTGGTTTCTATTTAAAGGAAAAGTTCAGCCAGAAATGAAAATGGTGTCATTATTTATGCACGTTCATGAGCTAGTTATAAAATGTATGTTTTTTTGCTCTTTTTGTAGCTTGGAAGACTATAAAAGGTCATTGTAAATAGTTTGTACATTTTTCTAAACTTACATTTTACATTTTTGTTCCACAGAAAACATAACAGCTCACAACTTTGGAACAACATGAGGGTGAGTAAATAATATTTTTTGTGAAGTATTCTTTTAAATGCTCTTTTTACTTTATAATCTTCTGTTACCTAAAAGGACAGCAGAGAGCAATTAATCTGCTCTTCTGGTCATTTGTGAAGTAGTTGAGCTCCTCTGACACATTTTTAAACAGACTTGTCAAACCTGAGCCTGCGAACCGCATATGATGGTTTGAACAAACCATTACTATCAAAACCACTTAAACAGGTATTGAAAAACTGATTAAACACAAAAAACAACACAACCGCAGAATTAGCATGTGAAGTTGTCTACATAAACAAGCTTACAGTTTCTAATATACAAATATTATTTTATATTTGATACATATATAAATGTTTCTATTTCTGTGTATACATTCATATTATACAAAAGTACCTTTTAATTTTTTCCCCAGCTTTTTTCCCTAACTTACACTTGGTTTGCATATGATTTGTAAACATGCCATTATCAAATATCAAATAAATATTCTAAAAATAAATAACATTTTCACATTTAGCAAATAAAAAATGTTTTCAAATTGGATGAAAATAATGTAACAGCGCAATGCCGAAATACATATAATGGTACAGAGCGTTTGAGCGTTTTAACCCATGACTTCCCAGAGTCCCTGTAGTGTGAATCCATCTTTTAATTTCTCCATAGCCAGACCCAGCTCTTCAGAGAACACCGGCTCACGATCATGTTGCTTAAGGAGAGAAAAAAAGATGTAATTTAAATGGAATTTGTCAGATATAGACAGATATGTATAGATAGATAGATAGATAGATGATAGCTAGATACACACTGCAAGTTATAGACAGACGATAGATAGATAGATAGATAGATAGATAGATAGATAGATAGATAGATAGATAGATAGATAGATAGTGAGCGAGATACCACTGCAAATTATAGACAGACGATAGAAGATCGATAGATAGATAGATAGAACAAATGACAGTACGATTTGTAGATAGATAGATAGATAGATAGATAGATAGATAGATAGATAGATAGATAGATAGATAGATAGATCATAGATAGATAGATAGATAGATAGATAGATAGATAGATGATAGATAGGATAGTAGATAGGAACAAAGGACAGCCGATAGATAGATAGATAGATAGAATTAACCTTATTTCCATCTGCAAAATAAGCCTCGAGGTGAAAAAGAGAAGAAATTGCACATCAGTGATTGTACATCTCCTGTCAGTCTTAAATAAGAGAGCATTCCTGATGTCAGAATCATCAGAGCTCTGTGTAAACATTTTTGACACCAGGCAACAAAAGTCTGTGTTGATGGGGCATTGTGAGTTGAGGCTTAAGCGATCAGCTATTTTCAGCGTGTGAGATGCACACACACAAACACAGAGCACTACGTGGTGAAAGCAGAGTGTCATTATCTCTGAGAGTAGCATATGAGATAAAACTCACAGTAAAAGCATCTGTGTGCTCATCTGGCTCAATCTCCACGTCATCAGGCGGCTGTTCTACGGTCAGCTCCTCCAGAGGCTGAGGCTGAGACAGAAAGCATATTTATGTTATTTACCAGATTTTTGCTTTTAATCTACAGAAAAGTGGAGCCATTCTAGCCATGTTTAATACAGATGTGCGGTTTTCAAAATTATTGCACTTTTGACTTTACATCAAAAATCTTCGTTACTACCTTTTCTTCCATCTCATATTCCACACCAAAAATGGGGTTTGCGGAGTACACTTTGTGTAAGGAGTTGATTTCCTTCACTGCATCTTGTAACTTGTCCATTGGATCGATCTTGAATCTCAGCACATAACCTCCTGTCTAGGAGAGAGGAAACAGCACAAAATGTCGCTACATTCACTCCAGGGAATTTACTGCCACATAGACAACCGTTCAAAGGTTTGGGGTCAGTAAGATCTTGTAATGTTTTTGAAAGAAGTAAAAAAGCAACATTGTGAAATATTAATACAATTTAAAATAACAATTTCCTATTTGAATATATTTTAAGTTGTAATTTATCCTTGTGATGCAAAGCTGAATTTTCAGCATCATTACTCCAGTCTTCAGTGTCACATGATCCTTCAGAAATCATTCTAATATGCTGTTCTGCTGCTCAAGAAACATTTCTTATTATTATTAATATTGAAAACAGTTTTTACTGCTTAATATTTTTTGTGGAAAGCGTGATACATTTTTATAAGGATTCTTTAATGCATAAAAAGTTAACAAGAACAGCATTTATTTAAAAATGTAAATCTTTTGTAACATTATAAATGTCCTTACTGTCACTTTTGGTCAATATAATGTAAATAATTTCTTTTTTTAAAAATTGATTCATAATGTACACATTTCTATCCTTTTATTCTTTATCACATCAAAAAATGATTGTGACGAGTGGGGCGTCACAATCACCACTCGTCACAATGATAATAATGTTAAGAAAAATTTACGTTTTTAATGAGATGCTAGGTCACATAATACAACACATATGCTTTTCTGATGATCTTGATGGTCCAAACTTACCTGTTGAGAGCTCTCGATCACAAGAGCAAGTCCAAATTAAGAGTCTCTAATCCTTAGTGAGCGCTTCAAACAAAATAATAAGAAAAAAGCACAGTTTTAATAATTACAACTCATTACTGATGGCTTAGCGTTTCGAAGCAAAAGAAGCACCCACAATTTGCAGATATGGAATGCTGACGTTGAAGCTCTCGTTCATGTTGGCATGCCACACTATCCTCACGTTTGTAATGAAAAACGTTCCAAGATTACCCTGAAACACAAGGCCATGCTTTTCTCAGTTAAATTCCTATTAAATAATCAATAATGATACTGTAAATCCACTGAAAATACCTGATTACTAGGCAGGTTCCAGACTCCAGACATTAATTTTGCCATAAACCTGCTCCTGTGGCAGAAGCCTCAGCTGTTTATTCTGAATAAGAGCTCCTCTTAGCTTTAGATCCCGATACATTTTGGAAGTCTCATAAGCTCTGAAAGAAACACAAATAATTAGTTTGGTAACTATTTTTATATACCTTATTGTATCTAATATTTTACATGCCTTAATATTTCTTATTGTTTGTGTCAGCTTAATGAATACAATTAAATAAATATGTTGTATTGAAATTCCAATAATTTCAGCATACTATTTTGTTCTATTTGTTTTTTACTTTATCTTATGCAACATTTTTTATAAGCTTTCCTATAATAATATTTCCTCTGAGTAATTTATTTCATTAAAAGCTTACCATTTCTTTTCAGGAACTTTTATTATTCATTTTGTATGTTACCATCCCCAAAAAGTACACAATTCAACCAATCATTTAACTCAGAGGCTTTCTGTTTTGTCAGATTATGTGGTATTTCTTTATGTCCCTCTTTAAATTTAATAATTACTTTTTTTAAAGTATTAAACATGTGTTACTTTGAACTGTATAAACAACTGTATAAACAATAAAAAATGTGTGGAATTTATTATTCTGCAATTCACAAAATATATTTAACAGAATATTGTATATATTGAACTACAGATCTAAATAATGTAGATTGAGGGTGCTTTCACACTAGCACTTTTGGTGCGCACCCAGGTTCGATTGAGTTCGGTTCGTTTGGATGATGTGAACGCTGACTTCCGAACTCAGGTGCGCACCCACTAACCGTACCCGAGTCCGCTTAAAAAGGGTGGTCTGGGGTACAGTTCATGTGAACTCCAGTATGGTTCGTTGCTGATGTGAACGCAATCGTACCAAATCACGGAAGTGAACTGCTATTAATGACGTATTATTTGATAAAAATGTGTTTGTATGTGTGTTTCACTCACTTTCCTTACAAGCGTGACTGTCGCGCTGCAAACAGAGAGCTGTATATCTAATTTCTGTTCACCCTTCAGCGTTCTTTAGAGCATTTGCAGTACATTCGTAAGGCAGACGTAAATGCCGTTATGTACCGAAGCTTTGTAAACAATACGAACGGTTCAAAAACGTAAATATATAAAAGCGCAGAGAGCAATGTTATGCATTTACACTTATCCATGCCTGTCGTTACTAACAAGGGTGGTAAAAGCTGGGGCTTGATGCCGCAAACGAACCGCGGTTCGGACCGAAATAAAATAATAGGATTGCAGTCCAGCGGGGGCAGGGGGAGGAGGGAGCAATCGAACTCGGGTTCGGACCAGGCAAGCAAACCAAGTGTGAAAGCACCCTTAAATATTAGTTTGTTGATTTAGTCAAAATGCCAACTCAAATTTTGAGAAACAAAAATTGCTTGAACTGTCAATAAAGTGGTCTAATCGTGTCATTATGTATAGCATAAGTACCTGTGAACGGCAATGACAGATGTAAACAGTCTTGGACTTCCTGGGACCACATTGGTGAATATGAACTCAAATCTAGTGTTATTAGATTTGGTTATTATGTAAAGTGCTTCAGTCTGACCTCTCAGTTTCTGGGAAAAAAAGAAAGAGGGAATTTGACATCATCTACATGAGCTATTAAAAAGGATTTGATGAAAACATGAAGCAAGATGACTCACTGAATTTGCTGTCCTTGTGGTGATATTAATAATGCAGTTGTATCCCACAGCTGTTAATAAATAAAAATGAAATAAAAAGGTAAATAAAAGACAAGATGTCAGATAATGATTCATCAGTAGGCGCATTTCCATTACCCTTCAAATTGCGCAAAATGAAATTGCAAATTGAAAATACGCCTAATGGAAACACGTCAATTTTGCAAAAACGCCAATATATCGCAAAAAAGTCATTACGCTCGCATGAGGTGGTTTTTCAGGCAATGCGAAAAAGGAATAATTCGCAAAACTGCAATGGAAAGGTTTTTTTTCACATTTACAGGTCACATGGCGTATGTAAAAAGTCATATGACCATTCTTCAATGTACTAAAACCTCCAAGAAACACTTCATACATGGCCACTCTCCAGTATAAGGGGCTTTCCCTACCATTAAAGGCGTCATATGATGCGATTTAAATTTTTCAAATCTTTCTCTTTGGAGTGTTACAAGCTATTGGTACATAAAGAAGATCTGTAAAGCTGCAAAGACTAAAGCCTCAATCCAGAGATCTGCTTATAAAGTAAGAGTCAAACCAGCTACTAAAACGGCTCGTTCGAACACGCCCCCACATGTCTAGGTTGTAGCGAATTTAGCTCACAACAGGAAATATGAATAATTAACCATAACTAGTTATAATTAACTATTCATATTTTAGATCCGCTGTAGATATTTAGCTGACCACTCAGGGTCAAACGTCTTGTCAATTCTAAGAACGTTAAATTCCCGGTTAAGGGAAATAACTTTCTTACTATACAATTCTACAAAAGCTTGTAACGTAAATCTGCATGATTAGTGACTTCGGTTATGAGCAAACAATGAACACGTTAAGTGTGATACAAGTAAGGTTTTATTTACTACATAAACACTTAAACTAGTCTAGCATACTACATAAACACATAAACTGGTCTAACATCCTACATACACACATAAACTGGTCTAACATACACATACACACACACACACACACACACATACAGTTGGTATAGGAAAGGGTTAAAGTTTAACTCAGCATAGAAAGAGGCATAAAGAATGAATTTTATGGAACACTTTGCATACATTCAGCAGATCTAAAACCTGAGGGAAAAAGTCAGATTCTTAGTTCAAACAAACCTAGTAAAAAGGTGTAACTGATACTCAATGCATCAATTAAATCGACTAAGTTTGATAATTGCGAGTCTGTCTGAAAAAGATTCCTGATGCAATCTTAAAGCCCAACATCTTGCTGAAGTTGGTTGATGAGAAAAAACCAGTTTGCGTCAGAGTAACTTGAAGAATGGAAAAGTCAAGGCCGAAGAAAGGCCTGGCACAATGCTTTGGTATCCTGAAGCGTTTTCTCACATCTTCATCTGCATCTGACCGAACCACCGACTGGGGCGGGTCACATGAAGTGTGGCCTTTAAAGCCTGAAGAGATTCACGCCTCTCAAGATGGGCCAATGAGGGGAGGCAGGAATATCAAGGGGGTTCGCTTTTATGGCACTTGTGTTCTAAGCATGGTGATTTGGAAGATGTAATTTCGCTTGGTGCACAAATAGTAAAGGGAGTTCTTAGAACATCAATAGTTGCATAGGTCTCAGCATGTCCATATGCACTCGCAGTTAGTCATCCGAAGATGAATCAGAGGAGACCAAAAAGGATATAGGTGAGGTTATATAAATCGTGGTCTATAATAAAATGCATTAAAAACAGAAACATACAACAGGGACAATATTAATAAGAAACAGTAATGGTATACACAAGACCTGAAGGATATGGTATTAACATACACCATGAAAGGTTTTCCTATGAATTTATTAGAGAACAGTCCATTTCTCTGGGAATTATGTGTCTTTCTTATGAGGAAAAATAGGGAGTTTCTCTGCCCGCATTCCTTCAGTCCATAAAACCAGTGATATCAGCATTAGTTGCCATGGAACCAGAGGCCTGCTCTGCCCTTTTGAGGTGTCAGTTGCATTTCGGGGGAAGGGTCAATAGACCCTCGTAATTGGCCCTTTGGTTAGGTGAGGGGGCGGTAGATATTATTTGTTAAATATAACAAAAAAATTGTTGTGTGTCTGATTGGTCCAAATGCAACAATGCACACGATGTGGGAAGATTTTTGCATAATGCCACCCAAAGTGCTCCGCAGAAATATAATATTAAATTTAGCCAAAGTTTTGCGCAAATCTGTAATGGAAACGCGCCTAGTGACTATCAACTTATGTTAAAGCTTACACTACGCGGAAGCTACAGATTACTGTTTATTATATGTTTTTAAGTTTTAAATATGGATATTTTTCTTACCAAAAAAAAGCATGGATTTACTACAGGAGGCCTTTATTCACCCCCCCGGAGCCGTGTGAGACACTTTTTTTATGATGGATGGATGCACTTTATTGGACTTCTTTTGGACTATTGAAAAAAAACCCACATTCACTGCCATTATAAAGCTTGGAAGAGCCAGGACATTCTTTAATATATCTGCGACTGGATTCGTCTGAAAGAAGAAAGTCAAATACACCTAGGATGGCTTGAGGGTGAGTAAATCATGGGGTAATTTTCATTTTTGGGTGAACTAACCCTTTAAACAGCCCTCTGATGCATGAATGATTACATCACAAATGAAAAATATTAATTTTTTACATAAAAAAACAATTTGATTATAAAAAATCAAAATGATGTTTTATGAAAGAGCTACATCTGTCCAGTACAGTATAAGATGGCATTTAGATCTTTCCACTGTAGTAGACACCAGCATAAAGTTAATTACATTACATTTTTGAGATTATTATTGAATATTTCTCAAATACTCACACAAGTTGACCCTTGGCAGTGCCAATGAATGCCAAATTATCCTCAAATAGGAAATATTCCTATATAAAGACAAAAGAGATGTCACAATTATGACAACTTAATATACATAAAGGTAACAAGGCGGACATAATTCATTTAATCACCTCTATCACCATTATTTCCCTTCGTGTCCTCAATTGAATCCAGGCAGTCAATGAGCGCTTCACCTGGTCTGGTTTTCATCTGCCTTAAATGAAACAAAATCAGTTGCTTCAGTCTAAGAGGAGAATAAAACACTAAATGGTTCATTAAAAAAAAACAAAAAAAACAGGCACACATAAAAAGGTAACCATATATTATCTTTCTTCAAAATGTAAACCGTTACCATGATTTTGTGAAGTAAACTAATCACTGAGAAGCGGATAACTATTCTTAATAAAAGCATCCCCCCCCCCCGGAAGCACCTTGTAGTTTTAGCAAAACACGTGTATCAACTACGGAATAGAGCCTTCTATGTATTAGTTTATTAATATGTATTATATTTTAGATTAGATATATGGAATATTCAGTATGTATTTAATATTACTTCCGACACAATTATAGTTTTTATTCAGATTTTCATTAGCTTTCATGTTTTTTATTTTCAGTTTTAATTAAATTTGTGTTGTAGTTTGGTTACTTGTTCTCTAGACTAATGTTGTATGTTTCAGCTTTTTAATATTTTAAACCAAAGTTAAGTGTTTTTAGTACGGGGGGGAAGGAAGGGACAACTGTGAATATCAGAAAGCCATAGTATGCCGCTTGCTTTATGACTGATTATAATTTGTATATGGCTATAGTATAATAAAGCTGTCAGGAGGAGCTCGAGAGTAATAGGGTTTAAAGCGGCGACTATGTGGATTATATAAGATTATTATAAGATCTCTATTATCTCTACTATCTATCTATCTATCTCTCCTCTCTCTACGCTATATATAATATAAGAAATGCGTATGTAGATGTAGAAAGGGGAAAAAATTATATTTGTTTCTCATTCAAAACACAGCACCAAATTGACATCATGAACCAAAACATTTTATTCAAATAAATATACACAAAAAGAACCACACTTTCAAAACTATCATTTGTATAAAACACATATCCTTTTTATTTTTAAAATAACTTTTTTTATAAAAATTATTTTACTGAATGTCTCACAATCAAAAAACAGACTGATTCAGACTAATGTTAGGACAGGTGGTTCATAAAAAATTGCAAACTTGTTCTCAGTACAAAAATTTGAAAAAAACTAAAGTACCAAGAAACTGTTTTCAGACAAAAATATTTTATCGAAAAACATTATAAAGACACATGAAAAGAATAGATACAAAATGTTTTCCTTTTGAAAATCATAATTGAATTCCATTTTTATGACTTAGGACGTAACTACTTGATTTGTTTGTTTTATGTGCTTTATTCCCTACAAATGATAATACAACATATAAATCCATTAAAACTACGTATGGCAGTTCGCAAAATACTCAATAGTCTTGGCTTTGCTCAAGTCTAAATTGTAGATAAATGTTAAAATTAAAACAAACCGATATAGCAAGCAATTCCAGTGAAGGTGTTAGTACTATTTCTGCCCGTCACAACCGTCACAGGCAGAGCCGTGCACAGATTCTCAGAGGATATGAGAAATATAAGAAATGGTGTTGAAGCTTCATATAACACAGTGTTTCAGGTACTTGTTGGAAAAAAAAATCGTATGGATTATTTGGGCTCTGCATAAAAAAAAAACATTTCTCCAGATCGAGCATAATGTTAGAAAAAAGTTTTATGATAGTTTAGAAAGAACCAGAGTGACCACTGTGGCATGTGTAACATCACCGAATAAAGTTCATTTCACTATCCAGTGTAGCTTTCATCCGTTTAGCCCTGAATATGACAAAAACAAGGCAGAAAAAGCAGTAAAAGGAGCAAAGCCAGTAACGATTTGAAAAGGAACGTGTCACTATGGTATATAATTCCTCAAAGCAGTATAGATAAGTACGTTCAGCTTTTATTTATTCATTTCTTTATCCATCCTGTAGATATATATAGCATTTTTTTTTTTTCTTATTTATTATATAATAAAATAAAAATGATACAATTTTGCCAATATATACAGCTATAGATATATAGATATATAAACAGTATATAGTCAAATGTTCATTTATGTATTAATTATTTTTGATATATACAGTATTATATTTTTTATTTGTATTAATTGTAATTGGTTTCATGCTAATATGTTATCTAGTATTTTAGTTTATTTTTAAATGACAAATGGACCAAAATGATTTAGTCGTTTAGTTTTAGGTATGGTAGCCGTAGCCAGATACAGTTTTTACAGCTTGTTTTGCTAAACGTAAACACAAATAACTGTAATAAATGTAATAAAAATAAAACACTGATGTTGACAGAGCTTATTGTAATGAACTCTTCCGCTCATGTCTGTAGGAGTGAATAAATACCTGTGCTTTGCTGGTGAGGACACACGTTTTTTGATCTTCTTCCGGTGGAAGCGGTTGTCGTTGCCTGACAGCCTCGTACCAGAACGAGCACCCGAGTGCCTGTTTGTCGTAGTACCAGCGAATGACGTAGTCTCTACAGGAGCCCTGACTCAGACCGAGCAAACATCGAGGATCCAGTGGAGCCGATTCTGACGCACCACAGAAGAAGAGAAAGTAATATCATAAACACTTTCAGAAAATAAAACACCATTCTGCATAAATATATTATAAATATAATTAAATTATAATTATAGTTACATATAATTTGTATATTTTTAAATCGTGTCAGTATGTTGTAGTAAATTGGTAGAAAAATAATTATTATACAAGCAATTGATTACTTATTATTGAAATTAATATATATATATATATCTATATATATATAGCCACACGTTTTATGTCAATACTTTTGTTATGTTTTATAACAGCTTTCATAGAAAAAGGTATGGTATAATCAGATTTAGATATTAACAAATATAATTTGGTATATTTTTTAATATTGTCAAAATTATTTTTATAAAACATTATATATATTATATTATGTATAGTATATTAAATATAGAATTTGATATAAGATATTTTATTATAAAACGAGTTTTTATTATTTATATTGCAAAAATACTATTTAAGCCTTTCAGTTATTGCCAGGATTCAATGTATGGTATTAATTCATTATAATATTTTAGATTAACTAGTTAAATTTTCAAACAACATTGCTGTATTTTTAATTCTTGCATTGAAAAATTTTCCAAATACGTGGTGACAAATGTCTGTTCTAAAAACATATTATATCTATGATCATTTAAATTATATATAAATTATAACTTTTATATTTTTATATTAAAAGTGATATTTGATAATTATTCTGAGTTTCAGAATTAAGTTTATGATTTGTTACAATAATATATAAAAAAAGCATTTTATTATGTATATCTTATATTATCGCACATCTTGTTTTATCACATATATATATTTTATTATTCTCTATTTTATACTATAGAACATTAATTTGTCATATTTAATCATTTGTAATATATGATATTTTCAGCCTATTGACAATATTCAATATGGTCAATATTTATATTGTATAACAAACAGTTGTATGAAAAGAATACCTTTTATCACTACAGGACGAGGCTTTGCATTCACATTCACTGAAGTAGAATGTGTTGACACTGATGAAGATAATGATACTGATGGTGAAGAGGATGATGATGATGAAGAGGTTCCTGGCTGTACAGCTTGGACAGTCTTATTGACAACAGCAACAGTGCTGCCACCTTGAGGTTGTGTCTTTATGTCTAGATCCTCACCTTCATAGTCATTCTCCACCTGCACAACAGCAACAGCACAGAATCAGACAGTGGCCTGGTTCAGATCAGTCTGCATTAGTCTAGCATGCAAAAGAAACGGACAGTTAGTTAGTTGTGGTAGTTGACCTGTGCTTTGAGAGGGCCAGGGTTGATGGGAAGAGGTATGCCGTGTTCTCTGCCTCTCGTGTGACTCTGCGATCTGTCCTGTGAAATCTCCTGAAATCGGTTCCCATAAACATTATTCCTGTATGAGGAAACATCCTCTTGGCCGTTGCTGTAGCCGTATCCGTTGTTTCCGTTCAAGCCGTTGGTAATCCGGTTGAAGAAAAGGGCCCCGTTCTCATCCTCACAGAACTGGCTAACCAGTTTAGACTCCAGAGCTGCAGAAGGAGACCAAACACAGAGCAAGATGCAATTAGTTTGCAGTTAGGATTATTCATTATGATTTTGCTGGTGATACAAAATGAAGCAACATTGAGTATATTGCAGTTAAAATATTAAATATTTTCATTAAAAAATTTGGCAAAGGAGCACATCATTAGATTAAGACTAATTTATAGATGTTTAAATAGCATCTCTGATTTAAATTCATTCGGAAAAATACAGTTAAAATTGCTAAAATGTATTAACTTTAGGGAATCTGTTCAAATTGTCTGTTTCAATGAACCGATTCAGAGCAACCCCAACATAACCATATCTCTGGGTGGCATTTTTCATTTATTACATTTTTTTATATGTATGTATATATTACTATGTATTGTTATATTGGATGCACTATGCACATAAACATAGTTAAATATATAAATACAAAAAACATCTGTTGATTATTTTAAATAACCTTTGCTGTATTTTAATTCTTGCATTAAACATTTTCATAATAATTGGAGACAATGGAGTTTATCAACAACATGATATGTAATATAATTTTACTATATTTTCCAAGCCTATGGTAAAATTCAATATTATCAATATTACGTTTTAAGTTTGGATAAAATTTCTATAGCAGATAAATTAAGCTTTAGCGTTAGTTCTTGCAGGTCACGTGAGTCAAGCTTGCATTAGCTGATTCTCAGCTGATCACATCTACCTATAGAAATACGACACCTATCGCGGCATTCCTATATAAGCTATATTCAGTATTATTCAGCAGCTTTTCAACTTGCTCAGGAGCAAATTACCCTCCTCCACCCCCAGCTCCTCCTTTCGCCACAGTCAAGACTTGGCTTTCTGATATTCCTTGCTAAACAGACTCCTTTATCTTGAATAAAGTGTTACACTTAAAAATCATTAAGTACATTAATGATATCTGACTTGTTCTGTTCTGTTAACCCTGGGGTGGTTATCGCTGCTCTCCCTGCTCTCATCATGCTAGGCTGCATGGATGCGCAGGGGAGTTTTATGCCAGAACAGAGACCCATACCGCCCAACCAAAATTTATGCTAAGATCTATAATGTCACAACACTTACGCACACACATATACTGTGTTATATCTATATATATATATATACGTGTGGGCAAAAAAGTATTTAGAAGCCACCATTGTGCAAGTTCTCCCACTTAAAAAGTGGCCTGTAATTTTCATCATAGGTATAACCTCAACTATGAGAGACAAAATGAAAAAAAAAAAAAATCCAGAAAATCAAATTTTAGGATTTTTAAAGAATTAATTGGTAAAAAAACTCGGTAAAATAAGTATTTGGTCACCAACAAACAAGCAAAATTTCTGGCTCTCACAGACCTGTAACAACTTCTTTAAGAGGCTCCTCTTTCCTCCACTCGTTACCTGTATTAATGCATCTGTTTGAACTCGTTATCAGTAAAAAAGACAACTATCCACAACCTCAAACAGTCACACTACAAACTCCACCATGGCCAAGACAAAAGAGCTGTAAAAGGACACCAGAAACAAAACTGTAGACCTGCACCAGACTGGGAAGACTGAATCTGCAACAGGTAAGCAGCTTGGTGTGAAGAAATAAACTGTGGGAGCAATTATTAGAAAATAAAAGACATACAAGACCACTGATAATCTAACTCGATCTGGGGCTCCACGCAAGATCACACCCCGTGGGGTCAAAATGATCACAAAAAATCCCAGAACCACACGGGGGGAAACTAGTGAATGACCTGCAGAGAGCTGGGACCAAAGTAACAAAGGCTACCATCAGAACACACTGCGCCGCCAGGGACTCAAAACCTGCAGTGCCAGACATGTCCCCCTGCTTAAGCCAGAACATGTCCAGACCCGTCTGAAATTTGCTAGAGAGCATTTGGATGATCCAAAAGAGGATTGGGAGAATGTCATATGGACAGATGAAACCAAAATAGAACTTTTTGTAAAAACTCAACTTGTCGTGTTTGGAAAAGAAAGAATGCTGAGTTGCATCCAAGCAGAACTCCATACCTACTGTGAAGCATGGGGGTAGAAACGTTATGCTTTGGGGCTGTTTTTCTGCTAAGGGACCAGGACGACTGATCCGTGTTAATGAAAGAATGAATGGGGCCATGTACAGTATCGTGAGATTTTGAGTGAAAACTCCTCCATCAGCAAGGGCATTGAGATGAAACGTGGCTGGGTCTTTCAGCATTGACAATGATCCCAAACACACCGCCCGGGCAACGAAGGAGTGGGTTCGTAAGAAGCATTTCAAGGGGGGGGGGGGGGGTTCTTTTCCTGGCAGTGGCCTAGCCCAGTCTCCAGATCTCAACCCCATAGAAAAATCTTTGGAGGGAGTTGAAAATCAGTGTTGCCCAGCGACAGCCCCAAAACATTACTGCTCTAGAGGAGATCTGCATGGAGGAATGGGCCAAAATAACAGGAACAGCGTGTGAAAACCTTGTGAAGACTTACAGAAAACGTTTGACCTCTGTCATTGCCAACAAAGGGTATATAACAAAGTATTGAGATGAAATTTTGTTATTGACCAAATACTTATTTTCCACCATAATTTGCAAATAAATTTTTTAAAAATCCTACAATGTGATTTTCTGGGATTTTTTTCTCATTTGTCTCTCATAGTTGAGGTATACCAAATGATGAAAATTACAGGCCTCTCTCAACTTTTTAAGTGGGAGAACTTGCACCATTGGTGGCTGATTAAATACTTTTTTCCCCCACTGTATATATATACATACACGCACACATTTTTTTAAAAATATTGCCCAGGCCTAGATGCCAAAATAAATAAATAAAAACAACAACAACAAAAACTGTGTATATACTTAAATTTTCTTCCATATTCACCTGGCAGTGTGTTGTAGTCATCAATGAGGAACATATGTTCACTGTCAGGGTCAGAAGCGATGAGGTTGAGCTCCCTCAGGAACTCGGCCTGCGTTGGGTCAGAGGTGTTCACGATTCCCAGGGCATACATCTCAATATTGGCCACTTGAGCCTCACGTACTGCCATATCCAGCTTAACGGGTTCTCTTTTATCCGTCTGTCCATCTGTAATAACGATGGCAACTTTTCTGACCCCGTTCCTGGCACTGTAAAAGGCCTCTTGTGTGGCTTTGCGGATGGCGGTGCCAGTATAGGTGCCCTCTCCCATGTAAGGCATGTTCCTGATCGCCTTCTTGGCATCCTGCTTGGTCATATACCTGGCCAGGTTGAACTCCAGATGGATGTCCAAGCTGTAAAGAACCAGACCAATTCTCGTGGCATTACGGCCCACTGTGACGCGGTCCACTAAAGCTGTGACAAAGTCCTTGATGATCTCAAAGTTTTCCGGGCCCACGCTTTCAGAGCTGTCGATCACAAACACCAGCTCCATGGGCCTTTCCTTGCACTTAATACCACATCCTAGAAATATGTGAATCATATCATGACACACCTGTTATTTCATGATCAAGTCATTTGTTTTGTCATATTTAAAGAGTAAAACTCACCACAAATCTCCTTAATCAGCTTGATTATGTCTTCTCTCTGAAACAATAAAAAAAAAGACTGAATTTGCTAATATTTACAATGCATACGGTTGCATAGTTTTCCTAAAATCAACACATTAATCAGCTTGATTAGGTCTTCTCTCTGAAAAATAATTAAACAATTACTGTATTTACAAATATTTACAATGCATATGATTGCATAGCTTTCCAAAAATTAACTCATTAATCAGCTTGATTGTCTTCTCTTCCAGAAAGCATTGAAACATGACTTGATTTACTAATATTTACAGTGTATATGCTTGCATAATTTTCCTAAAATTAAATAATTAATATTTACAATGCATACATTTGAATAGTATTCCAAAAATTTACTTCTTAATCAGCTTGATTGTACTCTCTCTGAAAAATCATAAAAAATGACTTAATTTGCTAATATTCACAATGCATATAGTTGCATAATGTATACAGTTGCATAGGTTTCCTAAAATTAACTCCTTAATCAGCCTGATTATGTCTTCTTGCTGAAAAATAATTAAACAATGATTGAATTTGCTAATATTTACAATGCAATGTTTTCCTAAAATGAACACATTAATCTGCTTGATCATGCCTTCTGTCTAAAAAAAAAAATCATTTAAAAAAATGACAGAATTTAGTAATATTTGCAATGCATATGAATGCACAGTTTGTCAAAAATGAACTCAAAATACAGTTGAAAAGATGCAAATGCATTTGATCTTACCGTGAGCCCTTGTTCGCCCTTGATTCCTGCTCTTCCCTAAAGGGAGAGATTAAAACAATCATTAAACAAGCTGATTTACAATGTGATTTAGTATTCACATTTCAACTCTGTCTGCTCTGACAGAAGAGGTTTATAGTGAGTAAATTAATTTACAGCTAGTCCTGGATTCCCTGGGTCACCCATGTCACCTTTCATTCCTTTAAAGCCCCTCTCGCCCTGCAAACCACGATCACCCTACAGGACACAGAGATTTACATATCATACATTTTAACTGATAATTTCATTTTTATTTCTGAAGTACATGCATAAGAGATGTCATGATTCATGATTTTTTAAATTATGTTTTCTGACCCATATATAACTACCCCATCCTCTTTAGTTAGTATGATCTAAACCAAAGTCTCACCTTGGAGCCTGGAAGTCCCTCTCCCGATGGGCCCCTCGGGCCTGTCACTCCAGGAGCCCCCTGATCACCCTGATGGATTTAACAAACAAGTTTATTTTCTGACCAGGTCATCATGACTTGGACACAATGCTATTATGTCTAGAGCTGGGCAATATTTTGAATATTAATGAGTAACTGTCTAATATCAAAACATGACATATTTGGTCATTGTCATATGTTTTTTTCTTTTTTTTTTTTCACAATCTTTTCTTTGTCAATATCACATTTTTCTTTTCTTTTGTTAGTCCCCCCCCAAAAAAAAGAATATTCAGTCATTATTTATTCACTCTACTGTCGTTCCAAACCTGACTTATATATATTATACAGTTGGTAAACTGGAAAGTATTTTCAGCCCCCCCCGTAATTTTTTCAACGTCGTTTGGTTATATGCAGCCATTTGCTAAATCATTTAATTTATTTTTTTCCTCTTAATGTCACCACAGCACCCCATAGTGGACAGAAAAACACAGAATTGTTGACATTTTTGCAGATTTTTAAAAAAAGAAAAACTGAAATAATCACATGGTCCTAAGTATTCAGACAATTTGCTGTGACACTCATATATTTAACACAGGTGCTGTCCATTTCTTCTGATCATCCCCTGACTTTCTACCGTTCCTTTGAGGTCCCCATCTGGGTTTGTGATATACTGTTGACTTGATTAGAAAAGCAACAACCTGTCCTATATAGACCTACAGCTCACAGTTGGCATGAAAATAAAACCGACCAATGAGAATCCATGAAGGTCAAAAGGAACTGCCCTGAAGATCTAAGACCAGAATGGTGGAAGCAACAGATCTGGCCAAGGTTTACAAAAAAACTTTCTTTCTTTCTTTCTGCTCCCTTAAGGTTCCTAGAGCCAGTGGCCTCCATCCTTAAATGGAAGACGTTTTTGATGACCAGAACCCTTCCTAGAGCTGTCCATCCGGCCAAACTGAGCTATCGGGTTTTGGTGAGAGAGGTAAAGAAGAACCCAAGATCACTGTGGCTGAGCTCCAGAGATACAGCCGGGAGATGGGAGAAAGTTGTAGAAAATCAACAATCACTGCAGCCCTCCACCAGTCGGGACTTTATTTATCCTCAGTGCAAGACACATGAAAGACCGCATGGAGTTTGCTAAAAAACACCTGAAGGACTCTAAGATGGTGAGAAATAAGTTTCTCTGGTCTGATGAGGCCAATATAGAACTTTTTGGCCTTAATTCTAATCGGTATGTGTGGAGAAAACCAGGCACATGCTCATCACCTGTCCAATACAGTCCAAAAAGTGAAGCATGGTGGTGGCAGCAACATGCTGTGGGGGTGTTTTTCAGCTGAAGGGACAGGACGAAACTGTTTGCAATTGATGGAAAGATGAATGCGGCCAAGTACTGGGATATCCTGGACGAAAACCTTCTCTAGAGTGCTCAGAACCTCAGACTGGGCTGAAGTTTTACCTTCCAACAAGACAATGCCCCTAAGCACACAGCTAAAATAATGACGGAGTGGCTTCACAACAACTCTGTGAATGTTCTTGAATGGCCCAGCCAGAGCCCTGACTTTAAACCCAATTGAGCATCTCTGGAGAGACCTAAAAATGGCTGTCCACCAATTTTTACCATCCAACCTGACAGAACTGGATAGGATCTGCAAGGAGGAATGGCAGAGGATCCCAAATCCAGGTGTGAAAAACTTGTTGCATCTTTCCCAATAAGACTCATGGCTGTATTAGATCAAAGTTGGTGCTTCTACTAAATACTGAGCAAAAGGTCTGAATTCTTAGGACCATGTGATATTTCAGTTTGTCTTTTTTAATAAATCTGCAAAAATGTCAACAATTCTTTGTTTTTCTGTCAATATGGGGTTCTGTGTGTACATTAATGAGGAAAAAAATAACTTAAAGGATTTTAGCAAATGGCTGAAATATAAAAAAGAGAGAAAAATATAAGGGGGTCTGAATACTCTCCGTACACACTGTATATATATATATAATTTCCAGTACTGACTATCACCAAACTGGGTGAAAAAAATATAGTTAGCTATCTCGCCCACCTATAGAGCGTAGTAGATGGTTAACCTACTTTTGTGTCCCTGCCATACCTTCCCCTGGGGGCCATTGTGGTCCGGAAGGACCTGATCCTTTCCCATGTTTGCCCTGAAAACGCAAACAGCCAAATTCATATGGGAGAACAGACAGCCTTGTCTTCTCATCACACCACAGCACACGACGACCGCCTATTCATGCTGTTCCAAGCATCTTGTTCTTGACATGGGGGCATTCAGTTCAGTTTCATATACTGTAGTCATGGAGATTCAATGTGAGAGTTTTAAATGTCAGATACATGAATAAATATCTTACCGGTGGTCCCTGGCGTCCTTCACCAGGTGGTCCTGGCAAACCAGGCAACCCCCTGAATCCAATGTCTCCTAACTTAAATTGAAGTTTTAACCAAAAGCCACCCATTTAAAAGTAATCTACTATGCAGACATTTTTGAATGTTCCCGTCATATATTGACTTACTTATGTGAACCCTGTAGCCCAAACCCATTGTTCTTTTCCTGGGTATATTTGTATAGCAATACCCCAAAAATCTTGTTGGGCAAAATTATTAGATTTTTTTCTTTTATGCCAAAATCATTAGGACATTAAGTAAAGATCAGTTTCCATTAATATATTTTTATTTAAATTTCCTACTGTAAATATATCAAAACTTAATTTTTGATTAGTAATACACATTGCTATGAACTTCATTTGAACAACTTTAAAGGTGATTTTCTCAATATTTAGATTTTTTTGCAACCTCAGATTCCAGATTTTCACTATGTATTACAGATATAATATTACAGATCTCGGCCAAATATTGTCCTATCCTAACAAACCAAACCATCAATGGAAAGCTTATTTATTCAGCTTTCAGATGATTTATTAAGCCTCATTTCGAAAAAGTGACCCCCTTAGGCTGGTTGTGTGTCCCAGGGGTCACATATTTTAACTTGAATATATTGAGTATTTCTGAAATAATTGCCACTCAGTCATTAGTCTGCTTTGTTGTATCACAATAACACACTTATGAGTGAATTTTAATACTTTACTAATAGTTTGTAAACTGTGAAACAATCCATCATGAGTGATACATTTACAGAAATCAGTTTGAAACAAATCTGCATTTCAAAGGATGGTTAAAAATATTAATAAATTAACTTCAGTCCTTCTCAAAGCAATGACTAACTTAGGCAATTTATTTCCATTCTGTTCATTTTCTTGTTATTGTGTAAATAATCAAGTCATATTTAATAAAGTTGAAGTGTCTGAACACATTTCTGAAAGCCACAATTGATCCTCATACATCATCATAAATACATGAAGTGTTTACTTCACCTTTGGTCCAGGAACACCAATGCCTTCAGGGCCGGGCTCACCCGATGGTCCTGGTAAACCAGGCAGACCCTGTGTAAAATAAACACTCATGCTCAAATACCCAGCAACAAACCTGATTATGGGAAATATAAAATGACTTAAAATTTTAAGCGATGGGCATGCAGTGATGTTATAATGGAAATAGGGATGTAAAAAAGTGTCTTACCACCACTGGACCAGGGATCCTTCACCTTTAGGCACAAATGTCGGGGGTCCCCGGGTTTACCCCCTCGATCACCCAAATGTGATAAGGAAAGGAATGCCACTTCATAGTACCCGTCCCATTTAACGTTTGGAATAATTAAGATTTAAAAAAATCTTTGCTCACCAAGGCTGCATTTTTAAAATAAAAAATACAGTAAAAACAGTCATATTGTGAAATATTTTTACATTTTAAAGCAGCAGCTCAGCATATTAGAATGATTTCTGCAGGATCATCTGACACTGAAGACTGGAGTAATGGTTGCTAATAATTCAGTTTTGCATCACAGGAATAATTTACATTTTAGAATATATTCAAATAGAATTCAGTTATTTAAATTGTAATACTTTTCACCTTAATTTTATTTATTTAATTTTTTTTGATCACATAACTGGTAGCTTTTGGTGAGTTTATAAGAGACTGTTTCAAAAACATCAAAACTATGACAATTGTCTATATAAAAAGTTGCTACCTTTAATGATGATCATAATCCAACAAAAACTCTTTCATTATAAATGCTTTCTTTCAAAAACCATATTTCAACAACAAACGCAAATTCTTTTTCCACACTTTTTGATCAAAAAAAAAAAGAAGCTTATAATAAGATCTGTTTTTATGATCAGCATAGTCCAAAATCCTCGTATTTCATAAATTTTTTGTTCACACTCATTACCAAAACATAAAAAAAGCTCAATTTAAAAAAAATGAATTAATCCCCTATACTTTTTTGATTGGTTATATATATATAAATATATATTATATAGATATATATCTATATATAGATATAATAGATATGCTCAAGCAAATTCTTATTCCTTTTACTAATTTTCTAAATTGTTTCTCAGGTTAAAAGTTTGCACCCCACCTTTGGACCATGCAGAACCGAACCAGTCCGCTCCAATCGGTCCCGGAGGACCAGCCGTGCCCCACCATCACCCCTTAAGGCACGAGAGATAAGGTCTACCTCTTCCTTGTTTTTTTATTGCTTAGTTGGCATGAAAATGAATCTTGAAATAGAAAAATTTGCCTGATTCATAGTGGTTGGCAGTGGCCTTACACACACGGCTGCCATCCTTAGGAGTGTGGGGCACAGTTTAAGTCGCTTTGGCTTTTGTTACCTTTGACATCCTGCAAGAGCTCGTCCAGCTAGAAGCCTGCTATCCTGCCCAGCCTTCCCTGGCGTACCTGTCTCTCCCTAAAAACAACAGTGTAATGGCCACTGAACATGTCAACGCATTACTTTCTAAACCTATGTGGAAACCACAGACTTTGGCACTGTTACTTTCAAAACAATGAGCGGGATTGTTTTGTAAGCTTGGAGTCCAAAAACAAAAAATCCATGCCGTTTTTTTTACATTTCTCTTTTGTTTATTTAAGTTTATATATTTTATATTTATTCTTTATTGTTTCCATGCTTCCCTATAGAGCACAACAGTAAGGGTCTGGAAATAGAAACCTCATTCCTTTTCTCCCGACACTCTTTTGTATTTGCAAACATTTTAATATTTTGCTTTAAACATACACTGCCGTTCAAAAGTGTCGGTGTTACGGGGCTGACAAGACGTGAGGCGTGTGGATCCATGTGCAAGCTTTTATTTAAAAGAATTGTTAACAAACACAGGCTGGGTCGAAACACCAGCGAACAGATATAGTACGGGTAAAACGTAAGAGCAGTCCAGTAAACGGGCGTGGGTCAATCGACAGTGAACAATATCCAACAGGGCAAGGCAAAGAGAGATAATCCCGGTACACAGCAATAATCCAGTCAGGGGCAAACAGAGTCCAAACGGCAAGACGAAGGGGGGTAATCCGAAATACACAGGCGAGAATCAAAACACGGGAAAAACAGGCAAGACTAAGAAATACTGGGAAAGATAGAGCAGGCTCCGTAAATTGTGTATCCCTAGTTGAGCGATAAATGCGGACATACTCGGCAAGGGAAAAGGGTATATAGGTGAGTGGGTTAAATAGGGGTGAGTGATATGACTCCGCTGTTTGCAATCATTGGCTGTGTCAATCAGTGAAACAGCCTTTGTGCAATCAGTGCAATGAATGATGGGATATGTAGTCCGGGTATGCAACAGGGTGTAGTGCGAGAGTCAATGAAAATGGAAAGGGTGACCTCTGATGGCTAGCAGACGGAAGTTCATAGACCGGATACGTAACAGTCGGTAAGATTTTTGTAAAATTATCAGATATGATCAAAATTACAGTTAAAACAGTAATATTGTAAAGTACTAGTACAATTTAAAATAACTATTTTGTGGAAACGGTGATACTTCTTCTAGGCTTCTTTGTATTCCAATGATGAGTTCTTTGAAGTTCAAAAGAACAGCTTTTATTTAAAATCTTTTGTATATTAGTCCATTCTTTCCTGTCACTTTTGATGAATACACATTCACTCTTGTATTTTTTCTGATTTTCAAATACTTTCGATCGAAGTTCATAATGCTGCAGTTCTCTGACTTGGTTGCTTTAGTTCACGGCTTAGTTTTTTAACTCGTTATTTAATACTTTTTGGAGAAAAAGTTAAAATACTTCCAGAACCAAGGTTGCGCTCTATTTCTTTAGATATTCTCACCTTTGGTCCCGAAGGGCCACTTATTCCAGGAGGACCTGACAACCCTCGAATGCCACTTTGGCCTTGATCTCCCTATTAAGATTAGAACACAGAATCTCAGTCAACATATACTGAAGATAATGAGACAAAAAAGCATTTTTATGGGGGGGGGGGGGGGGGGGGGGACATCCACCTTAGATGACAATCACAAGACACCCAAAATCTGAACATATTGAATATTAAAATGTTTAATGAGGAAAGTATTGTACCTTCTCTCCTTGAGTGCCAATTCCTGGAGCCCCCTCAGTTCCCCTCAAACCTGTTGCCCCATGCTCACCCTGATGAAGAGAAACACAATGCATTTAATACCCGGGAAACTTGCTTATTTGCTTAGAGACCTATCTAATCAGCAGAACACTCAGTCAGAGTTACCTTTTGTCCTGGAGCTCCGTCCTCCCCAGGAAGTCCAGGTACACCAGCCAGTCCATATGCACCTGGTTCACCCTGAAGAAATCATATCAGTACTTCTAAAGTCTTCATTATGGTCTAAAAACTAGCTTCCATCCTAAATGTCCCATACATTTTGTGAGCCTACACCACCCCAGATTTAAGAACACATACCTTTGGTCCAGGTTCGCCCTGCCCTCTCTCTCCCGGGGTGCCCATCTCTCCTGGTAAACCTTGTTCTCCCTAGAAAAATAGTCAAAAATTGAGCCAAGGACAAATTTCTTTTTACAGCTTGCCATTAATTATAATCTTTACTACCAACCTTGGAACCAGGGAAACCCTCTCCCGGTGGTCCTCTTCCTCCTGGAGGCCCCCTCGGACCCTCAACACCCTGATTGTAAGAAATGTTAGAAATATATGAGAAATCTAATTTTGCATTTTAAAAAAATATAGGAAAAGTTCATACATACATATGTTATACCTAGGTGTGTCAAAAGGATACTACCAGTCAAAAGTTTAGAATAATTATTTTTTATATATATTTTTGAAAAAGGTCTTTACACGGGCTACATTTATTTGATAAAAAATACAGTAAAAAATACAGTAATATTGTGAAAATTATTACAATTTAAATATTTGTTCTATTTGAATATATTTTTGAAAATGTAATTTATTCCTGTAATGTAAAGCTGAATTTTCAGCATCATTACACCAGTCTTCAGTGTCAGATGATCCTTCAGAAATCATTCTAATATGCTGATTTGATGCTAAATTATCGAGGGTGGTCAGGGGAGGCTGCCTAATATGATGCTTTGTTAAAGATCATTATTTGGTGTATTTGGTGTACAGAATATGTTGACATGCTTTAATGAAAAAAAAAAACACATTATTTTTCAAATACTGTACATATAAGTCCTCCCTATGCCCCGCCTCTCTCTCAAACGCTTTGTTTTCTACAAAGTCCCTCCTTCCGCAGTCTGCTCTGATTGGCCAGCTGACCCAGTGCATTTTGATTGGCCGAACACAGCAAGCACTCGTTGGAAATGTAACGCCTCTTACCATAATCATGAGCTTCAGCTTTCGAAGTAAATATCAAGACAGTTACTAATGTCGTTAGTTTTACCATCAGTTCAAGCCAGAAATGGGAACAGAGTCGCGTGACAGACACATTGATGATGCAGTACACAAGCCGCGGTTAAACAGCTGACCAGTGGCTTATGTTTCTGAACAGTCAGTTTCACTCTCCTGTGAGTGACCCCTGTTTCCCCTCACCACCACACACACTTGGCGCTGGCGCACAACTCCGCATTGAACGTCCATAGCAAATCTTAAACTTAACAACATCTTACAGTCCGCTGATTCAGCAGGCGCCAGATTGTCATCGCAAGTCGGAAGTGACCCTTTTGAAATAGCCTTTTTGTGCACAGCCAGCCTTGTACTCATCTATGTTCCAAAAACTGTCGTCCGTAAAATGCGTTGCACAAATTCGAACATCTGTTGTGCTGTTTCTGTTGTAAATAAATCTTAACCAATGATTCCTATTTGCATCTACTTCCGGAAGGCCAAATTAAGTGTTTATGCTTTCGCACTGAATCACACAGCGTCTCCCTGACATGGCTGCATCAACAAATACTGCTGTTCCTGAAACCATGCCTTATTTCTTTGCATGCACATTTGGGCCGCATTATGCTAACATTTCCACATAGTGACCTAGCTATGTGGGGGAGTGTTAGAACGAGCCATTTTCGGTAGGCGTGGTGAACTCTTACTCCTTTTATAAAGATAGTCTCTTTGGATTTTGAGACTTTTCAGTCCCCTTTTGTGCAATCTTGTACAGATCTTCTTTATGCACAGAGTTTGGTACACTCCCAAAGAAAGAAAGGAAAAACTTGAAATCGCTCAATATGACCCTTTCACAAAGGTCTGTTATTATATCATGTCAAAACATCTTGAGGTAATTTGCCTCGGCTGGACTTTTTTGCGGAAACTGAATACATTTTAAGGATTCTTTGAGTAAGTTTCAAAATTACAGCAATTTGATTTGAAATAAAAGTCTTTGTACTATTAATAAAGTTTTAATGGTCACTTTCGATCAGTTTAAAATGTAAGGTCTTTGTTATATTAGTGTTTTTAATTTCTAAACCAAACAGGTTGAGTATTAGCGTATCAGTTTTTCAAAGTGTTAATCTAATAAATGTTTCTTCCTTGCGGGGTGGGCCAAAACAAAAAAAAAAAAAAGGCAAATCACATATTCAGAATGAATTTTCTGAGTGGATCAGTGACTAATTTACAGTGGGGGAAAAACGTATTTATCAGCCCGCAATTGTGGCAATGTTCTTCCTCCACTTTTTAAAACGGAGCTTGATACAGCACGGTTGGGCGGAAGCCTTTAATTTTCATCATAGGTATACCTAAACTATGAAAGACAAAATGAGAAAAAAAAAAAATCCAAAAAATCACATTTTTTTGCAAATTATGGTGGAACAAGTATTTGGTCAATAACCAATTTCCATCCTCAAACTTTGTTTATATACCCTTTTGTTGGCAATGAACCAGAGGTCAAACGTTTTCCTGGAACTGTCTTCACTCGTTTTTCACATACTGTTTGCTGGTATTTTCCTGGTGGCCCATTTTCCCCCCATGCAGATAATTCCTCATCTATAAGCAGTACTGTTGGTTGGGGCCTTGGCGCCTGGGCCAACACGCATTTGTTCAACTTTCTACCCTCCAAAAGATTTTCTATGGGGTTGAGATCTGGAGACTGGCTAGGGCACTCCAGGACCTTGAAATGCTTCTTACGAAGCCACTCCTTCATTGCCCGGCCGGGTTTGGGGATCCATTGTCCATGCTGAAAGACCCCATTGCCCGTTTCATCTTCAATGCCCTTGCGGATGGAAGGAGGTTTTCACTCAAAATACATGGGATACATGGCCCCATTCGTTCTTTCGTTTACACGGATCAGTCATCCTGGTCCCTTTGCCGAAAAACAGCCCCAGAAGCATGATGTTTCCACCCCCATGCTTCACAGTAGGTATTGTGTTCTTTGGATGCAACTCAGCATTTTTTCTCCTCCAAACACGACAAGTTGACTTTTTACCAAAAAGTTGAAGGTCTATCGACTTTCTGGTTTTACATCTTGACCATACTCTTGTTGACTCTCCCAATCCTCTTCTGGATCATCCAAATGTTCTCTAGCAAACTTCAGATGGGCCTGTACATGTACTGGCTTAAGCAGGGGGACCCGTCTGGCACTGCATGATTTGAGTCCCTGGCGGCGCAGTGTTTTACTGATGGTAGCCTTTGTTACTTTGGTCTCAGCTCTCTGCAGGTCATTCACTAGGTCCCCCCGTGTGGTTCTGGGATTTTTGCTCACAGTTCTTGTTATCATTTTGACCCCACGGGGTGAGATGTTGTGTGGAGCCTCAGATCGAGGGAGATTATCAGTGGTTTTGTATGTTTTCCATTTTCTAATAATTGCTCCCAGTTGATTTCTTCACACCAAGCTGCTTCCCTATTGAGATTCTGTCTTCCCAGCCTGGTGCAGGTCTACAATTTAGTTTCTGGTGTCCTTTGACAGCTCTTTGGTCTTGGCCATGGTGGAGTTTGGAGTGTGACTGTTTGAGGTTGTGGACAGGTGCCTTTTATACTGATAACGAGTTCAAAACAGATGCCAGTAATACAGGTAATGAGTGGAGGACAGAGGAGCCTCTTAAAGAATTTGTTTCAGGTCTGTGAGAGCCAGAAATCTTGTTTGTTTGTTTGTAGGTGACCAAATACTTATTTACAGAGGAATTTACCAATTAATTCTTTAAAAATCCTTCAATGTTATTTTCTGGATTTTTTTTTTTTTCTCATTTTTTCTCTCATATTTGAGGTATACCTATGATGAATTACAGGCCTCTCTCATCTTTTTATGTGGGAGAACTTGCACAATTGGTGGCTGACTAAATACTTTTTTGCCCCACTGTATCTGACTATTTGTTATGACAAGGTGCAGTTTAGCTGATGAGGACAGCATATATTTTATAAACAAAAAAATGCATGTCCATCCATGTCCATTTCCTCAATTCATTAGACCCTGTGAATAAGTCAAGGACAGTTAAGAACAACCATCATCATGATAATACTAATAATAATAATAATAATCACTCCTTACATTTAATATAGGGCACTTTTCCAGAGGCAACTCAAGTGCTACAATTGTCAGGGTGTCATCCTCCTTCATCCCCACCAGTGTGCATGAATCCCCCTGGATGATGGCGACGCAGCCATAGTGGTGCCAGAACCCCCCACCACACCCATCTTACTGTGGAGAGATACAAGGGTGATGAAGCCATTTCGTAGAGTATGGGGATGGTTAAGTCCATGAGATCAGAGGCCATGGCAATATTGACCAGTATTCCGAGGTCCACCCCTACTCTTTTTCAAGGACATCCTGGGATTTTTAGTGACCACAGAGGGTCAGGATCTTGGTTTAATGTCTCATCCGAAAGACGTGCTTTTTGACAGTATAGTGTCCCCATCACTATACTGGGCGTTAGGACCCACACAGACCACAGGGTGAGCACCTCCTTCTGGCCTCACTAACACCTCTTCCAGCCTAGTTTTCCCAGGTGGTCTTCCATCCAGGTACTGACCAGGCTCAACGCTGCTTATCTTCAGTGGGCAACCAGTTTTGGGCTACAGGGTGATATGGCTGCCTGTCAGTCATATCATCATCATATCACCTTTTCTCCCTGAATGCCAAGCCCTGGGAGTCCAATCGGTCCTGGTAAACCTGGAGGCCCAAGCTCACCCTGAAGACATAAAGAGGATGAGTCAGTTTCAGATAGATAAATACATCCTGAGATTTAACTGACGGGAATAATAATCTGTATATTTTGAGTATAAGAAATGACTGTGGTTTTATTCAGTACTATAGGTGAGCAGGACTAATCTTTTCCCACAGTAAGCTGAGCTGTACCGCCCTCCCATCTGCTCTTTCTCGCTCTTTATTACCGTCCAATCAGTCCCTGGTGTTTAAATGGGAACTTTGGGCCAGTTTACAATCTTCATTAAGCCTTTTGTGTGTCATAGATGGCGTGGTTGTGTGAATTCCGTTCATGGGCTGATATATTTATAGCCCACCTTGTTGCCTTTGATTCCAGTGCCCTGCTGTCCTCTTGGTCCCTTTGGCCCCTCCAGACCACGGTCCCCCTGTCAAACAAAAGAGGCGTCATCAGCCCAGTGTTGCTGAAATGCTAACCTCCCTTTCTCTGCCATTCAGATGCATTTACTGCACTGCATGTATTGTTTCTTTATCCTTTTCTTCTTCTTTCCTTTCTCTTTCGTCTATTAAATTTAGAAAACACCTGTTTTTCCCCACCGCGGTAATAATCAGTGACAATTCCTCTTGAGGTCCTTAATTGGTGTTTTATACAAATAGTGGCTCGAATTAAGTTTGCACGCAAGATTCAATTAGAGCCAATCCAGGATTTGTTGATCTTGGTTTTATTTTAAATTTGACTTGTGTTGACTTAATTTCTAGTAATTAAAATGAAATCTTCACCTGCCCTAATTCCATTGATCATTTGTTAATATTTAAGTGTAGCTTTTCATTTTTTAATTTACTTCCTTGTAATTGTTTTCATATTTCTTTAGTTTTTTTAGTCCATTTTTTTTTTGTCAACTTTCAACTTAATATTTTAAACAAACTTTTTTTTCTTTATATATTATAATATATTTTTAGACATACCTAACATTTTTAAAAAATAAACATTTATTTAGTTTTAGTACATTTAGTACTTAAACATATTTACTAGCTTTTTTTGTTTTAAGTTCAAATTTTTCTTAAACGTACTTTTTTATTTCAGCTTTATTGCAATTACTGAAAACAATTTTTAATGGTTTTAGTTGCAGTCAACGATAACACTGCTTATTATTTCTTATCGTCACATGCATTTAATTGGTAAATGTTAGCAGAAAAATAAACTGATTGGAGAAACTAAACATTGATAGAAGTCAAGTGTTATAATTTTTGCAATAATTCCCTTAATGATAATGATAAAGGACTATCATAAAATGTTATGATAATGTCCAAAATGCATTTGATATATCTAGAGCACTTATGAATCCAAAGCAATACATTTCTTTCTCTGGAAAAATAGGTAAAAAATATTGATGACACATCTTAAAAATGTTCCTCCCCTCCTCCTAATACCACCTGACACTGATTTGTAATAACAAGTAGCAAATTGTAATTCATGTCTATGAGGTAAAGTAAAGCCTGTTGGCTATTTAAAGAAATGGACGAACCCTTCAATATGCCCCGGCCCAACATTTGTCAACACAGGAAAGAAAACTGTACTTAAGATATCTCATGGGTATGTTTTAATAATTAACTTCAGAAGCAAAAATGGTGTTAGAGCTGGTAAGTTCAGTTCATTCCTGTGAATCATTTCAGATTCATTAAAAACTTGATTTGCATCATCATCAGGGCCGTTTCTAGCCAATTTGACGCTCTAGGCGAAATCCCTATTGCCCCCCCAAAAAAAAAACTCTTTTCAGACACCAGTTGCTTGTCACATTCAAATTGGTTGTCATAGTAACGACACTAATTTGTGGAGATTCAGTGCATTGAGCTCCACAAATCTGAATGCATTATTTGTAAATTGACTGTTAAGATAAACATTTTGCACAATTTAGTATCTGTAATATCATTGTGTTGCCACTACATGCATGTATAGCCCGATGTAACAATCCCTAGTGGCTAAGACATTGCACATAATTTACACATAAATCACACATAAATTGATTTTATTACATTTTGATTTGGATACTATATACCAGGGTGGCGAATGTCCGGTCACTGGAGACCGCACTGCCCTGCAGAGGTGTTTGCTTCAACCCTAATCAACACACCTGAACAAGCTAAATCACTAAATTGTCTGAAGGGTTACGAGAAAGCTACGGCAGGTAGTTTTAATTAGGGTATTGGAGCTGCTGTTTACCTTGCGGCTGCGGCTCTCAGGAGCTGGAGTTCCGCCCACCGCGGCTTATATACTATACCTAACTATCATTGCTTTAGTAATTATCAATGGCTTGACTTTTTTTTGTGTCCCTTTATGTGCTGACTGGTTGTTGGTGTTTCTGTTGTTGTTTCTTGAAAACATTGAGTTAAGTGTGCCAGTTATTGCTTAAGTATTTCAGTCCAACCTATACAACCGTTTGTTACCCCAAACTACAATCTAAAGCTTTTATCGTGGACATACAAAGTACCATGCAGCGACTTAAAATCATGTCTACTCATCGTTTTAACGTCCCCTTGACCTAACGTGACGGTCTGCCCTCTCTATGACGCTGTTCTCATTAGTCGTGGATGAATGAAAATTTGAATTCAGCATTTCGACACCTCCTAGGATACATTACACTCGCAAAGCGTTCCTTAAGAAAGGACTGTATTGATCTCGTCAATTAGCAAAATTTGTACTATCAACTTTTTAATTGGCTGTTTAAAGTTAAATGGGAATATTAACATGACACGCTGATCTCTTTTCCAATGCATTGGGCGCAAAAAACTCACACCTTTTTGGACAAATGTGCCACAAATACCGCTTAAACTAAATACTGATTTTGTGCACTTTATTTTCTGTACCAATATTTTAAATTGGCCTTTGAACTTAGCTTTATTGCATGGCAAAAAAAAAGTGTTACTTTGCCAAAGCACTGACAGAGCCCACTGATCTAATGGCGTTGTTGAGCGCTCCAAATGCAAACTTTGCATGCAACAATCAGGCAGCAATTGACAGCACTCTGATCTAGTGGCATACAGGCATCGTCGATTGGCATTACATCTAGCCCATATGTGTTGGGATCCATATTTCAGGGTGACCGTGCCACTCTTTAATCACAACCCTGCTAAAAGTGCCAGTACGTGCGCTCATTGGCGCCCCTTCAGCTGGTGGCGCCCTAGGCGACTGCCTAGCTCGCCTATGCCTAGAAACGGCCCTGATCATAATGAATACTGAACATCATCATAAATCTGAAAAGAATTGAGATCTAATTTAGTTTAGCTACTGGATGAAGGTTTTCAAAGCACTGAGGTTCTCTTTAAAATGAATCACATTTCTTTGCTGTATTTTTAATTTACGATTACATTTTATATGCAGTTCTGGCTTTGATGTAGACCTAGTTAGACTGCTAACATTAGACAGATTACAAAAAGTATTTATAGAGGTCCAACAAAACGAATCCATTAAATTCTGTCTTGCATCCTCAGGCTGGTAATGCGCTCAGCTAATTGATCTGGAACATACAATAATTAATAGCCTTGGGTTTTGAAATGAAGATTTACCAGGAAACTTTGAGCCTCTAATGAGGTATTATAAATATTACAAGTCTTTAATGCATTTGTTTACTTGGATCTTCTCAGATTGCCTTTGGCTGCTTCACATCTCCAGGTAGATTAAAGAGCAGAGAGTGACTTTAGTGAGAACATGGCGTTTTTGGGCTAACCTTACCTTTGGACCTGGAAAACCCTCTCCTAGTGGTCCTTTCTCCCCTTGAACCCCCTGTGGCCCTTGAGGCCCCTGATTTGATGAAGGAAAAATGGCATATAGTCAAATCTATGGGTGTAAATTCAGTGTGTGCTGATTAGTATACAGTTGAATATTTCTGAATTTCTGCTTCTATACTTACAGACAGGCCTGGCTCGCCTATGCCAGGTGGACCCGAAGGACCTGGTCTCCCCTGAAATCCCATATCGCCCTGCAGATGGATCAAAGACATGAACAATTCAGGAGAATAAGTAAGAAAATCGCTATAGAAAATAACAGCATATCTGAGAATCCACAACCAGTACCATCCATGTCATCTAAAAAATGCACAATGGGAATATTGAGAAATTAACCCTGCAGGCCTGACATGAAACCTTTAGACAAATTATAAAGAAATATAAAAATGTTTATATATTTTTTGTTGTGTATCATTTTTGATACATCAGGCTTTATGGCTCATATGATATAGGAGAATATGGAGCTCATACTTGAGGAGGAACAACACCTTTTATTCAGAGGCCCAAAAATAGGCATTTTGGTGCAGATGCTGATATTTATATGGCCAAAAAGTGAAAATGAATTCTGATGGCTTGAAATATACTGTAAATGAGATCTTTATAACAGTAACAGACTAATTGCATAAAATGCATAGAAATATCAGCTTTCACTCTATATCTCCCAATAATATGTATTAGTAAGATGATATTCAAATGCTTTGTTTGATGATCAATGCTCTGTAGTTTCAAAACATATAATGCAATGCAATACAATGATGATTGAGAGATGAACAAATAAATGTTCCTCAAAAGCCCAATAGATCATATTTGATACATTATTAATAAGATTTTTTCTAATAAATGATGTATGGATAATTAAGTAAACCTAAGTTGCTTCAGTTCAGTAAATGTTCATCTTGAAATGTTACTAACAATATAAAAGCTATTCTTACGTTTACTGTATAAAAAATCAATAACGTTTTCACAGCAAAAATACACGCGAAACATGACCTGATGTTGGACATTTTTACAATTATACTAAAACGCCTTTTACTTGCTAAAAAAGTATAAACTATTAATCGGATGGCATATAGTAGATTGTGTGCAACAGGTTTTTAAGCAAAGTTTTAATCATGTTGATCATTTAGAGGCCTTAAAAATGTGTGTATCAAATATGATACAGTAGGTTTTATAGGGTTCTCGGTTAAAGTGGCTCACTGACCATGGAAAGTTAAAGGGAAAATAAAAACATCTTAAACCAGCCAAGCTGTTGTTATGTTGGTTTAGCTGGTAAAACCCACTAAAGCCAGTAACGTTTTTAGTGGATTTGCATTCAAAAAAGTAAATACAGCTGACCTTTGGTCCAGGAAGTCCAATTCCACTGTCGCCCTGAATTCCAGGTGGGCCAGCAGGGCCACGCTCACCCTGTGATTAATTACAAACAAAAACAACTGATTAGATAGATCACATTCATTATTTCTCATGGAAGACATTTCTCATTGTGTGAAATCTCACATAGATTCATACAGAACCTCAAGACATTTCAAGAGTTTCTTATAAGAATTTCATCCAGCTTCATCAACAGAAGAAGTGAGTATAGACCAATTTCAGTGTTTGCAAACAGTGATGACGTTTTTGTGGGCGGAGCCTATGTGGTGGCAGAAAATGACAATTTTTTAAAACGTAGCATCACTTCAGCCATGGAATAAAAGATTAAAAAAAATTATTTTAGTTATATTTCAAAATTCAGACTTTTTTCTTGCAATTCCGAGATTGTATCTCACAATTCTGGTAAGAAAAATCACCTAGTCGTCCATTTCTTCTTTTTAGTTTAATAATCCCACACTTCCGGGGGCTTTTTTTCTCCTAGAAATTGACAAACTCCAACACCTACTCGCCATTGTTGACCTTGAAATTAAAAGTTATAAAGTCCGAACTAGGAAGCAAGAAAAAAAGTCCGAATTGTGAGATAAAATAGGTAAATGTTATGTAAAATGTTATAGGTTTAAATAATATTTCATGCATGTATTTCAACTGTAGCGGCTATACATATGTTCCCCTAATGAATATTATATAGACCCTATTGTTGAAAAGTAGGCTTTAAAGTAGGGTAATCATAACAGGTTCCATCCATAGCCCTGTCCATTTTTAAAACGTCCGGGCGTTTAGTTTCAAATGGTGTCTTTGATGACAGTATTAATTCTATAAAATTATTTGCATTCTGATTCTGACATCCAAAGGCACAACAAGACATTTTTTCTTGTTTTTCTGCCACCACTATGCGCGTGCAGCTGCAAGTGACGACAGGTGACATCTTAACTCTCCAATTGGTTTTTTTCCTATAAGGGTTTTTTTATGATCTTGGCAAATCGCCTTCTCCCTAATTCGCGTGCTTGCTAGCCAGTTTTTTCACACGGCTGAACAGTTTTTTCATGGAACAAGTGAGAGGGGTGGGGTTGGCATAGCCCTCATTTAGCATTTTAAAAGCAACATGGACTAGGACTGGCCTTGCGGAAACAAGGCAGCTGTTTTTGGAACAGGTACAAAAATGTGTTTTTTTTACACTACTATTGAAAATTTTTAAACCAAGCAATGCTTATAGCTTTTCATTTAAGCCCTAAGAATCATATCAACTATGGAAAATGGGCTCCGACTTACCCCTTTAATGTGAAAAATTTTAGAGAAATCATGTCTTCAGGTATGTATTTTATTTAAAGGGTAAGTTCACCCAAAAATTAAAATTGTTCCATATTTATTCCTCTTGTTTGTATACCACACCTGTTTGTTTTTTAATTTGCAGAATTTTAATCAAACAGTTTCTGGTAGCCTTTTTTTTCCCCATACTATGGAAGGTCATGGGCCCAGCAACGTTTTTCCACATTCTTCAAAATACATTCCTGTGTTCCAAGAAAGAATGAAACAATTTTTCATTTTTGGTGAACCCCTCCCCCTTTAAATTTAAGTTGTCTCTCAGGACATAAAGGAATTGTTCTGTGTTCCAGTATAACTTAATCTGTATGTTACCGTATCTGTGACATGCTGTTGATTTATCAATGAAACAATTTCACAACTTGTCCCTCAGTTGTAAAAACAGAACTTAAAATGGTGGCTGACATACATCCACTTCCACTGAAAGCACAATGACTGTCAGAGTTGAATTTTATTTCTTTGGAAAATCGACACCACGCCACAGAATGCCTGTGAATGAGCTTATGTGAATTTTACCAAGAAAGTACCTTTTCAGAAAGATATAATGATGTATATGCCAATGACACAACTGAATACCTAATATGATATTATAATCACCTCAAAACTACTAAAAGTAGTCTTTGTAATTGGGGAATTAACCATTAAATTCTTTACACCTGTCCATATTAAGGGTGCACAAGTAGCATCTGTAGAAGTGTTATTATGGATTATGGACTTGTATTTTGGCCAGAAGTTTATAGTTAAATTGTCTCGATGGATTTGTTTCTTACAAAGCTTTTCGCTTCACAAGTTAACTGATGGACTGGAGTGGTGTGGATTACTTGTGGATTATTGTGATGTTTTTATCAGCTGTTTGGACTCTCATTCTGACGGCACCCATTCACTGCAGAGGATCCATTGGTGAGCAAGTGATGTAATGCTACTTTTCTCCAAATCTGTTCTGATAAAGAAACAAGCTCATCTCCTATTGTTCATTTTTCCAATAATTTTTTAATTTTAATTTCTGGGTGAACTATTCCTTTGATTTTCAACCAGGACCTTATAGAGATGAACTGTTTTTAAAAAGTACAAAGTACAATCCAATCTAAACAAGTAGGTCAGTGCGAGCAGTCACAAATCTGCTCATGACATTTACAATATCCCCTTACAGTGCTGTCTTTCCACAGGCTGGAAATTCTCTTTGTTCACGTCATCTACATGTCTGTGCATGAATTTAAACTTTGCACAGCATTTTTCCATCATACACATTTCTGCTGTTATTAGCTACCATGACAATAATCTCAGACCACACATAGTCCTTTTGCTGACCTGACAAGCACTTTCTAGCATCTCATTGGTTGATTTTTAACCTCGGGGAGTAAGAGCAAATTATTCAAAATAATAATGATGGTTTATTATTGCAGTATCATCTATTTTTAGATGAATCTGCTTCTAAACAGGAAGTACAAAACAATTTGTCCTTCATGACAGTCTGTGACACTAGTTTTGTGAACCCGTGCGTGTATGAAGAAGGATCCCTAGTTACTGAGGGCATCTGCAGAGCTGTCTAAACCTTGACAGCTTCCTGCAGTTAAATTAAACAAGGGGAAACTACTAGAAGAGCAGCAGACCTCTATTAAAGGAAATCCAAAACATGTCAAAACACATTCATTCATCTTCGCCCCTTTTTTGAGTACAAGCGCAAGACATGCTTATACGAAAACGGTAACGGTATTTTTATTATTAAACATAATACTTCATAGACTTAGTCAATGTCCATGTAAAATAGCACCATAAAAGAAGTCCTTATGACTCGTGCCAAGATTTCTAAAGCCATGCAATAGACCTTTGTCAGGATCATTTTTTGACAGGAATGAAAACGAGGATGTTATGGATATCAGTACTCTGTGTTTAATGTATTTAATGTATTGTACTGTTGTTTAACAACATACCAGCTGTCCAGCTGACGAAAGTTCTTTCTGAAAAATCTTTCAGTATAAAAACTCCAAAAAACTCTTTTGAAAGTTATGAGTTGTGAAAATGATTTTGTGATGGTGATTTTGAACCGTTATACAGTTTTATCCGCGTAAAAATCAATATGCCGACTAACCTGATTAAGGTCTATAGCTTTCTGTACGTAAACAAATGTAACTTTTTATTAACTTTTGATTATTTGTTTGTTATTTACTTTGTATTACACAGAAAAAAATAATAGCATACGAGTTTAGAACAACATGAGGAGTAAATAAAGAAAGAAATTAATTTTTGGAAGAACTGTTCCTCTAAAATCATGATAAAACTAGTAAGAAAATCTCAAATTCACTGTAAAGGGATGCATAAAATATTTACATAAAATCATACTCATGTCAACATAATGGAGTAAAATCTAAAAGTCTGTCTCTATTCTGCACCTCCTGTTTCCAATAGAGTGCATCATTTAGTCGAAAATAGATATGAATGATAATTCCTTCTAAAGAAATGTGAATGCATCAATATTTCTCATTCACTTTGGCTTAAACATTAATTTATCTAATGGATGTAGCAAACAAACAAGCCTCCAGTGCATGGGTTTTCTCATGCACAATAACATGCCGAATATGCAATGGCTTCTGGAGACAGTGAAACTTTTCCAGGTGTCTGTGTTAAACGTGATGATCTGAAATTTTCAGGATAATGGTTTGTGATTATAAGCCACAGACCTTCTTTCCCTGTGGGCCTTCTGGTCCGATGTCACCATGTGGTCCTGGTAAACCCTGCAGGGGAAACATGAAAAGGTATGTTACAGTGTCTAGCATGAACATTTGACTTTTTAGGGCTGTCTAACATTATCTGTAGACAACCAAAGCATTATGCTGCTTTATAATACAGTAAAATATAAGTTTAATCATATGTTGTTTGAAATTCAACATGTGTTTTAAACATTTACTGCTTTGAAATATATTGAAGCCGATTTCCGCCACAGGATCAAAAATTGGTAATAACTGTGACTTTTTATCTCACAATTCATTATTGCAAGATATCAACTCCAAATTCTGTTTATATCTCACATTTCTAAGTTTACATATTGCAGGTCCGAGTTTACGTCTCACAATTCTGTTTTTTTTCTTCTTCTCAGAATTGCAAGAAAAAGTTTGAATTGTGAGAAACTCAGAATGACTAAAAAAGTTCAAATTGCAAATCCATTTGATATATTTTAGTCCTGTTTTGGAAACAAGCTTCCATGGTAATAAGCTCTCACATTTAGTTTAAAGTAAATGAATAGTATGTTTTTAGTTTGAAATACATAGAAACATCTGTTTCAGGTGATCTAAATACTATGCTAAATACAGGTGTAAATGGCTCGAAAACATTCTGTAATTGGATCAAACCACATTTGCATATTAAAAAGCGAAGGACCGCACACTCGCATTTCAGTCAACTACACAATGAAAAGAATTTGGTGTAGGATTTACTTTTAAACAATTTTCACTCAGAAATTGCTAAATTTCATAAATAATTGACAACTTTGAAAACACTTTTCGCTACAACACTTAAACTGTAAACGGTAAACAATGTGATTAAACATTTTGGACATACATACTGTATATGTTTAAATATACAGATGGATGTTATATTTTAAGATACATATGAAATAAATGTATAATCAGACCCACCTGCAGGCCTCTGGACCCTTGAGTACCAACTGGACCTTCAGGACCCTATCAGATGGTACAATATAATTAAACATTTGAAACATATACTGTATTACTGTGTCCTTTACATATTGGAGGAGTGTGCAGAAACTGTAACATCTGAAGTTTTACACACCCGGTCACCTTTGATTCCTGGAGTGCCACATTCTCCTCTTTCACCCTATAGACGGTCAGAAAAGATCATAGTCACGACAGTCTCATATGATTGTGTGCTTCAAAGTAAATATATTATGAAAATATATAATGAATAGGTGCAGGGATTTAGTACCTTCTCTCCTTTGTAGCCTGGTTTCCCCTGAGAACAAAACAGTAAGACATTATTTTTTATTATTTTTATTTATTTATTTATTTTTAATTTTTTGCCAGAGCCGCAGCTGCATATGGTCAATGAGTTGACACGATTACTGTCTGGATCTATGAAATTATTTTAAAAATACATAAAATGCAGTTCATACATACATGCGTACTTGACAACAATTTAAACTTGTGAATTAAGGTTAATTTTAATGTGTGTTTTTTAGGCTTAATGTCAATAATGTCTAAGTGGAGTAACTGTCTGGAAATTGTAATGAATAAATCTTGGAAAAAAATTCAAGTAGTTTGAAATAATCTTTTATTAATGTTACAGTAAAGCAGTTTTGTTTTAAAATAAACAAAATCTGCCAAATAAAGGTCAGTGTGATGTAATAAAAAAAAGGAAACCATTATACCATATGACAATAAAACCATAAAACAGGAAATAACATCACAACCAGTGAGTGGTATACACACACACACACACACACACACATTGTATATATATACCCACAATATAGTGTGTAAAATAAAAAAATACTTTTTTTTACAAAATTATTTGTGTACAGTTGTGTACAATATTTAATTACTATTGTTTTGATGATTACACCACCTGACGTTTGAAGTTTAGAAGACATTTTTTTCTTTGTCTTTTTTTTGTACATACTTTTAATTTGACCCAAATAGCTTTTTAGTTATTTAATGATGTAGCACAATACTTGAAGCGTAAGTAGTGATTTGTGTCCCACCCATCAGCCCCTCACCTCTGTACCCTCACGACCAGGAAGTCCACTCAAACCAGCTGCACCCTAACAAGAGCACAAAACAAGTGTTTTTCAAAAAGCGTTATAGAATACAGTCTGTCAGTCTTGATTCCTGTACTGTTCAATCTGAGAAAGTGTTACGAAATCTAAAGTAGAAATATGAAGAGACAAATACACAACAATATAACTAGCCATCAGCTTCCTCATCACATTTCCCATGTGTATCCACAGAAGTAAGCACACACCAGAGAGAATGACAGACAGACGGCAGTAATGAAAACAAAATGCTGACCTTTTGACCTTTAGCCCCAGCGGCTCCGTCCTCACCTGGACGACCCTTCTTTCCCTGCAGGGGAAAGTGAGCAGCAGTGTCAATACCACTCAAAATGTTTGCTCAAAGAGTGAAAAAAATGATTGATCTCATATGTCTGATGGGTTTATTAGACCCATAAAGCTAACCAATCAAAATTCAGTGCCTGCACTTAAACGGATAGTCCATCCCAAAATGAAAACCTGTATGCATTTCGTTCTTCTGTGGAACACAAAAGAAGATATTTTGAAGAATGTCTTAGCAAATGGTTTCTGGTCCCATTGACAAAAAATGCTATGGAAGTCAATGGGACCAGAAACTTTCTTCTTTTATGTTCATATCTGGGTGGACTGTCCCTTTAATTTACATAGAGGACACATAACAGTTTGGAAAGCCACCCCTAGTTATTTCTTTTTATGTCAAGTGTTATTTTAGCATTATGTATATAGTATTTTAATATTTAATCATATTTTGAATGATTTTATTTTCTTATATTTTCTTATATATGTCATTTAAATTTTAGTTTTCGTCATTTTTAAGTTTGTCATGAGTCTGTTATGAGTTTTTGTCATTTGTATTGATTTAGTTTTTTATTTCATTTTTATTTTTATTCCAGTTTTATTTTTAGTCATTTCAGTACTTCAGCCTAAAATTTGCCAAGTCAACATTTCCTATTTTTGTTAAATTTTTTAAACAATTTTCATTTAGATTTTATTTGATTATTTCAGCTTTATTTCAATTTTTGTTTACTTTACTTTTGTTTACGTTTCTAACCTAGCTTCTATTTGGGGACACATTTTAGATAATTGTGTTGTGACAGCACCCTTCTACACACTACAGTTTAGTTTTATAAACCATGTTGAAAGAGCAATCCGTTTCATATAATTTCATCTCAAGTCAGTCTGAACTTGTTCAATGCATCTATTTTATCAAACTCAACTAGTAACTTTGAAGACTGCATATATTTCTGCAAGTGATACAATGGCATGCGTTATGTGTTTTTAAAAAAATGCAAGGAAAGAATGCTAAATAACTGCAGTTATAGTGACAAAAATATATACATTACTAAGGCTATTAACCCATTATTGGCAGGTGTGGCATAATGTTAAATTTGGACCCATAAGTGTTTTAAAGTCAAGCTTTTCAGCGAAAACATGCAATTACATTGTCTTCCGTTTCAACAGACTCAACATGAAGGAGACTTCTTTTGAGGAATCTTATTTTGTGTTTTCCCCAAGGTAGTGCTGAGGGGTCCTGACAAAGACAATAATTATCCTGACTTTTACAAAACAAAGCAGTTATCCAAACTGTCAGAATCATGCCTGTCTTTTCCCACTGTTGACATTCATCAAAGGAATCCGTACCTCTTAGGAACAGAAAAAAGAGGAGAAAATTGCACCTGTGGTCTGGCCTGGAAACACCGTCCCATGTTGAAGGAAGTTTAAAATGAAAATACTTACAGCCGGGCCACTGAGTCCTCTCTCGCCCTTCTCGCAAGCACACTTTGGGGACAGGGGACACTAAATATAGAGAAAAGTAAATGAAAAAATCGTTTTTTGTTTTCGTTTTCGTTTTGTGTTTCAATAAGGCTGAGATGGGGAAAATATTCTTTCTGGCATAAATACACACAAAAACTTCCAAACATTTATATACATAATTCTGTGCAGAGACTCGCATCAGTGAATCATTTTTCAAATCAGTTCATTTCATTTGCTAATCCGAAAGAAATGGTTCACTATTACAGAGTTTGGGAGGATAGTAAGCTATTCTTTAACACTGCAGTAATGCATATTACCATAAAAGACTTGAAATATTATTTACTTACCCCATCGTTTGCCAGCTGAGCCTGTGTAGAGATGTAACAACAAGAAAATTAGATTTAGTTCAAACAATATCTGGTATATTAGATTATAATTACTGCTCTTTGGCAATGGCAAGGCTTTCATTTTTGTGATTTGGGTAAACAGTATGAACAGTTAAAGGGTTAGTTCATCCAAAAAATTAAAATGCTGTCATTAATTACTCACTCCAGAGCCATCCTAGGTGTATATGGCTTTCAGACGAATCCAGTCGGAGTTGTATTAAAAATGGTCTTTGATCTTTCAAGCTGTTTCATGGCACTCAGCGGGTGTTGCAGTGCTCAGTCCAAAAGAAGTTAAATAAAAACTGCCCATCCATAAAAAAAGTGTCTCACACGGCTCCGGGGGCTGAGACAAAGACCTTCTGTAGCGAATCGATGCATTTTCATAAGAAAAATATCCATATTCAAAACGTAATAATCACTTTAATGTAGCTTGCGCCAACAGTTGTACACGGAAGCAGCTCTGGGAGGATGACGTAAGATGTCGGCGTTGCGCATGCGCCGGTGAGTCTCGTGAAAACAAAAGTTTGTTCACAAGAGCAAAGGAAGCAAAGTTTCCTTACTTTAGCAAAGGAAACCAGTCTCCTCTTGGCTTATATCGAAAATCCTCCGACATTCTTCTTTACAAATTCTTGTTTAGTACTTCTAATAAGTGACCGTTGTTTAGTTTTGATCTCTCCCCTGAGCTTCCGTGTTCGTCACTTCTGAGCGGCACATGCGCAACACTGAACTCATACGTCATCCGCCCGGAGCTGCTTCTGTGTAGGACTGTTGACGCAAGCTACATTAAAGTGATTATTACATTTTAAATATGGATATTTTTCTTACAAAAACGCATCGATTTGCTGCAGGAGGTCTTTGTTCACCCCCTCTGAGCCGTGTGAGACATTTTGTATGGATTTTTATTTAACTTCTTTTGGACTGATGCATGCAACACCCGCTGAGTGGCATTAAACAACTTGAAAGATCAAAGACAATTTTAATATAACTCTGACTGGATTCGTCTGAAAGAAAGAAAGTCATAGACACCTAGGATGGCTTGGGGTGAGTAAAAACACAGCCTAATTTTAATATTTGAGCAACAAATGTGATAAAGGAAGCAGTATCATTTAACATGCCTAGTCTTGCTTTACATTGGAGATTTATGGAATATATAAACCTAGATGCATGTCAGAAAAGCCACAACAGGACGTGTTTACTCTACAGGTGCATCTCAATAAATTAGAATGTCGTGGAAAAGTTCATTTATTTCAGTAATTCAACTCAAATTGTGAAACTCATGTATTAAATACATTCAATGCACACAAACTGAAGTAGTCTAAGTCTTTGGTTCTTTTAATTGTGAAGATTTTGGCTCACACTTAACAAAAACCCACCAATTCACTATCTCAACAAATTTAGAATATGGTGACATGCCAATCAGATAATCAACTCAAAACACCCATAAGGTTTCCTGAGCCTTCAAAATGGTATCTCAGTTTGGTTCACTAGGCTACACAATCATGGGGAAGACTGCTGATCTGACAGTTGTCCAGAAGACAATCATTGACACCCTTCACAAGGAGGGTAAGCCACAAACATTCATTGCCAAAGAAGCTGGCTGTTTACAGAGTGCTGTATCAAGCATGTTAACAGAAAGTTGAGTAGAAAGAAAAAGTGTGGAAGAAAAAGATGCACACCATCTGATTTTTTTGTCGGAGCACCGCAGCCATTATGAGGATGTCAAGCAAAATCGATTCAAGAATTTGAGTGAACTTCACAAGGAAGGACTGGAGCTGGGGTCAAGGCATCAAGCGCCACCACACACAGACGTGTCCTAACACCAAAAAAAAAAACCCAAAAGAATTTGGCTACAGTTGTTGTATTCCTCTTGTTAAGCCACTCCTGAAACACAGACAACATCAGAGGCGTTTTAACTGGGCTAAGGAGAAGAAGAACTGGACTGATGCCCAGTGGTCCTAAAGTCCTCTTTTCAGATGAGGGCAAGTTTTGTATTTCATTTGGAAACAAAGGTCCTAGAGTCTGGAGGAAGGGTGGAGAAGCTCATAGCCCAAGTTGCTTGAAGTCCAGTGTTAAGTTTCCACAATCTGTGATGATTCGGGGTGCAATGTCATCTGCAGGTGTTTGAAAACCAACGTCACTGCACACGTTTACCAATAAATTTTGTAGCACTTCATGCTTCCTTCTGCTGACCAGCTTTTTGAAGATGCTGATTTACTTTTCCAGCAGGATTTGGCACCTGCCAAAAGCAAACAAAAGTTGGTTAAATGACCATGGTGACCATGCTTGACTGGCCAGCAAACTCACCAGACCTGAACCCCATAGAGAATCTATGGGGTATTGTCAAGAGGAAAATGAGAAACAAGAGACCAAAAAATGCAGATGAGCTGAAGGCCACTGTCAAAGAAACCTGGGCTTCCATACCACCTCAGCAGTGCCACAAACCTCCATGCCACGCCGAATTGAGGCAGTAATTAAAGCAAAAGGAGCCCCTACCAAGTATTGAGTACATGTACAGTAAATTAACATACTTTCCAGAAGGCCAACAATTCACTAAAAATGTTTTTTATTAGTCTTATGAAGTATTCTAATTTGTTGAGATAGTGATTGGTGGGTTTTTGTGAAATGTGAGCCACAACTCAAATTAAAAGAACCAAAGACTTAAACTACTTAGTCTGTGTGCATTGAATTTATTTAATACACGAGTTTCACAATTTGAGTTGAATTACTGAAATAAATGAACTTTTCCATGACAGTCTAATTTATTGAGATGCACCTGTAATTATAGTAAATGTAGAAAGGCTAATTGTTAGGTGTCAGGGGTCCCAAAACACTAGCAGCACATAATTATTTTATCTTCTTTATGTTCTACATGTCAAACACTTGACCAAATATGGTTAGCTGGTCTTATCTGGTTTAACAGGTCTCCCAGCCAGAATAGCTAACAAGTCCCTCTCTAAAACCAGCCAACCTGACCAGAAGAAACCAACAATCAGGTGACCAACTAAGACCAGCAAACCAGTTTTTTTTTTCACAAGCACAGCATATTATTACTGACATATAACTGACACAACAGACGTTGATCGTCACACCAGAAGAAGTTAACCAGAGTTTGCAATCGGAAATTCCTATTCGGAATATGTTCTAAAATGAAAAGGCCATGTACCACGAAATAATGGCCTGAAAATACATATTTCTATTGAGTTATCATTGCTGGGTCCACACCATATTGTACAGCGCAGCATCATCGACTAGTGCAACCTGACTCCAAGAGAATAACTCTTGAATTTCTATGATTCTTAGCACATCAAAAGCAAACTAATAGCGCAATTAATAGCCATCACAACAAATAATGAGTCTTATGAGTCGACTTGTTTCTTTAAATGAATCATTTAAAAAGATTCAGATGTCTGAATCAGTCTGAGGAATCATATGAATGAACTCACTGGATTTTTCATCAAGTTACAATCACGTGATGGAATAATAATAATAATGTAAAAGAAGATAAAACTAACAGAAACAGTACATAACAGTTAGTCATTTTTAGAATTTTAAGAACTGAGACATGAGTGTGAATTTGAAATGAATTGGCCACATCCTACGTTAAGTTGAACTGGAACTTTGACTGGAATGAATGCGACCGACTAGTGTAGACCCGATAACTGATACACGATGACTTTTTTGAACTGGTTCTATTTAGTGAATCAAAAACATACAGCGCAACCAATAACCAGTGCCAAAAAACAAACAAAAAAAATTTAATTTTTTAAATGAAACTACTAAAACAGTAGTTACTGTAGCTACCGTTTGAATCAATCTAACGGATCCTCTAAATGCACACACTGAACCCTTCAACATTAAGTTACATTCATTTTCAAGCTTGTATTATTAATTGGCTTTGTGAAAATGTATGCTATTGAATGATTTTGTAATCTACTAATGGACAATAAAACTAAAATATGCACACATTTTTAATCAGAATCAAGACAAATCAAAATGAAAGCTTGTGAATTGAAATGGGATCAAATCTGTATACCCAAATGTGTAAAAAAGGACTCTGCTATGTAGTTGGCTACTTTTCTGCTGGAGAAGTGTTAGTAGCTTATAACTTTGACTCTTGGAGAATTGGAGACTTTCTTGCATGTTCCTGCACTCCTTTTAGCGTAAAAAAAAAAAAAAAAAAAACCCTGTGGAATTCTGTGGAATGGATTTAAACATGTTAAAAATTAATACATGAAGCTGAATATACCCTTATTGGTAGCTGAAGCCAAAATAATGAATACACAAATACTCTAGTCTCAGCCTCAGACGTCACACCATGGACCGTTGGCTGAACGTCTGATGCATATGGCACACAAAATTGGAAACACTTCGGGAGTTTCGAAGTCGTCATCGGATTGGTTGAATTATATGGGATTTCCGGGAGACATGCGTGTCGCATTCTTTAACTTTCTGCCTGGAAACAAATAAGCCATGACGCCAAACCCCCTCATGTTAGAAGAAAGTCTGTGATACTGAGCTCTTATCAGGGTCAACTAAACGCTGGATTTTTAAAAGTATGTGAAATATTTAAAGTTTGTGGCATAGAATTTTTAAAATACGCCAAAGAGTTTTGTTATTGTGGGGACATTTCCACGCCCCTAAACATGACGCGGCACAAACCGAAACGTGAACCGAAACGTGATTGGGTGCTTTATCTGTCAGTCATATGGCCTCTTGGGCGGTCCTTGCCATTCAAAGCGGCCAAGGTTCCCAGACCTTCTGCCGTCAGTCTGAAAGTCTTGCTATGCGAGACTACAAATACTCAAGTTGCTGGAATGAGTAGAATTTGAGCAGTTCTGGAAATTTGTGGAGAATTTTGTGTGGGCCTGCCTGTACATACAGTATGAGGACAGAATTAGTGATTGGAGACATCATACTTACAATCTGAATTATGACTTTTTCCATGACGTTCATGTCCTGTAGATTATAGAGGAATTTGGTGGCCGGTGTACTGGCCAGCAGCCTCAGGTTTGCTGTGTTGGCAGGTTCATTGGCGCTACGGGTGATGCCAATCGTGAAGACTTTCACGCCCTGGTTCTTTGCGTCAGCCATAGCAGAGAAGATATCAGGGTTTCTGGGATGAAAAGACCCATCTGTGAGGAGCAGGGCAATCTTGATGCTTTCTGGGCTCGATTCTTCCACAAATATCTTGGTCATGTTGGTGATGGCGTAGGTGGTGAAAGTGCCGTGGCCGATGTAGGCCATCGGTGCGATGCTGCTCTTGAAGTTCTGCGAGCCTTTCCACTGTTTGAGGGTCTGCTCGATAATGACGTGGCTGCTGTACTGAAGCAGGGCTGCTCTCCAGCTGAGTTTGCGATCTGTATCCAAGCGGATGCTCTGGAGGCCTTCTATAATGTCCATAGTGAACTGTTTCTCCTGCTTGTGGTTGTCCTTGGCCGTCTCAGAGCTGTCCAGCAGGAAGGCCAACTCCAGACTGCAGTCCTCATCCAAGATGGCTGATGCCACAGCGAGGGAAAAAAGAGAAAACGGCTTTAAAGAAAAGTTCAACTATTAAACAGTTGGCTATAAATTTAAGAACTGACTCCCTTTTCATTCGATTGGAAATTCAAATAAATTCAACACAGTCAAACAACAAAGGAAATTCATTAGTCCATAATATGTTTTGTGACAAAACATAAATACTTGAGTTATACTGACTAATTATTAATTTATTCCCTGTTATATAGAATATGATTAAACATATTTCTCTTTACTAAGTTAAATATTGTCATCAATTTGCACAGCTATCAAAACCACAAAATGTTTCACATGTTTTTGGATTCTAAAAATAAACAATATTAAAATTTGTACTTATAAACATAACGAACAGTGATATATAAATATATAATAGTTTATAAAACATTGAGTAAATTTGATATATTAGATATATTACATATGAGTAAGTTAGATAAAGTAGATCATATTTTATACTATATTGAGTAAATTAGATAATTGTGGGAAATTAAATGTTCTATAAAATATTTTATGAAAATAATAAATAATAAAATATAATAGTCAATAATAAAATTGTGTGTGTGTGTGTGTTTCTGGAAATATATCATATGTTGTGCGTATGATAACATAATGCATGAAGAAAAAATTTATATTTTATGAAATATTGAGTAAATAAGATATTTTAGATATATTGTGTGAATTAGGTAAATTAGCTATATAATATTTTATCAAATGTTGAGTAAATTAGATATAAGATATATGGAGTAAATTAGATACATTACATATATAATATTTTATAAAGTAGTGAATACATTAAATCATTGTTGGAAATTAAGTGATCTATAAAACTAAAAGTGAATTGATACACACACAAAATAATGGCCAGGAAATACATATTTCTAAGCAGGACACACACACACACATATACAGTGGGTACGGAAAGTATTCAGACCCCCTTAAATTTTTCACTCTTGTTATATTGCAGCCAGTTGCTAAAATCATTAAGTTAATTTTTTTTCCTCATTAAAGTACACACCGCACCCCTATTGACAGAAAAACACAGAAGTGTTGACATTTTTGCAGATTTATTAAAAAAGAAAAAACTGAAATATAACACATGGTCCTAAGGATTCAGACCCTTTGCTCAGTATTTAGTAGAAGCACCCTTTTGATCTAATACAGCCATGAGTCTTTTTGGGAAAGATGCAACAAGTTTTTCACACCTGGATTTGGGGATCCTCTGCCATTCCTCCTTGCAGATCCTCTCCAGTTCTGTCAGGTTGGATGGTAAACGTTGGTGGACAAGCCATTTTTAGGTCTCTCCAGAGATGCTCAATTGGGTTAAGTCAGGGCTCTGGCTGGGCCATTCAAGAACGGTCACAGAGTTGTTGTGAAGCCACTCCTCGTTATTTTAGCTGTGTGCTTAGGGTAATTGTATTGTTGGAAGGTAAACCTTCGGCCCAGTCTGAGGTCCTGAGCACTATGGAGAAGGTTTTCATCCAGGATATCACTGTACTTGGCCGCATTCATCTTTCAACCATTGCAACCAGTCGTCCTGTCCCTGCAGCTGAAAAACACCACCACAGCATGATGCTGCCACCACCATACTTCACTGTTGGGACTGTATTGGACAGGTGATGAGCAGTGCTTGGTTTTCTCCACACATACCGCTTAGCATTAAGGCCAAAAAGTCTCATCAGACCAGAGAATCTTATTACTCACCATATTGGAGTCCTTCAGGTGTTTTTAGCAAACTCAATGCGGGCTTTCATGTATCTTGCACTGAGGAGAGGCTTCCATCAGGCCACTCTGCCATAAAGCCCCAACTAGTGGAGGGCTGCAGTGATGGTTAACTTTCTACAACTTTCTCCCATCTCCATGACTGCATCTCTGGAGCTCAGCCACAATGATCTTTGGGTTCTTCTTTACCTCTCTCACAAAGGCTCTTCTCCCCAGATAGCTCAGTTTGGCCAAACGGCCAGCTCTAGGAAGGGTTCTGGTAATCCCAAACGTCTTCCATTTAAGGATTATGAGGCCACTGTGCTCTTAGGAAACCGTAAGTGCAGCAGAAATTGTTTTGTAACCTTGGCCAGACCTGTGCCTGGCCACAATTCTGTCTCTGAGCTCTTCAGGCAGTTTCTTTGACCTCATGATTCTCATTTGCACTGTGAGCTGTAAGGTCTTATACAGGTGTGTGGCTTTCTTAATCAAGTCCAGTCAGTATAATCAAAAACAGCTGGACTCAAATGAAGGTGTAGTACCATCTCAAGGATGATCAGAAGAAATGGTCAGCACCTGAGTTAAATATATGAGTGCACATGAATACTTAGGACCATGTGATTTTTCAGTTTTTATTTTTTAATAAATCCGCAAAAATGTCAACAATTCTGTGTTTTTCTGTCATATGGGGTGCTGTGTGTACATTAATGAGGGAAAAAAAAAATCTTAAATGATTTTAGCAAATGGCTACAAAGAGTGAAAAATTTAAGGGGGTCTGAATACTTTCCGTCACCCACTGTATGATACTGTAAGTGTGTGGTGTGTGTGCTCTGTGTGGGTGGTATATATTATATATACTGTATATATAATTTATTTAAAAGTGTATAGTTAGAAAATAATTAAAAGCAATCAAAAAGTAGACTGACAGCATCAATATGCATTTCTTTGCATGTCGTTCCATTTGTCATACTTCATTAAATTCCAATTCCACATCCTGTTTACAACCTCAATTCAATCTGGAATTTAAAAAGCAAATTCAGTTCTGAATAGCCCTGCCATCTATCTGGCTATCTATCTGTCTACATTTCTTTTAAAAGTTACATTATTCCAGGATGTTTCAGAAAATGTCAATGTTATCTTAATCCTCTAAGTATCCTAATGATCCTTTTTGGGTTCAAGAAGCGATGCAATCTGTCATCTGATCTTACTTTCAACACAGCAGCTCATCAGTCTTCATGTCACCGCTGACAAGACATGACCTACCGGGTCTTATACAGATATGAATAAATCATGTTCATGTTAGGAGAACTGAATGCCTCAGGGCTCCAAAATCACTACATCCAGACATATCCTCCTTCTAGACGCTCTTTAAATATGCTGCTATGTCTAGTATGTCGTAACATGACATTGCATGTTTTAAGGCATAAAACTAGCTTTATGTTTCTTAGACCGCATGAGATGTACTGAAGGTGACCTATAAGTTTATAGCACATACATGGTAAGACACTTATTAGGTGTCAAGAACAACCAGCATTTAAAGTCAACGTGAAACACATTTGCAACCCATTTTAGCCTCATAATGTGACTGAGTGAAACAGGATATTCAATGAGAAAACATGTAGGACGGGACTTGATCCAATTGATTGGATCTTCACAGTGGAGTAAAGAGGGTTTTAAAAACCAAAAAAATATTAATTCACTTGCATGCATACATGCTGTCACATATTAACAATGAATGAGTCACCTCACCTTGACCGTCATTTCTTTGCAAAATAGCTGCCGTCTGTCCCCTGGTCTTAACTCTTGTTGGCCTGGTTTTTTCCTCATAGAAATCTTGAGCCCAAACACTCAGCAAACCAAAACACAACAGAGACCAGCTCAACGTATGAGCCATGACTGCCACTCCTGCAAAAATAATAATATATTAGTACATTATCAAAAACTTGAAAAGAAAATGTCCAGATCACAATTGACCAAAAAATCAAAAGACAAAAATAAGATTTTGCATAAAGAGAATTAAGCTTATTTTAAGGCCCCTGATTATGTGATATATTTACTTTAACACATTACCAAAAAAAATTATATTTATAATAATGCAAATTTAAAAATAAAAAATGTGGAGGATGCAGTGCTTAAATGTCATGAAAGTAATGCAATGCAAAGATATTTTTTCTAATTTTCTTTATGTAAAGCACATTTTCTTTCTCTGCAAGATCACATTTCATGCCAAAATCAAAAGACGAAAATAGGATTTTGCATGAAGAGAATTACGCTTATTATAAGGCCACTGATTGTGTGATATATTTACTTTAATACATTACAAAACCATTTATAATAATGCAAATTTAAAATTTAAAAATGTGGAGGAAGCCATGCTTAAATGTCATTAAAAAATTATGCAATGCAAAGATTTTTTTTTCTTCAAATTTTCTTTCTCTGCAAGATCACATTTCATGCCAAAACCAAAAGATGAAAATAAGACATTATATATTGCATGAATAAAATGGCAATAAGAAATCCGGCAAATGGGAATGTCATCAAAATATTATATTATATAATAATATAATCATTCTCATAACTGTGAAATTTTTTTTTTAAAGTATTTACAGAACATTAAAAGTATTTGTTTTGATTATTTTTACTGTGATTTCCTTTACTTTAATATGTTACAAAACATTTATAATAATGCAAATTAAAACATTTGTAGAGGAAGCATGCTTTAATGACATGAAAAAATAATGCACATGCGATACAAAAAGATAATTTTTCATTTCCTTTATGCAAAACACTTTTTCTTAATTTCTTTTGAAATAAATACATTTCTTCTCAAACATGAATCAATAAACCGTTAACGATTTCCAAGGGCACATAAAACCTATAATTCACACTGATATTATTTTTATACAAACCTGCTTGGCATGTACTGTACATTATGGTAGTATATTACCTTCCATAGAGACTTTATTACCTGACTAAAAATGCAAAGCTCAAAGACAGTATTAAAAGAAACACTCATATTTTTATTAGATGTTGAAAAGGGACTCACCTTTGGCAGCAAAGCCTCTTGCCACAAGCGAGCAGCGCAGGTGTGCAGCTCAGCGTTCCTCAGGTGACGAATGAAGGAGGCTCTGAAGTGAAGTGCACTTCTGCCTGAGTCAACAGAAGTAGACGGCGTCCTCAGGCTGTGTGCAGCCCATTTCCCTCCCACTTTTAAGGGGAGGAGGACCCACCGAACTCTTTAGTAGTATTGCATGTCTCCCCTCAAGACTGCAAAAAGAGTGAACCTAAAAGCATACTGCAATATTGCACTATAGATATGTCTCATGTACCTTTTCCAATTATTTCATTAAAAAAATCCACTCTCAAAAGATATTTAGGCCTAAATGTAAGATTTATGTGTTTGAATTGCACATAAAATGTCCTTCCATTTGGACGACACAGTTTTAAGATAATATAAACCTAATGTGATGCATACTTGTCAGTCAACCATAAATGAAGCAGGTAAGATTTCTAAAAAACTGAATGTTTTAAATACATAGAAGCCAGGTTTATATATTTATCATGAATTAGTCCAATTTGTTTCAATCTTATACAACTGAATTCATTGAATATTGCTTATTGAACTGCTCTGTAATTGTTTTCACAATTAACAGTTTAATGTGATTTGAAGGAATGCACTTTGAAAATATAATTTACATAAAATCAAAAATGCAAATAGTTAATAAACTACTTGATTTTTTTTTTTTAGTGCAGAAATCCTAACTGTTTCATCTGACTGACAAAGATGCATCACATTAAGTTAGTTACTGTGCAATCCAAATGGACGGACATTTTATATGCAATTCAAATACATACATCATAAATTTAGGCCTAAATATTATATTCAGATCATTAAAAGAATAATTGATCCACAAAGGAAAGTTCTGTCATCTAAACCACTGTTTTTCATGAAACTGAACTGCTGAATTGCAAACACAAAGCTATAGCATGACTTCAGAAGACGTGCAATACAGCGCACTAGTCTAAATATGGATTACTTTTATGATTTTGTTCTGCTTTTTGGACCCGAGTCATTGTGAAGTGAACTTGAATAGATATGTGGATGTACAGATACTGACAGAACTATTCTACTGATTTGCTACTCCTGGTTTGGGCTTTTATGCCACAAGGCAGACTTGAGATATATGAGATGAGACAAACAATGGGGAATATGGGTGGAGTTAGTTTTACAAGTCTTTAGTCTTTCTTCAGACATTCCACTGGATGCTATGGTGGTTGTCATGGTGATCAGAGGGCCTGACCTCATCTAGTCTTTTCTTTAGCATTGTCCCGTCCCTCAGTCCTGTTCATCAGGGTATTGCACTGGCCTAAAATACAACCACAATGTGAAGTGAGATCGTCCCTGCCGTTCTGAAAGAAAGTTTCCACAAAAATCTGGTATATACACTACCGTTTAAAAGTTTGAGGTCAGTAAGATTTTTACAGAAGTCTCTTTTGCTCAACAAGGCACCATTTATTTGATTAGAAATATAGTAAAAAAATAGTAATATTGTAAAATATTACAATTTAAAATAAATTTTTTCTATTTGAATATATTTTAAAATGTAATTTATTCCTGTGATGCAAAGCTGAATTTTCAGCATCATTCCTCCAGTCTTCAGTGTCACATTATCCTTCAGAAATCATTCTAATATGGTGATTTGCTGCTTAAGAAACATTACTATAATCAATTTTGAAAACAGCTGAGCCGCCTAATATTTTCTGCTGGTAAACTATAATGCATTTGTTTCAGGATTCTTTGATTCAATCGCCTTCATTATCAAAAGAACCAATAATTTATTTGAAATAAATCTTTTGTATCCATTATAAATGTCTCTCCTGCGGCTCCAGTTTATTCAATCAATGTAATGTTTTACTGGATTTAAAGTATTACATCTTAAACAATCTGCTCTAACAAATGCAATGCCTTGGCACCATTCAAGCACCATTTGATACAAAGACTAACAAAGAACAAGATCATACACAGCAAGCTTCAGGAAATAGTACATCTAGCATTAATGAGATGAGACTATACTAAATTCAATTTTTTAAAAACTTTAACGGAATAGGAGTCCTCGTATATTTGGCATTTAAATTCCTCCAACTTAGCACCACCACACAAGACATAAATAGACAATCGGCATGGCCTCAACAACAATTCACCACAAAAAAGAGCGAACGTTTCACAGTCCTTCAAAGCGGGGGCCTCCATGTTTTCTCTATGACTTTTAGTGGCTTAATCTTCACCCCTGAGCCCGGTTGCGCTCTTTAGGCTTTCTTTCTCTCACACTGGGTGGTCGAGCAGTTACTGGAGCTCAACCCCCCTGGTGACCCACGATGCCAAGTATATACAAGTGTTTGCATGTCCAGACCCCCCCCCGCCGAGGCTCTTATCGTCAGCACTGTGTGTGGCGCTGAAGGGATCAGTTCAGACTCTGCAGGCACGATGACTGACATTCTGGAATCTTTGTTTCTTCCGCAAAACACATTTACCCTCTCATATGCCGATCTAATATAGGAACTATAAATAATGGCTTTATACAAAGAAAAAGCGATGTATAGGAAACAAGAAATCTGAAATGGGGAAAATATGTTTAATATATCAACAGAGTTACTGTCTTTGATATGAAAAAGACCCTTTACTTTAATTTGCAAGTGTTAATGTTCATTACAATTTAGTACGTTTTTGGCCTTTTGGCGGAACAATTCTTTAAATTTAGTCATATTCATAAGTCTTATTCATTTCATGTTTAATCAGTTTTATTGACTAAATGCACCTGTTGTTATTAGCGGAGAGAATAACAGTCACAGCAAGCAGCAAGGAACATTCTTAGATTTTTTACTTTTCGGCTAGATCTCCAACGTTTTGAACAAATTTTCTTACAGTACAACATTAAAGGAGACATATTATGCCCCTTTTTACAATGTGTAATATAAGTCTCTGGTCTCCCCAGAATGTGTCTGTGAAGTTTCAGCTCAAAATACTTCATAGATCATTTATTATATCATTTTGAAAATGCCCTATTTTGAGTGGAAGCAGAAACAAACTGTATTAGAGCATGTCTCTTTAAATGAAAATGAGCTGCTGCTCCCCGCCCCCTTTTATAGAGCTGTGCCATTACAGCTCGTACCTGCTTAAAAACATCTGTTTTGGTTCTGATTTTCATGTTTATCGCGCTGAAATCATGCTTTTTAAACAATATTAGTTTAAACTTCTGATATTTTCTAAGTGCTCACGTACAGAAAGCGGCATGTGAGCACTAAACTAAGTTCTCATTCACACACACGTTTACATTAAAAACACACATGAGTTACAAAAACAGTCGGTTATGTCTGTGAAGGTAAAAAGCTGGGAAATAAACCGCATGTTTATATTAGATCAGTGTGGCAGCATAATATACAGTAAATAAATAAATCCACAGCTCTCTTGTCTCTTCTGAGGCTGGGAATAGTTTTCTGTGCTCGTCTGTGCAGCCAAAGAAAGAACAGTTAGCATGTATGCTCAAACACTTTCCCCCATTGTATATTAGAACTGGTACACGAGCTGGTCGCTTGCACGAACTCACAAAAAAATGCTGCGCACCGTGTGGGGCTGAAAACTTACAGCTTAAGGGCGAGGGGTCTATTATATATGAGAATCCGTTGTGATGTCACTAGGGGAGCGAAATCAGATGCGCTCGTTTTCTCAGACGCTTGCAGAAAAAGCATTACCAAAACAAAGTTACTGGGTTAATCTTTTTCACGTTTCCATTGGTTTGATAGAGAACAGGGGCACCTGATTTTGCACTCTTAAAACCTGGAAAAGTCCGTTTTCATGATATGTCACCTTTAATAGAATGTTGGTTTAAAGTTATTTGGTCTTTAATAATGTTCTCAAAATGTTATCACGCACACAAATTATTTAAACATTGTATATTGAATGTTATTTTTCTGAAACATTATCTGGATGTTCATCTAACGTTTCTAAACTTGTTTCAGAATGTTCAGAGGACATTCAAACGCAACATTCCAGTAATGTTTGCAAAATGATGAAATAGAGCATTCCCTTTGCATATCCAAGAATTAAATTTTTTTTAATCTAAAAGATTGGACGTTTTGAATGTTAAAAGAACATTTAGAAATAAGGTTTTCAGTACCTAATGGGAACGTTCGCAAAACTTTCTTAGAATATATTTTTGTTAGCTGGGTTAGAGGATGCAAAAGAAAATTAAACACATTACATATTAATTTAAATATGCCTCACCATTTGACATAAATTAACAATAACAACATTATAATGAGTACACTAATGTAATGATGTTGTGAATCTTTTTTTGTTATTCATCATCTGTGTTTAGTGCATTGTTATGGAAAGAACGTATTCCAGGTGTTTGGAATTTTCACAAAATGATTCCAAATGAGAAAACCTTTGAGCAATGCAATGAAATGCTTTACATTTTCTAATTAAACATTTGATCAGAGATGTTTCTCAGGCCAAACAGTCATCTAAACCTAAAAGAATAAGGCAATCTTAATGGTGCAGCTCAGCCACAAATTACGCATTTCTCTCTGAAGAATGACTAAATAAAGTAAAGGCATTGCAGCAGTGCTCGGGATCTGCTCTGCTCTTTCCGTTGTCTGAAATCCCAGCTGTGGTGGGAATGAACATCGACACACTGGAATGGTTGTTTAAGCGGTGTTTCTGTAATAAGCATCAAAGTTGAGGAAACGACCCAGCGATTGGTCAGGTGAGAGTCTGGGTGAAAGTGCAGCTGCTGGGGCGTGGCTTGAGCTGTGGGCGGAGCCAACATATGTGGTGGGAGTTTTCCAGAGATGCAAGTTAGGACAGCTCAGCTGTCATTTTAGGAGGTGGTTCATCACGTTTCAGTTTTCAAGTCAAGTTCCATTATCAAGCTTATTTTTCAACATGAAAGTAAGCTATTTTCTGTGAATGTTCAAGACTTCCAATTCATTAGCTCTGCTAGTGAAATAAACCCCCGGTTTCACAGACAAGGCTTAAGCCTAGTCCCAGACTAAAATGTAAATCTGAGCTGTGTCAAGTGAAAAACTTGCACGGACTGATCTTAAAATATATCAGTGCCTTTATTTTGGCTCAAGATGCGCACCAGTAATGTGTTTTCTGAGGCACCTGTATGAAAAATTACTTGGGCTATGGCCTAATCCTGGCTTAGTCTAAGCCCTGTCTGTGAAACCAGGCCAAAGTGTAGTAAACGGTAAAACTGTTTGCACTACAAATCAGTGTGTACAAGAACATACCAAAATAATAGGATAAAGTACCAGTTTGCAATATCAAGCAGCATAAAGGATTGTTTTTATACAGCAAAAATAGGCTAACTGGAAGCGGCTGACACTCACGTTACACCTCGCACGCTTTTACGTTAAAATAGTGTATCTGTCACTGTCTCAATATTATGCACATTTTTCCCCCATGCCATCTCCAGCTGAAACAGCTAACACAGCAATTATTACCTGTGTTCTGTAATTCATTCTCTATCTCTAATTATTGCCTCTCTCTCAAGTATTATGTAAATGCATATAGAGTAAATAATGCACAAATCTGTACATAAATCAGATGTATACCACATTATTATTATTATTTATTTATTTTCACTTATTAGTTAAATGTCTTTTCTGTTCTCATGTCATATTTGTATGTATGTATTGTTTGTATGTATGTATGTATGTACCAAGAGCTCCTAAAAAACAACAAATTCCTTGTGTTTGCACACACTTGGCGAATAAAGCTAATCTTGATTCTGATTGTTTGTACTTTCCTTGTTTACCCAATTAGCTGTGTGTGTTTTTGCTGCGTTCTCGTTATGTGGGAAATGGAATTAACTATAATTATATAGTAATTTTAGAGTTTTCGACTTGTGTAATATCTTTGTCAGACTAGTAATTACAAGTTGGAAACAAGGACAGATATGGAAAGAAGTCTTGCTCTCCAAAGCTGCATTTATTTAATACAAAAAAATACAGTAATGTTGTGAAATATTATTGTAATTTAAAATAACTGTTTTATATTTAATATATTTTAAAATGCAATTTATTCCTGTGATTCAAAGCTGAAATTTCAGCATCATTAGGCTACTACAGTCTTCAGTGTCACATGATCCATCAGAAATCATTCTAATATGCTGATCTGTTGCTCAAGGAACATTTATTATTAATATCAGTACTGAAAACAGTTGTGCTGCTTATGGACTTGTGATGAGACGTTACTATGGCCCGACATCCAGATCTAAAACGTACATGCAATAAAATTCAAAATAAATGAATGAGAGCCAGTGACTATTTGCACGATATAAAAATAAACAGAGAAATGTTATTGTATCTTTTGCAGCTTAACAGTCGTAACACATTTAAAAATGCAATATGAAAAAAAAAGGCCATCGTAGTACCATATTCCATTTATTTGCTCTTTTGTTAATTCTTTGGAATCGGACCATGCTTGAGTCAGTGTTGTGACTTTTCTTTTGATTTTGGACTAAAATGTGACCAGCCTGGTTTGCTGGTCTTAACTAGTTTAAGCTGGTCTCACAGTCTAGCGAAGCCAGAAAAGTGCCTCTAAAACAAGCCACCAGACCAACTAAGATTTGCTATACAATGAATGTTCTTGACATTCAATGAATGCAGGGATGTTCTTAGAGGAGAGATGGAGGTACATAAATGATTACAAAAAAGTTGAACTTTTCATTTTGTTTTTATTTATACTCGAAATGCTTCACATATCATCTAAAATAAATGATCTTAACAGTCGAGTCCCCTCTACATCAGTGTGCCTGGAAAAGAATTACAACATAGAGAAAGGTCACAGAAACAGGGTCATTCACACCATTCCAGTTATTCCCATATAAGGCAATTCCCATATTCGCAGCACTTCTGAGGAAAAAGATTGTCATGACAATGAAGTTATGAACTGCTGACCAGGTCAAATGCAATCAAAGGGCAGGTGCACTGGTCAGTTATGGCCCGGATGCAAACTTGCTTCAACTTGATGAGATGCATGAAATGGTGACAGAATATGGTAACGTGCAGTTACGAGAACACAAAGGAATCCAGCATTTTGACCGCAACCTCAGTCATTAAAAACTCACACAGATGATACAAGGACTAACATACCTAACCTTAAAGGTTAAAGATCTGAGCTAGTTCTCAGGTTCACATCCTAGAAGGACCATCATTTTTGGAAAAGAAAAGGCTCTGCTACACGACTAAATATCCTCAGTTTAGGACTAAAATATTTCATCACTAAATCCAATGCAAGATGCAATGAAAATATATTTAACTAGTTAACTCAAGAGGCGACTTACATGCTTTTAGGTGTGAACATCTGTAAATTCATCCAGATGCTCTATTCTATAAAACATATGTACAGATGCAGACCAGATGACCATTATACAATTACGCTAACTACCTGTTATTTGGCCACAAATTAGTTAGTTAGAATGACACTAAAATTACTACATTAAAAATGACAAAGAGCAAAACGTTAGCAAAATATTGTTCATTTGTAAATGCACAAGACATGCTGTTATATCAGTGCATGGAGGAATACAAGGTGAACCAATGCAAGACCTAAAGTGCTGGAAGGAACTGGAACTAGGACTGGAAGGTAAGCATTGCATTTCTAGGTGCTATATGGCCTGAGAGCTTTTACTAACACAGTCGAATGGTTTTATCTTCTCAGGAACGAGGCTACATACAGAACAGTCCAATTTATTGCATATACAGATGAGCATCAGATAGAGCTGTCTCGATGATTCAGTTCTGACTGGTCGTACTGTACAAATAGTGGTGATTAGCAATTTAATCTGTTTTTTAAACTTTTTTTTTTTAAATGTTTGGAATAATGCGAATGCATTTCTTTCTTCTGAAGAACGATGGGATCCAAACAACATTGGAGCCTATTAATTTTCATTGTGTGGACATAAAAGGGTAAATAATGACAGAATTGTATTTTTTGGGTGAACTATTGCTTTAATTTTGAACATTCTAATTAATTACTGTTTGTGCAGGTCTTAAAAAGTCTTAATTCATCCTTCCACATATTGAGTCCTTAAAAAGGTCTTAAATCTAAGCAGGAAGTCTTAAAATTATAAAGTCATGGCCATAAATGTCGCATTGTTTTCCAATACAAATCTCTAAACATTCTTTAATCCTTAACTGTAAATTGAACATATGAAGTCTTGTTTTCTGAGAAACTGAACAAAATTAGCTTGAAACATGAACAAATATCTGTCAATGTGGAATGAAAACTTTTTCCTCTTTGAATCCTGTTGATTTTCTCTGAGCTCACTGGCAGATATTTGTTCGTTTTAATCGTAAACTCACTTCATTTTGATCAATTTCTTATCAAACAAGACATATATAAGATGTAATTTTGCTTCTTTGTATCTTGATTTAAGAATCTACATAGAGCAGGGGTGTCCAATCCTGTTCCTGGAGGTATATTACTAATATTTAAGTGTAAGCCATTTACATTCAGAGACCAGGTTGATGAATTGTTGCATTTAAATTATTCCTTAAATTTTCTTTACTTGGTCTTAAAACCCTGAATTATCTGATAAGCATCATATGATATAATCATCCTGGTTGGAGAGAGCTAAAAAAAAAAAAAAGCTGCGGGATTTCAAAACCTAAATTTGCAAATTAGTTTAAAAATTCCCTTATTTGAAAGGCAATATTTGACTTCAAATGTAAAGCTCACAATGATCAGAGATTTTTCAATGAATCGCAATCAGGTGATTTTCTAATAATCATGACAGAGCCTTTGACAGTCCACACTAAACCACAGTGGAAGTTTAAAAATGCTACTTTTATTTACAAAAGTCAGTTTAGCCAAAACAACCTATTTGCAAACTATCAAACTCCCCTACAGAAATACTTTAAACTGCCCACTACTGACAGAAGACATTCTCTTAAAATCTCATTTCACCTTTGTCTTCTAGTTCATTATATACAACTGCTCCATGTGCCATGAGCCAGTGGTTTTCGCTATATTATGGCTGATTTTGATGATGGTTTGATGATGATGATGGAAAGGGATGGATGGCTCAGATGATCATGTGCCGAAGTTTGCAGTTTAACTCCTTCTCCTTCTCAAGCAGTCCACTGCTGTGCTTTTTAAATGCCTCAAACTCCTAAAAATGTGATATGTAAAAACATTGATATGCTACTGAGACCAAAATGTCCAATATACATACAGGTTTTCTTTTAGCAGACCTTTTTCAACTCATTGCAGGTGTCCTCTGCCCTCTCTAAAGCGTCCTGTAGTTCCTTCACTCTTAATTCACTGTTCACGGCTGCTGCTTCCTTTTCAAACCTGATTAAAAAATAAATAAAAAACTCGAGAAAGACAAACGAAGCAAGTAATGCATTACTTTATGGACATTGATCATTTCATGTGCGAACAGTAACTCATAAAGTAAGTCAAATATCCTGAACTGATCTTTTGTCTGTTGTATTGGTTTATGGCAAAGAAATAGTTCACCCAAATTTACCCTCATGCCATTCTGACCATGTATTATTTTCTTTCTACCTTTATGAGACTGCCTTTATCATACATTTATGGTGCTTTCTTTAGTCTGACAGTGGTATTCTTTATCTACTGTCCTCGAATGGAAAAAGAAGCATTCTGCTGAAAATAAAATGTTATGTTTCATGGAAGGAAAAAGGAAAAAATTACAGGGTTGGAATGACTTGAAGCTGCTTAAATGATAATGAAAGTTTCACTTTTGGGTGAATTATTCCTTTAATAAACATGGCATGTGTTATTTATACAAAAAGTGTAGTATTAAAGGAACACTCCACTATTTTTGAAAATAGCTCATTTTCCAACTCCCCTAGAGTTAAACAGTTGAATTTTACCGTTTTCGAATCCATTCAGCTGATCTCCGGTCTGGCGGTAGCACTTTTAGCTGTAGCTTAGCATAGATCATTGAATCTGATTAGACCGTTAGCATCTCGCTCAAAAATGACCAAAGAGTTTCTAATGATATTACACAGCGCCTGAAAATAGTCCCCAGCTAGGTAACTTCCAACGGAAGGCACGCTCCCTTTGCAAGCAGGTGGTCACGTTGGTTATGTTGGTGGAAGTTGGCCTATTTTCAGGCGCTGTGTAATATCATTGCGCCTGCTGCACCCATGGTACAGCAGCAAAGTTAATTGATTATTACGCCGGAATGAGAGTATAGTTCCTAGCCATATCGGCCTAGAAAATCGCAACTTTTCATTTTCCGTCGGTCTTAGTACACGATGTAACTACAGAAGAGTCAAGTTTTAAATAGGAAAAATATCGAAACTCTTTGGTCATTTTTGAGCGAGATGCTAACGGTCTAATCAGATCCAATGATCTATGCTAAGCTACAGCTAAAAGTGCTACCGCCAGACCCGGAGATCGGCTGAATGGATTTGAAAACGGTAAAACTCAACTGTTTAACTCTAGGGGAGTTGGAAAATGAGCCTATTTTCAAAAATAGTGGAGTGTTCCTTTAAAGCATAAAAGTTGTTTTGAGATTCATACCTGTTTTCTGCGTCTAGTTTGCCGTTCTCAGCTTCCTGTCTTTTCCGCTCTAGCTCCTGATTTTCAGCTTGCTTGTCCTTTAACACATTGCAATGAAATCATTACAACTCCATCTGAAAACAAACAGTAATGTAACTGATAATTAATAATGAATCTAGGGTAACAAACAATACATCCTTTTTTTCCCCAGACATGTCCTGGACGGGATATCTAAATTGCCTAAAATGTATGGGTTTTGGCTTTGTTTTGCTATTGTTTTCATACTTGTTGAAGGTAACGACTTAAATATAGTTTGACCAATAGCATGCAGGCATTGTACATAATCGACCAATCGTTGCATGCAAGAAGGTGGAATCTAACAAAGAACGGTTAAAGCAATGCAAATATGCATTATTTTTATTGCTCACCAGTATAATTTTCCCACGCTGCATTGAGATATCAATAAGATCATCCTTTTCCTTCACAAGTTTCTCCAGTCTCTCTTGAGTGTCTGTCTCTCTCATTGATTCTTTTTCCTGAGTTTGTCTTAGTTTGAAATCCAACTCTGTTGGAAAGAAATGTGTGAGGTGTTTAACAGTGTGCAAGTAACAACTGGACGACTACACAAATTTAAAGACATTTGTTCGTGCTTAGCATAGTCCACATCGGTTAAATTCTCAACTAGCTTTGTGTCAGGACATTAAAGGGGTCATAGGATGCCCATTTTCCACAAGTTGATATGATTCTTTAGGATTAATGAAAAGTCTGTAAAGTAGTTTGGTTAAAATTTCTCAATGGTAGTGTAAGAAACACCTTTTTTACCTGTCAAAAACAGCTCTTTTCAAGCCGTTTTTGTAGCATTTTCCTTTAAATGTTAATGAGCTCTGCTGACCCCGCCCCTCTCTTCCGAGCCGCTCTCTGAGATGGTTTACTTTAGCTGCATTCATCATGAAACTTACTAATTAGCACATTACTAGGAAAGGCGATTTGCAAAGATTCGTTAAAAAAAACTTATACTCACTTCTTCTGTAGGTGAAGCTGGCATCCACGCAATGATTTGGCGAACATGAACACTGAGTAGATGGGGGCACATTCCCCTCAAAAACAACGTAACCACTGCGTCTTCAGCGGCTCAGATGTCGGGAGTAAATGACGACTGCTATGTTCATTATTACATCTAACAACAGAACACCTCAATCGCTTAGAAGTCATTCTTGTCTACATCTGCTCTGCGGTGAAACAATGGCGGACTGATGAGCTCACTCAGGGCGGAGCTAAGGTAAAACACCAGTCCAGCTGTGCTGAAACGCTACTGTCAATCAAACTATCGTGGGAGGGGCCTGTCTGTGTGACGTCACACAGACAGGCATCTGAGATCGGCTCGATTTGAGAAAGGGGTAAAAATTTTAGTAGATTAACAAAAAAAAACTGGGTGGATTTTTATCATAATAGGGAGGTTGTGTACACACACTGCCAACACAACATTTCAGTTCAAAACTACTTGTAAAAGTGCATGTAGCATTATATGACCCCTTTAACATAAAAACATTTTCATTACTTTAAAATAAAATAAATGCTACCTAAAACAAAAAATATATATATATTTCAACTTTTTGGCAACATTTCTCGTTTTCATTTGGTTTAGCTTCACGCACTAATATAACTAAATTAAAACTGAAATAAAAAGGAACAAAAACTATATAGACATTAAAAAACAGAAGCAAATAAATTAGCAAAAACAATTAAATTACTAAAATGGAATATGTAACAAATTCAAGAAATGGAACCCCTTTAGCTGTTATAAATTCACTGTAAACCCCGGCTTCATGGGGATTATTGTTTTTATAAAACGGTTATTCCATATACGTAGTAAAGTTTCACAAAATAAAACAGAGCAAATAAAGTCTAATGGTATTAATAAAAACATTATTCTCCCACCAAACAATGTAGTTCCTCAGAATCAGTTGTGGTTGCAACAAAGTGGTTGCCGAGCCACACACAGAAGTAAACAGAGGTGTATGTTTGTAGAGTAATTTACAACAGCTTCAAACGTGGCTCAGCCAATCAGAGTCAAGCACCAGAACTATCTGTTTTATAATATTGAATACATACCTGCACACATCTCTACAGCATTCTTCAGTTGTTTTTGTGTGTCGCTCAGTTCGTTCTTCAAAGAGGCCTCTTTAATCTGATGGAGGTTGATCAGTTCTTTCAGTTTAATCTGGAAACCTGTTGTTTTCTCCCTGTTGGGATCATAAAGATTAAATCCAAATATACTTATTGTACTTATTTCACTGAATCGTATAAAGTAAACAGTAACCGTCAACTTTTTCAGTTCTGGAACTATTTTTCCCATTCATTTTCTCCATATGCATTTAAAACAAAATTGAATCAATAAATTGCTCTAATAATCATGAGTTTGTGAAAACTTGAAAAAAAAAAACACAGCTGGGTCTCTGTTCAGCATTATGAATTCTATGTTCTATTTAGTTTTGACCAGAAATATGGTAATTAAGCATTTTTTTTATCATTAAAAATGTATTTCTCTATGGAGATCAATGAGGTTTTTACTTCCAGAACAGACTGAAACCGAGAACCGTTCCTTACTGATACTCTGTTTCTAGTATCTTATGTTGCTCTGCCAAGTCCTTGAGCTCTTGGGTCAGTTTGAGGATGGTCTTCTCTTTTTCTTGCACTTCCTCACTGAAAAGCGTTTCATTTTCCTTTCTGAGTCTCTCGCTCTCTTTCTCCAGCTTCACATTCTGGCTCTTGTACTCGTTCTTGAAGTTGATCAGCTCTCGGTGGTTGGAGGCCAGGTGCATGAATCTCTGCTCCAGCAGTTCGGATTTCTTCCTCTCGTTCTCCAGCTCCAGCTGCACATTGGCTCTCAGGTTCTCCAGCTCTGCGTTGATCTTCTCCAGAGCCTGACAGCGCAGAAGCATCTCGTCTGCTCTCTGTTTCAGGATGCAGATGAGAGTAGACTGCTCATCAATTCTTGATCGCAGCACTTCTGCTTCCGTCCTTTCTTCCTGGGAGAGACTTCGGAGCTTTTCCAGTGCTTGGTGCACATCGTCCATATCCTTATAGGAAGGATTAAGATCTGGGGTTAAACCTGTGCTAATACAAGTCATTGTATTTAAAAACACAAGAAGTGATTTCTGCTTAATTGAAATTATCTAAGAACCCATTTTCAGAGATGCATGAGATGAATAATTGGCTCTAGATGGGTTTTTAAAGCCAGATACTGATATTTAGAGAAAAGGTTGTCCAATAGCTGATACATTTGCCAGTATAACACATTTAAAGGAATAGTTCACCCAAAAATGAGCATTTGCTGAAAATATACATCCAAGATATTCCATTAATAAATCATAGCACATGCAAAATTGCTGAATTTAAATTACATTAAAAACATTTATTTGTTTATTACAATATTTACTCAAAAATATTTTTAAATCATTTACTGCACTGACAAAGCTGTTGGAAGAATGACTCAAAATGACAAAATATTTTGATTAATCAGCCTGGATGAAATCCTGGATGGATTTCTTGTACTGTTTCACATTGGCACTGTAAATTACAGTGGGTACGGAAAGTATTCAGACCCCCTTAAATTTTTCACTCTTTGTTTTTGAGTGTCACAGCAAAGGGTCTGAATACTTAGGACCATGTGATATTTCAGTTTTTCTTTTTTAATAAATCTGCAAAAATGTCAACAATTCTGTGTTTTCCTGTCAATATGGGGTGCTGTGTGTACATTAATGAGGAAATAAAATTAACTTAAATGATTTTAGCAAATGGCTGCAATATAACAAAGAGTGAAAAATTTAAGGGGGTCTGAATACTTTCCGTACCCACTGTATATACCGTTATATTATAAAGCCATAATAATATTTACATTTATTCATTTGGCAGATGTTTTTATCCAAAGTGACTTACAATTGAGAAATACAACAAGCGATTCAAAATAAGTAGGCAAAAAAAAAAAGTTTCTGAATGATTTCTTTCCATGGATGTTTTTCCTGGTATAATCAGTGCTGCGTTCAGCCCCGACAAAAACGGTGCAAAACGTTTTTTAAACGGAAACGGTGATGCGTTGAACACCCTGTTCTGATGACGCAAGAGTTGCAACTATGGCAGCAGAGAAGGCCAATCTTTGTGATCTTTTTGAAGAATTTTCAGAGCCTGATATTAAATCGGTATAAATACATGTTTAATACAAATACGCTCGATGGTACAGTCACTACCCTTGCCCTCCAGAATAAAAGAGAACACCCCAATCAAATGAAGGGATTTGTGGAAAAATGTGGTTCCTAATTATTGTGATCCAACATTTGCTCGCATTTCAGGATGAAAATACAAACATTTCAGGTGAAGGATAATCCACTTCTTACCTCCGAGACTGTGTTATGATCTATATAACCTTATTATTTTTATTGTGAGTATTAGGCTTATCATTATTGCTGATCACTGTTGTTGTGCTATGATATAGTAATATTTACCATTATATAATCAGAGGGGTATAGAAAAGTTTATGTCACTCCATAATAACAATAGCAAAATATATAAATATGTATAGTATTTTTATGTTACATTAATCAGTGTCTAGAACACATTCCTAAGGAAATGATATGGGCCAGAAGACATTGCAATTACTAAACGATATTTAGACAGACTTAAAGAAGTTCCAGATCTATACATGTGCTCTTATTATTTCAGTTATTTTGCCTTTATTGTAAATAAACATGTGCAAACAATATACTTGCTCTTGTGAATTTATTTGGATGTTAATTACATTGTGCGAGCTGTCTCTTTAATACCGCGTGGTTTACATACTTGTTGCTGCTGATTGGGCTGACATTTTTTGACACACCCACCAAACAAGAGAACAGGCATCTCAAACCCCGTTGCACACCATTTCCAGGAAACATGCCGTTCAAACCGGAAACCGTAGCAAAACGGTGCCTACCGGTTTGAGCTTGAACGTGCCTCAGGCAAAAGGGAAAATGGGGCTTTGGCTCCACCTTTCTGCCACTCCAGCAGGAAATGGGACTGGACCATTTCAGTCAGGATGGAGGGTCACATTCACCTGTTGCTAGTTTTGCGGATTCATTTTATTATTAGTTTAGTTATGGATACAGCTGTATGGTCATTTAAAAATGATGGGTATTATTCAGAGGTGTGCTTTTGTTTAGGTTTCATCACTAAATGTTGTTTTTTAATACTCACCTCCCATGGTTTTGGTCGACTCAGGTCTATATCCTGTTTGCATGAGAGCCTTATTTGGGATTTGTTTTATTTTATTTAAATAGTTATTTTTTTATTTAGTATTTGTTCATCAGGGTAGGGCCTCTATTTTATTTTAGAGGCATTACAATCATATCTTTTTGCCAGTTTTGATTGGTTTACCCATTTCATCATGATTGTTATTTATTTATTTTTTGCTACACATTTTATTTTTGATAGCTACACTTAAAAAAAATCAAATAAAAGCCTTTATTTTTTTTGTTGCATTGCTTGTGACCTGACTTCACCTGGTCTGCTCCATTACACAAGTAACCACAATAAAACTACACTTGGATGCACAAGTCAAGCAAGAGCCTAATATACAATGATGGCAGATTTTAAATAAAGGTTTATCTGAGTTTTCAGAACTAGGGTAATTGTTGGGGCAAGTTGTCACATGTTTGAAATATATAAAAATTATGGATATAATTTTGTTCAGTGCACTGCAATATTTCTTGACCAAAACAATGGCATTTTTGCAAGTTACACTATGCATTTTTGCTGGCATTATGCTGTTTATGCCCATTGTGACAACTTACCCCATTCAGTGTGACGCCACTGAGGCATGTTATGAAAAGAAAAGTCGATGCGTGTTATATATGATCTGTATTGTTTATTTTTATTTTCTTAAGCAGTATCGGTGGAAACGTTCAAGTTGCGTGTCAACGAAACGGAATTAGGGGAAGTAACGTTAGCATAAATTAATTGAAAATATTAAATAGGGTTAAAAAAAATGTGACGATATGTTATTGGTTTTAAAGCTCACAAACTGCAAGTAGAGTATCGCGCCTTTGCTATTATAAAGCAAAACTATTAATTCAATTATAAAATGAAATAAGTATAAAAAAAAACATTTTTTTTTTTTTTTTTTTTTAGCAATGCGCGACCAGTTGCTTTGCTATTGTTTGGGCGAATTATGTGTTTCAAAGCACGATTTTGATCACAAACACAATTTCAAAACAGTCGGTGGTTGATCGATTTTGTCAGGCACACAGATGCGTGGCAGTCGCTGAAATGGGCGTAAACAGTTTTGTATGAACATCACACGCTCTCCAACGTACCTGTTTAGTGTCTTTGATCATCGTTTTGAGGTCTACTGGGAGTTTCTGCGGAGATGTCATGTTGAATCTTTCAAGGCTGTGTTTTGCAGAGAAAAAAACCAGCTTTCTTCACAAAGGCGTCTCTACCGCAATGAGCTGCAGTGATGCTTCGGCTTGTGGCGATTCAAAGTTTCCCCGGTTGCCCCTAGCAACAGCGAATTTCGTCGCGATTATTTTACGTGTTTTTCCCCCTCGACAAACTACATTTGAGAATGTAATTCAGCATTTAAAAAAATCGACTAACATTTATAACACGCACTGTTGTTCCAGATAGGTCTGTTTTGTGTTCTCCCCCTCAGGTTAAGCAGATTGGGCTGAAAATGCGGGTGTAGTGCTCGAGTTCTACCACTAGATGTCGCCACGACTCCTCTTTGCTGTATGAAGATACTGGCTCGAAAGGTGCAGAAGGGTTTTTTTACACATTTGCATTAGGTTGAAGAGTAAAGAATAAAGAATGATTTTGATCAGCATTACGTTATAATCTACTGCTGTAGCTCTGTTGAAGAACATCAAATCAACAGACTGTTCTTATGGTTCGCTTTCGAGTTTTCACAGCGGGTCAAGATCAAGATCTTCAAACCATCAGCTTTAAGATGTTTTATTCAGTGGGAGCTCTTTAATTATAAAGTGAGGATCACAGGACATAAAAGGCTGACTTTAACACACATCAGATCTTTATGCACCTTTAGTTTTGGCCCAGAAGGATCACTTATTAGCTAAGCATGAGATCTTTAACTTGCCTTATAGAAATCCGCTGACCTTAAGTAACGCATTTAAAACCATGTTCTGCATTATCTGAGTCCGGGCTACTCTTGAACTTGTGCTCAATCTTGAGAATCCGAGATTCCAGCTGTGGGTTCTTATCAGTAATCATTTAAAACAAGAAGTCTCTTTTTTTGCTAATTGCAAAAATGTTGACTCGAGTGTCCAACCTTAGAAGTATCATGCTGTGGTCTCTCAACAGACTCTACGAAAACCACAGTCAATTTGTTATTATTGAATTAGCCTGTTGTTACATATTAGAAGCACAAGTTTAAAAAGTTACAAATTAATTTGTTTAAAAAAACGTGGTTGACCATTGCCACTAGTGGCTGATGCCTGTTAAGATGGTAGCTGTGTTTTGGAACATAGTAGTTGGTTTCTAACTGGTTTAAGCTGGTCATTAACTGGTTTAAGCTGGTCATTAACTGGTTTAAGCTGGTCATTAGGGGGCTGATCACCACTGCCTTAAGCTGGTATGACAATGATGGCACAATATTTCTTAAAATTGACTACAAAAATCTGCACAAGCCTGTCATTAGATTTTGAAAATGACTTTTGGCTGAATGGCCATTTCTATTAATTGTTCAATCAGACACAAGTTTAAATAGGAAGCTTAAAATTGCTGCCCTAAACGTGAAGTAAAATAGCCAAAGGCTACACACTGCAATTACCGATCAAGAGTATCAAGTTGGTTTTAATGCTGTGATGAAAACATTTTTACAGTCAACTGCTGACAAAAAAAGATTCTTTCTTTAACAGTCTTTCTATTTTAAAATGTCACAGTTAATTCAATGTGTTACTTTTACCATTTCTTTGAAATTCTTTTATAAATACATTTTTGAGTGAAAATTGTTTCAGAGGAAACCAATACACCAATACTTTTCAGTGCAAATATATAATAGATATATTATGTAGTATAATAGATATATATTATAGAATGACATTTACATTTAATCATTTAGCAGAAGCTTTTATGCAAAGCGACGTACAAATGAGGACAATAAAATCAGTCAAAACTAACAAAAGAGCAACAATATGTAAGTGCAAATGACAAGTCTCGGTTAGCCTAAAACAGTACACGTAGCAAGGTGTATATAATATATATATTATAGATATATTGTTATAAACACACACAGACACCACACTCACAGACACACATACACACAATACCACAAACACACAACACACACACACACACACACATTCACACACACACACACATACACACATGTTGTGTTTCCATGTTTTTATGGGGACATTCCATAGGCGTAATGTTTTTTATACTGTACAAAACGTATTTTATATTGCCCTACACCAACCCTAAACCTAAACCTACCCCTTACAAGAAACTTTGTGCATTTTTACTTTCTCAAAAAAACCTCATTCTGTATGATTTATAAGCTTGTTTCCTCATGGGGACCTCACAAATGTCCCCACAAGGTCAGAAATTACTAGTATTACTATCCTTGTGGGGACATTTGGTCCCAACAATGTAGCATAAACAAGTACACACACACACACACACACAACATACACACACACATGCACACGCGCACAACAAACACACACACACACACACACACGCACGCACGCACGCACACACAAAGAAAACAAGTAGATGAATAGAAAGCTCGTGTTGTTTGTTTGTTTGTTTTTAAATAAAAAAAGAAGATAAATAAAGATAAAGTAGAATTAAAATAGAATAGAAAGTGCTAGAGTTGAGGGTCAAAATAAATGTATCTATAGATAATATATATATATATATATCTAAATAATATTTTTTATATACTATACATATACTACTAAATCTAGGCCATTTTGAGATGATCAGCTAAGCTATGTTGATTATCTTATGTCAGGAAAAAACTATATCAGATAATTTCAACATGCCATTCATTCCGTTGCAGAATCGGGGAACATGCAATCAGCAAAAGGGTATCCAGTAGGTAAATTAAGAATGTATAATATATAATTAATGATTAGTATAACAGTATTTAGATTTTTTTATTTTATTATTCTAATTATATGATTATTTATTCTTATATAAAACAGCAATAATACCAGTGATTTGTAAATATTTCACATACTGTGACTGCACCATTCACACATTATGTAGTCTAGTCAGTGAGCTCCGCAGGTTCCTGGGAGCTAGTTAAGGATTTGATCCTGTGGGTCGAGCTGAGGGGGGGAGCGTCATGAGCACGCCCTTTTTCATCAGCCCGGGACAAGTGAGTGAGAGCCACTTCACTGCATCTCAGTCCCAAGAGCTCCATCTGGCCGGCTTCATGAGGGGCTGGACACACCAGCCGGGACCGTGCGTCACAATGCACCTACAACTTCTCCTCATTATAACTTTATGTGTGCTTCATTGCGATTGTCAAGGTACGGTGCGACTTTTATTATTAACTTGTTTCGTATCATAGCCTATTTGTTTTAGATACAGTCCCTTAGAGCGACTTTTCTAACAATAGACATAACGGGCAAGTAACTTTGCATTATATCACAATTATTCTGGTTTAATTGATATACATAACTGGGGAAAAGTGTAATTAAATTCTCACTTTTTTGTTGAAAAATAAACATCGAATAACGGCATTGTTATTTATAATGAACGGATTTTCGCTCAAAGTAAAATTAGATCGTGAAAATAACACCTATATGTGACAGAACAAGTATTTGTTTAAAAAAAAAATGTTGTAAGCTGAATATTAACAACATTGTTGCTGTGGCGCACAAAGCCTCGCTCAGACAGATTTGAGTGAGGTTCTCGGAGAACTTTTGCATGGGCTTTGGCGTTGCTAGGTAACAGAGACGAGCATGTGACTTGAAGACAATCTCTAGCAGGACCCCAAGCTGCTGGTGCAAAGCAAATCCAACACGTTTCTGCGCTCGGGCCTGTTTCTAAAAGACTGTTAGTGGGTTGACAGCAACAGGTTGCTCTGTGTTGGTTGCATGGCTAGAGCTTCTCGAAATGTAATCTGCTTTCTTTTTGCCCAACCCTTAGTATGTAAGCTTCTTATGTGAATCAAGCAACTAATTACTCAGCAGCTGCCGTTCAAGACTACCATTGCTGCTCATGAATCCCTCTGTTATCCTAGTGAAAATTAGCTGTGGTTGTCTTTATTGAGATTAAACCGTCTTGCGTTCATTTGTTTATTGGGAGAATTGGGATGGTTGCGTTAAAAAAAAGCGAATTAAATTCAAATTTACTGACATATTGTGACCTTGAGGCGTCAAAATCACATCTTCTCGCACAGTCTTTTGGGTATTCGTACTGGTAAGTTTGTGTAAAGGTTTAAATTTGTGGCTTGATTGATCTCCTCAGAAATGCGAGCCAGGAATGAGTTCCAGTAATCCAGCTTTATTCAGCATGTGTTTTGGAGGAAATGACCAAAGGGTCTTGATGGAGGGGGGACAGGTTACTTTCTCTAATCCGCTGAGCTTCACTTCCCGTTGGTTCCTCGCGCTCTCAGTTGCAGACCTGAGGGTCAAAGGTCTTTGAAGGTAGTTACTTGTTACCTTGTTTGGCATGATGCATTTTAATTTAAACTTGGACTTTTTTTGAAAAACCCTGAGTTGGCACAATCTAAACAGTTTTGACACCTCATCTCATGATGTTCATTAACCAACTTGTGAAACCGTCCTTTGTAAATGAATATGAGTGTTACTCATTGCCTGCAAATGTGATGATGCTGCTGATTCATAACTTGTTTTTAAATTATTTTTCACTTTCATTAGTCACGTATTAGCCATCTTTGGATTGCAATGATTAAAAGGACACTTTCACTCAGTGTCACATTCACCAGCGGCCTTTATTTTTTATGTGCAGCCATGGGTGCAGACAACACCGTGAAGATCAGCGAACAATGATATCTCATTCAGTAGGCTCAATCAGATGTGGATCAGTGAGGGGCCTCATGATCTGTAACAGGATTTCCATGCACAAAAAAAGAGTGGAAATCAGTTTGATGCTGGACAGAGGACCTTATCTGAACCTGGCTGTCAGCAAGCTTTAAAGTGCATAACTTAAACACTTTTGCATTTCACTGTTTAAAACGGTAAACATCTATGTAAGCTTGTTTCCACCACAGATTAATAGATAGATAGATAGATAGATAGATAGATAGATAGATAGATAGATAGATAGATAGATAGATAGATCGATAGATAGATAGATAGATAGATAGATAGATAAGGCAATAACAACTTCTTATCTTAAAATTCAGACTTTTTTCTCAATTGCGAGTTTATATCTCGCGATTCTTTTTTCCACAATTTGTGTATTACGTGGAATTTAAATAAATAAATAAAGGTAATTGTGACTTTTATCTCACCAAATCTATCTTGCAGTTATGAGTTTCCATCTCACAATTCCTTGTTTATATCTTGAAATACTGAATTTTATATCTTGAATTGCTAGAAAAATATTCGGAATCGTGAGAGAAAAAGTCCCAGTTATCGATCTTGTTTTTTAATCCTGTGGTGGAAACAAACTTCTATAAACAATCCCATTTTAGCAATAATGTCTAACACTTTCAAACTACTTACAGGCCTACATTCTATAAATGTAATCATTTTGCAGTGTAATTCAGATATTTATATCGTCACATAATGTAAACTATATTATTGCCCGACAATATTTAAAGGGTTTTTTTTTTTCACCCAAAATGAAAATTCTGTCATTAATTACTCACCGTCATGTTGTTCCAAACCCGTAAGACCTTCGTTCATCTTCGGAACACGAATTAAGATATTTTTGATGAAATGTGAGAGATCTCAGACCCTGCATAGACAGCAACGGAACTAAAACAAAACCTTGTTCACAGGTCCAGAAACGTAGTAAGGACATCGGTAAAACAGTCCATGTGACATCAGTGGCTCAACTTCAGTTTTGCGAAGCTACGAGAATACTTTTTTGTGCGCAAAGAAAACTAAAAAAACTTTATTCAAACCAAGTCTATTCCCCTGAGTTACGTCTTTGGCCATTTTGGAGAGTACCCAAGAGCGTAATCGACGTAACCAGAGAAGTTTACACTCGGAGGAGAAAGCGCGCATGAACGTAATCTGCGCAATCAGCGTTGTTTATGCTTAAGAGAAAGCATGCATATGTGTTGTGATACTCTAAAATGGCAGAAGACGTAACTCGGGGGAGAAGAATTGTTGAATAAATTATGTTATTTTTGTTTTCTTTGCACTCAAAAAGTATTCTCATAGCTTCGCAAAACTGAAGTTGAGCCACTGATGTCACATGGACTGTTTTACCGATGTCCTTACTATGTTTGTGGACCTGGGAACATTTCAGTTGCTTTACTGTCTATGGAGGGTCAGAGAATCTCAGATTTAATCAAAAATATCTTAAATCGTGTTCCGAAGATGAACGAAGGTCTTACAGGTTTGGAACAACATGAGGGTGAGTAATTAATGACAGAATTTTCATTTTTAAGTGAACTATCCCTTTAAAGTGGGATCCAACTTTATCCATATACATACAGTAAATACAGTAAAACTCACGCAAAGCAATATATACTATATAGCAAATATCAACTGCTTGATTGTTTCTTTCGCCACAAAATGTAAACTATATAATTGCGCAGCAATATATTTAAAATTTGCTATATAGTATATCCAGCTTTATCCTAATACATCATGATTTTCTGAAAGGCTGTTTTGAAACAATGTGCTTTGCAAATAAATTTGATTTGACTATTATGTATTTTATTGTGCTGCATGGGATGGGAGTAGAATTTCAAATACTTTCTTGCCTCAAATTAAATATTGTTCTGTTGCGATTCATCTCGAAGCTGGTTGGTTTGATTTAAGGCTTAGAACTTTTTATTAAAGAATGGTTTGAAATCCTTATGGAGCAAATAAATGGGAAAATACTTATAGAACCAAGGCTGCTTAAAAAGCAGCCTCGGCTCTATAAGTAACTGTTGCAAATCTTGCCATCTTAAAACATTTTTAGGTTTGCCAGGGACTGAAGTAGCACTTTTGTACTCAAACTCAAGCATCTCAAAACTGCACACAAAAGTCACTAGGTTGGTGCTTCTTGTCTTAAATACCTTTAAAAGTTAACAGCTATGATTGTGAAAATGTGCCTGCTAAGTAGCATGACTTTCAGACTGTCATTGTTTATTGTTCTAGAAAGAATTGCACGTCCGCTAGACGCGTGTTTGGTGTTCATTCCTGCGTGTAGGTTATTATACAAATGTGTGAACAAGCTAAATAAACAGTAATGACGTCTGCATTTTGAACAGTGAGAAAATGCCAAAATCCCATTTTTCCTGTTCTGCACGTGCTCCTTAAACCTCACACATGCTTCTGGGCCTTTCCGGTGAGAGTCCTTGAGCAACAGGGCTGCTGTATTAGAAACAGGAACAGAAGTTAACACAGTTGGCACTAATGAAGAATTCTAATCCTCTCAGTGTACACAGCACCCTCACTGGCTGTGTTAGTCACTGCCACAGTGCCATCTGAAAGCTGAGAAGCCTGTGTGATGGTGTTCCCGTTTGACGACGTTAGATTGAGTGAGAGTGGGTTGTAAATAATTTTATCTTAAAAGTGATCAAAAATTAACAACCTGTGATCATTTACTCACCCTCGTGTCATTCCAAACCTGTATAATTCTATTTCTTATGTGCACTACAAAAGAAGATGTTTTTAAAAATCTCTCAGTGTTTTTTTTTTTTTTTAGTCAATGCAATCCAATCCAATCCGATGTTGTTTTGGACCCCACTGTCTTTCAAAATAACTTATTTTATGTTTTAACAACATGATGGTGAGTCTAAGTGTTGTTAAGTATAATTGATATACTAATATAGCTTTTGTTAATATTTTGAATTAGATGTTTTATGTATATTTTCTGTTTTCATTTTAATTTTAGATAAAGTTTTAGTAATTTTGTTGTGCTTTTTTTTTAGGTTTTAGTGTTTTATTTTAGTACTTGCACTAACTAAATGAAAATGAAAATTGTTGCCTTAGCACTTGGCCCTTTTTTATATTTCATTTGATTTCAGTTAATGTTTATTTGGTAACACTTTACAATAAGGTTCCATTTACCTACATTAATTAACATGAACTGGCAATGAAACATATGATGGTAGCAAATGTATTGCTCATTGTTAATGTTAGTTAATGCATTAAGTAACGTTAACTAATGGACCTAATTTTAAAGTGTTACCCTTTATTCTAAGTAATAAAATTGTTTTTAGTTTTAGTTTTGATTAACGATAATAAACCTGGCTAAACTAACAGCATTTTACAGCATTTATTAATCTAGGTTAATGTTCATTTCTGCATATATTAATGCATTTTACACATGAATTAGTAACGAATAGTATATTTATCGATTCAAAATAAATGAATAAATTATGTCAAAAAAAGTTGTTTATTATTTATTTTTACGCTATTTATGACATGTTTTCCTGCAGATTTTGGAACTAACACATTTTTGGTGCTGATTATTTCACATTTTACAAATAATTTGGACAATATTTCAATCTCACAATCTCAAATTTGTTCTAAAGTTTCCAATAGGAGTCAGCGGTGCTGATCTGAATGGCTTAATAGGCTTCCCGACTCTATGTTTGCCTCCTTTCCACTCGCCGCCAATGCCAAGCCGCCTTCGCGTACCAGTAGGTCTTTTCTCCATGACTCCGTTTAGGCCGTGCGAGCCAAAGTCAGTTGTAAAGCAATTGACTGCATTCTGCGTCGTCCATTTCCATATGAAATGGGCTGCAGCACTCGGCTCTGCGGTATGGCCGGCCAGCTCTGGCGCTGGGCTCTGCCAGCCATTCCTGCATTCGCATGCATTCACTCCAGCCGCCCCCCAAAACAAGGCGGCATTGATGAAAGAAGCGGCACCTCTCCCATGGCCCCCGCGGGACTGGAAAGAGATGTTTCGGGGGGCTTGCTAGTGGCTGGCAAGTGACTTTATTTTTTTTAAAGGGAAAGAGGGATGGCAGAATGGAGGAGGATGGGCCTCTTTTCGGCTTTCTTTCTCGCAGGAAGCTTTACTGTATTCCCCCACTCTGTTATCCATCTCCATCGGCCCTTTTGGCATACTGACACTTTCAGTTATGGGGCTGCAGCCCCGCCAGCCAGGCCATTGTGCCATTGTGGTCTCACAGTGGGGTCTAAGCCTTTGGGAGGCTTCATTCTAATGAAAATTCCTCCACCGCACTCTCTTTGTGGCCCGACGTTGGCGCGTCCTTGTTTTTCCCCTCAGATAGTTTTGGAGATTCTTGCCTGCTGAGGGTTTAAGTTGGCTAATTAGAAAAGACATGCCCAGAGAGGAGACGGGGACGGAGACGGGGACGGAGGGGGTAAGCAAAACAGGGTAAGCAGAACAAAACAGGGTAAGCAAAGACATTAATGAAGGAAGGAAAAACAAGCTCAGTCCCCATCAACAGGAGAACAGCGTTTGCATAATACAAGCCGCTTTCCTCACAATGGCCCGCCGGGACAATCGCATAACTGTTGTCATTCACGCAATCTTAGTTAAGACGTCCAAATAAAACCCTTTTAAAGACACCCCAGGAAATGACGGGGCTAAATGCTTCGTTTTGCTGAGTGCAGGAACAGGATAGGCCCGCCGCTGTTCACTTTACCTGTCGCTTTTCCCAGATGCTGATACCGTCAGGAAACACTGGCTTTATTTTCCAGGGTCTCGGCGGATAGGTTTCGGCTTTTGGCAACGACTTATAGGTTGTGTAGCTGATTCATACTGTTAAACTGAGAGAAAACAATTAATTTGGGAGTGAAAATCTGTGTTATTTTAATGTCATTAATATACTATCAGGGCTTTTATTTTTTGTTGCCAAGTTGCCAACTTAATTTTAATTCAAGTTTTAGTTATTTTGTTGTGTTTATCATTTTTATTAGTTGTTTTTTTTCTTAAATATGTCTGTTCTGTATGTTTTTATTCATTTTTATTTAAGTTTTAGTTTTATTGTTTTAGTACTTCAACTTCAACTTAATAAATTTAATAAAGAAACATGAGGAATAAAAATTATTTAATATTTTTTCGTTTGTATTGTTTTTTTATTTCTGTTAACATTTATTTCAAATAATTAATTTTTAATATATGTTTAGTTTTTATTTGTTTTTATTACAGATTTAGTTTGAATTATTTTAGTACTTCAACTTAAATTAATTAGAACTGAAAGAAAATAAGGAATAAAAATGTAATAAAAATAAGAAAGATGTTTTTGGTTTTTATTTTATTTCAGTCAACATTTCAAGTTAAAAAAATGTATTTTTTGTGGTTTTATTTTTAGTTAATGATAACAACCCTGGTAAAAATAAAGTATAAAATGTATTAGCATCACTCATATCCCGGCAGCGTGTGTGGAAATGGCCGATGGCTGATGTTTAAAATTCTATTACTTGCGAGCGGGTGTCAGTAAACCATCTCACCTCTTAGATCCTGTATATGCCAATTGTCTACCTGTGCGTTACAGACGCTGCTGAAACCCCCGGGATCATGTCCTACCAACAAAGGCTTCCTTTGAGCGAGTAGAGCAGCAATTTTATCATTAGTAAACTGAGCAGGAAAAAGGCTCGTTTCCCAATTGGCTGCCGAAGGAGTTAAAAAGGAAGCCCATTTGGCTGGCATGCTTTAAAAGCGTTTGCTGTGGTGTTTGGTCTAGACCTCTCGCTATGAGGAGGCCCTCGCTGAGCTTTTAGCGCCGCAGCTCAAGCACAAACCCCCGTGGCCTTCTGGCAGAGGACGAAATCCATTATTAAAGAGCACATCACAGGGAACGAGGCTGATAAACTTCTGACTCATACATAATAAATACTCTGCTAATACAGCTATTGTTTTGCCATGGCACAGAACCAACATGCTGTCCATTATGGTACGTTTAAATTAATATTGAAGAGGTAATTATGACAGGATTGAGAGTAGTAATATTTGACAAACTACCTGTGTACAGAAGTATGGAAGCCTGTTTCTGCCACTGAATAAAAAAGGTAATTGCGTTTTTTTCCTCAGAATCACAATTGCGAATTTATATCTCGCAATTTTGACTTATTTTCTCAGAATTGCGAGATATAAACTTGCAATTGCAAGAAATTTTTTTAGATGTGGCGGAAATGGGCTTCCATACAGAAGGAAGCACATTAAAAGAATAGTTCTCCCAAAAAATACAAATGTATTCAATGCGAACCTGGAAAACAAAAGAATACATTTTAATATTTGTCTCTTTTGGAGCCTTATATGCATTGTTACAATAAACTGTTGTTGTATGGCATTTCTGGGTGAACTTTCCCTTTAAATCTTGCTAAACCGCTTCCAACCTGCCATGTCTCACAACAAGAGGGAGTTGTTCCTCCATCAATTTCGAGATTGCTTTATTGCACTGTAAGACTCATTTTTTGTCAGTCGGATGTCTAAACATATTACCACAGATTTTTTAGCAAGGTTACTGGTCGGCTAAATGTCAATGATGGCCTCATAGTTTAGCGCAGTTCTCAGTTTCCTATTGGCAGACTCTGTGCGCTCGAGCTGTTTGATCGAGTCACACGAGTTTCCTAAAAGGCAGCAGGTCAGATAAGATTGTTGTTTCAACCGATCCAAACATCCACGCTTAGTGAAAAATGAAAAAGTGATTATCATTCACTGAAGGGGCAGTTGTGGCCTAATGGTTAGAGAGTTGGACTTGTAACCCAAATGGTCACAGGTTTTGAGTCGATGGTTATCAGTGGTTTGTAGGATTGTGGGGGGAGTTGTGGTAAGTACAGCGCTCTCTTCCACCCAACTGCTTCCTGGGCAGCCCTCTGCTCCGGGTGTCTGTGTGTGTGTTCACTACTCACTGCTCTGTGTGTGCACTTGGATGTGTGAAATGCAGAGCACAAATTTGGTGTATGGGACACCATAATTGAAACACGTCAATTCACTGAGAGATAAATTACCTGCACTCTACCAACTAAAGGTGCAAATATCCATGAACATCAATAACAAATGAAAAATTGTAATTAACTGCTCTCTTTTTCTCATATATTAGATATAGTTATTATACTTATGCAGTGAGAAGGTTGGTTTCTATGAACTGTGAGAAGTATAACTCCAATAAAGAAATATTATATGTATTTTTTTTTAGGGTTTACATTTTTAATATATATATATATTATATATATATTTTTTTTTTTTGTTTTTTTTTTAACAATTACATTGGTGTGTGTTTCCAAAGTAAAATTTGAGTAGCGTTTGCCCGTCCAAAACTTGTTCCACAATGCCAGTATTCATGGATGGTTGCCTGAATGTTGCTATACAATTGGTAGGATTTTTGGGGGGGGGGGGGGGAGGGCTAACTAGGGTGTTGCTATGCAGTGGGAATGTATGGATGGTTGCCAGGGTTTAGCTGTCAGCTGGTAGGATATTCTGGCGATGATAGGATGGGTCTGTTGCAATTTTTTTCCTAGAGTGCTAGAGTATTGCTATGCATCTGGTAGGATTGTTGCTAGGGTGTTGCTATTAAACTAGTAGAATATTCTGGGTGGTTGCTAGGGAGTTGCTGTGCATTTGGTAGGGTTGTTGCTAGGGAGTTGCTATGCAACTGGTAGAATGTTCTGCGTTGTTGCCAGGATTTTTTTATGCAATTTGTAGGATGTTCTAGGTGGTTGAAAGGATGTTGCTATGCAGTTTTTTTAATAATGTTTTAAGGGGTATTAGGGTGTTGCTATGAAACTAGTAGAATATTCTGGGTGGTTGCTATGGAGTTGCTAGGTGGTTGGTGAGAAGTTCTAGGTTGGTTGATAGAGTGTTGCTATTCAAACTGGTTAGAGTTTTGGGTGTTTTGCCCAAGTTTTGTAGAATTGTCGATATTCTGGGTGGTTGATAGGATGTTGCTATGCCATTCGTAAAATGATTTGGGTGGTTGCCAGGGTTTTGCTATGCCATGTGTAGGATGTTCTGGATGGGTGATAGGGTAGGATAATACTATGCAACTTTGTGGAATGTTTTGGGGGGTTACTAGGGTGTTGTTATGCGATTGGTACAATGTTCTGGTTGGTTGCTAGAGTGTTGCTATGCAATGGTAGGATATTTTGAGTGTTTGCCAGCGTTTTGGTATGCAATTGATATGGTGTTCTGGATGGTTTCTAGGGTGTTGCTGTGCTAATGATTAGTAACCAAAGTTCAAAGTGACCACAAATCTAATATCTGTGATATTCTGGTCTTTATTTCAATGTGAATCTAGATTTTTCTTGCCCATTTTATAGTCTACCAGGTGAAAATTGTAAGTTTGGTCACTTTCTTTAACAGGGATCATTCATGCAGTGCTTTTTCAAATTCCTAACCTCAAGTCTGACTATACCTGCCTTCAGAGGGCATGCAAAATTAGATACGTTGGATGTTTAATCCTGTTATGATTTGCTTTACAAAAGAATTATGCATGAGGTTACTCATGGACATTTTATTGGTTAAATTAAAACAATAAAATAATTATAGAGCCTTTAAATTTAAGTTCTGGGAACTTCTGAATTTGAATGCTGCAACTTCTTTTGGGAAGATCACATACATTTGACCAGAGACTGTGTGTGTGTGTGTGTGTGTGTGTTTAGGTAAGTGGTGATAAGACATACTCACTCACCCCCCCTCCAACCCTCCAGCCCTTCACCACGTCATTCCACCTTGCATCTCCCTTTGCTTTTGGAATTTGGGTGTAAGGGCTACGGTACCACCCGGTACCGATATTTATCCTAATTAAATTTCTGACAAGAAACAGGACGCACCATTCATCAGTGTCAGTGAGAGACAATCAGAATCCCACATTCCGCTCGTCCAAACGACGGCCCTGATTGAGGGCTCCTCTGCTGAGCTATGCTGATGGTGTCGATATGTCCTGGAGCCCGTCGGGGAAGGTAGAGGGGTGGTACGTTATCTCCTCAGATGTTACTCACAGGAGGAGATCAAAAGGAAGGGTTGAGATGAAGGAGAGTTAGGGCTGTAGAAGTGCCTGCTCGTCGACTGGCACGCTTGGCTCTGCTGGCTGTCAATTCGGTTGTCTAAATGCTTCATCAGTGGCATGGAACAATCACATGTGAGAACACTGCTTTTCACAATTGAAATGGGTTCTGCTTTGATTTGATTAATTTCACTGCAAACATTGGTTTTGGTATTTCTGTCCTGATTTTCCATACAAATATCTACACATCCTTAAAACAAAATACATTTACTTGAGATGCAAAATTGTTTAGCATAAAACCATTTGATTACGAATTAAGACTATGTCTGAGCTCATTGTCTCATTGGGCAAATTTTTTTCACAAAATTTAGCTTGTTTTATATGATTTAAGACCAAAACAAAGACAAAATTTAGCAAATGGAGTAACAGAAATGATGTGAAATCTTAATTTTAATTTACAAAATAATTTCACAAAATTAAAGCTGCATTCTGTAACTTGTTTTGGTTAAAAATGATCCAAAACAATTATTGAACAAGTACATAATCAATCAGTGTTCCAAACTATCTACCATAGCTCACAACGGTAAGCTTGTAATAATGTTTTCTAATTTGAGTGGTTCAGGTCGTTCGTCTTTGCATCATTACATCATGTCTGTATACATGAATGAGGAGTCCCGGCTAGTAGGCGTGTGGATGCTGCAGGACGCGGATCATTTGTAGCCTCTTCTTACAGCAGCTGGAATAATTACAGTTATGTTAAGTTATGTGATCTGAGCTAACTTTGCGATTGTTAGATTGGTAGCGCAATTTTTTTTTTTTCAGTTGGTCAGAACAAAACTGGCAGACATGTTCAGAACATGCGTACTTGTTCAGATTACATTTTCCGGTTAAACTTCATATTTTGGACATACTTCCAAGACGTAGTATCTAATTCTGAAGTACAGTGAGTGAATATCCACACTGGTGCGTTGACTGACAGCCAACACATACACCTCAAAACATTAGATTCATCCAAGCCGATCAGGAGCCGTGCCGATGCACAACCCACATAAACAAGATAATTCCGCAAATAACTGCATTTGCAGGTTTCAGACAGAGATGGTGACAAAGTGGCAAAACTTATGGACTGCAACAGTCTGTAAATAACGCTTCCAATGTACTTAGCTATTAGAGTCTCATTTGTTGCACATACATTTTTAAACTGTTATGCAACACAGAAAAAAAGTACAAAATAAACAATATGAGATTTTGTCATAAATACAGTTGTTTAGACAAAGAAGTATATTAAGAGTACAGTCACTTCAAAACTCTTGGCTTTCTTCCTGAGATATTGACAAAGTTATTTTTTGGTCACTGTTATAAAGAAAACAATGATACATATAAAACACAATGATACATATAAAACAATTCTTCTAGGACTGTTCAAAGGCATTCTCACGGAACTGCAACATTGATCATGTATATTGCACATTTGCATCTAGAAAGGTCGGAGGTCTTTGGATCAGTCGTGAAGGATATTTTCCATGTAGGGGGAGATCTTTGAACCCCTATCTTGTGTAGTAACTCCTGCAATGTTTATATTATTTCTTATTACATTACATTATCTTGACTTCTCAAATCCATCATGCTCAGGTTTTATGATGTGTGGGAGTACATCTTTGGTTGCTATCTTGTATAGTCAGCATTGAGTAAGCCCGTAGCCCTGAATGATGAATGTGGGTTTTTCTCCTTTTTTTTTTTTTTTAAAGCTAATGGATGCAATGGTTTTAGGCATCTGTCATTTAGAGCTGGCACAATCATAGGTCAAAGCTCAGGTAAGAATGTTACATAGAATTAATGTGTGAAATGATGCTGTTCTTTGACCTTACCAGCTGTCGTCCCATCAAAAAATCATGTATAATTCTGACAATTATAAAACAGATAAAACCGAACATGAGAAAAAATAAAACATATTGCACAAATTTTTTTTTGTGTTAAACTTTTAATGAATTGATGTTAAATTGTATACGTTTCATGATTTTACTTTGCTTTATTAACCATTTAAAAAAAGGAGTCAATTAAAACAAAAAAAAGAATCTGGAAAAATTAGGAAAAATTTAATTTGGAAAAAATAAAACAGAATTTGGAGAAAAAAAAACTGATTTTATAGGGCCCTACTTATTTACCCTGAAAGAGTGCATATTAGTACCTTAAAAGTGCATATAATTATATCTTTTGACAAGGTACCGCTGCAGTGACCGCTTTTGTGCCTTTGAACAAATCAGATTTGAACAGATGATCAGAATATCCTGTCATTTTCTGTGTAGGTTCAAGTTGTGAGGTGGGGTCTTTCCGTTGTGGGACAGGCCGTTGTATTCCAGCAAGCCAGAGGTGCGATGGAACAACCGACTGTTCGGATAACTCAGATGAATTTGGCTGCCGTAAGTAACTCTTCCTCCACAGTCACAAGGTCACACTTGAACGCTAATAAAGAGTGGCAAGTGTGAAATACAGCTGTTCAGTTTGTAATCCGTAAACCCAGAGCAGCATCAGCACTGGCCATGTGTTCCCTCAGGAATTTGAAATGAGTTTTTAGAATTGTAGTTTTTGGCTTACTAGCATCCCTTTTTTTTACCTAAAAGTCTTATTTTTATACACCATTATTGGGTTTTAGAAACATAAGTTTCTTACCAGTTTTAGGGCTGTTTTCACGCATTCATACCAGATGTATTCAATAAATAAATTCCTGTGTAAAACTGGCTAGCTTTCTATGGACAGCAAATCTCTGGAAATCATGGCATTGCCAAAATATAAAGTGGCATAGACCAAAAGAGTTTTGAGGGGTGAAAACCTACAAATCTTAGATGACTGTCACAGCAGTCCAGAAGGAAAGATTAAAAATTAAGAAGTTAAAAGGTCATGCGAGGCACATTGCGGTATACAAAACCCAGTGCAGTTTTCACTGCTGTATACTGCATATTTTGATAAATTTAGTAGGTATTTTGTGCATAATGAAAGGTACACTGCAAAAAATTATATGCTCAGTATTTGTCATGTTACAAATATCTAAATCAAGATACATTGAGAAGCAAAATGACTGAAGATATTGAATTTTGTTTTCTGAAAAAAATTGGGTTTTTGCTTAAAACAAGAAAAATGTCTATTAGTGGGGTAAGAAAAATAATCCCATTTTACCTTAAGTTTTATTTTACATAGCTCACAGACATATTTTTCTTGTTTAGTAACAATCAAAAATCACTTAATTTTGATTTTTTTTTTCAGAAAACAAGACTTCAATAGTTTCAGTCATTTTTCTTCTCAAGTAAATTTAAGAATGTTTAGATATTTTACTGGAGAACAAAACAAAAATACTAGCATACTACATATACTGTATACTTCAGAAAAAGTATTGGTTGTATGCCATTTCAAACAAGTTTGGACCAATAAATGAAGAAAATAGTTTTTTAAAAGATCATTTTAAAAAAACGTATTTATTTCAGTATATCCACGTCCCTTCTTAAATTCCTCCTCTTATGGAGTCAGTCAAGGAGCTCTTTGAAAGGAAACTCTTAGTGCAGGCCAGCTCAGATCTCTTCTAGCTTGGTTAACAATGCTGTCTTATTACGCTCTTCCAGCCGAGTCAACCTGCGAGAGTGCTCAGTTCCAGTGCTTGAGTGACGGCGAGTGCATTCCACAGCACTGGGTCTGCGATGATGAAGAGGATTGCGAGGATGGCTCCGATGAAAGGCAGCACTGCCGTGAGTACTCCTTATCTCCATCCGTCCGTCTCTCCCTCGCTTTCTGCTTCCATTTCAATTACGACTGTCCGTCAGAGTTGAGAGCTCCATTGACTCCCAGTAATGTACAGGGATGTAATTTCCGTCATGTCAGAGAAACACGATATCTCAGATGTGCAGGCAACAGTCTGAAAAACATAAGGCAAAGCATGCATGTGTTGTAGGGAGAGCATGCCACTTTAGTGAAGATGAGGACCACCCAGCGCACTCATATTATAACCATGTGTCTTTGATCTTTGCTGGCAGCTGGCAGGACATGCTCCAGTTCACAGTTCACCTGCACGAATGGGGCCTGCATCCCGGGAGGATACAGGTGCGACCATGTGCCTGACTGTCTAGACGGAGCAGATGAGAGAAACTGCCGTAAGTATGCTGTCGGGATGTGTGTGATGGGATTAAAGCTGGGCAGTATAGCTAAATACTGACAGTATATTTAAGGTCATATATGGATATTTAATGTACCATTCAAAAGTGTGGGGTCGGTAAGATTTTTTATGTTTTTGAAGTATCTGGACACCAGCTGATGTTTATTGATTAAAAAGAATAATTGTTACAATTTAAAATAGCTGTTTTCTATTTGAATATATTTTCAAATGTAATTTATTCCTGTGATGTCAAAGCTGAATTTTCAGCATCATTACTCCAGTCTTCAGTGTCACATGATCCTTCAGAAATCATTCTAATATGCTGATTTGCTGCTCAAGAAACATTTCTTATTATTATCAATGCTGAAAATAGTCATTCTGCTTAATATTTTTGTGGAAACTGTAACAATTTATTCAGGATTCTTTGATGGATAGAAGTTCAAACAAACTAAAACCATAAAATAACATTTTAGTTTAAAATAAAATAAATGTAACTGAAATAAAATGTATTTTTTTATTTTATTGATTTATTTTTTTTATTCCAGCTAGTTGGAACATTTCTCATTTTCATTTCTCATTTCTCATTTTAATTTTCTCGTTTTCATACTAAAATGGCTAAAACTGAAATAAAATTTGTTAAAAACTATAGACATATTTAAAAAAAAACAATAACTAATAAAAATGACAAAGACACAACTAAATGACTAAAACTTTAAATAAAATTTAAATGAAAACAGAAAACATAAACAAATTAAATCTAATTCAAAATAACTATATAATAACTATGCAACTGTATAACTTCAAAAACTATAATAGTATCTCAGAAATAATAAAATAACTGCTTATGGCTACAATTTTTCCTTAAATGAATAAATATAAGATTGCTGTTTAATAATTTTCAATATCATGCATCATTAGTTTTGAATCAACTGTGAATTATTTTGAACCGATTCACAGTTTTGAATCAAATTGACCAATTCTGTTGCGTTTGTCAAGACATTAAAGGGGTCATGTGATGTTGCTAAAAAGAATGTTATTTTGTGTATTGGTGTAATGAAATGTGTTAGGCCGGTTTAAGAATAAACTTAAAGTATTTAACAATACAGCGAGAATAAAAGTTACGCCTTCTTTCTTTGCGTGAACATTTGGGTGGTGTTATGCAAATCTTCCCACATAGTGACGTAGACATGTGGGGGCGTGTTAGAATGAGCCGTTTTAGGTCGGCGTGGTTGACTCTTAACTTTTATAAAGAATATCTCTTTGGATTTGAGACTTTAGTTTTTGCAACTTTACAGATCTTCTTTATGCACCAAGTGCTTGTAACACTCCAAAGAGAGAGGAAATTTTTAATCGCATCATATGACCCCTTTAAATCAGATGTCAAAGTGAAATCGAAAATAGAGCCTGTTCACTTTATAAATTCACATCAAACCCATTGCAACCCTTCTCCTTTAACTACCTGACTCCATTCTGGTATGCTTTTTAAGATCCAGCCAATTCCCAATGGTTAAACTCATGTCCTTGTTCCTTAAATATCCTATTTCATGCGGAAATGCATTGGATTAAGGATGCAGAACAGTCACGACGTTGCATTGCATTTCATGAATTTAACGCTCTCATACTTGCACTAGTCGAACAACGTTTAAATATCATAAAGTGCATAAACATCATAGCAATATATTGTAAATATATCATGCATATTTGATATATCGCCCAGCCCTAGATAGTGTGTGTGTGTGTGTGTGGTGGTGTGTGTGTGTGTTTCCTCCCCCTCAAAGGCTCCTGTGGCATTTTAATCAATTTGTAAGATTAAGAGTCTCGCTGATGGACAGAAATGGCCACAATATGCTTCTTGTTTGTCAGAGTTGATTGCAGATTCCTCTGTGGATTAGTGCTAGTGTCAGTTCATCACTGAGCACTTATCACACACTGCTTTACCCTACCAGACTTGCTATGCACATAATGGGCATTTGGCTGCAGAAGTTTGTGTTTGTTTTCTACATTAGCTTTATGCTGTTTCTTTACTTGCATCACTCGATGCCGTACCGCAGTGGACGCTGTATTGTATTACAGAGTGATTTTATTTTATTGAATGACTGGACGTGCTCTCTTTTTCTCAGTGTACCCAGAGTGCTTGGAGCTGAGGTGTGCTAACGGGGCGTGTTATAACAGGAGTCAGCGCTGTGACCAGGTGCTCAACTGCCGAGACGGCTCAGATGAAGCCAATTGCAGTGAGTGTATTTCCCTGGCAGGACACACACATTGACACAGTCATCTACTGGATGGCCTGGAAAACGTCTGTGCTACTTTTACAATTGCAAGATTTGAAGCTATAATGTTTAGTCATGTGACTTTTTGTCTGTTTGATTGCACTTTTTTACTGGCATCTACTATTCAATGAAGAACCTTTAAAGGTCCCCTGAAGTGCCTTGAAACACACAGCGTTATTCTATGTGGTGACGTAATTTCAACTGAAACAGGAAGGACTTATCAAGCAGTCCCGCCCCCTTTTTAAATTAGCCAATAGCGTTTTGTTTATATCTGCATGGGTCAGAGCCGTTGAGCTCGGTAAAGCCGCATTTGCCAGCCACGTCTAATAGATATCCCCTAGATTCAAATAGAATCTCTAGTAAAAACAAAATAGGATCATAATAAGATGAGGCTGTGTAGTTTTAAAAGTGTTTAATATATGCTGACTCGTGCATATAATCTTATAAATTTTAGCTTGTTGTGATTGCGTCTCTGTACCGGAGCCAAAGTCCGGATCAGACTGTGCACGCTGCCGCGGTTGGCGTGACACAACGTGAAACCACACCTCATTTGCCCCAATCAAAAGCATATTTACACAATCTGAATCGTTCCCTATCACCTACATTGTGCACTATGTGCCATTCACTGTACAAGAAATACTACACTGGACAAGCGAGAATTCTAGACACTTCAGCGTCTATTTGTAGGGGGAGGGCGATTCGGATTATAGGAGGCTTTGATTGGTCAGAAGATTGATGAGAAGATGAAGTACGATGGGACTGTCAAAAAAAAATTAGTGAGCCGTTTTGGCGCAAGTGACGAACTGCAAGCTTTGAATGATTATATCTTCTAAATGCGAATTTTGTCACTGTTTTGGAGCACACTGCCTTATAGATAACCTTAAGACTAACATATTGATACTAACACCCAAAAAACTTAAATTTTGATTTCACGGGGACTTTAAAATTCATTGTTTCCATTGGACAAAGGGTTCTGTATAGCGTAAAAAAAGTTCTATAGATTTTTTAAAAGTTCTTTACACCAAGAAGAAAAAAAAAGGTTTTAAGAACTGCTCGTTAAAAAGTTATAATATATATATATTTTTGACTATAATATATAGTTTTAAATTGTTTTACTCATAATCATGTTGTTCTGTTATTTGTAATATTATCTATATGCTATTGTAGTTTTTAACAATATTTTGTTTAAACATTTTTTTTTAGTTTAAATTTGAGAAATTTGGTTATGTGCTTTTGTTTTTATAAAAAAAATGTAACATTACTCTTTTGGTATAAATAGATTTTTTATTTCAGTTTTAGTTTTTATTTATTTTCAATTAATGATTTGTTTAAGTTTTTAATTTGATATGTATATTTGATTTTATTTCAATTAACAATTTATTTTTTAATTCTGGTTAGTAATAACCCTGATTCGTTGAAACACAAAATAAGATATTAGGCAGAATGTTCAAGCTGCTTTTTTCCCATACAATGAAAGTGGATGGTGATTTATAAACACCATAGCTCACAAAACACCATAAAAGTACCCTAAAACTATCAATAAATGTTTATTGATTTGTATATATAGTTGTTTGTTGTAGTATATGTGACTTTCGTGCTATATTTCAAGTGTTATTAAGCCATTTTATCAAATGCAAAGCAAATTTAATTTGTTGTTCACTGATTATCCCATTTGCAGTCTCATTTTTTGTCACGATTCGTCACATCATACAAAAACCGATGCCATTTGCCATTGGTGATGTCAAACCTAGTGCAGTGTGTCCAAAAGTGTCATTTGTGAATTGAAAACCAGCACAAATTATGTTTGAGAGGCTTACATTTTGGTATGCATCTCGCACAAATCTTTTTTATAGCTTTATATTTGTAATATAGTGAACAAATTGGAAGAAAGACAATAATAATAGAGTCGGAACAACATGAGGGTGAATAAACAATGATTAAAAATTCATTTCTGGCTCTTCTATTCCTTATTATACTGTATTGTATGCTGCATTTTATTTTGATATTCACCCTTTTTCCATCCTTTGGTGTGGTGAAAACATACCAAGTATAGTTATCTTCAGCTTTATGTCACTTTTATGAAATTGTGTCGTGGATAGACATATTTCTTGTTTGTTTTCAGCCCAGCGGTGCAGTGGCGGTCAGTTTCAGTGCGGTAATGGAGAATGTATTCCTCGCGGATACGTCTGCGATCATGACGATGATTGTGGAGACAGAAGTGATGAACAGAACTGCAGTATGTATATTTCATTCCACAGTTTCTCAAATCCAGCCATAAAGAATGTAAAAAGGTGACAGGAAGTGGTGTGAATTTTCACAGTAATGTATTCTCTACAGCCTACCCAACCTGCAGAGGAACGTACTTCACCTGTCCCAGCGGCCGCTGCATTCATCAGGTCTGGCTGTGTGATGGAGAGGATGACTGCGAGGACAATGCAGACGAGAGAGGCTGCGGTACATCCTTAAAATGACCTTCTTCCTGCTAAATATTGCAAAAGCCAGGCTTCCGATTGATTGTTTTAAAGAAAATGAAAGTATCTTGAGTGACCTGAGCTGAAATGGTGTTTTTTGTGTGTTGCGTTTAGATAATGTCCAGCGTGAGTGTTATCCCGGGGAATGGCCGTGTCCTTCTTCTGGTGTTTGCATCCCTCTGGAGCATCTCTGTGACGGGACGGCACACTGTCCGGACGGAGAAGATGAAACCAACACCACTGCTGGACGCAACTGCAGTCAGTTACCACCTAAAAATCACTAAAGCTGATTCCTGCCAGTGTTGTTTAAGTATTGTTTATATATATTATATTGTTAATCCTATTTTTATATTTTCAGTTTTTTTATTTTGTGATTAATTTATATGGCTTGTGTCTTTTTATTGTTCAGTGTTTTTAATTAGTATAGAGTTAATTTATTTTATTTCTGTTTTAGTTCTTATAAAACTTAGTTATTTCCAGTTAGTTGCAAGGCACATTATTACTTTTCTAATTCATATGTAAATATTTTATATTTATTATAAAATATTTTTATTTTATTTTCAGCATTATTTCTATACTTAAAATATTTTTTATAGGCGAAAAAAAAAATGTTCTAACCTTTTTAAAATTTTTATTTTTTTCACCCTTTCACTTTATATTTTCAGTTACATTTAAATTCTGTTAATGTTGAATAATGTTTTAGGGCTTGGTTCATTTGTCTGTTTATATCACGATTTTATTTCAGTTTAGTTTGTTAGCTTTAGTTTTTTATTTTCAATTAATACTAGGTTTAAGTTTATACTATAATTATCTTCTATTTCAGTTTTATAGATATTGACAATACAAATGTTTTTTAATAGTTTGGTTAACTTATTTTTAATATTTCTATAAAACTTGTTAATTTCAGTTTTAGTAATTTTAGTACTTAAATTCTTCTATTTTTTATTTATGTTTTTGAATTTTTCATGTAATATTTATATTTTATTTTATTTCAGCTGTATTTCTAGTACTGTTAAATGATAGAATACACTGAAAAAAAATGATGTGGAAACAATTTTTCACTCAAAAATTGCTAGTAAATTTCACAAATAATTAAAAGTAAACAGCAAGTAACACATCGAATTAAATGTGAAAATTTGGAGTAAAAAGAATGAAATAGTATTTTCTTGTAAAAAATACTGCGATAATCCTTATTTAGAACTACAAAAAATATTTTATAGTGTAATAATTTTAGTTTTCTAGTCTTAGTTTTTTGTTTATCATTTATTATGATGTTAATCTGCCAAAATTCTTGTGTTTGCTTGATATTATAGTTACATTTTTGGTTTGGTCTAAGGTTTTCCTAACATTTCGAGTGCTGTATGGCTGTGTTTTGTGTCAGGTATCTGGCGCTGTGCATCTCTGAGCTGTGAGCATCACTGTCACGCCTCTCCTGAAGGAGGAACCTGTGCCTGTCCGCCAGGATACATGGTCAGCAGAAACGACAGCCGCTCATGCATTGGTAAAACGCTTGATTGATGATTACAAATAGTTGCTCATATTCAATCAAACTGGTGACTTGCCATCAGCTCTCCCTGTACTCTGTGCACATCTTTGCAGATTATGATGACTGTAGTCTGTGGGGCATGTGTGACCAGCTGTGTGAGGATCGGATCGGAAGCCATCGCTGCAGCTGTCGGGACGGTTACCTTCTGGAGCAGCACAGATACTGCAGAGCAAATCCCTCATGTGAGTCCATTCAGGCCTCTAACATGCTGCCTGTGTGTATATAGAAGGTGTTTAATGAAGTGCTGCAATAGATTCATCTGTTTCAGCTCAATTCAAGTTGATTCGTATAGCGCTTTTCACAATACGTTTCAAAACAGCTTTACAGGGCATGCATTTTTCAATGTTACAATCAGAAAGTATTCTGTTATTCTGCTAAATTTCACAGTTAATTAGAAAGAAATGGCATGTAACACAATGAATCAAACTTGACATTTTGAAGTAGAAAGACAGTGGTAGAAAATAGTATGTATGTTTCTTGTAAAACATACTCCAATTTACATCCTCGAAAAATCAATTTTTACAGTGTTGCTAGAAAACCTCATGTATTCCAATTAAACAGACAAAATGAACCTATTTTACAGCTTGTGTATTCATAATAAATCATATAAAATCATTTAATATTTATTTTAAAAGATGTACACAGATTACAAGTCTTTTTAAGTGTTTGATTTACTGAGCGTAATTTTTTTCTGATAAAAAAAAATCATATTAGATTAATTATATTCTTTTTAAATAATTTTTTTTCACAGGTTTACACATTTTGTATTTATTTATCATATCCTTTTAATAAAAATATATTAATTAAGTAATATATTTTAAAATATTTAACAGGTTAAATAGTATTTTGGCAATTGTATTTATGTAATCATGTAATTTTTCCCTAATTAAATAATATTTATTTTAAATAAATTTTACACAGATTTACACATTTTTAAATTGTATTTATTTACTCAGTGTCCTTTTTTTCTCATGAATCATATCAAATTAATTCATATTTATTTTAAATATATTTGACACAGCTGTATTTATTTATTCATTATTTGTTTTAAATTTTTTCTGTTACTTCTGCATTATATTTTCCTGCATGCTTTCACACAATTATCGTGGCTTTGAGACTAATATTCCTGGTGTTAACTGTTATCTTATATGCCCATTAATCAGGCTTTTTGCGGCTCATCTCTCTTGGAGCGCCTCAGTTTGCATTGAATGCCATCATGTTAAGCTCCTGAAATGTCTGCCTCCCAACCATTTGTTTGGCAGGCCCTGGAAATAAATAACAAACGCTGGCACCACACAGCCAATTTGAAACTCTCTCACATATTTGTTATGCCTTATCAAAAGTACATTATATTATGAGTTCTCTAAAGATTGTCAAACTGTATCCTTCATTTTGAAATTATCCTTCCACATTAATTCACTTTGTTTGGCTATCTTTAGCTGGGGTGCCTTCGCTTATATTCTCCAATGGGAGAGACTTGCTGATTGCTGATGTCCACGGACACAGTACTCAAACCCTGGTCGAGTCCCAGAACAGAGGAGTTGCTGTTGGTGTGGACTTTCATTACCAGCTGCAAAGGGTCTTTTGGACCGACACAATCCAAAATAAGGTAAATGGTCTACAGACTAACAACAGCAGTTTTTTTGAAGTTGCATATAGTCCCTAAAAATAGCATTAGGGCTGGCATTTATAAAGTATAGACATTTATAATGTTACAGAAGATTTCTATTTCAAATGAATTCTGCTCTTTTGAACTTTCTATTCAACAAAGAATCCTGAAAAATAAAATGTATCACGGTTTCCACAAAAATATGAAGCAGCACAACTGTTTCCAACATTGGTAGTAATAAGACATGTTTCTTGAGCAGCAAATCAGCATATTAGAATGATTTCTGAAGGATCATGTGACACTGAAGACTGGAGTAATGATGCTGAAAATTCAGCTTTGCTCACAGGAATAAATTACATTTTACAATATAATCAAATACAAAACAGTTATTTTAAATTTCAATAATATTTCAAAATATTACTGTTCTTACTGTATTTTTATGTAATCTTGAATTGTATCTTTTAAAATGTTTTTCAAATATTACAGACCCCCCAAACTTTTAAACAGTGTATTATCAATATTTTTATGTCGTTTGACACTACGGTATTAGTATTGGATTTTTTTTTAATTCAGTCATTTTCCATCGACAAGCCTGGTATCCTTGTGAGTTTGGATTGCAAGTTAAATACAGTTAACATCTAGTTAATTAATCCAAATATGATCATTAATGTGTTGTGGTATTATATATATATATATATATATTATAGTAATATATATATATATATATATATTGTGTCAGTCCATTAGGATCTGAACAATATTATATATATTGTTCAGTCCTAATGGACTTAGAGCACAGTTTACTCTATTTCATTGCTTTGTGTGTGGCATTAATATTTCCCACTTATATTAATTTAATGCTCTGGCACCTGCCACGGGTTCTCAGTTTTCCTGAATTTAATAAGTGGCATTTCACAGATTACTGAAGTTCTAACCTTGTCAGGACGAGTGATATCGATGTTACATTTGTTGTTGATAACAAAGCTCTGCATTATACCAGCTCTCCTCTTCAACAAGACACACAAACACACACACACAACACACACTTCACTCATCTGTGCCAGTCCGTCTGCTCGGATCTCACCTCTTCATAACCCCAGCAAACAACGTTGGCTAAAGCCCAAATAAAGCCTGTCTGTCTCAAATAGAATGTGCCAGTATCTTTAAAGCCTCCCTAAATGATTCCTGAAGCAACCAAGACCGAGCAATATTAATTACACACTTTCAAATTAATACATATTTAAAGTGTTAAAATAATGGGTTCAAACTTTCAACTCTCAAATGCATAATATAATGCATTTTATAATATGAATTTTCCAGCATGTCAGAGTCACACAGCAGGGTCACTGACACCACTAATGACTGCTTTGTAATAAATTTCACAGTTATATAATATGAATATGTAGACACACGGACCATTCAAAAGTTTTGGGTCGGTAAGATTTTTTAACATGTTTCGAAGAAGTGCCTTATGCCACCAGGTTCCATTTAGATGGTTAAAAATACAGTAAAAACTGTAATATTGTGAAATATTATTACAATTTAAAATAGCTGCTTTATATTTGAATATATTCTAAAATATAATTTATTACTGTGATGCAAAGCTGAATATTCAGCATCATCTTCAGTATCTTCAGTATCACATGATCCTTCAGAAATCATTCTAATATGCTGATTTGCTGCTCAAGAAACATTACTTATTATTATCAATGTTGAAAACAGTGGTGCAGCTCAGATTTTTGTAGAAATATATATATTTTTTTCAGGATTCTTTTTTGAATAGAAAGTTCAAAAGAACAGAATTTATTAAAAATATAAATATTTTAATGTACTAGTGTACAGTATATGATTAATATTATGTAAGTTCATATGGTTAAAAATAGTCATATATATAATATAATTATATATATTCTATATATATTAGATAAATATATCTATAGTAAAACATATAGATATATATATATGTGTATATTTCCCAAACATGGAATCATATACTACTTCAATGGTGTGATTTGACACCTTGAAACATTTTGTTTGTTTGTTTGTTTTCATTTTGCTTTAATAATGTTTAACGAAAATTCATCTCAACACACACAAAAAAAATAAAAGTGAAAAAAAGAAGAAAATATATAATAAATATCAGTGCTTGGGTCTCTGAGGATTAAAGAAAAAAACAGCTTGTGGAAGCTATGAAGGAAGTTGGCTCTTCATCAGCGGAAAGGGAATTCTTCAGCTGATGCCTGTAGATACTGCTAATACGCTAATAATGGGCGACCAGTCTGGCGGCAGTCACGGTAACTGACTCAAATCGGTGCTAGACTCCATGTTTTCTAATCTCCAGAAAGTGTCTGATAGGCAGGGAAATGCTCGCATATTTCTGCGTAATTTTATGCAACCTGAGAGGATCTGGAGTAAGCGTGCAATATTCTTCCCTTTTTTATGCATTCTTTAGCCAGCTCAAAGAGCTTTGTTTCAAACTCTTGGCTACTTTGTGATTTGGAGATCAGCCATGGAGCAAAAAAAGTGGGTACATGCGAGGAGATGGGCTTCTGAGTATAGTGGCAGGGGGTCTCAGAGAGCCACACCACCAGACCACCTTCACAGCTTGAGTTTCTGTTAAACGGGTCAGCTCAGAATCATAGTCTTTTAGACGTTTGGCTCTGGTTTCCAAAGGGCGAAGCCTGCAAAGAGCATTGGTGCCTTAGCTTGTGTTATGATGCCAAGGGATCCAGCCTGAGAAACTGGTGCCATCTTTTAATCAATAGGGCAGTGGTTTCAGAGTACCACCTCTGGGGCAGCGGAGAAAGCCAAACTATCAGATATCAGACGATATAAGCCAGGCCACAATCTTATTACCATGATTATTTAAGAAGAGAATGTAATGTCAAGTTTTGATTATGTTCTTGTAGGATTACAGCTGAAAAGACCACCTTAGATCAGTTTGAGTTTTCATAGGCTGATTTCGTGCCACATACTAAAGAAGAAACTAGTTTAGACAAACTTGAGGCTGGTTGACCATCGTGGTCTTTCAAGTGAAGCTGGTTAGGCAAGGGATTTGTGTTGGTTAAACCAGTGTTATTTTAGTATTATTTATATACTTTATAGTCTTTTTTATATTACTGTTTTAAATTAGCTTTCATTTTTATAGTTTCAGTTTTAATTTGAGTTTAATTTTTAGCCAGTGGATTCATTATGCCATTTTATTTTATGTATTTCAGTTTTAGTTCTTTAGTTTTTTATTTATTTAGTAGTTTCATTTTGATTGATTTATTTAGAATATTCGTTTTATTTATTTGGAAATGTAGTTAGTAATTTCAAAATTTGTAATTTTCATATAATTTAAAATATTTCATCTAATATTTAGATTTTATTTTATTTCACTTTATTACTTTTAACAAAAATGTTGTAGTTATTATTTATTTAGTAATTTCAGTTCATTTTTAAATCGTTTATGTATTATGATATTGTATTATATCATTCTGTAATATTCACTTTATTATATTTAGTGAAAGTGTGAATCAATTCCACGTGAATTCAGTTCTTCAACTGCAAGGCAAGCATTTCTAATTTCATTGTTGTTTCCTCTATTATTTAATGTATTGTACAGTATTTCATTCATTTAAATATACAAAAATTGTTTAGTTGTTTTTAGCAGTTACATTTTAAATATTTATTATTTAGAATATTTTAGGTATAAACTTCCCATTTTATTTAATTAGTAATTTCATTAGTAATTCGGCTTTTCAGTCATTTAGTTTTCATCCTAATTTTATTTATTTCATTATTTAATTTTATGTTACCAGTTTGATAGTTCTTAGTTTTATTTATAAATTGCAGTCATATAATAGTTATGATTTATAATATTTACAATATTTACAACAAATGCTGGTCTGGCAGGATATCAAAACTTCAACGACAACTTCCCTAACCACAACATGTTTGCTCCAAACAGGTGTTTTCAGTGGATATGGACGGGTCGCATTTGCAGGTGGTGCTGAACGTATCCGTGGACTATCCTGAAAACCTGGCCGTGGACTGGGTGAATAATAAGCTGTACGTGGTGGAGGCCAGCGTCAACAGAATTGACATGGTGGACTTGGATGGGAGCAATCGGGTCACACTAATCGCCGAGCACCTGGGCAACCCGAGAGGTCTTGCGCTTGACCCGACCGTGGGGTGAGTTCCCGAGGGAGACGTCAGACGCTTCCCGTTGACTTTAATCTTACCCTTGCTTCCTCCACCTAATCCGCGTCCATTGTAAGTGCAATCATGAAGCTGATCTCGGATCTGGAGCCTCAGATACTGAGAACGGGAATGTTGTACACTGTCTGTGAGGATTAGTCAGAAGTAATTAAGCAAAGATGAACTTCACGGAAACCCGATAGGGTCGTACGGCCAGGTGGCCTCATACTAAATTGAGAAGTGACAATAAAGTGCGTATAGTTGCATCGCTTTGGTGTTTGAAAATAACGTTCTTTGGGTATTCATTTCAAAATCTCGTTCTTATCCCCAAGGGTTTTATCCGTAACCCGATGCTATCCAAACTGAGCGCTAACAATATATTTGCACAAATACCTTTGAAGTTCAAGTTGCTCTTCATCTCTTTCAGTGCAACATGAGATTAATAAATCACGATTCATCATTACAATGGGATCATTTCATTTAGGATTATTTCCTCTTTCTGTTTTAGATGTTAAATGCGATTAAAACAGTGTCTTGTGTCACAGTGAGGTTGTTTTGTTTGAGTTTAGGTACATTTTCTTCTCTGACTGGGATACTTTGAATGGAGAACCGGGTTTGGAAAGGGCCTACATGGATGGTAGCAATCGCTATGGGATCATCAGGACCAAACTCGGCTGGCCTGCTGGGATTACTTTGGACCTTGAGGCTAAAAGAGTATATTGGGTGGACAGCCGATATGATTATATCGAAACAACGACTTATGATGGCTTGCACAGGTATCTTCTAGGGGTTGCAGAGATGTTTTATTTGGAAATGCATGCTGATTTTCATAAGTTGTTTGCACTTTCCGGAAGTCTGTTAAGAGCTTATTTGAATTCTCCAATAGGAAAACTGTGGTCCATGGTGGGTCTGTGATTCCTCATCCATTTGCCATTACTCTATTCGAGCATTCAGTCTACTACACTGACTGGACTAAGATGGCAGTTATGAAGGCTAATAAATACAGCGACAACAGCCCACAAGAGCTCTACAGGACCTCTCAGAGACCACATGGCCTGACTATGGTCCATGCATACAGACAGCCTTTTGGTAAGGAGCTAGAAAGTGCATCTGCCACTCTGTATTACAGTATGTATATTAAACTGTTAGGAATTCAGCAACAAGACTGTAGTGCAAAACAAAATGACTGAAGCTTAAACTAAAATTGCAATAAAAAAACTGAAAAATATAAAAAAGATTTATATTATAATTCAAAATATTATTAAATACTATAATGGTAGATAAACAATTCTAAAATAACATGACGGCCAGTTTCACCTCAGATTACATTACAGCTTTATTACATTACTTACAAACAAATGTAATTACATTAAAACAAAAATTCTCTTTTTGAAAGTCTTGTTTTTTGAGAGAATATACTACATATTCCATAAAGTATCGCAAATGGTATAATAAAAAATCTGGTGCAATATTGACTGATTTTAAGTAAAAAAAATACAATGTACTTGGAGTTGTTTTAACCCTCTGGGGTCGACGAACGCGCCGGTGCGTTTTGTTAAATTTTTTTTGAAAGCCTCTAAAAGAACTTAAATTACTCCGTCAGTTTTGATCGTACAGATAAAAGCAATACACCAATCGAATCTGTAAAGGGTCAACTTTTATTTGTATACACACATAATAACAAAACTTTGTGCATTTATAAAATAAAGAACTAACCAGGGTGCGGCAGGTGCAGCCCCTTGGTATCTGTGATCCTTCATTTAGGGGAACGCGGCCCTAAAGAACGAACCTCGGCGACGATACTTAACAGAGACATGCGAGATTATATCTATAGAAAGCTTGATATCTGTCTACTGTTAAACGAAGCAAGTCTTATCGGAAAACAAATCTTTGTGATAAAATAATCCATATGAATCAAGTGCTGTCATTTTCCCGTCTGGCTCATATCTCTAAGTAGATCCACTCCCCACGAGCTACTTTCGCTTTTGTATTACAATAGTAAATGTGAAAAAATGTTGATTCTACAATGTGTAAAATGTAAATATAAATGTGCCAATGTAAAATTGAATATGCAAAGTATAAAATATATGCAAAGTCTAAATATAAAAAGTTGGAATATTTATATATTTTTATATATAGATATATTACATTTTGCAATAAACTATATATATGGTGCAATTCCTGTTCCCAATGATCTTGTTTACATCTAATATTAAGATTTGTCTTTGGTAATGAGATCACAAGTGGTCAGTGCTCAATACAGGTGTAAATGCGGCCCAAATAGTTTTGAACTGAAGTCACTAAAAACAGACATGAAAATAACCAGAAATGCAATGTGATTGCATCACATTTGTAGTGTAAATGTTTTGTTAATCTGTCCTGTTGCACAGCATTGTTGAATCACTGTGCTTAGGAGAGGTTTTAAACGTAGTCACTTTAAACAAAAATGCTGACAGACATCATGAAATTATTGCTATTCTTTTTGTGATTTATTGACATCTCCGTTTGTTTGATCGGACAGTAAGTAACCCCTGTGGCGCCGATCGAGGAGGCTGTGAACACATCTGTGTTCTGAGTCACAGAACTGATAACGGTGGCTTGGGATATCGCTGCCGCTGCCGAATGGGCTATGATTTACATGCTGACGGCAAGAGATGTCTGGGTAAGACAGATCTTATCTACAAAGATGCAAATTATCATTGCATCTTTGCATCTTATGTGTTTAAAAGAGGCCATATCACACACAAAAAATCAACATTTTGGGATGCAGCAGCTTGATGTTTAAAGAAAACAATATAAATGCAATATGTGTCTTGCAGCTGTGAGGCAGTTTCTGCTGTTCTCCAGTCAGCTGGCAGTCAGAGGGATCCCCTTCAACCTGTCCACACAGGAAGACATCATTCTCCCCATCACAGGAACTCCGTCTTATTTCGTTGGAGTGGACTTCAGTGCTGCGGACAATTCAGTTTTCTTCTCTGATACGGTGAAGGACATCATCTACAAACAGAAAATTGATGGAACCGGTGAGTATGACAAGTATTTTTCATGCATATTTCAGTAAAGCTGCTGTAAGCGATAACTTCTTCCAGGCACATATGCAATTTTTACCTTTGTAAATGTGCCTGTCGTATTTTTTATGTAAAAATAAATTTAATCAATTAATTAAATCAGCCTAGAATACTAGGCTGTTACCAATATGATCAACATAAAAAAAAAAAAAAAATTTAAGTTTATAAATTAATTACTTATTACAGGGTAAGGCAAGGCAAGTTTATTTATATAGCAAATTTCGTACACAATGGTAATTCAATGTGCTTTACATAAAATAAAATAAAAAGATTAATCACAACAATAAAACAAGGAATTCAAAAACTTTGACAATGATTTAAAAATTGATTTAAAATGAATTTTAGACCGTTAAAAATAGAAAATGATTATACATAAAATACAGTGCAATCAGTTCAGACATCGCACAGTGCTCATTCAATAAATCCACAGCTAAACAGATGAGTTTTGAGTCTAGATTTGAATGTGGCTAATGTTTTAGCACATCTGTTCTCTTCTGGAAGCTGGTTCCAACTGTGGGTGGCAAAATAGCTAAAAGCAGATTCCCTTGTTTTGTGTGAACCCTTGGTAACTGACTCGATCCTAATGATCTGAATGGTCTGTTAGGTTTATATTCAGTGAAAATATCAGCTATGTATTTAGGTCCTAGGCAATTGAGTGATTTATAAACGAGTAAAAACACTTTAAAATCAATCCTGCAATCATATGATAAAAACATTTTGTCGGTTATTGGCCCGATATTATAATCATGGTTATTAAAGTTGAGTAGTAGAATGATAAAAAACGGCAGGTCAAATCTAAACGCCTCCACTTAGCCATGCATTCCTGCATCAACGATGTGGGTAACTGTCTTATGCTAATGCTGAACACAATGCATAAAAACAAGTTTGGTGCTGCATCAGAAAGATATACAATGTATGCCGCATCAACAGTTTACATTACATTACATTACATTACTAACTTTGACAGTTGTAATGTATTTACTTTCACTGGCAGGGACTTTTTTTCCATATCTTGAATTTGGGGGGCATTTATTTATATTTTGATGCCATTTTTGCCCCAAGCATCCCGTAATTTCCAACCCTTGTATTCATCCCTTGTGTTCGTCATTTCAAATTATTTTATCCCATTTATTTTGCTGTTGAAAAAAGAACAAAATCTGTGCTCTGTTTGATGAAATGTGCTTGACTTGTAAGCAGATAAAGTGAGAAACTGATACTCACTGAATACTCCACTCAGCCTGGACATACTAGTAGGTGTGGGCTCCTGCTGCGTGGAGAGCGCCCAAGTAGAATAATTAGCCATCCAACACATTTTGCTGCATGTGATCTCGCCTATCAGCTGCCTTCAAAGGCCAACTACATGAGATAATGTGTTCACTGGTGTTGGGCTACATTTCTAATAGAAATCCAGGGTACTAATCCCCTCCTCCCCCCCCCCCTGAGCCCACTCAGACACCCAACACCCACAAAACTAGAGAGTTTGTCGTTATTCAGCCCCTGTGAGCCATTGCAGGGCCCAAGAATCAGTCATTTGCATTGACAAAAAGCCAGTAAAATTGTGAAGTAGTACCACCAACCCCACTTAACCGACACCCGATAGAAGTACATGAGACAACAGAGACCGAAATGTACCAAAGCCAAACGTGTGCCCAAGCTGCATTTCCGCACCCTTATCCAGTTCTTCGTGCCCATATCAAGAAAACAGTTGTGCTGCTTACTATCTTTTGTGGAACCAAGCCAGATTTTTTTGCAGGATCTTTGATGATTTAGAGAGTTCAAAGAACCAGCATTTATTGATACGGAAATCTTTGAGATCATTATAAAATGTCTTGTACTGCACTTTGGCCGTGTTAATGCATCCTATTTAACGTCAACGAGAGGTTACTAATGATGCTGTTAAAAACATTTGCTGCAATATGAAGTTGTTTCTTGCTTTCAATCTTTTTAGTTTCAATACTACTAGAGACGAGTGGAACTAATCCCTTTGTGCTGCTTTGCTTGAAACTGACAAGACAGGGACCCCCCGGTCCTAGCAGCCCATCGAACACCGCAAGAGAGAAAACCATCACATGGGAGAAAGACTCTCCGCTTATGATTGCGACAGATCAGAAGGAACCCGCTCACTGGACGGATCCAACGTACAGGAGTATATCTGTACTAGCCAAGGTGGGAAGTCCGACGAGCCATTGTACGAAACCTCACCAAACCCGATCCATAGTGGTCCACCCGGTGGACGGGGTGAGCTCCTGTGGGCTGGTCTTCTTTGCTTTGCTATTTTCTAGATCCTACAGAAACAAAGATGTAATTACTATGGCCTGTTCAACTTCGTGATCTACCTTGGTGTTCTGCTTAAAAAGAGGAACAGAAGCACAGACGGATGTAGTTAGCTGATTACCAGCCACCAGAGAGAACCCAACGACACAACAGACACAGACACCGTCGCAATGGACACCAATAATCAGGACCACTTTGCAGTGGATCTTTTTTGTTAACATAGGCACACTCTGTGCATCAAAAATAACATGCGACGCACCAAGGATCGAATTCTGTTCATTTACTTTTTTTCCCCTAGCGTTGGTATAACGTGTGTCTGCCAGCAGAGCTCTTCGTAGTACTGCAATATCGATAAAACCGGTCCTTCTGATTTATTGGGACGGTTTTTCTTGGTCTCAATATTTTTTCACTACTGTTTAATCGTCCCTTAGTTCTATTTATACTCCAACTGAATTTTTGCCTATTTTTCACCCTTCGTATTTCTCATCCCAACCCCTTCTTATGTTTTGTCACGTGTGCTGTGTGCTTTGTTTTGTTTATAATCTCTTCTCTGTCGTTTAAACATTTCTTCGTCCCACAGCAGATTTCGTTGTCCTGCTTTTTCGAAAAGACCACCACCCAACCCCCTTATCTTTCTTTCTTCGGTGCCGGACCAACAATATCCTTTTTGTTCGTTTTTTCTTTATTTACCTTTTTTTATTTTCTAACGTCTAGTTTATTAGTTTTTTTTTTTTATTCATATTTCTCTTTTCGTTTTCGTTGCTGCTGTGCCTGTTTTTCCTGGACTTCTTTCTCTTCATTGTCCTCTTCTTCTTTCTCTTTCTCACTATTGTCGTGCCTTCTGGGATCCCAGGCTACCTCTCTGCTGCTTTCTCGTACTGCGCCAGCCTTTCCTGCGACCCACTACCGTATGTTGTCTGTCGGGAGCTTCAAAAGTTCGGTGAACACCCCCACCCCCAGCCCAACACAATTGGTATTGTCGGTCCCCCTTGCATTCACAAAATAAACACACTCAAACTTCCTCTTTTGTGGAAAAAAAGGGTTGTGACCATGGGTTTGAAATCCCAGGCACGTTCAAATGTCAACATCAATACAAAAAACAAACACAGTATAAAGACAACAACAAGCACAGAAACCTTCACACGAAACAACCACAAACCCCCCAAAATCGATCCAACCACACGAGGACAGAGGGGCCGCATTTGCTTTCACTCGCCTCCTGTTTCCTAAGACATGAAAACACACCCCCAACAAAGCATTAAAACCATCAGGCCCCTGGTTGGTTTCCAGTCACACCTTTATAAGGCAGGAGGTGCCCAGCAATCATGCTTGCTCCTGCTTGAAACCTGGACCAGATAAAGGCAGAGCCTCAGCATAAGAGCCGTGCAAAAGTGGGCTTTCCCCCCAAACGGGCTCAAAGCTACACATGGAGGCATCTGCGCACCCAACAAAAGTAGACTAGATTAGTGCTGCATGAAGGCTGTTATTGTAGTGCACACTGAGAACTTGGCTTAGTGGGGGAAAACCCCACAGAGCACTCAGATAAACTGTCTATACCTCACAGTTTATAAATAAAACTCGGATGGTTTTGGTGATGGCACGGGGTGAAGATTTGTGGTGATTTTGCCATTGTTCCCTCACCCACATGCCGTCCCAAACCTGTTTGACTTTTGGCACCTCTCTTGAGTTTAATGAATGAGGACTGAGGCTGGCAAACTCCAAAGTGAAAGGTATATTATAAAAGTAGTACATATGGCTTCTGAAGACTTCAGAAATTGAAGAAATACAAAAGAACAATTTGAGCAATCTGACATTTGTATATATAGTCTTAATCTATATACACATTACATACATCACCACATACTGTTTCAAAAGATATTTTTGAAGGAAATTAATACTTTTATTCTGCAAAGATACATTAAATTAATGAAAAGTTAGCGCTGATACAATTAATGTGTAACAAACAATTTATATTTCAAATAAGTGTTCTTTGGATTTTTATTCATCAGTATCCTGAAAAATACTATAATGAATTAAAGTTCAAAAAATAGATTAAACAAGAAACATTTTGTAAATTGTTAACACATTTCCCAATATGACTTTTTTTTTTTTACTGTATTTGTGATCAAATAAATGCAGGCTTGGATAAGCATAAGAGACTTCTTTTTAAAAACATTACAAATCTTACCAACCTCAAATGTTTGAACGGTAGTGTATTTTAAATGAACAACTTTCATGTACTTTAAAGTCAGTGTAAGTGATTTCTGGTAGCCAATGTTGACATTTTAAAATCACCAAAACAAACACGCCCCTACCCCAAAAGGCAAGGCAAGGCAAGTTTATTTACATAGCACATTTCATACACAATGGTAATCCAAAGTGCTTTACATAAAAGAAAAGAAAACAGTTATCACAACAATAAAACAAGGAATTAAAAACTTTGGAAATATAAAAAAAAAAAAAAAAATTGATTAAGAGAGTTGAAAAGAATTTAAGGGTCTTGCCCCTATTTTGATAGCTCCGCCCCACACATACGTACGCAACCCAGGCAACGATTAGTTCTGTGAAACAAAGCAAAACAAATGTTACACTGTGTCTACGGACGTGAGCGGCGCGGCGCAATAAATCCCCGACAGAAAACTGCTGCCGTGTTCTGTTTATGACGTGCTGACACACATTTCATATGGTTTTCAACGGTCGTTTGATCGCGTTCAGTGTAGGCAGACTTTAGCTGTTGTAGACATGGTGTTACTCACCTATTGAGAAGAAACAAAGCAACCTCGGCGTCCGATCGCAGGCCTCCGCTCCTTGAGTTCTCTCCAGCGCTGGAAAGCTGATCTGATATTTACACGGGTCCTACTTCTTGCCTTATCGTTCCGCAGACGTTTTCCTCTTTTGTTTTTTAATCCGCCATCTCCATCTTTCTGTCACTCGGCTCGGCTAATGTCCGTCCTGTGCACTGAACGCTCTCTCCTGCACTTCACGAGTAGACACGCCCCTTATTGCTGGTTGGCTACAAGTTTGTTTTGCTATTCGTCCCGAATCAGTTTTCTAAAGCGTTTTGAAAAATTACAACCCTACCCTTTAAGGTGACTTTGCGTCCTTTTTGAAGCGTAAAAGCTCTAGTGGTCATTCATTATAATTGCTTGCAAAGAAGCTTGTGTTCATCTGAGGGGAAAAAAAATAAAAATAAAATAATTGTCATGAGTATGAATGAATGATGACAGAATGTTTATTTTTGAATGAACTATTTCTTTTAAAGCCATGTGTGTGTCTTTGTGCTCGGCAGTTATATTTTCTGGACTGACTGGTACCGTCCTGCAAAGATTATGCGGGCCTGGGGTGATGGGTCACATGCTCAGTCGATTGTAAACACCACTCTCGGCTGGCCCAATGGCTTGGCCATTGACTGGAGGTGAGTTACTGTACAGTTCCCAGAATGAAACCACAACAATACAGCATTCAGTTGTGCTCATAATACCACAAACAATAACCCATTCCTGTTTAATTCATAATTCTTTGGTTTAACTTCGATGGCTTCCTAAAGCCGTGACTCATCCTTATTGGTTTTGTTGCACATTCAATAGCGTGTTCGCTCCTAATCTCCTTAAATCATGATCTGACATAAGTTTCTCAGCATTGGTCTAAAACGCTCTCCTCTTGACCGTGTCTCTGCCTCTCAGTGCCATGCGGCTGTATTGGGTGGACGCCTTCTTTGATAAGATCGAGCACAGCAACTTTGATGGACAAAACAGGTTGTCTTTGAATCGCATCACTCAGATCTCCCATCCGTTTGGACTTACTATTTTTGGAGGTGAGTTTATCAGTATCTACTGTATCTATCTATCGTTCTATCTATCTATATATCTACTAGCGATCGATTCTTACGTTTATACCCTATCTATTATTATCTATCTATCTATCTATCTATCTATATCTTCTTCTATCTATCTATCTATCTATCTAAAAACTAAATCTATTGATCTATATATCTGTCTGTCTATCTATCTATCATCTATCTATCTATCTATTATCGTTCTATCTATCTATCTATCTATCTATTATCTATCATCTTCTTTCTATCAGCTATCTATCTATCTATTATCGTCTATTATATCGATTCATATATCTATCTATATATATCTAGCTATCGTTCTATCATTCTATCTATCGTTATATCTATCTATCTATTATCGTTCTATCTATCTATCTATCTATCTATCTATCTATCATCTATCTATCTATATCGATCTATCTATCTATCTATTATATCGTTCTATCTATCTATTATATATCTCCTCTATCTATCTATCATTATCTATCTATCTATTTATTATCGTTCTATCTATCTATCTATCTATCATCTATCGCTGTATCTATCTATCTATCATCTATCTATATATTGTCTATCTATCTATCTATCTATCATCTATCTATCATTATATCTATCTATCTATCTATCTATTTATCCATCCATCCATCCATCCATCCATCCATCCATCCATCCATATATCTATCTATCTATCTATCTATCTATCTATCTATCTATCTATCTATTTGTCTGTCTATCTATCTATTTATCTGTGTGTCTGTCTGTCTGTCTATTGTTCTATCATTCTGTATCTGTTGTATCTGTATATCTATCTACACTGAGATGTGGCTGACTTTTAGAAAGCAGTCTAATTTAAACCCACTGACTGACGAAATGTTAATTTTGCTCTTCATCAATGTCTGTCATCATCTCAATGTCATCCTAATCATGTTAGTCTCGATGGCCTCTTCTTTGATGATGGATAGTCACGTCTGGTATCTGTGAAATGAGGGTCACTACATGGCTTTCTTAAACTTCAGTGTAGTTCGTCTGTTCGGTGCTGAAAGATAAAAGGGGCAGAAGTCAGAGTTCATGGACTGGTATTTCTCAGAGATGGCCTGTTTGATTACATTAATGAAGTTTGCTGGTCCAGGTTATGTGTACTTCACCGATTGGCGGCTGGGTGGAATCGTGCGGGTCCGTAAAACAGACGGAGGGGAAATGATGATCATTCGTCGAGGGATCAGCCACATCATGCATGTCAAATCCTTCAATGCTGATTCGCAGATTGGTGAGGCTCACTTTCTATTGATTAATTTACTCAATTTGGCATTGAATGTAATGTCTCCACAAAGGTATTAGGGCTATTTATCCAAATGCATCAAATGAATCAAATGTGGTTGCAATAGAGTTGAATGATCAATGTGCATTGCTTTTTACCCCCAACAGGATCTAACTTCTGCAACAGGCAAACAAACCCAAATGGAGACTGCAGTCATTTCTGTTTCCCAGCGCCGTACTCCCAGCGAGTGTGTGGCTGTCCATATGGAATGAAGCTGGAAGCGAATCAGCAGACGTGTGTGGATGATCCATCCAATGAGCCGCCGACCCTCCAGTGTGGCTCCAACTCCTTCTCATGCACTAATGGGAAGTGTGTCCCCCAGAGCTACCAATGTGACGGTGTCAATGACTGTCATGACAACAGCGATGAGGCCAACTGTGGCACTAATAGTAACGTTTTATATTTATATTTCATTCAAATATTCATGTGTTGATAAGCAATGAGCAATCGCTAGGACACAGTTTTCATTGATTAGGTTACTTTTCCAAAGCTCGTCACACAGTTCCTCTTACCAACTTTCAGCTTGGCACAGCAGTAAATTTAACATCCATAATTCAATTAAGTTCAATTCATGTTTATTTGTATAGTGCTTTTCACAATACACATCGTTGTAGTTCTACATTATATTTAGGAGTAGTGTATGAAGTGTTTTGCACTAAAACGACCAAAACACTTCATACATGTCTTAAAACTAGAGAAGCTAAGATGACAATAAATATAAATTCAACCAAAGCAAATTACATTCACATCATGCAGTTACATTGCGTCATGCATTCTCAGAGAATCGAAACCCATGATCTTGGCGTTGCTAGCACCATGCTCTATTCATTGAGTTAAAAGAATGCAGGCATTTCTATGAGATTTTTGATGTTTTTATGAGATTTTTAAAGGTTTTATCACTTGAAGAGTGATTTATTTTCACGTTTATGAAAATAAAATGTGTTAATTTTTTCCTCACTCTGCTGGCTCACAGATAACACATGCTCGCCCATTGCCTTCACCTGTGCCAATCAGCGCTGTGTGCCCAGAAGCTGGCACTGCGACGGACACAATGACTGTTTTGATGGCAGTGACGAGAGGGAGTGTCCCACCCAGACCCCCGGCACTTGCCAGGCTGACCAGTTCAGCTGTGCCAACCATCACTGCATCCCCCGCACATGGCTCTGTGACACCGACAATGACTGCGGAGATGGATCCGATGAAAACAACTGCGGTGAGACCCAGGGATATTATAGTTAGCTGAAACCATAACCATAAAAAAAAACATTTTCATTACTTGACATAGAATAAACTTGATCTGAAATCAAATTAAATTGAAAAAATGAAGCTTACTTTATTTCTGCTTGTTGCAAAGGCAACTTTTCTTATTTTCGCTTAAAATGAACTAAAATGAATAAAAAAAATTATATCTAAAAAAATATAGTACATTGAAATAGATAGGGGTTCAAACGATGAAAAACGGGTTAAGCAAAAAAACAATAAGGTGTAATACTGCTTGAAAATTGTTGTTCCCCACCCCAAAAAAAATTTAATGTAATTGTATTTTTGTTTTTGTTTTCCTGAGCAAAAAATAAATATCATACATTTTTCCCTGATTTACAGAAGAGACCCACTAAAATGTCATTCAGTGTAACAATCTTGTCAGGCATATTTACAACAAAAATCAATTTATGACTTATTAAAAGACTAATTACTTTCACCCTAAATACTAAATAGTTGTAATTTTACATTTTTTAAATTTGCCACTATCCTAAGTTTTGCCCATTTGTCAGTAAGATTTTTTTTACTCATTTAAAACACAATCAAATTTAATATGCTCCCTTATTTTTTTATATATTTCATGTTGTTTGAATTTTTACATAAATATTGTGTTACACTGAATGACAATGTACCATTATTTCAACCAAACCAAAAACCTTGGACATTTTATTTTCCAAAAACTTATTTGAAACCTTAAAGTAGACACTTTACTTGCATTTAATGTGCTTTCTATGGACATAAAATCACTTTTGTAAATTTCTTTTGATGCGGACATCTTGATGTCTTTACCCATTGACATATATTTTTTTTAAAACTAATAAAAATGACAAAAACAAAACAAAACTATTAAAACTTTGAAATTAAACTGAAAACAGAAAATATAAAAATACAGTTAAAGTATTATCAAAAACTATAATAGTATATCAGTGATACTAAATGAATACCTTGGGCACTGTTGATCAAAGTGTCTATAAATTCATTGAGAATTTTCAAATATGTAAATAATACACAATATAGGCAATATAAGTAAAATGGCATTAAACAGACACCTGTGACTGCATGTTTTACATTTATTTAAAATAGTCAGCGGTCTCAGAATGATGTAAAACAATTTCTCAACAGAAATTCTGTTCTAACCAAATGATCTGAGCTCTGTGCTGTTCAACTTTATATTCTTGTGAAACATCTGAATGAAACATAACTGAGAATGCCATTAAGTATCATTAATCTTCTGAGCATCGAACTTTTCTTGTGATGTCTCTTTTTCTAGATTCTATTGGCACATGCCACCCTGATCAGTTCCAGTGTCCGGACCATCGCTGCATTGACCCCAATTACGTGTGTGATGGAGACAGAGATTGTGCAGACGGAGCGGATGAACAGGGCTGTGGTAAGAGTCCATTATATGCAGGACCAAACTCTTTTGTTGCATTTCATCATAACGGTACATATTGTTTATATAAAAATGGTTAATATATTAAAAATTTGGTAATACCATTTAAATTCTTCATAAAGTTTTTCAACATAAAGATAAAAATGTATCTTTCACAATATAAACGGTATAAAAAAATCTCTTATGGAAGTTCAAATCAGATCAAACTGATTTTTTGTTGTTGACTTGTTGTTCTTGATCTGAGTGATTCTTGTTCTTCTGATCATCAGTGTACAACTGCACAGCATATGAGTTTAAGTGTGCAAATGGGCATCAGTGTGTGAACTCATACTACCGATGTGACGGGGTGTTTGACTGTAACGATCGCTCCGATGAATCTGGTTGTCGTAAGTATAAACAAATAAATCTTCAATTTGTCTTTCAGTTCTGATCATCTTCAATAATACCATGATAATTGTTTAGGAAATTGCATTACATATACAGTATGTAAATGGGTGTATCTCACAAAAACATTTCCAGGTCACTGTTCACCCTACAATCTAAAGATAAACATGATAAATTGAGGGAAAAGGCTGCACATTTTAAGAAAATACTAATTATTATTATTTTGAATTTTGACATTATTTTGGATGTTTATTTTTTTATAATGATATAGATTTTAATTTTATAAACCTAGTTTGTGTAATTCCATTATTCTCACTTGTGAGTCATATTAAATTTTACTTGTTATAATTGTGTGAAACTGTATAAACCAAGTACTGTAACAATGATTTAAAAAAAAACAATAAACAATAAAGGTGGTACAACAAATCCTTCATAAATGCATTATTTTAAAATAAGACTATAATTCTTATTGCATTTATTTACACTACAGTACTAAGAATGTGAAATGTTTTGCATTACGTAATTAAAATTAGGGCGCAAGGTGAACAAAATAATTATAAAATACATTTGAAAAAAAAAAATCTAAAGATCCTAAAAATGTTTTATATAATTCAATTTGTCATTATAAAAAAAAAATTATTATTATTTTGATTTTGGGGTGAAACATGACTTAGACATGTTCTTGATTCATTCTCATTTATTATAAACCTCAGGAAACTTGTATTATGATGTATGTTATATTAAGCTAGCATGACCTTCGACCCTTCCAGCCACTAGGCCGCCCGGCATGTGTCACCACGAGAGTGAGTTTCAGTGCCAGTCAGACGGCAGTTGTGTTCCTGTGAACTGGGAATGTGACGGGCACCCAGACTGTGAAGATGGCTCAGACGAACACCACGCGTGCCCACCGCGGACGTGCCCCACCTCGCAGTTCCGCTGTGATAATGGGAACTGTGTTTTCCGTGGCTGGATTTGTGACGGTGATAATGACTGTCGGGATGGCAGCGATGAGCGAGACTGTCCCACGCCGCCGTTCCGCTGTCCCAGCTGGCAGTGGCAGTGCCCTGGACACAGTGTGTGTGTTAACCTCAGCAGGGTGTGCGACAACACGCCAGACTGTCCCAACGGCGCCGATGAATCCCCTCTCTGCAGTAAGTCATGCCATATGTTTTACTGAGATTTACAGCAGTACGTAATACATATACACCATTCTGCAAAACTTTTGGGGTCAGTGTTATTTTTTAATGATTTTGATTTTAGTCTCTTGCTCACCAAGGCGCATTTATTTGATCAAAAATACAGTAATATTGTGAATTTTTTTTACAATTTCAAACAACTGTTTTCTATTTGAATATCTTTTAAAATGTAATTTATTCCTGTGATCAAAGCTGAATTTTCAGCATCATTACTCCAGTCTTCAGCGTCACATGATTCTTCAGAAATCATTCTAATATGATGTTTTGCTGCTCAAGAAACATTTCTTATTATTATCAGTGTTAAAAACAGTTGTGCTGCTTAATATTTTTGTGGATTTTTTTTTTTTATGAATATAACAACTTTTATTTGAAATAGAAATCTTTGGTAACATTATAAGTGTCTTTACTGTTGCTTTTGATCAATTAAATCTATCCTTGCAGAATAAAAGTATACATTTTTAATGGTATTTGAATGGTGTATAAACTTTATAAATAAAGCATATAAGATATTGACTAGTTTTTGTTAAGATTAGAAGTTGATGGTTAGCCTTTAGCTATTAGCTCCCTAATGAAAATCTTGGCTTTGTTCTTAAACTTAATGAGCTGCCTATATGGGTACACATTCTTAAAGGGATAGTTCACCCAAAAATGAAAACTCTGTCATCATTTACTCACCCTCAAGTTGTTTCAAACCTGTATGAGTTACTTTCTTCTGTTGAACGTAAAAGAATACATTTTGAAGAATGTGGGTAACCCAACCGTTTATGGTGCCCATTAACTTTTTTTATTTTTAAATTTTTGTCCATACTATGGAAATCAATGGCTACCATCAACTGTTCAGTTACCAACATCATGTCACACCTGTTGTTGGAGCTTATCTTGCGTTAAGGCTGATGATACACGGGGCAACTTTTTGAGCAATTTTGCAGGACAACTTTTTTTGAGCAATGTTTCTTGGGCACTTTCCCATTGAGAATGGGTAACAAATTTCTATCTGGATACTTTAGATCGGTCGGGGCCCTGTGTCTCACCTGGTTGCCCGTTGATGGCAACATTAGCCAAAGTTGCCCAGCAACATTGCTCAAAATGTTGCCCCGTGTATCATCAGCCTTAAGTCAGAACATTCGTTTGCATTAAAATCTTTTATATTTCTGTTGATATTGAAACCATTAAATGACAATCCATGTGGTCAGTCGGTTGATTTCAATACATGGAATATTTCAGTTTGTCGTCTGTGTTATAAATCCCATGTGTCATCAAATCATGCATGTGTTTAGCTAATCTGGAAATTAACATTGCAATGATCTGTGATTTTCCTTCCATGTTGCTCTCCCCTCTCACAGATGAGCCCTTACCAGGTAGGCTAAATCCCTAATCACCCACAATCCTCTGCATGAAGCACTAATCTATCCCAGTATCTGTCTGGCTGTACTCACTAACCGTCCAGAGTGTCTAAATATGGCAGGATTGTGTGTGTTTAGCATTATAGACACTTAGAGATGTAGTTTGTAGAACTGTTTTTGAAAAAAATTACATGTGTTAGTTAGTGGTCGACCGATATATCGCCAAGGCTGCTATATCGGCTGATATTTGGCATTTTTTTAAATATCGGCATCGGCTGATAAGTTTTCCTGTTTGGCCGATGTGTTCGAGGCGGGACTTTTATTTTGATGGTGCAACATACGTTTATTTTGACGGTGCTGACAGCGGCATCTCTCTGTGTGACGGTCGGTCCGTGCGAATGGAATGGACAGGTGGAGAGTTCAGCTTCACTGGAGACGTGCGATCGACAAACTTTAAACTCATGATTTCAAATTATGCTGTGCTTTATGCATTTGCCCTCTGCCATATTCATGTAATTTTCACTGTGTGCTGTATGTAAAATGAGTGTTACCTTGGCTTTATTTGAAAAAATATGATTCCCAAATCCCAATGCACACAAACTTCCCAGAATGCTGAGTGCCCTGTTGGTTAGTGTTTACTTCCTTTTTAATTATATATTTTTTAAATATTTGTTTATTTGTGAAAAATGCTTTGTCATTTAAAGTACAAGCATGTTTAGGATTTTTTTTTTAATCCATTTTCAAATTATTTCAAATTTCTTAACATCAATTAAAATAAATAAAATTATATCGGCTTTATATCGGCCATCGGCCAACCTGCTTTCCAAGATATCGGCATCGGCATCGGATGTCAAAAAACCAATATCGGTCGACCACTAGTGTTAGTCCATAGAAATGGTACACAACCACCAAAGTAGCTTAGATTTTAACAGTAAACATTAGGGCTGGGCAATATATTGAATATTCACAATATATTCATAATGATTTTGGAAATTAAGCAACATCATGAATATTATGATGATTTTAATGCACTTTTTGGGACATTGAGTTTTCTTGAGGACAGTGACATTAGACTGGGTTTGCCAATCCTTTTTTGTTTATTTAAACTTTAGTAGCAAAAACGACATTAGAGTAGGTTAGTTTGACTTATTTTCCAACAGCCAAACCGATTCAATGGCTACGTTACCAAATAATCCGTTTGTAGTCGGATTGACGGCTCAATCGGACTGAAAAGCCTTCATGTAAACACCTTAATCGATCCGATTGAGCTCGATCGGATTGAAGGGGGTGATTTATTCCGTTTCTAATACGATTGAGAGTGCATGTAAACACTCCCGAAACTGAAAGGACTGCACATGTGCAATGATACAGAAATAGCGTATGACGCGCCGAACGAGCGGTTCTTCCTGTTGAATAAAGTGTTGTATAAATGCGTGTCCTGTCATTGTAAAACTTTCCTTTCACTCGGCAACTGTGAAGTGGAGCAGGACAACCTCCCAAATCACCCTGGAGCAGGACAACCTCATTCAAATCAAATTCCGATTTGAAGCGTGTACATAAACCGCACATAACCCGAACGTTCATGTAACACTACATTCAGATTCATCAATCGAATGAATTCAGCACGTTGAACCAAAATTGTGCAGGGACACATAGCACTGATTAGTTTTGCATCATCTGTAATGTTCACAGAACTGTTCATGTGGCATTTTTCTATATTAAAATGCTTTAATATAAATTAATGTAGATGGTGCATGAAAATGTTAACAATTTTTTTTATATTATTCTTCATTCATTGTTCATTTAGTGAAGAACTGTGGAAAATATGCCTTACTTTTAACTTATTATCTTTACTGTATTTTACTTGCATTATGCATTTTGAATTTAATTGGCACAAATGGCTGTTAGGTCACAAAATGGTTTATTTGAATTAAAAATTTAAAGCACTTTTTTAAACATTAAATTTCCTTAAAAGACAGTGTCATTCAATTAATTTTGCAAATCCTTTTTGTTTTGCAACTCTTATTTTAACTTTAGTAACAAAAATTACTTTTGAGTTTGTAATTTTGATTACTTTTCTAACAGACGAACCGATTCACTGATTATTGTGTCCATGTGGCATTTTTTTGTATATTAAAATATTTTAATATAACTATATGTAGATAAATATTGCTGTTTTTGGTCATTTTTAACTATAATTTTACTTTTTTCATCAGTGTTATTGTAGCATCGGTGAGATACTATTATAGTTTTTATTATAGTGGTGAATGATTTTAGTGAAAAACTTCCTCCCTTGGGTATTTTGTAACATACTTTTTACTGTTTTGTACTTTTCGCAATCAGTGTAATTGTAGAATCATTGAGGATACATTATAGGTTTAACTAATAGTGTAAATTATTTATTTTTTATAATTTCAGTTTTCATTTTAATTTTATGGTTTTAGTAAATAACCTAAACCATGTATCTGCATCATAACTTTTTTACTGTCCCATTTTAAACGGTTTGTTATATTACAAAAGTGTTCTCCCCCTTTGTTCATTGAATGAAAAGAAAAAAAAAACTTTCTATGCATTTTTATAGTAAATATAGAAATATACAGATTTTTTATATATTGCTCAGCCCTAATAAGCATCCCCTTTAATGGTTGTGCTCAGCATGTTCGCAGAATAACTTGTGTCTTCATGCATGCTTTTTCTTCACATTGTCATTCATCTGAACTTTTCTGCTTCCTCATAGATCAGGAGAGCTGCTCGGATAACAAATGTTTGTTTTTCGGGGGCTGCAACTTCACCCCGACCACCCCCCCCCTTTCAGGTGCATTAGGGGCCCGTTGGAGCCAGTGCCACGGGTTCTATGGGCTTCCATCTTTTGCTGAGTAACGACCCTCAAAGCCGGGTGAGAGACATCGTATGGAATGCCATCCTTTCCGGGCGTTCTGAAGTCAAGCCACAGGCTTAAACGGAGAGAGGCTCCTTCGACCCTTTGCAACCTTGCCAGGATGGATACACTTCTAGCGGCCAGACGGGAGCACCTGCAAGGCCCTCAGGTTTGTGGGTCTCCTCTGAGCTTTTGTTGATTTCTATGACGTGCTAAGGACAGCTATAGTGGAGTGGAGCCCACGGTCGGATCTGCGGCCTAATCTGGACTAATCAGGGGGTTAGTGTAGCCTCTCTCTTACCACAGATTTCAGGACAAATAACATATGTCAGTCACAAACTTTCTTCCAACTTCCCTACCACTCCCCCCTATGGGGGTAATTAGGTGGAATTCACCAAACAAAGGCGTTGTTTAATGAGCTCTGACACGACAAGAGGCCCATTCGTCGAGATAAGCTCGTTGAAAAAATGCTGTCATCCGATCATATAACTCATCTTCTTTTGAAATGTGCTTTTTCAAACGGGGATCTCTTTGTTTTTAAACATTCTACTTGGCCATTGTCAGACTATGGCTTGCTAGTTTTATAACTGAAGAGCTGAGTGACATATTTGGATTCATTTAGTCCTGTCAGGGTTTATTTGATAGTTTTCGAGCCCCGCATAACGGCTTTCCTTTGTCACTTAATATCGATTAGTAATCAATATTGCGATCCAAATATGAAAGCACAAAAAAACACTGGACTGCCAGTCAAAAGTTTGTCGGGACCACAACTTGACGACTTATGTTTCTATTCATGTGAAAGCTTTGATTAAAGAATTATGCTTGGAATGATTGGAATTGGAGTTTGTATGCAAATAGAAAAATTGTGCTTCTATGAAATTTCATTGCAAAACTAACAAATTGTATTCACCTTTTTTTTATTTGTTTAAGTTTTTAATTAGATTGATGGAATTTTTGGATTGGACAGTGAATGAAAGCATCAATGTGGGTCGGTTAACATCTTTGGTCATTCATAAAACCTATCCCCCTGTTCCTCCCTCATACTTTCATTTTGTGTTATGTCTTTAGTACGAAGGATGTCTTTATTTATTTAGGTTTTTTGATATTAACGCTTCCATTTTTTAAATGTTATTTGAAATATTTTTATTATTTAATTATTTAGATTTTGATTTGACTAGTAAATGACAGACAAGATAAATGAAATCATTGGTTTGTTAAACCTATTATTTTAAATGCATGAAAAAGGATACAAAAGAGCAATGCTTGTCTCTGTAAAAAAAAAAAATCTTATTAATAATTCCCTCATATATACAGTGGGTACGGAAAGGATTCAGACCCCCTTAAATTTTTCACTCCTTGTTATATTGCAGCCATCTGCTAAAATAATTTAAGTTAATTTTTCTTCTCATTAATGTACACACAGCACCCAAAAATTTACAGAAAAAAAACACTCCCGCTGCAATGTTGACAGTTTTGTTGCAGGAACTTAGTTTAAAACAAGAAACCTAAACTGAAAATATGTTTTAATTCTTCTTTCGGTTATTAAGTAGTAGGACATTTGCTGGCGGACATCCATCAATTTTTTTTATTTCCTCTTCTCTTAACTGTTTTTTAGTTGTGTGCTGTTCCTCATTCTTTCCTGGATCTCCTTGAGCCGATAGCGCACTCTCTTACCCACCCTTCCCCTCGATGTCCAGCTTGTGTTGATCCTTTTTATTTATTTTGAGAGGATGCTCTTTGATTGAGGCAAAAGCCACACAACCTGTTTACTATAAGGTACCTACAGCTCAGTCGATGGTCAGAGCAAATGAGAATCTTCACTTTTTGAGCGTCAAAAGGATAAGGTTCCGACGACATACAGAGACAGGAATGTGGCAAGGCACACGATCTGGCCAAGGTTACAAAAAAATTTCTGCTGCACTTAAGGTTCCCAAGGGCACAGTGGCCTCCATTCCTTAAATGGAAGAAGTTTGGGACGGCCAGAACCCTTCCTAGAGCTGGCCTTCTGGCCAAACTGAGCTATCGGGGGAGCAGAGCCTTGGTGAGAGAGGAAAAGAAGAACACAAAGATCACTGTGGCTGAGCTCCAGAAATGCAGTCGGGAGATGGGAGAAAGTTGTAGAAAGTCAACCATTCACTGCAGCCCTCCACCAGTCGGGGGTTTTGTGGCAGAGTGGCCCGACGGAAGCTTCTCCTTAGTGCAAGACACATGAAAAAAAAACACTCTGAAGGACTCAAAGAGGGTGAGAAATAAGATTCTCTGGTCGGATGAGGCCAAGATAAAACTTTTTGGCCTTAATTCTAAGCGGTTATGTGTGGAGAAAAAACCAGGCAATGCTCATCACCTGTCCAATACAGTCCCAACAGTGAAGCCTGGTGGTGGCAGCATCATGCTGTGGGGTGTTTTCCAGCTGCCAAGGGACAGGACGACTGGTTGCAATCGAGGGAAGATGAATGCGGCCAAGTACAGGGATATCCTGGACGAAAAAACCTTCTCCAGAGTGCTCAGGAACTCAGACTGGGCCGAAGGATTACCTTCCAACAAGACAATAACCCTAAGCACACACCTAAAATAACGAAGGAGTTGCTTCACAACAACTCTGTGACTGTTCTTGAATGGCCAGCCAGAGCCCTGACTTAAACCCAAATTGAGCATCTCTGGAGAGACCTAAAAAAATGGCTGTCCACCAACGTTTACAATCCAACCTGACAGAACTGGAGAGGATCTGAAAGGAGGAATGGCAGAGGATCCCCAAAATCCAGGTGTGAAAAACTTGTTGCCTCTTTCCCAAAAAGACTCATGGCTGTATTATATCAAAAGGGGGCTTCTACTAATACTGAGAAAGGGTCTGAATATTAGGACCATTGATATAGTTTCAGGTTTTTTTTAATAAATCTGCAAAAATGTAACAATTCTGTGTTTTTCTGTCAATAAAGGGTGCTGTGTGTACATTAATGAGGAAAAAAAAAAAAAAAACTTAAATGATTTTAGAAAATGGCTGCAATATAACAAAGAGTGAAAAAGTTAAAGGGGGCTGAATACTTTCCGTACCCACTGTAAATATATATATGCTGTCAATGGGATTAATCGACAAAATAAAAGTGTTTGTTTACATAATATATGTATGTGTACTTTGTATATTTATGCTGTATATATAAAATCACCATACATACAGTATATAGTTGAAAATATTTACATTTATATTAGATTATATACGTATATATATTTATATTATATATAAAAATATATTAATATATAACATAACGTATTTTCTTAAATCTTATACACTGTTTGTATTTATATTACTAATAAATAGACACATATACGCACATATATTGGTAAACATGAACTTTATTTGGATGCGATAAGCGTTTGGCAGCTCTAAGTACGGTGTGCATATTATCTATAATTATAATACAAATTAAAATTTAATATTTATTATTCATCCGGGAAAAAATTACATTTAAAATATATTAAAATAGCATTAAAGCTTAAATGCTAAGTTTATTTTAAATTATAATAATATTTTACATCATTCTGTTCTCTATTTCTTTCTCAATCTGACAGGATCTCGAGAGGCCTTGCTCTTAGTGGCCAGTCGGAATCAGATTGTATCAGACGACATCCTCGCACAGCCAAACATTATTCGGTCTCTAGTGCGCGATGGCCGCAACATCGTGGCTGTAGATTTCGACTCGGTTACAGAACGTATTTACTGGTCTGACACCACCCAGGACAGAATATGGAGCGCTCACAAAAATGGGACTGATCGCACCGTGGTGAGTGACACGAACACCACTCCAGCACCCTCACAGTCAACATGAGCAACACTTAACCCTAAAAATATCCTTCCTCTTCCCGGCAGATCTTTGACAGTGGAGTGACTGTCACAGAGAGCCTCGCCGTAGACTGGGTTGGCAGAAACCTATACTGGACGGACTATATTTTGGAGACCATAGAAGTGGCAAAACTGGATGGGTCTCACAGAACGGTGCTGATTAGTGAAAACGTGACCAATCCAAGAGGTCTGGTAGTGGACCCTAGAAACAAGTAAGACCAAATAACAAGTATATACAAATTCATTTCAATGACCAGTGGCTGAAAACAAAATCCCTTTTTTATGTATTTCAGCACACACCTGATGTTTTGGACGGACTGGGGCAGAAATCCTCGTATCGAGAGAGCCAGCATGGATGGGAAATTAAGGACCACGATCATCAGCAACAAACTTTATTGGCCCAATGGCTTAACTATTGACTACCCCAACAACCTGCTTTACTTTGCTGACGCTTACCTAGACTTTATCGACTATTGTGATTATGATGGAAAGAACCGAAAACAATTGTTGGCCAGTGATTTGGTGAGACCTTTTGTTTTATGTACTCATTTATGTTTATGAATATGACAAGGGTGATACTGTAGCATTGCAGACTGTAAAATGATGTTCTTCCTCAGGATTTTTGTCTGGTTTTCCAGTATAAACTTTCTTAAATCAAGAAACATTTACTTAAAAATGCTAGAAAATAAGATTAGAAAGAAATCTTGTTTTCTGAAAAATGTATCAAAATTAAGTTGGAGTTTTTGCTGAAAACAAGACAAAATATCTGCCAATGGAGTAAGAAAATTAGACTTTGATTCCCCATTCAATTAAGTTTTTATTTTTCTTGTTTTAATCATAAACACACTTCATTTTGATACATTTTCAGACTTCTTATCTTGTCATTTTCATCAGAAGTTGAGTTAAGAATGTTTCGATATTTGTAGTTGATAACAAGACAACAATACCAAGGAAGTAAGCAAATATGAATATCAAAAATTGAATATTTGGGATTTGAACCCAGCAATGATTTACAGTGTTTGTTGAGACTGGTTGTTTGAATATTAAGCTCAATATGTAGTTGCAAGTATGTGAACGCAGATGCATAAGGCATTTAATGGAGTGCGTACAATGCATTTTTAATTTCTGGAAAGAACTTGGGGACTTTTAAATAATGTGAAAACACAACTGGAACTGCCTTTCTTAATTACTTATTGGTCTACATTAAAATCTTCTCAACTTTTGGTCACATGATAGAGCATCACTTTTACAAACCCTTGCATTTTTGTCTCTGTTTAAATGTATTTACAGTGTTTGCTAATGCAAAATAAACTTGAGTGCTTGTTTACCATGTGAATAAAACACCTCTTGTTTCTCAATGAAAAGGTACTGCAACATCCCCACGCAATTACCATTTTTGAGGATTTTGTCTATTGGACCGACAGATACGTCAACCGTGTGATCCGAGCCAACAAGTGGCACGGACAGAACCAGACGGTGATGCTGTATAATCTGCCCCAGCCCATGGGTCTGGTGGCACTTCATCCAGCCGACAGCCTGCATGTACAATGCTGTTCACAAACCTGAAATAAAGCCAGATAAACTAGCTGCTACCTGGAGAGTACACTTATTTTGATGTGTTGACTAGGCTTGCCGCGATAGACGGTGCTGATGGTGATACCGGTGTTAAGCTGCAACACCGGTTATGTCACTTGCCCACCGCTGTACCGACACCCACCGTCGTTTAGATTTTTTATAGTAATAAAAATCATTTAGTTCAGTAAAAGAACAGATACTACAATTAAAAGCCGAACGACAGTTGCATCACAGATCAGATTTAATTTCTCCAGTGAGGAGATTGAGTCGAGCTGACTGACAAGAAGAGGTGAGACAGACAAGACGATCGCGGATGATTTAGTTTCGAAACGAGATGCAAAAGCGCCTGTTTGCCAATATTTTGGATTTTGAAAAGCCTGTTGACTTTTGCCGTTTATCTAAGGTGATTTTCGAAGTTTTTTTAAACATTCGTTTCTTCTTTAATTGGTTCCACATTGTTTGCTGATTTTTACTTTATTTAAACTTTGTGTCATTTATTATTATTTTTTTACATCAAGGTATATGCCGTGCCTCCAAACTTTCTTACTAGTTTTGCTAATAAACGTCCTACGTTTCTTATTTATTTGGTTATATATTATACATGTTTAATTAGCCTATTTCCAGTTTTGTATACCTATTTAAACTTTATGTAAGTTATTTGTTATTTTATATTAGGCATAGCCTGCCCTATAGCATAGTGTATTTTTATTTGTTTTGTTAATAAAAGTTCTATGTTTTATATATATGCTAAAGTGAGTTTGACGTTGCATTTTGTTGTTGCATTCAAGCAAATGAAGCAGCCGAACTGCCGCTAATTTGAAAGTGAAAGTAAAATGCGCACAGTGCTTTTAAGCTATTTGAAACCGAAGGAAAGCGAGGAAAAGAGGGGAAATTCAAACTAACTATAACAACAATTCTTTATGCCGAATTGCTGCTATTTGAAAGCGCAAGTTGTTTAAAAGCGCAGGAAAGCGAGGAAAAGAGGAAAGCCCCCGCGGTGATACCGGTATTACCGGTGTTGTCACACGTCGATTAACCGGTGGGAAAATTTCCTCACCGTCACGATCCTAGTGTTAACATAGTAAAACACATGTAGAGAACATTATCAGAATATACTGCTTGTGTTCATAATGATTACAATATAAGCATAATATTTTACCTTTTTGTATGTCGATCTAAGAATAACATCCTTTAGAATAACATGCACCAGTAAACTGTACTGCATAAAACCATAAACATGTTATAAAAATGAAATATAGTCCTTCGTGTTGACTTCAAAGCTTCGATGTGTTCTTCCTGCAGGTTATAACCCCTGTGACCCCCGTTCGAGCCCGTGCACTCATATCTGCCTCCTGTCAGCGATCGGCCCCAGGTTCTACTCCTGTGCCTGTCCGTCTGGATGGACTCTTGCCGCTGACCAGTTCACATGTGCTAGAGGTACGAGATACATCGACCGATAGGGTTTTTTCAGTACATGCCCAACTTTACAGCAGAAAAAAATGTTTACAGCCTGGTACAAAAAGTGGTTTTGTTCTACAGAGGTGTGAAAAGGTTTTTGCCCCCTTCCAGTTTTTTTAATTTTTTGCATATTTGTCACACTTAAAGATTCAGATCAAACAAATTTTAACATTACACAAAGATAACGCAAGTAAATACAAAATGCAGGAGTTTGTAAATGATGATTTTATTTATTAAGGGGAAAAAGCTGTCCAAACCTACGTGGCCTTAAGTGAAAAAATGAATTGCCCCCTCCTGTTAAATAATGAAAGAACTACAATTAACCACATACTTTTAGAAAGCGGAGTTAAACTTCACTAGCCACACCCAGGCCTGATTACTGCCACACCTGTTGAATCAAGGAATCACTTAAATAGAACCTGTCTGACAAATTGAAGCATGCTTAAAGAGCAACACATGCTGTGATCTAAAGAAATTCAAGAACAGATGAGAATCAAAACAGTTGACATGTATCAGTCTGGAAAGGATTATAAAGCCATTTCTAAGGCTTTGGGACTCCAGCGAACCATGGTCAGAGCCATTATCCACAAATGGAGAAAACTTGGAACAGTGGTGAACCTTCCTAGGAGTGGCTGGCCTACCAAAATTACTCTAAGAGCGCAACGACGACTCGTCCAGGAGGTCATAAAAGAACCCAGAAGAACATCTAAAGAACTGTAGGCCTCACTTGCCTCAATTAAGGTCGGTGTTCATGTTTCAACAATAAGAAAGAGACTGGGCAAACGGCATCCATGGGAGAGTTCCCAGGCAAAAGCCACTGCTGACCAAAAAGAACACAAAGGCTCGTCTCTCATTTGCCAAAAAATATCTTGATTATCCCCAAGACTTTTGGGCAAATATTCTGTGGACTGAGGAGACAAAAGTTGAACTTTTTGGAAGTGTGTGTCCCATTACATCTGGTGTAAAACCAACACAGCCTTTCATAAAAAAGAACATCATACCAACAGTCAAAATGGTGGTGGTAGTGTGATGATCTGGGGGTGCTTTGCAGCTTCAGGACCTGGACAGCATGCCATAATTGACCTGAAATCTGTGCGCTATCATTCATCCTGAAGGAGAATGTTCTGCCATCACGCACTTGGGGGTGGGCAGACAATGATCCCAAACACACAGCCTGTCCACCTTGTGAATGGCTCAAAAAAAATAAATTAAGGTTTTGAGTGGCCAAATGCAAAGTCCACTTAAAAATCCGATTGCTATCTAAACTCCATTCATGCGCGAAACCCTCCAATTGTGTCTGATTAAAACAATTCTCAAAGGACGGTGGGGCCAAAATTCTTCCACAGCGATTTTAAAGACTCATTTTCCAGTTATCCGCAAACACTTGATTTCAGTTGTTTGCTGCAAAGCGGTCACAACCATATTGATTTAGGGGCAATTACTTTTTCCGTAGGGCCAGCAGTGTTTTTGACATCTTTTTCTGAATAAATAAATAAATCATTGTAAAAACTGCATTTGTATTTCCTTGCATTATCGTGTGTAAGATTGAAATTTGTTGATGACTGAATCTTTTCAGTGTGACAAAATGCAAATTTTTGTTTTTGTTGTTTCATGTTTCTTCGTCCCAAATCAATATGTTTTTTTTAAATGGGATTTGATTAAATGCTGACGATGGTCTGTGTTAAAACAACTCAAGTATTCACGTTTTAGTCTACATCCATAAAATAATCAAAATAACCCCACTTGGTGATTTTTTTTTTTTAAAGCTCTTACTTGTCTTGAAAAAGGCTGTTGTTAACAATTGGCTAAATGGGACTACAGAGGTTATTAAGGGCATTAAATAGCATCACATCAAAATACTCATTTTTACACCCTTTCCAACTTTTAAATAGAGTTTGAAAGAGATGTCAGTAAACTTAATGGTGGTGACAATGTAGTCATGTGACCAAGATGTAGCTCATTTATAGTGTAACTTTAGCTTTTTGCTTCTGGTTGTTTGTATGTAGGCTTCAAAATTCATAAAACGTTGTGTTCATTTGTGAAGATTTTCTTAATGAACAAAAAGTGTAAGAATCATAGACTTTTGTTGGTATTTGGCCAAAAGCCCATGGAAAATCCTAATTGAATTTGTGAGGGAAAGGAGAGTTGATGCGAACTGCTTCTGTCTAAAAGGACTTAGGCAAACCAATGGACAAGATACTTAGTGCAGTGAGTTTAACAGTTTATTCCTGCTTGTGGCTGTTTTTAATGAATAATGCATGTGTTTATGTCTTTAACGCTGACCTCTGTCCACTTAATCTGCTTCACAGTGAATGAATGAAGCAGTCTTCTGTTAAAATTGGATATAGATTTCAGGGGAATGAAAACTTTTCAACAACAACCCATTTTCAATTTACTTAGTAAGCTTCTTTGCAGAGGCAAACATTTACTATTATAAAAGCCCTCAGCTTAGCTGGCGGTAACGGATGAAAGCATGCAAGAGGCCTTTAGTCTTAAGAAGCCCTTAACATTCTCTTAGGGCAAACTCTCAACCTCGCTCAGGTTTCAGCTTTTGTTAGCGCTGTCGAGTGCATTCTTCCATGAGAGTTTAACAATTAATCCAGACAAATGGTGATTGAATGGGCTGTTTATTGCAATCAACTGTGCTGACACAGTGATGTTTACACTACAGGGCCTTTTTCACCAGTCCCTCATATCTGCACGACTAAATGCATTGGGATGAGACCTAATTCTGGGAATCTCTGCTATCCATCGTGAAAAATATGTGTGTGCTTAATTGTATTGAATGAGCACTTGTGGTGTATTTCAAATCTTAGAAGTATAGGTTAAAAAACAACTTGCCGAGACATGCATACAACATTACTGAATAAAAAGGCCACTTACGTGTAAAAAAAAAAAAAAAAAAAAAAAAACTTAGATTACACTGCAAAAAATAACTACATAAATATCTATATATAAATAAATCAAAGCGCACACTAATTAAAAAACTAATACAAGTTACTCCAAATGTAAATTTCTCAAAACAAAACTTAATCTATTTTGTTTATATATTTCCCTGGATAAAACCAGAGAAATAGTCAACAAATAAATAATTTTCTAACACTTAAGTAACACTTCTAAAAGTTATAATAATGTCAAATTTAAAGTTTTACTTTAAAGTACATTTTAAATCATTATTTTAATAATCTTTTGTTGTGCTTTAAAGAAGTACACTTATTTTTTTGATGCTAAAGCACATGTAAAGTACTTTATTATAAATTAAATTGAACTGTAGTGTGTTATTCAGTAGTTAGAGCTTTCATATATTGTAAGTGTACATACTGCGCGATCATTAAAAATTTATTTTTACAATATAGTTAAAACAAGTTTTCAATAGGAAAGAATGCTAATATTTCAGTTCACATAAATGTTGATCAGTAATTCCATACACTTTAATCATATTTCAAAGACAATTGAAGTAATTATGAAATTACATATGATGTATTTAAGTCCTACTTAAGTGGGTCAAAATTTTTCAAATCAATTTTAAGTTCAACTAACTTCATTTAATCTAGATTTAAGCTATAATTCATTTTCATTTAATTGCCCATAACATGCACTTAAGTATTTGAAAACATTACATTCAGTTTACACTTAAGTATATTATTGTGAGATATATTATTTCCTTTTTAAGTATACTAAAGTGTACTTATTTTTCACAAGGGATATATGCATCTGTGAGTGTGCTTACAGAAACAGTTCACTCAAAAATTGAAATTGTGTAAGTGTCACTGCTGAAAAGCCCATTATTATGATTTTTATGAATACCATATGAATAATGGCTGATGATTTTGCAGTCGAGGATCCATTCTTGGTGGTGGTAAGACACAGCATCATTTATGGCATCCCTCTCAACCCGAATGACAAGAGCAATGATGCCATGGTGCCAGTCGCCGGGCTGCTGAATGGATATGACGTCGACTTTGATGATGCTGAGCAGATGATCTACTGGGTGGAACATCCGGTAAATCTTACCTATCTCAAATGATTAAAACAACTTGTATTCTTAATTTGAACTAGTTAGCAGGTGTTTTGAATGCTAAAATTAGGTTTTTGTCTATTACCTGTATCTCATTTATCTGCACAGGGTGAGATTCATCGAGTAAAGTCAGATGGTACCAACAGAACTGAGTTTGCACCAGCGGCCATCCTGGGTTCTCCGGTCGGACTGGCTCTGGACTGGATGTCCCAGAACCTGTACTACTCTAACCCTGCATCACAGTCGATAGAGGTTAGCAAGACTTCAGGTCTCATTCCCTGCATCATAATTTGTTCTTGTCAGGGCTGAGGGTTATTTCTACATTCTGAGGAGTACTAACGACTAGTTAAAATCACATAACAAAATTCTAAACTTAAACTAAATGAAAACGGCCAATATAAAAAGAAATGCTATATAGTGTATTTATTATAATGAATATAAATGCTAAAATAAAGTAAATGCTATAGTACTATAAATGTGACCCTGGACCACAAAAGCAGTATTTTAAGTCGCTGGGTTATATTTGTAGCACTAGCCAAAAATACATTGTATGGGTCAAAAAAAAATTTGATTTTTCTTTTATGCCAAAAATCAATAAGATATTACGTAAAGATCATGTTCCATGAATATATTTGGTAAATTTCCTACTGTAAAAATATAAAAACTTAATTTTTTTTTTTATTGTAATATGCTTGGCAAGGACTTCATTGACAACTTTTAACGGCGATTTTTTTTTTTTCCCTCAATTGTCGATTGTGCACCCTCAGATTCCAGATTTTCACAATAGTTGTATCTCACCAAATATTGTCCTATCCTAACCAACCATACATCAACTGAAAGCTTATTCATTCAGCTTTCATATGATATATAAATCTCAATTTAAAAAAAAAAAAATTTGGTGGGGCACTTATGATTGGGTTTGTTATAAATAATTTTGTTACAAGTAATACTAAAATAACTATGTTAAAAATGACATTTTCAATGAAAATCATAATTTTTTCGGTACATAAATAAATAAATGTAATACCTATATTTGATGAGGTATTACTGCAAACACTGTCAGTTTGTCTTGAGTAAATGTAAACAGGCAGAACTAAAATATAAATAATATATGCAATAATATTAATATCTACTGTATGTAAAAAATTTATACCTGTCATTAGGTTCACTTTCCGATATTTACTTGAATAGTGTACTGCTACTAGGTGAAAAACTTTTTATTGTTTTTCTTTGTTTTATTGATTTGTAATCTTTTTTTCTTTGTTCATTACTTATTTTTTGTTATTTATTTGAATTATTACTTGAACAACCTGAGGAAATATTTACATAATTTAGATTTTTTAAAATTTGTTAAACCTTATACTTTTATTTAATTTTTTTACATTTTAAATACTTAACTTTTTAATAAAAAAGTTTATTAAACCTGGGTTAAAACAGTGATGCTAAATAAAAAATGTTATTTGAATAAAACCAGTTAATCCAGATGTTACCATTTTTAGTGCAGCATACCAGTTTTGCTGCTGTATAGAAAGTGGTATTTATAATTAAGAAATTTCACTGGTACTGTTATTGTGACAAACCCAATTTGATTTGTTTCAGGTTCTCAGGCTAAAAGGAGAAATTCAGTACAGAAAGACTCTCATCACTAACAACGGCTCACCTACTGGTGCAGGAGCTCCCGTTGGCATTGCGGTGGATCCGGCACGTGGGTAAGTCCAGATAAGCAGAGGTCTGGAATTAACCCTGATCACCAAATTCAACAAGCTCCAGCCGATTTAATTCCATCTGTCAGGACTGAACTGCCTAAGCATGCTAAACAACAGTTAACATAAAGCACACATAGTCATGATCAGTCCTTAGAATATATGTACTTGTAGAAGCATGAAATTGCTGTATTTGTATACAAACGCAGATGCAAAAGAGCAGTATTTCCTATATGCTATGTTTTGCATACATGCGATTCTGTTTAGTGATGTTCTGTCTTTGTTTTAGAAAGATGTACTGGACAGATCAGGGAACAGAGAGCGGGATCCCTGCCAAGGTGGCATCGGCAGATATGGACGGCTCCAACGCGGCCATCCTCTTCACCCATAATCTGGAACATTGGAGTGTCATAACTATAGACTCAAGAGAACACGCTACTGGTCTGTTTACAGACCTGGCCGGGGGACTGCAGTCAGAACGGCAAAACGTATAGTGTCACCCAAAAATGAAAATTAGCCCAATATTTACTCACCCTCAAGCCGTCCTAGGCGTATTTGACTTCCTTCTTTCAGATGAATCCAATCGGGAGTTATATAAAAAATTTACTTTGATCTTCCAAGCTGTTAATAATGGCGTCAGCGGTGTTGCAGTTCATCACTCCAAAGAAGTCAATAAAGTGCCTCCATCCATAATACAGTGCTCCATACTCCAGGGGGGAGTAGCGTTCTGTATGAATCGATTCGTTTTTTGTAAGAAAAAATTCATATTCAAAACGTAGACCACTCTAATCCGCTTGCACCAACATTTTGTTGTAAACGGAAGCAGCTCCGGGCGGAATACTTATGAGGTCGGCTTTGTGCATGCGCCGGTGAGTCTCGTGAAACCAACGTTTGTTAACAGGAGCAAAGGAAGCAAAGTTTCCTTATTTTAGCAAAGGAAAACCAGTCTCCTCTTGGCTTATATTGAAATCCGCCGACATTCTTCTTTACAAATCCTCGTTTTGTACTTCTAATTAGTGACCGTTGTTTTTGTTTTGATCTCTCCCCTGCGCTTTCGCGTTCGTCACTTCTGAGCGGTGCATGCGCAACGCTGAACTCATACGTCATCCGCCCCGGAGCTGCTTCCGTGTACAACTGAGCGCAAGCTAGATATTGCTTATTACGTTTAAATATGGATATTTATCTTACAAAAAAATGCATGGATTCGCTACAGTAGGCCTTTATTCACCCCCCGGAGCCATGTGAGACTTTTTATTATGGATGGATGCGCTTTATTTAACTTCTTTTGGACTGATGCATGCAACACCCGCCGACCTAGAATGCCTTGAGGGTGAGTAATTCATGGGCTAATTTTCATTTTTTGGTGAACTAACCCTTTAATGTAGTTGCATGCATTGATTAATTAAGGGATTGAATGAATAGTGATGAATTAATTGGCATATCACTATTAGTGATTTTTTTTTTTTTTTGAAAGGAATCCGCTTTTGCTTACCCAGGCTGCATTTCAAATAACTGTTTTCTATTGTTGCGACGAGCGCGCGATCCCGATGGATCAAACCGCATCACTATGGTGAATGGACTGTCCCATCCGTGGGGTGTGGCCGTATACGACTCCTACCTGTACTTCACAGATCGAGACTTTGAAGTGATTGAACGCGTCGACAAAGCCACAGGACTCAACCGGGTTGTAATGCGGGATAACGTGGCCGGTCTGAGAGTACTCAAAGTACACTACAGAGACTGTGAGTATAATAAAAACTGCTTATAACTACTTATAACATAATGGCTCTGTTCCAAAACCTAGTAAGCTTTCTTGTTGTCTATTACCTTCATAGGCTGCTTCCTATGGAGCCTCGCACATGGCATGCAGGAAAAAAATATTAGGCTAAATCGTGTGCACGATTTACTATTTCGTTCCCTTGATTTATAAATTGTGCACATGATTTACTAATTCGTTCCCTCGATGAACTAAAACGTGCACACGATTACTATTTTGTTCCCTCATTTTAAGTAAATCGTGTGCACGATTTATTAATTCGTTCCCTCGATTTACTAGATCGTGCGCATGATTTACTTACAATGAGAGAACAAATTATTAAATTGTGTGCACGATCTAGTAAATCGAGGGAACGAATAAATAAATCATGCCCACGATTTTTTTTTTTGCATGTCATGTGCGGGGCTCCGTAGCTTCCTTCTGAAATTGGATGAAAAAACGAAATTGGATGAAAAAACAATTATCTAAAAAATTAGATGAAAAAACAAGTCTCTAGATAGGCAGTAACTCAGTGCATCATACAAATAGCTCCTCCTACGCAAAGCACACAGAAGATGCACAACTGATTTCAATGGAGTTTGGTGTTAGCACGTTGCTAAGCTAACAACATGAACTCTAACTCTAACATGAAAAACTTCACATCACACACAAATATAGACATTTATCAAGCCATTATACAGCTTTATGCAGTGTTAGCATGCTGCTAAGCTAATGAACTCTAATAAACAACTCTAAAAAAAACTCTATGAACTCTAAAAAACATAAAACTACACATCACATCCTCATGTTGGGAAAAATAGGCAATTTTTTATTAATTTAAATTCAATTTAAAGTACTTTATTGGCATGATTTTTTTACATACAGTTTTGCCAAATATTATACAGAAAACAAGTAATGACAAGAAAAATGCATCTCACGGTGCCATTTTTGAGCATTCATCTCTGATTCATTCTGCGGTTGACGTAGGGTGGTCTTTTCTTGAAGTCGTCATAACCTTGATGGCCGTGTAGCAATTACCAGAGCGGGATGAATGACTTTCAATAGGATATCAGTTTACCAATTAGTTCCCCTCTGCCTCAGGGGGACACTCAGCTTTATGTGGAGAAGAATCAGTGTCCCTTTGTTCGGTGTTCAGTGCACATGTTCATTCTCCAGGGCGGTGAACGCCGTCTATTGTATAAGTCCATCCAGTAAGATCTGGAAGTGCTAGCAAAGCAGAGTCCCAATATATCAGTACTGCTACACACTGATATGCACCAGGAATGTGTACACATTGCCAAAATAGATAGGTATGAGTCAGGATCATGTACTCTTATGGTTACCTATTTGCAGCATTATATATCTGTTTCTCATTCTCTTTATCTGCCGTCTGTCTGTCGATCTGTAGCCTCAGCAGGCTCGTCTAACGGCTGCAGTAATAACGTGGGGACGTGTGAGCAGTTGTGTCTGCCTCGTCCCGGTGGCCTGTTCAGCTGCGCCTGTGCGACTGGGTTCAAACTCAGTGCTGATAACAGAACCTGTTCTCCATACCAATCCTATGTGGTGATCTCTATGCTCACTGCCATCAAGGGCTTCAGTCTGGAGGGAGCGGATCACTCGGAGTCTATGGTGCCTGTAGCAGGCAGAGGTGGGTTTCAGTAGGACTGGGTGGTATAGAAAAAAAATTATTAAAAATACTATTCTCAATAGTATATTTATTTAATTAATATAATATAGTATAATCATATTTGATATCATTACAATATATTTATGTATTAATCATGTTTTTATTTATATTGTAGTTTTTATTAAAGCTAAAAAATTACTTACAATTAGAATATGTATCCTTTTTACATAAACTATATATAAACATACCTATGTATACAAATTTATCTTGTTTTATAATTATATATATATATATTATATATCTCCATCACTATGTAATGTAACCACATCTATCTATCTATCTGTATCGATCTATCTATCTATCATCATCGAGCTATCTTTTATGTGATATTCTTCCATCCATATAAAAAAAATTATTATTATTTTGTACTAGAAAATAATAAATAGTCTTATTTCATTATTAGAAAAAGTCATATCTGTAATAAATACTATATAATTTTTAAGGATAAATTAGCAACTCATTTTTGTTACTAATATTTAAGTCAGATACACTATTAAAGCTTTACAGCCAAATAAAAAGCACATTTGTTCACAATGTTGCTTTATTGTATATTGCTAGCATCATTTTGTATGCGTCTGTGTCTGTGTGTGTCCTGTAGGCCGCAATGCTCTTCATGTAGACGTGCACATGCCTTCCGGTTTCATTTACTGGTGTGACTTCAGCAGCACCGTGGCGTCTCAGAACGGAATCCGCCGGATCAAACCGGACGGATCTGGATTCCGCAGCATTGTCACCTCTGGAATCGGACGCAATGGCATACGAGGCATTGCTGTAGACTGGGCAGCAGGTGAGGGGTTTTATGTGGTAACTTTGGTTGACTCTGGTCATACAGTACAATTGTGACGATGTGATTGAAACAAACTTGTCCACATTCTAAAACTGGTGAAGTACTTCCAAAAGAATGTGAAGACTAATGCCACGTACCTCAGATACACTGGACTCATGGAGTGTTACGTGAGGAATGTTCTAGAGCAGCTTTAGAAGTCAGAGTGGTGACAGCCTTAATGTAGGGACATTAACATGAACTCGCATCAGTATAAGCACAGACAGGTGGCGTTAGAGAAGATTAAAGGTTAACATATGACAGAAAAGAGGCTCAGTTGGTTCAGGCCTCAGTGAACCATAGCTTGTTAAACATACACTTTTGACCTGAATATGTGAATAAGCAAGGCTGCCAAATTTAACCTAATTTGCTTTGACAACATTAAAACAACATTATAGTTGTTTTATTCTCTCAATAAATCTTAATATATATATACACTACCACTTAAATGTCTCTTTTGCTCACCAGAATTGCATTAATTTACAGTAGAAATACAGTAAAATGTTAAATACTATTTTAATTTAAAACAACTGTTTTCTATTTAAATATATTTTAAAATAATTTTATAATTTACTAATAAATATAAATAACTAAACTATAAATTACTATAAAATAATGTATTCCTGTGATGCAAAGCTGAATTTTCAGTCTTCAGTGTCACGTGATCCTTCAGAAATCGTTCTAATATGCTGAATTGCTGCTCAAAAAACATTTCTTATCATTATCAATGTTAAAAACATTTGTACTGTTTAATATTTTGGCAGAAACCATGATACATTTTTTTTCATTATTCTTTGATGAATAGAAAGTTCATAAGAACGTATTTGTTTGAAATCATTATCATGTCTGTAACGGCCCAATTGGTAGTAATAAAAGCATGTAAGCAGCATCTCTAGAGTTTTATGATTTAGGAAAGGTTTGATTTTTGACGACAGACTAATTGATCAAACTAGAGCCTATTACAGAAGAAATTTTTTGGTCAGTTTAAAGAGCACGACTGGGGACTCCACTATTTTTTGAAAATAGGCTCATTTTCCAACTCCGCTAGAGTTAAATATTTGAGTTTTACTGTTTTCGAATCCATTAGCCGATTCGGGTCTGGCGGTAGCCGTTTTACATAGCTTTCATAGATCATTGAATCTATTAGACCCGTTAGCATCGCTCAAAAATACCGAAAGATGCTAACTCCTATCAATTCCAATGATCTGCGCTAGCTACAGCTAAAATGCTACCACCAACCCAGAGAGTGGCGAGGATTTGAAAACGGTAAAAAATCACTGTTTTACCTGTTGAAAATGATCCGAGTTTCAAAAATAGTGGCGTGTTCCTTTAAAGACCCATCTAGCAGAACGCCGGGTTCCTTACCCTTAATGATAGTGATTTAATTATTTAAATATATATTTAATACTTTATATACTTTCTAACTTAACCATGGGTAAAAAAGGGCTTGATCTTGCATGAAACAAAACAAACAAATTTGTTTATGTTTTGTTGCACATATTGTTCTTTTTTGTTCTTATTATTTGACTCTCTATGACAAGGTTCATAAAGGACTATAACTTGGCATGCCATCTTTGAAATGCAACTCTCATGATGCACTCACTTTCACTAATGGTGCAAGAGACTGAAAAGTGTAGATATCCATCTAGTGCATATGTACGTAGATAAACAAAGTGTTTGGTCCTTAATCTCTCAAAGCAACATTAAGTGTCCGGGTTTACCAAATATTGTATCTCGTCTTTGTCTTTCCACAGGAAACCTCTATTTCACCAATGCCTTCTTGACTGAGACGTACATTGAAGTGATTCGACTCAATACTACGTTCCGTCGTGTTCTTCTCAAGACCCAAGTAGACATGCCTCGTCATATTGTGGTGGACCCCATGAACAGATACCTCTTCTGGGCCGACTATGGACAGACCCCCAAAATCGAGCGAGCTTTTCTAGATGGTTCCAACCGGACTGTGCTGGTTTCCTCAGGCATCGTCACCCCCAGAGGCCTGGCTTTGGACCACCGAGACGGATACATCTACTGGGTGGACGATTCCCTGGACATGATCGCACGAGTTCGGCCCGAGGGGGGCGAGACGGAGGTCGTACGGTATGGGAGTCGCTATCCGACTCCGTATGGCATCACCGTGTTTGAGGGGACTGTAATCTGGGTGGACAGAAACCTAAAGAAAGTCTTCCAAACGAGCAAACAGCCAGGCGCGACCGACCAGCCGCTCGTGATCCGAGACAACATCAACATGCTGCGGGACGTCACGATCTACGACCGGAGAATGCAGCCAAGTTCAGCCCACGAGCTCCATAACAACCCCTGCTTGGAGTCTAGCGGCGGCTGCTCTCACTTCTGCTTCGCCATCCCAGGAACTCAGACGAGGAAGTGTTCGTGTGCCTTTGGGAATCTGGCTGCAGATAGCAGCAGTTGTGTGGTATCCCGGGATGACTACCTTATCTATACGACCGAAAGCACTGTACGATCTCTGCGGCTGGATCCAGAGGATCATTCTCTGCCCTTTCCCGTGGTTAATGTGCCCCGGACTTCGGTAGCCCTTGATTTCGACCGGTTGGATGGCAGGATCTATTTCACGCAGAGCTCGGGAGCGGGCCAGAGCAAGATTAGCTTCATTACTTTGGCTTCACCTGCCTCTCCTGCGACAGAGGTGGCCTCAGGTGAGCAGCTTATTTAAGCTCCTAATGCACCCTGACACTGCCGGTTTAACTAGAAAGTTCATTAAGGCAATCTTTGAATGTTGGCTTGACAAAGTATATCGCATGACATTTACAGTGGTTAGTTTGCAGACTGGAGGTTAATTAGGCCTTATGTACCATGTAAGCAAACTTGTTCTTTTATTGTGAAATATAAAAAAAGTAATAAAGTGTGAGAGAAGTTATTTGTTTCTCAGGCAGACAATTCACATGTTTGTTAATGTCATTTTACGTTTGAGCAGAGCAAATGTTCAGTTCTGGAGTTATTTAGGATCATGTCTATTGTCTGAGAGTCACTGTAAAATTTGTGCAAAAAAAATGTGCAAAAACAGTTTGAGAAGCCCTGATACGCCCTCAAAGTGTTGTAATAATATTTAAAATATAATATATATAATCTACATAAGCAGTCATTGCTGGTAGTAACTGATTACATTAATCTGGATTACATAATCAGTTCCAAAAGTTAAAGTACTTTAACCATAGTTATATTTATGTTTAAAAATATCTCTGAATTACATCATTTTTTTATAGATTAATATTATTCACACCATGGCGTAATTATCATAATTTGATTTGCCCTCTTTTTTTTCTTTCTTGAAAATTTTCTACCGCTTTCATACATTTGGAAAGTCTTCCAGCTTTTCATCAACTCTCAAACTACCTGTAGTTTATTCATGAACCCTAGTTTGGGTAATATAAAATATAAAATATTGGGTAATGGAACCCTGGCATAATGTAATGTTTTATAGACTTCATGATGTTGATAACAAAGAATGGAATATATTCTCGGTCAAAATAGTCATACATTACCAAATGTTGTAATCCAGTACGTTACAAACTTTAAATTTTCAATAATGTAAAGTTGTAATCGTAACAGGCTACATTGTAAGTAATCTTTAAAACAACCCATCCTGAATATATATAATACCATACAATACAATATAATATAATAAAAAACAATAAATCAAATGCAACTTGAAGACTGGTCTGCAACATGCAACATGATTTTAGTATTTTATAGCAATATTCTATATTTGAAAAGATGGGTTGCATAAGTATCTGCAGCTAGCCACAACACTGCCTGATTGCTCAAGCACACCGATAAATACAGTACAACAACCAAATATAATGATTAAAACTGCTGATAACCACATTAAATTAGAATTAAGCAAAAATTGGATTTAAAGGGATAGTTCATAATTCTGTCATCATTTACTTCACCTCATGTGTTTCCAAACCTGTATGATGTTCTTTCTTCTGTTAAGCACAAAAGAAGGTATTTTGAAGAATTTTGGTAACCAAACAATTGACAGTATCCATTGACCTCCATCTCTTTTTTTGTTCATACTATAGAAGCAATGCTACCGTCAATTGTTTGTTACCAACATTCTTCACCATACTATTTTTGTGTTCAAGAACAAAAGAAACTCAACGGTTTTGAACAACTGGAGGTGATAATCTGACGGAATTTTTCATTTTTGGATCAACACCTCATATCTTATGTTGTATCTGATATAATCCAGAATATATGGTATTTTCAAGCTGCTTTAACAAAGGTCTTTCTACATTCATCATATGTGTTTGCAAGGTGTAGTTTGTTGCTATGTCATTCTAGTAAGTTCCTAAAATGTTCTGAAATATTTTCTAAGCATTGCAGCATGTACTGTGGTTGCTATGACCCTTGCTAGCTTGTTGCTACTTGTTATGGGGTGGTGCCAAGATGTTCTAAGTGTATCTAAGCTTTACTAGTACGCATTTTCGGAGTGTGCCAAATGGTTACCAGTTATTCCTAATGTGTTCGAGTAACACGCGGTTTGCTAGGCGATTAGTAAAGTGTTCTGAGTGTTCTAGTCAGATTTCTGCTACTTGTAACGTTTGCAAGCTATGTATTTTTTGAACATTCTTCTCGGGTGGGATCTGGAGCTCCTATGCTCGCCCCCCCCCCTATGACTGGATCAATAAGAGGATCTATTACAGTGACTATATTAACCAGAGCATCAGCTCCATGGCAGTGGATGGATCTCAGAGGACTGTTGTAGCACAGGTGCCCAGACCCAGAGCCATCATGCTGGATCCCTGTAGAGGGTGAGTCTCCCATTCAGTTAGACTGTGATTTAGATGTTTAATGAGGCATTTTATCATCTAATTTAAATGCATTTCTCTTCATATGCGGTCAGGTATATGTACTGGACAGACTGGGGAACCAACGCAAAGATAGAACGTGCAACTCTGGGAGGGAATTTCAGGACAGAGATCGTCAACACTAGCTTGGTTTGGCCAAATGGTCTGACGCAGACTATGCAGGATCAAAGCTGTACTGGGCAGATGCAGCTTGTAAGATCTCATCTTTTCCATCTTTATATCATACTCTTATCTTCTATATAATATATAATATCTATAATTTTATTTAGTTGTATAATTTACCTTTAATAATAAAATAATAATAATCTAATAATAAATTGAATTATTTAATAATGAGATAAAAATTATTGACTATTACGTATATAAGTGTTAGCTCATATTTCACAATATATTTTCTATTTTTTTCATACACAACTTTTGATAGTATATTAACACCTTCATCTGCAATGTTTGGGCTACATAATTTTAAGAAAAGGTCTACTGTTCTCTCTATGCAGACAGAAGATTGAGAGATGCTCCCTCACCGGCACTAACCGTGAGGTCATCGTAAGCACCGCCATCTACCCGTTTGCAATGACAGTGTATGGTCAGCATATCTATTGGACGGACTGGAACACACGCAGTATTTACCGTGCAAACAAGCACGATGGCTCTGACCAGAAGGTGATGCTACAGAACCTTCCATCACGGCCCATGGACATCCACGTGCTCTCCAACAGCAAACAGCAGCAGTGCAGCAGTCCCTGCGAACAATTCAATGGTGGATGCAGCCATATTTGCACTCCAGGTTGGTTTATATTTCAAAACAATAAGCTTTTGCAATACAATTTATGGCTTTTACAGCCAGTATCCTCCGAAACCAAACTCTTTTCCCAAATTAGTGACTAATTTATATAATTACCATATGTGATATATATATAATATATATATATCTATATATATATATCCATGGGTGTGCGGGTATTTATTATACATATGCATATATTTTATTATATTTCCGTATCAAGATCAAATCAATAAATTGGGACGTTCCAAATTTGGACCAATTTAAATTTAAGGGGGCATAATGATGCGGCAAAAAGAACATTATTTGTGTATTTGTGTAATGAATGTTTTTTGGCGGTTTTCAGGTTTCGAAAAACACATTATTTTTCACATACAGTACATTATTGTTTCTCCCTCTATGCCCCGCCTTTCTGTAAACGCATTTTTACAAAGCTCATCGGTCTGAAAAACCGAGGTGTGCTGTGATTGGCTAGCTATCCAGTGTGTTGTGATTGGCCTAATACCTCAAGCGTGTGACGGCAATGTTACGCCCCTACCATATTCCTGTGAGGATGCCCTGTCGATGCCTGAGCGATGAGAAAAAACATGAAACCGCATTATAAACGAGGCATTCGTTTCAACCAGTGGGACGTAATTAATGGCTTATAATGACTTTACTGTCTTTTAAACGCGTTGCGTTGCGTTGCAGTCGCATCGCATTTTTGATCGGAGACCTTTCCAAAACATCAAGCCCTACTCTACACTGCAAAACTTGCGTTTGAATCATCAGTGGCAAATCCTTATATGAAAACGTACTTACAGTCTGTGGGTCAGGACAGCCGGCATTGTAGTCTACTTTACCATGATCAGGAAACGGTCCTCCATAAAATTTGCTGCACACATCTGAATTTTGGGTTAAACTGTTCTGGAACAGTGTTTTGGAACGCCAAACAAAGCAGTTTCGCTTTCACAAATGAAACACACAGCATCACACACAGCAGGCTAGAGGGCAAGTCCGATGGGCTAGATGAGCAGAGGCCATGGTCTAGAGTGAGAACGGCCTAGCTAAGTGAGCAAGCCGAGGCTAGAGTGAGGCAGAGGCCGGGATGAGTGAGGAATCGGCGAGGCTAATTGGCAGAGGCCGATGGCTAGAGTGAGCAAGGCCAAGTGCTAGTGAGGAACAGCCGAGGCTAGAGTGAGCAGAGGCGAGGGCTAGAGTGAGCAAGGCCGAGCTATAGTGATCAGACCAGGGCTAAATGAGGAAGGCCGGAGGTCTAGAGTGGCGACCCGAGGGCCTTGAGTGAGCGGAGGCCCAGGGCCTAGATTGAGGAACGGCCGTAGGCTAGAGTGAGCGGCGGCCGGTGTGCTTGAGAACGGCACGGCCGGCGGATTTCGACGAAGGAGCGTCCGGCAGGCTTGTGGCAACCACATGTGACGACCCCGGGTGAAAGCCGATCCGGTGATCCACAGCGCAAATTTGTTGTATTTCCTCAGCA